>JAAGEH010002534.1:39105474-39415500 GCA_011751065.1 Lasiurus cinereus | reverse complement strand
GATTACAAGCAAAAGAAATGGAGGAAAAAAAACGACTGGATATAGAGTTCAAAACCACGCTTATAAGGTTTTTCAAGAATATGCTAGAAAAGATGGATAAATTTAGTGAGACCCAAGAGAAGATGATAAAGACACTGACTGAAATGAAAACTATTATGCAGGGTACTAACAGCAGACTAGAGAAAGGCAAGGATCAAGTCAAAAATTTGAAATATAAAGAAGCAGAAAACATTCAACTGGAAAAGCAAGAAGAGAAAAGAATCCAAAAATGTGAAGATAATGTAAGGAGCCTCTGGGACAGCTTCAAGCGTACCAACATCAGAATTGTGGGGGTGCCAGAAGAAGAGAGAGAGCAAGATACTGAAAACCTGTTTAAAGAAATAATGACTGAAAACTTCCCACATCTGGTAAAAGAAATAGACTTACAAGTCGAGGAAGCACACAGAACCCCAAAGAAAAGGAACCCAAAGAGGACTACACCAAGACACATCATAATTAAAATGCCAAGAGCAAAAGAGAAAGAGAGAATATTAAAAGCAGCAAGAGAAAAACAGTTTATTACCTACAAGGGAGCACCCATACGACTGTCAGCTGATTTCTCAACAGAAACGATGCAGGCCAGACTGGAGTGGCAAGAAATATTCAACGTGATGAACAACAAGAACCTACAACCAAGAATAATCTATCCAGCAAAGCTATCATTCAGAATTGAAGGGCAGATAAAGACCTTCACAGAGAAGAAAAAGCTAAAGGAGTTCATCAACTCCAAACCAGTATTATATGAAATGCTGAAAGGTACCCTTTTAGAAGAGGAAGAAGAAAAAGGTAAAAGACAAAAAATTATGAACAACAAATACACATCTGTCAACAAGTGAATCTAAAAATTAAGTGAATTAAAAATCTGATCAACAGAATAAACTGGTGAATATAATAGAATCAGGAGCACAGAAAGGGAGTAGACTGATATTCTCAGGAGGACAAAAATCATAAAGCATCAAACAGACTGTGAAATTATAGCAGAAAGATTAAAGTTAGGTGAGGTAAATAAGTGATCAATCAAAGGACTTGTATGCATGCTTATAAACATAACCAATGATCACAGACACTGGGGGGTTGGGGTACGCCTGGGATGGAGGAGGGGCAATGGGGAGATATGTATAAAAAATTAATAAAAATTAATAAAAAAAAACAACAAAAAAAAACACCCAGAAAATCCTTGAAGAACACTTGTGAAGATCACAGTCCAAAGTTTGTAGGCTCACTAAAGACTGAGACCTAATTATTGAACTACAGAACACCTTACAATCACACTTAAAAAGGCCTATTTACAGCAATATCTTTTACACAGTACATCATGTCCAATTATAAAAAAAAAATCACAAAAGCATACCAAAAGGCAAAAAACAAAACAAAACAATTTGAAGAAACAGATCAAGTATGAAAACCAGACATGACAGAAATGTTGAAATGATCAGAACAGGAATTTAAAACAATTATGATGAATATACTAATTGGCAAAGTAGATGACATGCAAGAACAGATGAGCAATATAAGCAGAGAAATAGAAATCCTAAGGAAGATCAAAAACACTGTAACAGAAGTGAAGACTGCCTTTAATGGGCTTAGTTGTAGGCTGGATGGATACAGCTGAAGAAAGAATGTCTAAGTTTGAGGACATATTGAAAGAAACCTCTAAAATTGAAAAACAAAAATAGAGTAAAACAAACAAACACCAGAATATTCAAGAACTGTGGGAATTATGAAAGGTGTAATGTGTGTAATGGGAACACCAGGAAAAGAAAGGTGCAAAGGGACAAAAGAAATATTTGAAACAATGACCGACAATTTCCCCAAATCAATTTTCAATATCAAACTATGGATCCAGAGACTGAGTGTATTCCAAGCAGTATAAATGCCAAAAACCCTACACATAGACATACAGGATATCCTCCCAAAAAAGTATACAAACTTCAACAGCTGATAGCTCAATTTTGAAAATAAAATGTATTTTAATAAACACTCTTTATAATTATTAAAAGCGTGTATGTACACTATTTTGGGACACCCGATGTTATTTTCAAACTACAGAAAATCAAAGGTAAGGTAGAAATCCTGAAAGAAACTAGAGGGGAAAAGCACCTTACCCATAGAAGAACAAAGACAAGAATTATACTTAACTTCTCATCAGAATTCATGCAAGCAAAAAGAGAGTGGAATGAAATAAAGTACTGAGAGAGAAAAAAAACAAAAACAAGAAGGTCCACTTGTATTCTGGACCCTGTGAAATCATACTTTAAAAGAGAAGAAGATATAAAGACTTTTTTAGGCAAACAAATATTAAGAAAATTGTTGCCAATGGACCTGCCTTGTAAAAAAATAATAGCAATTCTCCAGAGAGTTCTTCAGAAATTTTGATGTACATATAAAAAGGAAAAGCATTAAAAAAAAGAAAAGAAAAGGTGAAGGTAAAATTAAAACTTTTTTATTTTTCTTATTCTTAATTGATCTAGCAGATAATAATGATAACACCATAATCTGTAGATATCCTTTAAGTATTAGATAATACTAAAAAATATTATTTAGTATTATTATTCTTGAAAATAATAACAGTAACAACACTTTCAATTATGTATGCTTAGGTATATATCTTATCTATATGTGTCTATATATACATATAAATGCTTACATATAAATGAAATGAATGACAGCAATGACACAAAGGATGGGAAAAGAAATTAGGGTTATTTTGCTATTATAAGGTATTCACACTACCCAGGAAGTAGTGTAGTATTGTCTGAAAGTGGACTTGGATTAGTTGTAAATGTATACTGATAATAGCCAAACACTAGAAACAACTGAAATATCCATGAGCAGTTTAATAGATAATCAAATTTTGGTATATTCTATACAGTGTAATATTTACTCAGCAACAAAAATGAAGCTATCAATAAATACAATATTGATCAATCTCAAAAATCCTCTTGGAAGCCCAAGGGGATTTTTCTTCAGTATTTACTCTGAGAACCTAGTTGGGATCCTGGAAGTAAATCTCACAATATTGTGCCCACCTCACACCCATGATTGAGTTTCCCTGGAGATTTTACTCTCAGTGTTATCCACATTGAGCTTTCAGCCATTTGTCAATTACAGTTCAGGATTCCCTACTGATACTGTTGTAATTAGCTAGTTATTAACTAGAAAGAAAGGCCCAACTGGTCGATGCTCCGTGATTGAGCAGCAATCTACAAACCAGGAAGTCATGGTTCAAATCCAGTTCAGGACCTTTTCCCCGGGTTTCGGTCTTGATCCCCATTAGGGGGCATACAGAAAGCCGCTGATAAATGATTCTCTCTCATCACTAATGTTTCTATCTCTCTTTCCCTTTCCCTTCCTCTCTGAAATCAATAAAAATATATTTTAAAAAAAAACTAGAAAGAAGGCAAAAAGGAAGGCCAGACATTATACATCTATTTTCATGGGTGTGTATATATTTATCATAATTTATCAAAATGTATGCTTCAGGTTTCTGCCTTGTATTATAACATAAATCTTGCTTTAAAAATTAAACAAATATTAACCTGGTTAGGTGACAGGTAATGATTGACAGTTTATAAGGTTTGTATTTCTGAGTATTTATTTAATATTTTAAAAGTAGGCTTCCAATTTCTGCTCTGTAAAATAGTAAATACATGTTATCTTTATACAGACTTAAAATTGCATATGCATTTTTTTTAATTGTATACATTTCTGAACCTGCACTTCATGAAAGAGTTAAAAGTTTTAAGCAACCATGTGTAAAGACTGGGAAATTGGAGAACAAATGTGACTGAAACGTTGGAGATGAGATGGAATGGACTTCAAAACTGAAGTAAAACTCCACAATAACAAATATAGAGAACACTGAAGAAAGGGAAGCATGATTAAAAATTACAAGCATAATTCAACACCCTAGAAGTATTAATCCAATGGAAATAAGGGATGTGAATAACCAGCAAGCAATGATCCATTTGGAAGAATATAACCTAGGAAATATGCACTACAACTGTGAGCCCTGCAATGACCTTGGGTTCTGTTCCCATACCACACATACCTCTCATTCCATGGGACATAAATATGCCTTTCATATCAGAAAGAGGACTATTCCCTATATGCTCAGTCAGTCTTTCCAGTGGCCAGCAATAGGCACAGCAACAGGCATCTGCATAGAAGCTCCTTATATTTGATAAAATCTCTATTTCTTCACAGATAACTACATGTTACTCTCTGAAAGTTTGCTCACTAGACTCATTAAATGCTGTATTTGAGAACAAGGTTCTAATATGAGTTTTTAATAAAACATATAATTTAAGAAATAAGACCTGCTAATATAACTAGAATGGGGGATGTCATGCCAACTACTGTGTTTTTATTATGGCTTACTTCAGATATGTTTTTTGTTAGTTCTATTTTTTCTGTCCAGCTATAAGCAATGTGAGGGTAAGAACTGTGTTTCCTTCAGAACCTTGAAAATGACTTGAGATTAACAATTATTTACTCTATTGAAGTTCATCAAATTGCCTTTCACTTTTTCCTCTGCATTCTCAAGAGTTCCAGTGTCCCTCTGGCACAAAGCTTCCTTTTCTGACTCCTTCATTACTCTTTTTTAGTATGTTTTTAAGGTTATTTTTAAAAAATGCATCCATACATTTTTTACTGATTTCTTCCTTCTTTCTGGAGGAGTTCAACAGCAAATAGAGACAGGTTTCCATTTGTGGTCTGAGTCTTGTTTTCTCTATGATATCCTCCAAAAGGAAGAGTAACAAATAAAACAGGCAAACATGAGCTGTGTCAACAAAGCAAAACTGCAGAACAACAACTGGAAGCCGACAAAGGCTTATGCAACTTTGTAATGATTTGTGCCAAACCCAAGATTTTCCTGACAGTAACTCCCTCCCTGCCAAAGAGAGCATGACCCTTCAATCTGGTAGAGAAATTGAGTATAAAACTATACTGTTGTTTCTGGGAATGACAGAATAAAATATGTGGTTGAAATATTTGTCACAAAAAGATGTTGAATGTGGATGATCACACAAAACAGAGATTGATAAAGATAACTACCCAAACACCTAAAATATATATGGGGTTTACCATGTGTAAAACAGTTTTACATACATTGTAACCTCTTTCTCCAACACACACACTTACTTCAAACACACCAAGAGGGTGGCTATAATTTTCTTCATTGTACAGTTGAGGAAATGGACTATGAGCAATAGATGTATCTACCCAGTCACAAAATCATATTCCTCCTTGATATTTCTGATAAATTGAATTAGATGTCTTTCCATAAAATGTTTTTGGATATATAAATTATGCAAATACTAGAGGCCTGGTGCAAGAATTCGTGTGCCTGTGGGGTTCCTCAGCCTGGCCTGTAGGATAAGGCTGAAACTGGTTCTCCAACATCCCCTGAGGGGGTCCCAAATTGCGAGAGGGTGCAGGCCATACCAAGGTATCCCACTGGTGTGTGATCTGGGACAGAGAGGGATGTGAGAATGTGAGAGGTTGGCCAGCCAGGGAGGAACTGTGGGAGAGCTCTAGGAGCTGTCCGGCCTTTCTCGCTCAGTCTGGATTGGTGAAACCCCAGCAGCAAGCTAACCTACCAGTCAGAGCATCTGCCCCCTAGTGGTCAGTGCATGTCATAGCGAGCAGTTGAACAGCCTTAGCACATCATTAGCATATTGCACTTTCATTGGTTGAATGGCTGGCCATACACAACATATTAAGCTTTTTTTATTGATTTTTTTTCATTTTCTTTTTTTTTTTTACAGAGATGAAGGGAGAAGGATAGAGAGTTAGAAATATTGATGAGAAAGAAACATCGATCAGCTGCCTCCTGCACACCTCCCACTGGTGATGTGCCTGCAACCAAAGTACATGCCCTTAACCAGAATTAAACCTGGGACCTTTCAATCTGTAGGCTGGTGTTCTATCCACTGAGCCAAACTTGTTATGGCTAAGCTTTTTTTTTTTTTAAATAAAACTTGATTGTTCAGATTATACAATTGTGCCTCTTTTTTTCCCCCATAGCTCCCCTTCACCCGGTTTCACCCCACCCTCTCTCCTTACCACCCTCCTCCCCGCAACTGTCCTCATCCATAGGTGTATGATTTTTGTCCAGTCTTTCCCTGCACCCCCCACACTCTTTTCCCCCTGAGAATTCTCAGTCCACTTCCTTTCTATGCCCCTGATTCTATTATATTCACCAGTTTATTCTGTTCATCAGATTTTTTATTCACTTGATTTTTAGATTCACTTATTGATAGATTTGTATTTGTTATTCATAATTTTTATTTTTATCTTTTTTTCTTCTTCCTCTTTTTAAAGAATATCTTTCATCATTTCATATAATACTGGTTTGGTGGTGATGAACTCCTTTAGCTTTTTCTTATCTGTGAAGCTCTTTATCTAACCTTCAATTCTGAATGATAGCTTTGTGGGTAGAGTAATCTTGCTTGTAGGTTCTTGCTTTTCATCACTTTGAATATTTCTTGCCACTCCAGTCTGGCCTGCATAGTTTCTGTTGAGAAATCAGCTGACAATCATATGGGTGCTCCCTTGTAGGTAACTGTTTTTCTCTTGCTGCTTTTAATATTCTCTCTTTATCTTTTGCTCTTGGCATTTTTATTATGATGTGTCTTGATGTGGTCCTCTTTGGGTTCTTTTGTTTGGGGTTCTCTGCACTTCCTGGACTTATAAGTGTATTTCTTTCACCAGGTTGGGGGAAGTTTTCTGTCATTATTTCTTCAAATAGGTTTTTAGTATCTTGCTCTCTCTCTTCTGGCAGCCTCATAATCCTGATGTTGGTACATTTGAAGTTGTCCCAGAGGCTCCTTACACTATCTTCATATTTTTGGATTCTTTTTTTCTTTTTGCTTTTCTAGTTGGGTGTTTTTTGCTTCTTTATATTTCACATCTTTGACTTGATTCTTGTGATCCTCTAGTTTGCTGTTGGGTCTCTGTATATTATTTTTTATATCAGTCAATGGATGCTTAATTTTTAGTTGGTCCTTTTTTCATATCTGCAAGAGTCTTGCTAAATTTATTGGCCTTTCCTAGGAATTCTTGAAAAACCTATAACAGTGGTTTTGAACTCTATATCTAATCATTTGCTTTCATCCATTTCTGTCATGTGTGACCTGTTTCTTTGTCTCCACATTTTGGCTACTTCCTTGAGTTGATAGACTGGCTTTGTGTGCTAGGTGTCCTATAGGGCCTAGTGGCTCAGCCTGTCCAGTTACTTGAGGTGGACACTGTTGGTGCACCTCTTTGTGGGCTGTGTGTACAGTCTTGTTGTAGTTAAGCCTTGATTGTTGTTGGTATCACTGGAAGAAATTGACTTCCAGGCCAACTGGCTGTGAGCATCAGCTGTGAGAATTTCTGTGCTGGAGACATCCTTATGAGACTTGCAATAGCCTCTGAGCTCAGCTTGAATGGGGCAGAGTCTCAGGGCAGAGCAGAAAACAATGGCTTCCCATCAGCCCTGCTGTAATAGGCCCCGGGGTCTCAGTGTCCCATGGTAATGTCTGCAAGCTCCTCTGAGAGAAAGCCGCCCTCGAGTTTCCTCCTCTGCCAAACAGTACAATTTCTCCCTGAATGAGTCTGGGTCCTCAGAGTCTCACCTGAAACTGGAGTTCAGAGCAATTGGGAACTTTGTCTTCCTCCTGATTGAGAAAGCCACCCTCGTACTCAATTGCCAGCTCTCTCCGTGCACACGCCTCCATACCTCTGCCTTCTGCAGCTCCTCTGAGTCTGAGTGTGCTTTTCTCTTTCTTTCTAGTTGTAGAATTTCCACTCAGCCAGCCTTCCTGTGGTTCTGGATTTTAGGTGTAATTTTGAAATTGTTGTGCGAGGCAGCAGTTTAGGTGTTTACCTATGCCACCATCTTGGTTTCCATAATCCATATTAAGCTTTTTTTATAGGATATATAAATCTATCTTCCTCATATAAAATAATTCTATATGTACTACTTTACACATCAGTGCACACATATTTATCTAATTCACTCTAACAATGACACACTAGTCTATTTTAGAGACATACAATAATTTATTTAACCAATCCCATATTTATAATCATTTATAACTATGGGATTGGTCTGTTCCCCCTGGAGATAGCTTTGTGCATTTAATCTTATTCATTTTAGAATTTTGTGTTCTATTAGTTGTAAAATAAATATAAAAAATATGAAGATAACATTTTACATAATTTTAAGTATCCTTTAAGAATTAGACAATAATTAGAAAGTGCTATGAAATTATTATTATGTTACCAATATTTTGATTGTTCTTTCTCTGTCATTCACTAAAGAACTTTTTCCATGTTTAAACTTCAAAAATATGTTTACACTTTAAAAAATATGTTTTTAAATACTCAAAATATTACATTATTATGAACCTTGAAGTGTAAATGCTACTAAACCTTGTTTATATCTTGAGTTTTGAATAGACTACTAAGGTTTAAAGTGCTCTACCTCTCTGTGTAGTCCTCTCTTCTGAAATAATTAAAATAACAGTATTAGTAAAGAAAGTGTCTTACATATGCTTAGAAATTTAGAGAATCTGGACCCGATTTACCCATAAGTTGCAGAAGCACTTGCCACTTAAGACAGAAAGAGTTTATCAAGTATTTACCAAGCATGAACAGACCCCCCCCCTATATTTAGATTGATGACAGCTGGGATTTGCAAGGAAAAATAAAAATCTTTCAATTGTACTGATACACGCGTAATTGAAATCTTTCAATTGCTTAAAAAATGGAGAAATAAGTTGGCATCAAAATAGCTCCCTGTAATATTAAGTACTAGAAAAGAATGATGTGAATATTAAAATTTGTTAAAATTATATAATCAATTTTATAAAATGCATATGAATTCTATATAATAACTAAAAACAATTGAATACACTGTTTTATGTGCTTTGTATTAGCTCATTAAACCCTCAAAACATGGTAGGTGTTACCCCATTTTGAAGACTGGAGAACTAAGGAAAGAGAAGCTGCCCAAGTTTGGAAAGCCAGGATTTGGACTGTGTCCATGTGAGAGCAGATCTTGACATCTTAACTATAAGAGATTATAGTACTTTCTTTCCTGCTGCTGCTAGATGTAACTGAATCACTAGACAGTATATATCAAATAAACATCAGAAGAGTATAGGAAAGATGTTCTATATCAGTAGCCATTAGAGAAATGCAAATTTAAACCACAATGAGCTATTACTACACACTTACCACAATGGCTAGAATAAAAATAATGATAACACCAAATGCTGGCAAGGATGCAGAGAAACTCGATAATAATCACTCATACATTACTAGAGGGAATGTAATGTGGTAGAGTCACTCTGGAAAACACTTTGGCATTTCCTTAAGGATTATGTAACCTTCACAGGACCCAAAAATTATACTCTTGGGTATTTATTCCAGAGAAATGAAAACTCATGTTCACATAAAAACAAATATTTTTGTTGCAACTTTATATGCAACAGCCCCAAACTGGAAAAAACAAAACAGATATCCTCATTGGATGCATAATAAACTGTGATCTATTCTTAACATGGACTACTACTCTACTCAGCAATAACAAGGAACAAACCAATGATACCTGCAACTGGATAAATCCCCAGAGAAATATGCCGCATGAGAAAAGATGTTCCCAGCAGGCTGTATGATTTCATTTACTTAACATGAAATGACAAAAATATAAAAATAGAAGACAGATTAAAAGTTACCAACAGTTTGGCTCAGTGGATAGAGTGTCGGCCTGCAGACTGAAAGGTCCCAGGTTCAATTCCGGTCAAGGGCATGTATCCTGGTTGTGGGTACATCCCCTGTAGGGGGCGTGCAGGAGGCGGCTGATCGATGTCTCTCTCTCTCATCAATGTTTCTAACTCTCTATGCCTCTCCCTTCCTCTCTGTAAAAAATCAATAAAATATATTTTTTTTAAAAAAAGGTTACCAACAATTAAGAAGGGGTTGAGCCAGGCCAGTGTTGCTCAGTGATTGAGTGTTGACCCATGAACCAGGAGAACATGGTTGGATTCCCAGTCAGGGCACATGCCCTGGTTGCAGGTTCAATCCCAAGTGCAGTGTAGGAGGTAGCTAATCAATGATTCTCTCTCATCATTGATATTTCTGTCTCTCTCTCCATTGCGCTTCCTCTCTCTGGAATCAATAAAATTTTCTTTGTTGTTGTTTGTTTAAAGGAGTTGGGAGTGGGAGAAATGTAGAGGTTGCTACCTGAGGGATCCTTGAGGTGATGGAAGAGTTCTTGATCTTGGACGCATCAATGTCAATATCCTGGTTGTACACGATGTAGGAGAAACTGAAGAGAGGTAACACAGGATCTCTCTGCATTATATTATTTCTCAATACTGCATGTGAACCTACAATTTTCCCAAAATAGAAATTTTAGTCCAAGGACATCAAAAAGACATGCTCAGATTTACCACTTTAGTATCCTTCATGGCTGAGGGCGGGTGTGGGTCGGCTGAAATGGGTGATGCCAGGGCTTAAAGAGGTTCTTCATGTGAAAAGGTTAAGAAAATAGAACCCAGAAAAGCCTATTAAAAGATACAACATATTTAATCAAATAAATAAAGCATGCTAGTACTAAACAGTTGATGTGATGGTGATTACCTTTGTGATGGTAAAGCATATTATAGAGACCATTTCCCCCCTTCACCTAACCTACCTGGATAATGCTTAATGCTCCCAACTTGGTCCTGTACCAGTCAAACATTTTTAAGTTGTTTCAAAACAGTTTTAATAGTGCTTCAGTATTCACTGCTAATATCCATTCATTGGATTTATACATTCCTCTCCATGAGAATAAACAATTGAGCTTTATGTTATCATTAAAGCCTCTGAAGTGTTAGTTTATTTTATTTGTTAATGTAATAGACACAATTACATTAAATCTTAGCTGTAGAAATATTTTCTTTTTTAAAATATATTTTATTGGTTTTTTTACAGAGAGGAAAGGAGAGGGATAGAGAGTCAGAAACAACAATGAGAGAGAAACATCGATGAGCTGCCTCCTGCATAACCCTTACTGGGGATGTGCCCGCAACCAAGATACATGCCCTTGACTGGAATCGAACCTGGAACACTTCAGTCCACAGGCCGACGCTCTAGCCACTGAGCCAAATCAGCTAGGGCTGTAGAAATATTTTCTATGAAAATAAGGGATAGAGGGCAAAAAATCCCTTTGGAAAGGGTGAATATCCTTCTTTACCACTCAGAAAATCAAATCTATTTTGATAATTTTTAATTGCTGCTTCCCTGAACTTTTTCTTTACTTTATTCAGAACCAGAATAGCTTCCTTTTGCATTGCCAGATGGTTGAAGTGATTTCATGATGACATTGACTGAACGTGCTTTGATGCAGTCTAAACAGAACAGCTCACATTTCTGGACTAAGAATTCTAAAACGCCTTCTGCTCTAGAAGACAAGAAAGCAGAGATACAAGGCCTTCCACACTTCTTGAAGTTTCTGAAGGCTTCTGTGATGCAACCGTCTCTTTTTTCTCTCCTTGCATCTAGACCAGTGAGTCCTAGTCTTGACTGCAGGAGCACCTGAGGAGTTTATAAAATACTCATGCCTGGGCCCCCACCCCAGAGAGCTGCACTGGTGAGTTTCCAATGTGGCCTAAGCCTCAGGAGTTGTAAAGCTCACATAAGTTTCAAATGCGCAGCCCTGGTTGAGAAGCATAAAGCATTATACATTTGATCCAATGCAGGTGCTATTTAATTTGCCCTTCAAAATTAACTCAATTCTTAGTCTCATGAACCTGAGTTTTCCAAAAATGTAATTGGAATTCTAAATCAAACTTTGCATCAAGTTTCTAAGTTCCCTCTTCAGTGATTAGCTCAATTTTAAATTAGTAACTTAGTTCTCTTGATTTTGGTAATCATTCCACGATGTACATCAGATCATCACATAGTGCACTAAATATAAACACTTATATGTATTTGTTAATTATGCCTCAATAAAGTTAAAAAAGAAAATAAAGTAATAAAATGCCCCTAATTTCACTAGTAAAAAATTATTAAATTAGAAATTATAGCTTGGGCGTTCATAAGCAAACTGAAGTTGTCTCATATGTAGGAAGTTGTAATTTGGCTGAAGTACAAATTGAAATGAGGTATACTTTGAGGCTAGAGAGCCAAGCATCTATATCTCAATTCGGTTTTGCACTATTCTACATGTCCTGGATCAGTTCGTTGCATAACAGCTGGTCTTCTGGCTAAAAATGGCCTCCAAGTCCTGCCAGGTGGCTTGATTGGTTGGAGTGTTGTCCCATACACCAAAAGGTTGGGATTCAATTCCCTGTCAGGGTTTGTAAGGGAGAAAACCGATCCATATTTCTCTTTCATAACAATTTATCTCTCTCTCTTCCTCTGTCTCTAAATCAATAAAAAAGCAAAATTTGCCCTGCTGGTGTGGCTCAGTCGTTGAGCATTGACCTATAAACCAGGAGGTCGAAGTTCAATTTCCAGTCAGGGCACATGCCTGGGTTGCAGGCTCAATCACCAGTGGCGGGTGATGGGGGTGGGGTGGGTGGGTAGGGGACATACAGGAGGTGGCCGATCAATTATTCTCTCTCATTGATGTTTCAATCTCTCTTTACCTTTCCCTTCCTCTCTGAAATCAATAAAAATATATTTAAAAAAGAAAGAAAGCCGAAACCGGTTTGGCTCAGTGGATAGAGCATCAGCCTTCGGACTGAAGGGTCCCTGGTTCGATTCTGGGCAAGGGTATGTACCTGGGTTGGGGGCACAGCCTCAGTTGGGGGCATGCAGGAGGCAGCTGATCGATGTCTCTCTCTCATGGATGTTTCTAATTCTCTATCCCTCTCCCTTTCTCTCTGTAAAAAATCAATAAAATATTTAAGAAAGGAAGGGAGGAAGAAAGGAAAGAAGGAAGGAAGGAAAGAAGGAAGGAAGGAAGGAAGGAAGGAAGGAAGGAAGGAAGGAAGGAAGGAAGGAAGAAAGAAAGAAATAAAAGCATCCTCAGGTGAGGATTAAAAGGGAAAATTTTTTATTTTATAAAACTGAGTTTAAAAAAAGGGGGAGGGGGCCCTCCAAGTGAGAAAGAACATGGTGAAAGTGAAAAGAGCAGTTAACTTTTTTAAATATATATATTTTATTGATTTTTTTACAGAGAGGAAGGAAGGGGGAGAGTTAGAAACATCGATGAGAAACATCAATCAGCTGTCTCCTACATACCTCCCACTGGGAATGTGCCTGCAACCAAGGTACATGCCCTTGACTGGAATCAAACCTGGGACCCTTCAGTCTGCAGGCCAATGTTCTATTCACTGAGCTACTCTGGTTAGGGCAAGAGCAGTTAACTTTTGCTGTAGAGATCAGTCAGAAACTTTCAGTTTTAAGACATTTCCATGTCTATGGAACTCATGTACTTACCTCCCCACCTCCTCATCCACTCCTACCACACACACACTCAAGTTCTTCACCCTCTTCAAGAGCCAGTCACATTTCTATGGTATATTCGATGAGAAAGAAAAGCAAGTGTACCTCATGTTTGTCCCCAATTATAAAACCAATGTATCTGTGTAGCACTATCCTTTGTTTCCTCCCAAGGTCTTCGGCTTTTGTATAAACCCTCTGCTCAGTTTGTGCCTGGTTGCTGCTGAAAACCTTGGTACTACCAGCCTTGCTTAATAAAACATTTTACAGTCATGCTAGGCTGGAGATGTGATTTGGGGAAGCCCATGTCATTTACTGCCCCATCTTTTGGTTCTTCACACTACCCCAACCTGAGTACGCGAGTTTTACTGAAGGTTTGCAGCTAACTAGACAGAATCACAAGGTAGACAAAGGAACTTTAAACAGGCGGCAAGATACAGTTGTTTTCAGGGTAAGGCAAAAGGAACAGAAATTAAAACACTTCTCCCAGGGCCTGCCTCTGGCACATTCCAGCTCCTAGCCTATCTTGCCTGATTCAGTATCTACCTTTCTACCTCTCTCTGCAGAAGGGCCTTTCCCTAATTCTTTAGCATGCTGGAAAAATCCTCCCCTCCCTTTGAAATCACTCCCTCCACCAACCAGAGCAATCCAGAGCATCCAAAATTTTCATAGTATATTTACCGAAATAAAGTGGCAGCATGCATCCACTTAACTTAATCAAATTCAGCTATATACTTCTCCTTAAGAAATAGTGAGCAATGACAATTTGATAGCTCAGGTGATGCTGCTTACCTTTTTTTAAAAAGCTTTGGATCAAAAGTGAAAATGAGATGGGAATCAGGAGTCTGTGTTTTCGAGCTTCTCATTTCCCTGTGCTCAGGGTAATTCTGCTATTAGATATATGTGTTTTTCATACCATCTGGTCCCTAAACATATGCCAAAAATGTAATTAGGCATCTAGTAGAAGAACCTCTCACTTAACCAATTGCGTGTTTGATTCAAGCAGGATTTGTTTTTTAAAACTAGAAATTTATTTAGTAAGTGCGTTTAAGCACTGATTTTTTACAGAGAGGAAGGGAGAGGGATCGTTTAAGCATTATTCTGTGAATGATCACACATCTTTTCCTGGTCTACCAATGACAAGGTGAAAATGCATATATTTCAATTAGAGCAGAAGAAATTAAGATCAGAGTTCTTCCTTTTTTTAATTTTTAAAATCAAGTATTTAATTAATACATATTCTTTGCAAAAATCATGTAACATTACAAAACCATAAAAAGCACAAAATAGGAACCATGTTGTGTTTTAATCCTACTCATCTTATTTTTAAGAAGTAATATTCATAGTGAATATTCTTCCCAACACTTTGACCTGTTTTGTTTGTTTCCACTTGATAATATATCCTGAGTATTATGGTAGGTGATATTAGGATCATTTATATTTGGTGCTCCTTTCTAAGGTGTGGGCAGAAATATGTACCACTTCCAAGCAGAAGCTTTGAAAGCCAGATTAAACTTTTGTCATGTCCTTCTTTATCCTCTTCCAGGAGACCAAAACATTTCAATAGTAGCAGTTTCCATCACACTGAGTTCTAGAGGTAAGATGATCCAAAGGATGTAGAGTTGATTCATGATGGACATATGAAGTGAGCCTTTGAGATTTGAGAAGCATTTGTTACCATAGCATAAACCTTGCCTATCTTGACTGATAGAGATATAGTTACATATCAACACATTTAACCATATGTTTTTTAAGCAGCTGCATGGTATTATTGCACTCTATAGGTCAACAATATTTTATTTGATTTTCTGAATAGTTGTTCTAGAGGTTGTTGAAGAGGGTGTACTGAGGTCTTCAATAATTCTTTAGCATGCTGGAAAAATCCTCCCCTCCCTTTGAAATCACTCCCTCCACCAACCAGGGCAATCCAGAGCATCCAAAATTTTCATAGTACATTTACCAAAATAAAGTGGCAGGTCTTCAATAAAAATTGTGGACTTTTCTCTTTTCTCCTTTCATTTCTATTCATTTTGCTTTACATATTTTGCAGCACTGCTTTTTGGTGCATAAGTATATAGGGTTGTTATGTCTCCTTTGGTGGATTGACCTTTTTATCATTATTTAATGTCTGGTACATTTTTTTTTCTCTCTTAAGACTACTTTATCTGATATTAATATAGAAACTCTGGCTTTCTTTTTATTAATGCTTGTTCCGTGATGTTTTACCAAAGCATTTATTGTTTGAAAGCTTTCTTTTTTACTATGTCTCTCCTCCACCCGCCCCTTTTTCTGGTTCTCTGACTATAGAGAGCAGACATCGAATGGAATGGGACCTTTTTTTACCTGTAGAAGGTGTTAAGCAATGAAGTGACATGATCTGTTTTAGGTCCTAAAAAGGTGATCTTGGCCCTGGTGTTGAGAGTAAACCTTAGTGAAGATAAAGACAGAAGCCAGAAGTGGTGAGTGATTAGATTGTCGTCATAAACCAGGTGACAGATGACTTGGCCTCGCTTTGAGTGATAGCTGTGGAGATGAACAGATTCCGGATATATAATTTTCTTGCTCAGTTTTCTTGAGGTTGTAATTTGATGTGAGAGCTGACTGGGTTTACTCATGAATTGCATGTGGGGTGTGAGAGAAAAGAGGCAAGTCTCTTGAAGATTTGGTGTCAAGCAGCAGAGTGAACAGAATTGTCACTTAATGGGGGAAAAGTAGGTTAGAGTGTCTTAAATTTGAGACCTTTATTGGATATGAAGGTGGAGATATAGTTCATTTCAGATTATGAAGACAATCCATGGTTTGGGGACCTGTGTAACTCGAGATGCCACTTACTAGTTTTATATATTTATATTGCCCACCTGCAGTGTGTGAGAGCTTCTGTTTTCATCATCACTTCAACCCTTGATGTTTCAGACTCATTTTTGTCAGTCGGATGGGTTTGAAATGGTCTCATCTTTATTTCAATTTGCATTATCCCAATTCCAGGGATACTGAGCACTTTTCATTATGGTTTGTGGCTACATGTGTTTCCTCTTTTATGAGATGTCTATTTATCTTTTCTATTTTATTTATTCATTCACAGGTGCTCTTTATAAACTCTCAATATAACTCTTTGGTGGGCTATATCAGTTGCATATATCTTCTGCTAGTCTGTGCTTTTCTTTACACTTTATTACTAATTACTCACTCAACCGTTCTGTCTAAAATAATATTATTGTCGCTGAAACTGGTTTGGCTCAATGGATAGAGCGTTGGCCTGCAGACTGAAAGGTCCCAGGTTCGATTCCAGTCAAGGGCATGTACCTTGGTTGCAGGCACAGCTCCAGTAGGGGGCGTGCAGGAGGCAACTGATCAATGTCTCTTTCTCATCGATGTTTCTGACTCTCTATCCCTCTCCCTTCCTCTCTGTAAAAAATCAATAAAATATATTTAATAAAATAAAATAATATTGTAATAATTCCCTGTAACCAATGAAGAAATTATAGCAGGTACCACTTTTTCCATCTTCCCTTCCCCTTCCACCTCTTAATTTTTTTGTATTCTTTTTTTTGCTGTAGTATATTATAGTATTACTAGAGGCCTGGTGCACAAATTTAGTCTCTCACAATCCAGGAGCCCTGGGGGGATATCCAACTGATGGCTTAGTGCTGTTGCAGAGGCTGGAGAGGCTCCTGCCACTGCTGCTGCACTTGCTAGCCATGAACCCTGCTTCTGGCTGAGCGGCACTCCCCCTGTGGGAGTGCAGGGACCACTGGGGGCAGCTCCTATATTGAACATCTGCTCCCTGGTGGTCAGTACACGTCATAGCGACCAGCTGTTCCACTGTTTGGTGGATTTTGTATATTAGCCTTTTATTATATAGGATTACTTTTCATTGTAGTACTTTTCTTTCAAGATTTATAATGTGTACATTGTATTATCATAATAATTGTCACTGTTTCAGTTTCACTCCCAGTCTTTTTTTAAATTTTAAATCATCATTTAGTTTATTACACTATCACATGGGATTATTGTGGGAAAGGTGATGATATATTTCTTGAATCTTTACCTATATTTGAGTGTCTTTCTGCTGCTTCTAAATGTTGATTACTACATGGGTATGTGTGGTCTTTAAGCTACCTTGTTTTTTTCTTCAAATTTCCTCTCACATTAAATAATATTTTTCCTTTGGTTCAGAAGTCAGCAATCTTGTTCTGCAAAGGTCCAGATAGAAAATATTTTCGGCTTTCTTTGCAGACCACCAGGTCTCTGTTGCAACTACTCATCTGTGCTACCACAGTGCAAAAGCAGCCATAGATATGTAAACAAATGTGGGTGACTGTATTTCCATAAAACTTTGTTTATAAAAATGGGCAGCAGACTGGATTAAGCCTATGCACCATAGTTTGCCAACCCCTGCTTTAGGTGATTCACTTTGATTTGCTTGTAGGATTCCATTCTTTATATCCAAAGTTTTATAACTTCCCCTAAGTAATCACTCTCTTTTAATAACTTCCTGAAACATGTAAGTCCTTTTAATCTTTGGAATTGCAAAATATTTACATATAGCAGTTAGGACAAAGGCTGAGCTCCTGTACAAAAAGATCTTAAAATGGCCCTTTATATAGAAGCAGCAACTTAGAAAGTTACAGTTATTTCAGGCAACGAGCCAGAAGGAGGCAATTCAAACCTGCTGCAGTGTCTGACATCTTGCACAGGTGGCTTCCATCTCTGAATCAAAGGTGGAGACTCCACTTCTCACTAGCTCCAGAAGGATTCTCAGGCAAAATATAGTACTTCCAGTTCAATTGGAATTTCAAATAAACAATGGGTACTGTTTTAGTCAGTGTGTTTCATGCAATAATTGAAATATCCTAAAATGTGTTTATCTAAAATCTGAATTGAACCAGGCATTCTATATTTTTACTAAAGGCTGGGCGCATGAAATTTGTGCATTCTGAGGGCTCCCCTAAGCCTGGCCTGCACCCTCTTGCAGTCCGGGAGCCCTTGGGGATGTTGGACATCCTGCCACAGAGGTGGGAGAGGCTCCCGCCATGGCTGCGCACTCCCCAGCCACAAGCCCCCAGCCGTGAGCCTGGCTCAGGGCTTCTGGCTGAGCTGCACCCCCCCTGTGGGGCAGCTTCTGCATTAAGCATCTGTCCCCTGGTGGTCAGTGTGCATCATAGTGATTGGTTGTTCCTCCTTTTGGTCAATTTACATATTAGCCTTTTATGATATAGAAATAGGATTTGTTAAATCTAGCAATCCTTATGTTCAACCATTGGGGAGGGAAAAAGGGAGAGAAAAGTACAAGTCCAATCATTTAAAGGGAAACCCTCCAGAGGGGCAGACACTCACTTCTGCCCACATTTTATTGCCTAGAATTTAGTAATATGGCCACACCTAGTTAGAAGAGAAACTGAGAAATAAAGTCTAGCTTGTTGACCATGTGCCCAACTAAAATGCTATTTTTATGGAAGAAGGAGAGAACAGATGTAGGAGAGACATTTAGTAGCCTGTCACATTACATCTTTGAATATCTTTTTTAGTTTCATTAGTTCTAAACTCTTTGTTAGGAATATCAATTTATCTAAATTTGATTTCTATTTGTCCTCCTTATTTTTCATGTCTTGTCTAATCACTTTAACCTCTTTGTCCTTATCATTTGTATTTGATGTGCTTTTAAAAAGTCTGTCATACTTCCCACTAGATATTTTCTATTTCCTGCCAAATATTTCATCTTATTCTTTCTTTTTTTGATTGATTTCAGAGAGAAAGGGAAGAAGAGAAAGATAGAAACATCTGTGATGAGAGAGAATCACTGACTGGCCACCTTCTGCAAGCCTCTCCTCTGGGGATTGAGCCTACAAGCCAGGCATGGGTATGAGCATTGGTCAATGCTCAACCACTCAACCACTGAGCCACACTAGCCAGACCTTATCTTTTCTTATTTCTAATTCACTTATTACTTCTGCAATGGTATGAGTTGTTTTTCCACCCTCTAAATATACTTCCTTAAATCTTCCAATCTATTTTATATTTCATTCATTCTCTTATTATTTCACTTTTGTCTATATTTTTCTCTTTACTGGAGTTAGTTGTCTTCTATAATACATTCATTCTTTCTCTTTAAAATATGTTCCCTTATTTCATCTTCCCTCACCCTCCCCACAATTTAAAATATTTACTTCAGTTTTTAAAGTTTTCTTCTTATTCATCTTTGATCAGCATTTACTATCTATACCATTTACAGGAAAACAGAATGGACATATTATCTTTGAGTGCGTTGGGCTTCCTGTTAAAGTCAGCTAATGAGGAGCCACAACAGGAAGTGGAAGAGGACAAAAGAATGGGTTAATAAATTGTGCACTTTCATTATTTCAATGTCTATTTTTTTATGTTGCAATTTTTAAAAATTAAAATGTAATTGAAAAGATATATTTGAAAAAAAAAATGTTATGCAAGCCTGCAGCTACTCTCTACTCAAGCACAGATGTGAATTGCCACATGCTATTCTGCAATCCTTTTCTATTTGAAGGAAGAATCCTTGGTTAGTTGACTTTGGATTAGTAGAGAATGTAAGCAATTTAGGAATAGAGGAATGGAATCTACAATGCTAGAGGGTATTGAAAGATACTGAGTTTCCTTGACTCAGAGAATTGAGAGTTCATTAGATGTCTCTTCTACTTCTGCCCCCGTGAAGATCAAAGTCAAAGCTCATATATTTTTTTTCATTATGAAAAAAGTATTTGGTTGCTCTATATTAAGGCTATAATATATATTTAAAAACCAATGCTAGCACTTTGAGTTAGAATGATTAGAATTTAGCATTCTATTCTAAGATGATAAAAATATATTTCACTCCCTAATTGTAATATGGGTTTCTATCCAGATTGCACAGTGATTTTACAGGATATTCCCACTTACATATTTTAGGGTGGGTGGAAACATTTAAAAAACTGTTCTCATGATTTTAAGAAAAATTAGAATTCTTATAAATGAAAGTCACAATTCGTAGGATAAAAATTTTTAAACATTACTGTTCTTATTTTTTTCTTAAAATGTAGAAATAAACTCTCAATAATGCAGGTGAATATGACTAGCTTACCATTCAATTTAAATTATAGAGATGCTGGTGCTGAATAATAACTTAAATTTGATACGTAATTATGGATAAATTGCAAGCTGAAATTTATAATTACTGCCCCAATGTAAGTGATATTAATTTTTGGAATGGTGCTGTGGCCACAAAACATCTCAATCACTAGAGGTAAAGTTAGGTAAAGAGATAAAATGTGGCATTTCTGGAAGTTGATACCCACACCAAGTGTCTCTTTGTGGATACCTTTTATAATTGATACTGTCCACCTTGGGCATGTGCACACAGACATGTACTCATGTCTCCTGAAATCCAGAGAGTTGTTGGTCAGCCAGGAATTTCTTGAGGTATAAATATTTATCAATCATAGCGACACATACATTATTCATTTCTTGCATAATTTTATAGTTATTTTATGTGTTAAAGCTGTAGTAGGTATTATGGGGATCTGAAAGAAGTAAAAGTCTTAAGAATTTGTCTGGAGAATCCAAGATGGTGGCATAGGTAAACACCTACACTGCTGCCTCGCACAACAATTTCAAAACTACAACTAAAAGACAGAACAGACATAATCCAGAACCACAGGAAAGCTGGCTGAGTGGAAGTTCTACAGCTAAAGGGAAAAAGAGGGGCTCACGGAGACCCAGAGGAGCTGCAAAAAGCTGAGGTACGGAGACGCACACGTGGAGAGAGTGGGTACCAGAATACCTGGCTGGTTTTCTCTGGCAGGAGGGAACATTGAACCCCTTATCTTACCACACTAAACCCCAGATCCAGCCGAAACTCATACAGGGGGAGTTTGGACTGTGAAAAGGGAGAGATGCACGGAAATTTAGGGGAGTTGCAAAAGATCAGAGGTCTGATGGTACTCATGGCACTGAGCAGAGGACAGATTGCTGATTATGCTGCTGGCTTTCGAGAGTGGGCAGGAGACAGACCCTCCCAACTGTGCCACTTCTGACTCTACTAAGCCCCTGTTTCAGGTGAAACCCTGGGGACCTAGACTCGTGTGGTCCTGGAGCGCAGGGGAGCCGGAAAGGCAGTGGTCTAGAGGCACTGCTGGCGCACGCGCACAAGGACCGCTCCAGTGATTACCCAGTCACGTGAGACTCAGGGGCCATGGAGGGCGGACCTGACTGCAAGGCAAGGCGGTCCCTTAAGCCCTGAGACTTCACCCATCCCAAGCTCAACAGAGGCTTCTTCGGTTTTGCAAGTCTGGTATCATAAGGCTGAATCCAACACAGAAGTTCTCCCGGCATAGTGAAAATGCTGAGACAAGGGAGGGGATCACAAACAAAAGAAATGGAGGAAAAATAATGACTGGATATAGAGTTCAAAACCACGCTTATAAGGTTTTTCAAGAATATGCTAGAAAAGTTGGATAAAGTTAGCGAGAGCCAAGAGGAGATGAAAAAGGACCAACTAGAGACACTGACTGAAATAAAAAACACTATACAGAGTCTTAACAGCAGACTAAAGGAAGGCAAGAATCAAGTCAAAAATTTGAAATATAAAGAAGCAGAAAACATTCAACTGGAAAAGCAAGAAGAGAAAAGAATCCAAAAATGTGAAGATAATGTAAGGAGCCTCTGGGACAGCTTCAAGCATACCAACATCAGAATTGTGGGAGTGCCAGAAGAAAAGAGAGAGCAAGATACTGAAAACCTACTTAAAGAAACAATGACTGAAAACTTTCCACATCTGGTGAAAGAAATAGACTTACAAGTCCAGGAAGCACACAGAACCCCATATAAAAGGAATCCAAAGAGGACTACCCCGAGACACATCATAATTAAAATACCAAGAGCAAAAGACAAAGGGAGAATATTAAAAGCAGCAAGAGAAAAACAGTTCATTACCTACAAGGGAGCACCCATACAACTGTCAGCTGATTTCTCAACAGAAACGATGCAGGCCAGATGGGAGTGGCAAGAAATACTCAACGTGATGAATAGCAAGAACCTACAACCAAGAATAATCTATCCAGCAAAGCTAACATTCAGAATTGAAGGGCAGATAAAAAGCTTCACAGATAAGAAAAAGCTAAAGGAGTTCATCAACTCCAAACTAGTATTATATGAAATGCTGAAAGGTACTCTTTTAGAAGAGGAAGAAGAAAAAGGTAAAAGCCAAAAAATTATGAACAACAAATACATATCTATCAACAAGTGAATCTAAAAATTAAGTGAATTAAAAATTTGATCAACAGAATAAACTGGTGAATATAATAGAATCAGGAGCACAGAAAGGGAGTGGACTGATAATTCTTAGGTGGAAAGGGGTGAGGGGTGTACAGGAAGTGACTGGACAAAAATCATACACCTATGGATGAGGGCAAGGGCAGAGGGAAGGGTGGGAGCTGGGTGGAGGGGTGCTATGGAGGGGAAAAAAAGAGAAACAAATGTAATAATCTGAATAATAATGATTTAATAAAAAAAGAATTTGAGAGAAGTTTATATTCTAGATATAAAAGGAGGTAATATTCAATTAAAAAATAATATAAGATGTTTTATGATCAAGTAACTAATTAATAGCAACAAATAAACAAAATAAAAAGAAGCACCAGAGCAGAGTACTAGTCCAGAGGAAGAAAAGACCACAATAGCCCTAGCTGGTTTGGCTCATTGGATAGAGCGTTGGCCTGAAGACTGAAGGGTCCCGGGTTCGATTCTGGTCAAGGGCACATACCTTGGTTGCAGGATCCTCCCCAGCCTGTGCCCTGGTCAGGATGGATGTGAGAGGAAACCAATCAGTGTGTTTCTCTCACATCGATATTTCTCTCTGTCTTTCCCTTTCTCTTTCACTTTCTCTAAAAATCAGTGGAAAAATATCCTTGAGTTAAGGATTTTTTAAAAAAAGACCACAATAAACTGAGAGCAGAGAAATTGTTCAAAAGTACCTATTGTGTGTGGCACTTTGCTAGGGACTATATATATTGAATCAAGTAGTCATTAAGTTCTAGATTAGAAATTAATAATTGAAAATAGATGTAATTATGTGGACAGAAATAAGAAGTTATAAATATAGCAAAGGCAAAGCATTAAATTAGTAAATCATTTACATTATTAATTTAAAAGGTTATATAGGAAGAAGACTCTTAAAAAATTGTCTATTGTGGAAAATCAATCCCTATTCTGATGGCCAGAGGGAAGGGAGGCTGCGGGCTGGGTGGGGGCAGGCAAAGAGGGGAGGAGGAATGGGAACATCTGTAATAGTGTCAACAATTTTTTAAAAAGAAAAAAGAAAAGAAAAAGAAAGAAAATCAATTCTCTTGATTATAGTAGTTGAATGCCCTACTTAAAGATAGGTTTTCTGTAGCTATTCAATTCACATACAAGCCTTTTTTAAAGAAACATTAGTAGATAATGTGTTTTTGGTATTGTATGAATAAGAAATAAAGTCTACAGTATTTTCCTAAAAAAAAAAATGCTTACTTCTCTAGGGTCACTGGTCTAACTGCCTCAGACACATCAGACACATAGTTTTGCAAATGCTTCATCCCAAATTATACATTTCATTTGTAGAATTCACTGGCAAACACTTGTGCCTCTTAGAATTGCCAACTTCTATATTCAGAGTAGAAATCATACATAGATTATCACAGAATGTCATTAGACCAGGACTAGGAACTCTGGTTCTATTTCTGGCTTTGACATTTTTCCTTGATAATGGTTCACCAAAACAATATTATCGAGTCAATAACCAAGTCAAAACTTACATGCTGAGGATATAGTTCCCAATTTTAAAAATGTTCCGCTTACTTGCGAGGATTATAGTGTACAAGATTTTCTTATAGTTGCTATTAATATGGTTGTAGTAATTTTTGAGACTCTTTCAAGGTGAAACTCTAAATTGTTAGATAATAGGCAATTCACACATATGTTGACTATGCTCAGAGGAAAATAGCGGACTTTCAAAGTAAACAAAGCCAGAATTACTGTTAGCTCTTGCTTATCTATGATATTTGGGATAAATAAAACTATAAAGATATTAACTGTGAAACCCACGATTAATATCTCCTTTCAGTTGTAATGACCTCCAAACCTGTTGTTTCACTAAGTTTCTTGGAGCGATTAACAAGCAGCCCAGGGATGTAAGTTTGGCTCTTTTTCCTTTCTCTTGCCCTCCCTCTGGTGGAGGTGTTAATGAGTGAAATGCCCAGTATGGGCAGCAGAAGACAATTCTAAGAATCTGTGTTCCCCACCAACCACTCCATTAACCTTTGGACTGGAGAATGACTGGCTGATGGCTGCCATTTCCCAGATGCTTAGAGGGAATCCACTTTAGTCAACTCAGAATTCATCTAAAGGAGAACTCACATCACATCATCATTAAAACATTATTACTGCCCTAGCTGGTGAGGTTCTGTTAGCTGGAGCACTGGAAGGTAGCAGTTTCCATTACTGGTCAGGGCATATACCTAGGTTGCAGGTTCATCCTGGTCTGAGGCAACAGAGGCCAACTGATGGATGTTTCTCTCATCTCTGTCTCTGTCTCTTTCTCTCTCCCCCCACCTCCTTTTCTAAAATCAATAATATAAGAAGAACAAACAACATTATAACTACTCTTGCCTTCAGAAAGGAATAGACCTCATTTTCAACTGGGTTAATATATTCCCAATATAAATCAAAAAGGTGTTATAAAGTGTAGAGTTGCTGGGAAAATCAGACAAATTCCTGCTCCATAATATTTTCTTCAGAATAAGTGTTTACCTTTTTAAAAACTACTTTACATCTGTTATCTCATTTGATGCTCTCAGCAGCCTGGCAAGATAGTCATTCTCTAAGGACCTAGCAGAGAACTAGGACTCTGGTTTCCCAAATCTTAATACTTTACTTTTGTCTTCCTCTATTCAGATAGCTTCATAGGATAGCAACTTATCATAAAGGTTTTTAAAAACATTCCCAAATTTGGGGACATCATAATCATATTGTTTCTGAACTCAAGGGATTCCCTGCTTGGGGTGTTCTATTCAAGAACAAAAAAGATTTGGCTGTTGCAAGGTAGTTTCATTTACTTGCACCAAATAAAGGAGACCGGGGATTCACATTCAAAGCTCTGTCTTCTCAAAGGGAGGCTTAGTAATTGCTTATATACACTATTTGGTTGATTACATGTTGATTTCTTCTTTGCAGTTGGGTAAACTTACCCTATTGGATCAGGTCAAGCTCATCTGGTTACAGTGGGCTCTGCAAAATACTATGCTACAGCTTAACGTTTAGCAAGAACAGCATTTAGTAAGAACCAACCAGATCTTGAGACCTTTGTCCTAACAATGCCTATCCTAACTCACACAAGATATATATGCTAATAATTAATAATGGTTCTTACTAGTAAAAACATTCCCAAATACTGTAACATCATACTCAGACAGACCCCAGTGATAGGATTAAATCAGTACCTACAAAGCACAATAATTAGCTAAGTAAATATTAGCTGTTTTTGTTATTAAAACCATATTAGAAGTGATATAGTGCTGTAAAAAACAAACAAACAAAAAAGAAAAACATGGGTTCTGAAGCTCCTCCCCCCCCCGGGGGGGGGCGGGGAGGGAGGCTTAAATCCTGGCTCTGCACACCTATCTCATAAAAAGTAAGCTTTTTCAAGGAATATGTAGCACAAAGGCAGTGCTATATAGATGAGTCACTATTATTATTTGGTAGCTCTAGTATATATACATATAAATAATAATTTGCCCTCAGTTAAATGGTAAATAATGGATCTAGACTGCAATTTAGGTCCATATACCTCTAGTAGAAATGTCTTTCTAGGTTATGCCAATTTTTCTCACATTCCTAAAATCTCCTTTTCATTTAATGAAATTTATATTTACTCTCCTATACCTAACTGAAAACCCTTTTCAAACTCAACAGTTATAAAAATTTTCCTTACAAAAATCTTTACCCTAGAAGTCCTCAACTGTTAGATACTCAGTTTATGCCACTCATGCACATTGGCATTTGTGAGGCGCTGTTTTGTGTGGAAAATTGTTTTTCCTTTCTATACATATATACTCTAAGTCCAGACATATTCTAAAAGCCCACTGAAGGTCCCCTACTTGAACCCTGCATTTCTATTCATTTCTTGTTAATTTACTCAACAGTATTTGGAACTGCTATAACCCAATGGGCTGTTAGCAAATTACCAATGGACTGGCAGGCAGTCCCTCTAGTTCATTCCTTTAAAAAAAAAAAAAAAAGAAAGAAAAGAAAAGAAAGAAAAAAAAAAGATGATCTAGTCAAAGTCTTTTCTCTAGTGGAGGCTAAGGATTTAGTTGTATATTCTAAATGTTTGGCAGCTTCCACTCTTAGGAAGAACTAAAAACCAAGGTACAGATATATATATATTTATATTTTTTTTTTTTTTTTTTTTTTTGTCATCTAGAAACAGGACCCGAGGCTGTGAGCAGGAAGAAGAGTGGCGAAGGTGAGGGTGGGTGGGGAGGAGTCTTTATATCTTCCCGGGATAGCGTGCTAAGAAGGAAGGAAATGGTAAGCAGACTCCATAGGTTCTATCTAGGTTTTGTTCTTTTTTCTCCTCTGAATGGTGATGGCAGCGGATCAGACACAATAGCTGGCAGCCCCCCGCCAGAATGAGGATGAAAATGACCCTCAACAGCACCCGCAGGAAGACCGGGCAAGGCAGGAGGGGTGTGCTTCGGAATGGGCGAAGGGGAGGGTAAAAAGGTGACGGACACACGCGGCCGCCTAGGCGGGTAGGTGTCCACACGCTGTTCCCAGTGAGAATAGGAGCTCGTGAGCCACCTCCCTTGAGAGGGGGTGGGGTGGGAAGGGGAGTCAGAGGGGCGGTGGCTTTTCCTACTCGAGGCGGGACAAAGGGTGGGGGGGAAGCCTGAGTCAGCAGCTTCCGATTGGCTCATGCTGCCCAGACACGTCTCCCGATTGGGCCATTTGCAGCGGGAGATGTTATGAAGCACGGCGGGGGGGGGGGGGGGGGGGCCCCCCCGCCCGGGGCGGGGCCAGTCCCGGGAATTGGGTGCCGAGGGGCAGTGGCGGTGCCCTGGGCCCTGGGCGCTGTGACCTGTAGCGTGGAGCAGCGGAGCCACCTTTCCTCCTTTCCTCCTGCAGCGCCGAGCGCGTTTAGCTGTTGTGAAGGTTTTAAAAAGCGGGAAAGTGAATGAAGAGCGCTTTGCTGCTGCCCTCTTCCCCCGTTACCGGCAGCTATTTTGCCGCTGGGCACGAAAAGACTCCCTTATCTTGAAGTCCCACACCACCTCGCAGCCTCTTCCCCTCCCGCTGCAAAAAAGGGGTAAAGTTCACCAAGACCTGCCCCCCTCTGGCTGGGACCCGGGTTCGCTCCGTCCTGCGCGTCTAACTGTCTCACTCACTGTTCCCGGTCCGGCTGACGCCGAGCGCCGAGCCACTTCCCAGTCTGAAGCCGGGGTTCGGGCCGCTCTTGCTCGGCTTTGGGGAGGTCGGAGAAGGCGGGGAAGGTTTTGTGTGTGCCGGCACTTGGGGAGGCCCGGGGCTGGGGGCGTGAGGGCTCGTAGGTCCCGAGACGCATTGGGAGGCGGTGGCCAGCACCCCCTGCCCCCAACCCCCGGCTCATCCCCTCCTCCGGCGTCCGTTCCCCGGGCCGTATTATTCAAGACATAAAATATTCAGCCCCGGAGCCTCCCCTGGGGAGGGGAGGGGAAGGAGGTGGAGTGGGAGGAGGTGGACCCGGGGAGGAAGAAGCGAGAAATCCGCCCCCGGGAAGCAGCACGGCTCGGCGGCGGAGCGAGGCCCTTCTGTCACAGGGCGATCGCCGGCGCTTCCGCGCGGCCCCGGCCCGGCCCGGCCCGGCCCGGCGAGGCGAGAGTCCGGCCGCCGCCGCCCCGCCCCACGCCCTCCCGCGGCGGCCGAGAGCCCGGGGCCGGCCGGGCAGGTCGCGGCGGTGCCTGGGAGCGGCCGGCCGGGGGCGGCGGCCTCGGAGCGCGCGGCGGCGGCGGCGGCGGCGGCGCCGGATCGCCGTCCGCCTCGGACCAGCTCGCGCGGAGCCTGCGGGGCGCGCGGTCCCGGGTCGGGCAGCCCCGTGCGTGTGCGCTCGCCCGCTTCCTCCGGTGCGTTTCTGTTTGGTTTTCCGCCGTAACCGCGAGGGCGCCGCTCGCCGGGGGCGCCTTCCCTTCCCGCCACCTCGGACCACCCCGCCCGCCTGCGGAGCCCACGGCGGACGCCCGGACGCCCGGCGGGACGGTGGGGCTGCGCCCGCGCCCGCGGAGCGAGGGAAGCCTGCGGGCGGCGGGACGGGCACAAAGGCGGCGGCGGCGGGGCCGGGGGCCGGGGGCCGGGGGCCGGCCGGGCCGGGCCGCGCCGGGCCGGGGAGGAGGGGCGCCTCCCGCCGCTCATGAATATTAACCGAGCCTGCGGCCTAGTGTCCCGGGCGGGCGCCGCGCAGACCCGCGACCGCGCTCGTGCTCGCCGCCGCGCCCCGCGGACGGGAAGGGGGAGCCCCCCACTTTTCGTCTTCCCCTCCCGGTCGCCCCACACCTTTCTCTAAAGTACATATTTGGGCCGCCCTTCCCCGGAGATCGAGCGCACCGACCCGCCTCTGGAAGGGGCGGAGGAAATCGTGGTAGGTGGGTGGTGGTTTTCTTTTTCCTATTTTTCCCCCTAGGTGGCCACGGGGAAAGAAAAAGATAATGTCGAGTGGTAGTTTGGGGAGCGGCCACTAAACAGCAGTCGCTCGGGTGGCTCCTTGGGTGAGGTGGCCCCGGAGTCATGCCCGGGAGAGCGGGCGGCGCCGAGTCCCGCCCGCCCCGCGCCGTCCCCACCCAGCCCCGCCGCGGGCCAAGGAAAACAGCCGCCGCCTCGGGGACACTGGCCGGGCGCGGGCCGGCTGCGGGCGCCCCAGCCACCCCGCCGGCTGGCCGCGTCCGAGGTCGGCTTCTTGTTACTGTCTTGGGCTGGGGAGAAGGGCTTTTGTCAAGTATCACCCCATTTTAGTCTCGAGGAAAGAAAACTTCCCGTAAGTGCACCTATCTGGGTGGCGCGGAAGAACAGATGCACGCCTTCTCTTCTGCACTGAAAACGCCTTAATTACATGCACTTGAAAAGGGAATGTTTTTCCTTGAAGGCTGCACAGCCGCTAGGCGTCTTTGTGGCAACCACCGTGCAGGTCTGTTGTTTCTTTCTCCTGATTTATCCACTCCCACCCCACCCCCACCCCCATGGGAGGCTTATTTCAACTTTGATTTGTGTGGCTCATCAGCATGGATCGAATTGCCTTTCCAGGTGTTGGAAGTGCGCACTTGGGGTAGACTTCTGGGCAAGGCTAAGGTCAGCGTCTGGAGAAGTTCACGCCCTTTAACTTTTCCCTGTTCCAGGAGCGATCTCGTGGGGAGCTGACGCTAGAGCCTTCGCGATCCGCTCAGATTCCACGCGGACTCGGGAGGAAGGGGACCGCTTTCTGCAGTTGGCCTCACTAGCTGCCAAGAAGCCGGCCTTTGTTTTTGAAGTCCCGAGGAATGGACGAAGACGGGGCAGTCAGTTGAAGCCCGAAGAAATCATCAGGGCATCTTGCGGGGGGCTTCATAAAAGCATTGCCTCCCTGGCACGTTATTTGTTTCACTGGCCCTGTCTCTCCTCGGAGCCTGGTGTGGAGTTATTACCCTTTTTGCGGTGTGGTAGCGTTCCCCCCCCAATGTGAACTCCAAAGGATTGGCCCCTTCTTTGTGATTTGAAATGAAATAATGGCCACACGTCGGACTGGTCAGCCGGAGGGAGATGGTGACACGCTGAAGGCCCATGGGCCCCCCGCCTGTGAGGTAGGTGCAGAGGCAGCATCCCCTGCCCACTGTGGCCTGGGTTTAAGGGGGTGCCCTCTCTGGTTGGGCGGGGGGTGGGGTGGGGAGGAGGTCGCTTGCCACCGGGCCTAAGAAGAGGTTTTGGGGGGCTTTTATTTTAGCTGCTTGGTGGGAGCACCCCTGCCTGACCACTAGCAAGGTGAAGCCTCATCCATTTTTATTTCCTGGAACTGCCAGTGATTCCTTTGCAAGAAAGTTTTCCTTACTTTGAAATGTCACCGTCTTTGTCACCGCTGAGGCTGAGCGGGGAATTCTCCCATTTCAGTTGTCTGGGAATACCAAAACTGTTTCCCTTCAGTCGCCATCCTCCGTACTTGTGGCATTGGGCTGGTTAGGGGATGGCTCTGTGAGTTTGGTGTGTGCACATGCAGGCTTGTTCTCTGAGATGGTGGCAGTTGCTGTGCTTGTTGCACTTGAAGCTTCCCCTCTGATAGCAGTGGGTATCCTGGCTGCTGTTGATGCGCATCTGTTTTGGGTAGAAAAACACGTCTTTCCTAATGGGCATTTTAGGCACAGCCCTGGAAAACTATTTTATAGGATTGTAATTCCACCTCCCTGAAAAATCGCCTGCCTTTACTGATATTTACTAAGGCTCACAGAAGACCTGTGAGCTGCTCTGCGGTGTTGGGTGGCTTGCATTGCCTTCAGACCAGCATCTTGGGAAAGGCCCAGAAGATTTCATGCCAGACTTCTTGAAATGTTTTGAGCAGGCAGGACAGAAATAACAGAAAATCCATTGAAATGCCCTGTTGCCTCATATCTTTTTTCCCTTTATATTTGGAGTTTACTGCTATAATGACTATATTGTGTTTATTTTGTTATTGATAGTTTCTTAGTAATTTGCTTGCTAAATGTACTGAGTACTGTTATCCTTATAAACTTTACTTTTGAACTGCCTATATTTTTATTGAAAGATTGAAGGTTACTTTAGATAGCAATAACATTCCCAAATGAGCTTTCACTCACATTCATTTTGTACTTTAGTAAGAGTTAAATTTTAACTTGTGGTCATCAAAACAAGGTCTAGTTCCAAGTGTGTGAGTTTTGGCATTTTAATGAAAATGAATCAGAAGTTAAATTTTTGTTTGTAAAGCATGCAAATAAAATTGCATCATGTAGTTACTTCATATTGAGTTAGAAAGTGCTTAGAAAATAGGGAGGGAGATATAGTACAGTTTTTAAGAACTATAGGTTTACAGTTAGAAGCAGTGTTTTACTTTTTGACACCTGTAAACACCTACTTGCTAATAAAAAAAAAACATGGTTAAGTATAATGCCACAATCCTCTGATCATGGTAAACCGTAATCACTCCTTTTGGAAGGTCTACCTACAACTGGTGATTACTTCATGTGTATTGAGTTACATAATAATATGTACTATGGTCCTAAAGCCTTATTTGTCATTGTCTTGAGAATACTTTAATTAGCATTCATTTGCATTCATTTGCAAGAACTAATTTTATTTGAATGTGTTTTTTTTTGGGGGGGAGCCATTTAAAGAATGTCCTGAAATCAAGAATTTATAATAGACACATCTTGCCTTGGTTTACAAGGCAGTGTTTCCAGTTGCAAACTTGGCTTTTATTAACAGTGACAGTTATATATATATTTTAAGGGCTGTGAAATTTGTTTTCACTTGGCCCTTACTGCTGGCATGGCCATATTATTTCTAATCTGTCAACCAAGGAAGCATTGTATTTTGCTCATTTAAAGATTATATACCTACTTGAGTTTAAGTATCAACTTTGAGTGGTAGATATTTAAGTCCTTGAACTGCACTTAATTTTGGTGCTTAATTTTATCTGAAGTATTACATTCTAGAATAGTATTGTCATTCTTTAAAAAACTTTAAAACCAAGAGCTGTGTTGTAAATGTGTGTTGGAATAATAAATGTATGTGTTTTTAACTAATCAAGAGGTGAGCATATATGTTTTAATGTTAATGCTTTTAATAAGCTAAAAAGTGGAACTTTGTAGAATGGAAGAAATCCATGTAGTGAGTTAATAGGATTCGATGTTTCATGCCTTATCTAATTAGCTAACTCCACCTCCTATGAATAAGATCTATTGCTTTGTTGAAAAATAATCAGAAATTTTTTACTCATCTTAAGAATTAGAATCTAATTGTGTCAGTATACTAGTAAATGTAGTTACACCTTCAAGAATATAGTGGAAGGCTAAAACACAAATAACAATCATCCTATTAATAAAGAATTGTGACAATCCAGTAGACTATATCTAGATTGGCATTATATAGTCATGATAACACATTGTGTTCACCCAAAATTACCTACTTTGCACATTGAAGATGTATTTTTCAAAACTGGTTTCTCTTATTCTGAGCCAGATAAGTGTTTTCTGGGGTGTGTGTATGTGTGTGTATGTGTGTGTGTGTGTGTGTGTGTGTGTGTGTGTGTGTGTACTGTTTGACCTGGGAAGTATTCTGACACCTAGCCTTGAGTAACTTTGCTCACAAAATAAATCACTTTGTTAGATTCTCTGAGTCCTCTCATATTCTCTCCTACTTTCATATCATATAGTATTTATCCTTTGAGGCTAAACTTGCTTTTTCTTCTTTCTTTTTTCCAAAGATAAAAACTTTGGCTTTCAGCTTTCTAGACACATTATTTTCTCCATATCAACATTTATTTTGCTTTTCATCCGTAATTCATAGTGTTGTCCAAGCATTTAGCAATTTCACCATCTATTATTAACATAAACTTACTAATGCTAATTAACTTATTTTATGTTTTGCTTCTTCACCTAGACTAAGTTTATCCTATGACTATAATGTATTATAGCTGATGAAAAGTATTTGTTGGTTGATTTTGGAATAGTGTATATAATAAAAGAAGGCATTTTTTTGGTACTTGGGTTCATATAAAAATTTGTATTTTTTGCTCATCTTTCTGGAATACATTCTATACAAGGATGTATACAAGGATACCCTTTTTCCTTCTTCAGCTCTCCTTCCATATCTCCCCTTCTTGCTCTTTCTTTCTGTTTTTAGGATTTTTCCTCTGTAGGCCCCTTCCTGTTAGTTTTAATCAGACCCAGGCCCTCCCAATTCCTCTATTCTTTTCTCATTCCCTGGGTTTTATTTTACACTCTCCCCTGGCTTTAATTTAGTGTATGTCAGTGATTTCAAATTAGCACTCTATTGCAGATTTTATGCTTTATTTCTAGACCTGTATAGCCAATTGTTGTTTACCAGTGTGTGTTTTTTAAAATTTTTTGGATAGTCCACAGGCATTTCAAACTTAACAAATTGTTCCCCTACCATCAACCTGTGTTTCTTCTTTTAGTGAGTAGCACCACTATCTCCTTATTTGTCCAGGTCAAAAACTAGGTTATCATCCCTGACTCATCTTACTCCTCTTTCCTCCTATCCAAAGTCCTATTGAGTCTACATTCCAAATCCTACTGCCACTACCTCAGCTAAGGCCAGCTACATCTCGATGGTGAACCCAAGCCGTACTGTCTCCTTCTATCACTCTGTCCCTGCCATAGGCTGCTCCTCCTGCAGTAGAAAGCTGATTGTTGCATTCCCCTGCGTAAAACAATTTTCTGGTTCCCCATTGCCTTGGGAATAAAGTTCAAAACCTGAGAAGTTTTACAGGACAATGACAGTCTGGTTTGCCCATCTCCTTTCTCATCTGTTTCCTCTTTCTGTGTTCCTCCACTGAGCTGCTTTCAGTTCCGGCATCAGTGTCTCTTCACTTCAGGTCCTTCTAAGCGCAGCTTCCTTCACCCTTCCTTCAATCCCCCTCCTCTGCCTTCACCTCTCCCTAGTGATTTACTCATCATTCTGAACTTTTCTTCAGTATTACTTCTCCAGGAAAAGCCTTCCTTGATCTTCCAAGATGGATTAGTTGCCCCTGGTGTAGTATCCCAAGATATCTTGTACCATATTAGGAATAGCACTTAAAAGTTTATTGTCTGTATTCCCCCTGATTGCAGGCCCCATAAGAATAGGAACCATGTTTGTTTCTAAGTGTGTGGTACATAGTAGGTGCTTAATAAATATTTGTTGAATGAATGAATGAATGAGCAGGAAAGGCGTTAATTTTTATTAAATGTTCACTTAGATTTCGGTACACTATACTCTCTTGATTACCCTCCTACTTTATTGTTTCTCTTCCTCAATCTCTGAGTATAAAACTGCTAATTTATATATGTATGTATGCACGTGTGTGAATCTTTATCCCTTGAATTCAGACTCCTATATCCAACTGATCTGCTCACACAGATACTCTACTTGGTTATTAAGTAGGTATATCCAAAACCAAATTCCTGATTCTCTATATCCACTACCCCCTTTTCCCCCCAACCCGGCTCACCTTCCCAAGATGCTCCTCTACAGTGTTTTTCATCTTGAGCAATAGTAATCCCATCCTTCCAGGCCAGGCATCTGGGAGTGATCTCTGATCTTTCATTTTTCTCAGGTATAGCATGCAAGTCTGGTTGACTAGTCTCTCAGCTATGGTAATCAGAGTGGACCTTTTAAAAAAAGATCATGTCACTGCTTTGCTCATATTCTTCTAATGGCTTCTCATTTCCCCCAGGATAAAAGCCAAAAAAAGTTCTGACTGTCCCACAGAGCCCTGTACAGTCTATCCTCCTCACCTCCAGTTACTCTCATCCCCCTCCCCCCCTTTTACTCTGTACTGGGTGTTCTGGACTCTTGCTCTTGAGCATACACACCATACATGCCATTCCCCAGAGCCTGCCCACTCGCTGTACCCTCTCCTCTCCTTGTGACACCCCCACTCCTGTCAGGGTATCCTCACAGCTGGCTTCCTTGTCTACTTCTAGTTTTGCTTAGAGGTCATCTACTGTGTGAACCCTTTCTGGCCATTCTGCTTATTGAATGCCTCTCCCCTGCTCCTATGGCAAGACCTGCCCTCCTTCCTTGCTTTATTTTTCTCCCTGTCATATAATCTCCCTCTGGCATGCTTATCTGAGTTTTGCATGTTTATTTGGATGGATTCTGTATCTAGAATGTGTTAAGTCCAGTTTGTTCACATTGTATCTCTTGTACCTGGAAGAGTACTTAGCACTTTTAGGACCTCAGATTTTTTCCCAATGAATGAATAAAATGAAGATTAAGAAACACTCCAAAATGTTATTGAGCTTCTTTCTAGGTATATAATATGTGAATACTTAATTCAGATTATACAAAAATATGTAGAGTATGCAGCATATGTTCTTCCTTAGACCTGTAATTTCAGTAGTACTGCTGTTAACATTTGGTGCCTTTTTTCTTTGCATCTTTCTTATCTTTGGGAAGCTGGTAACCAAGTAACAGCAGCCAAGGCAGTGTATAGTACAAATGTATGAAATAATTTGTACTGAGAGGTGAGATCATAGTAATTAAAAGACTAATGAATATGGAATCAGACTGGTGTAGAAAGTATAGAAAGAAAATATGTCTGTGTGCACATATTTTTTTCTGAAAATGAATGAATAGTAAGTATAGGAAAGCTCCTTATTATATTTTTTTATTTTTTAATATCAAACATTTTATTCTGAGCCAAGAATGATCTCAACATTGACTATTACAAAATGTTGGCAGTTATTAATTCTGAATGATGAGAATTTGGGGATTATGTTATTTTTGTATTTTCTCTTTTTTGTTTAATTCCAAAACTACAATAAAAGATATTGTTTACATATTTTTTAAAAATAGGTAATTTTTTATCAGTCTGGTGAAAATCTGGTTTCTAGAAAACCTATACTACTTAAAAAATGCTTAAACACTTTTAGAAAAAGATGCATACTACTAAAAACAATATTTCAACATTGTTTTAAAAGCCTATGTTTACCTAATTGGAAGCCTAGGATTTATTCTGGACTAGTTGTAGTATAACATAGCACTATCATTTAATTTTGAATGTGTGTTCGGTCATGCACTTGAATCTGTCAGAATATCATTGCATGTCAGGGGCTTTATGCTGCAAGTTAGGGTTCAAGGTGAAGCCTATTGGAATTAAGAATAGCAGCAGTACCAGCAGCAGGCATCATTAGGTGGCATTTCAGCAGAAGTCTGGATTTGAATGTGTAGAGTGGGACCTATCACTAGAGAAGGGCCATCAAAATAATGAGGATCCAAGTCTAAGGAAATTTTTCCATACACAGTGTTTCTTAAGCATTCATTTCTTCCAGGTTAAACATGTTATGAAGTCCTTGTTTCTTGATTACATAATCTTTGATCTGTCATTGCTTTGTTATGACCAAGTCAAATATAATCTAATACAAAAGTGATATGCAGTTTCTTTTGTTCCTTTCTTTGTGAAGGGATCTGTCATCTTACTATATTTAAAGATGTGCTGATGTAAGTATGGGCACCGCTAATGTTAATAAAGATGCACAGATGCTGGTATTGAAAGCAGCTATTTTCTGTTACAGAGAGACCATATGGTAGGCACTTGTTTTTCTTTCTGGTTGATGTGATTAGATTAGTAAAAAAGAAGGGTTATTGGGTTTATGATTGTCCCAGTATTTATCTAATTTTAATTGACCATAAGGAATTAAATATGTTAAGATATTATGAGCCTTCCATATATTCTGTTTGTTTAAGTAGGAAGACAACTTCACTCAAAAGTTCAAATTTAGATTGCTTCTACCAAAATGAAGTAATTTTTTTTTAGTTTATGTTGTCATATTCTTTTTCTTTTTTCTTTTTCTTAATTTTTTATTGATTTTTTAGAGAGAGGAAGGGGGAGGGATAGAGAGCTAGAAACATCGATGAGAGAGAAACATCGATCAGCTGCCTCTTGCACACCCCCTACTGAGGATGTGCCTGCAACCAAGGTACATACCCTTGACCGGAATCGAATCTGGGACCTTTCAATCCACAGGCCGACGCTCCATCCACTGAGCCAAACCGGTGTTGGCTATTTTTTCTTAAAATACTTACCTGAAGATGATTTTTATTAATTCTGGAAAGAGAGGAAAGTAGGAGAGGAAGAGAAACATTGATGTGCGAGAGAAACCTCAATTGGTTGATTTCCTTATGCACTCCCACCAAGGATGGAACCCGCAACCTGGTTATGTGCCCTAATCGGGAATTGAACTCTTGACTCTAACCAACTTAGCCATACCAGCCAGGGCAAGCTGTCATATTCATTAAAAAACTGAGTATTGTGCCAAAACTGGTTTGGCTCAGTGGATAGAGAGTCAGCCTGCGAACTGAAAGGTCCCAGGTTTGATTCCAGTCAAGGGCATATACCTTGGTTGCAGGCACATCCCCAGTGGGGGGTGTGCAGGAAGCAGCTGATCAATGTTTCTCTCTCATTGATGTTTCTAACTATCTCTCTCCCTTCCTCTCTGTAAAAAATCAATAAAATATTAAAAAACAACAACTGAGTATTGTGCAAATAGTCCATTTTGCAATAAATTCTGGAAGATGGCCTTTTGTACTTCTAAAATAATCTGAAAAGCAATGGAAATATTGTACTGTAGGTTGAAGAAATAATGTGATGAAAAATGTTTTTTTGTAAGTTCTCTTTTTTCTAATTATCTAATAATATACAAGAAATTCCACTGTGTAGATTGTGAATAAGAGAATAGATTTAAAATCCAAATTTGATATTTCTGAAGATTTATCTACTGGGCAAGTTTTTAGACGACCAGGAAAAATGTCAAAAGTGTGTTTACTTTTCTGTAGTCAGACCAGCTGCTGTTGAGTTTTCTGTTTGATACTGGACATGTTTTTGATTCAGAATTGGTTACTTATTGCCTTTTCCCCTTGTTGTCTATCTCTGTTCTAAAGAGATCTCTAGCAAAGTTATGAGGAATTAAATATATGCAGTGTTGCTTATAACCCCAACTAGTTTCTTATTTTTCTTGTTCTCTGCATTAATCTTTAATATATCTTGACAGGACTTATATATTTTAAAATATATTTTTACTGATTTCAGAGAGAGGAAAAGAGGGAGAAAGAGATTGAAACATCAGTGATGAGAGAGAATCATTGATTGCCCTCCCCCTTTGCTCCCCGCTACTGGGGATTGATTCTGCAGCCTGGGCATGTATCCTTGACTGGAATCAAACATTGGTCTGCAGGCCAGTCCTCTATCCATTGGGTCAAACCGGGTAGAGCAGAACTTACTTTCTTAAGAATATTTTTATTTTCTCCTTACAATGTGGAGAATATCCTTAAACATCAGTAGATATAACGATTATATTTCTTCTGGATATGTCTTATCTACTATGATCTTGGGAATTAATAGGCATTATTTTTTTTAACCTTGAGATATCTAGATATCTGAATTCCAGTATTTTCTTAATAAATAAAGATTCTGTATTTAAAAGAACTTGTATTCCTGGCTGGCATAGCTTAGTGGTTGAGTGTTGACCTATGAACCAGGAAGTCATGGTTTGATTCCTGGTCAGGGCATATGCCCGGGTTGTGGGCTTGATCCCAGTGTGGGGACGTGCAGGAGGCAGCCGATCAGTGATCCTCTCTCATGGATGTTTCTATCTCTATCTCTCTCTCCCTTCCTCTCTGAAATCAATACAAATATGTATATAGTTAAACGAACTTGTATTATTATGATTGATGATACCTACTCTTCTCTGGGTTCTGCATGTTGGCTTCTGGAAACATATTTCATATCTAGTGACTGTGAGGGGAGGAAATTGGTATGGGCACCTAGTTTAAATCAGATCTTTATGCCTTAGCCATTTTGACTCAGTGGTTATAGCGTCAGCCTGCGAACTGAAGAGTCCCAGGTTCCATTCCAGTCAAGGACATATACCTGGTTTGCAGACTCAATCCCCAGCCCAGTTGAGGGGTGTGCAGGAGGCAATCAGTTGTGTGTCTCTCTCATATTGATGTTTCTCTATCTCTCCTCCTTTCCACTCTATCTAAAAATCAGTGGAAAAATTATCCTCAGGTAAGGATTAACAAAATAAATAAATTAAAAATCAGATTTTTATTATAATGCTTTTAGGAAACTGTTTTCAACTTTTTTTCCCATTTAATAATATATTTTAGATACCCTTCTCTGCCCATCAGGAAGGGGATGGGGATCACTAGTATCTACCTACCTACCTATCATCTATCTATCTCCAGTTACAAAATTGATATATATGTCAGTCAGTTTTGTCAATGTGGGAAAGAAGAAACTCTTAAAAAGCACTGTTCAAATCTCAGAAGGAAGGTGGAGGTGGGGGGTGGATAGGAGAAAAGAGATTAATCAAAGAATTTATATGCATACATGTGTGAACCCTGCACACAGACAGTAGTGTGGTAAAGGCTTGGGGATGGGGTGCAGGCTAGAAGGAGTCAATGGTGGAAAAGAGGACAGCTGTAATACTTGCAGCAATAAAGGTAAATTTTTTAAAAAATATAATTTATTGATTTTTTACAGAGAGGAAGGGAGAGAGATAGAAAGTCAGAAACATCGATGAGAGAGAGACATCGATCAGCCGCCTCCTGCACGCCCCACAGTGGAGATGTGCCTGCAAGCAAGGTACATGCCCCCAACCGAATTGAACCTGGGACCTTTCAGTCCGCAAGCCGACGCTCTATCCACTGAGCCAAACCAGTCTCGGCAAGGTACATTTTTTAAAAAGCACTGCACAAAGGTATTTTCAATATCCCGCCTGCCTGGCTCAGTGTTGAGTGTGGACCTTTGAACCAGGAGATAACAGTTCGATTCTCAGTCAAAGCACATGCCAGGTTGCCATGCCAAGTTGTGGGCTCCAATCTCAGTAGGGGACATGCAGGAGGCAACTGATCAGATAATTCTGAATGATTATTGCAATCACTTGGACAACTTTTAAAACTATAGATTCTTAGCCCTACACTTCAGCTAATGAATCAGAACAGAATCCCTGGGAATGAGACCCCAAAACCTTAATTTTTTTTTAAGGCCCCCCTAGTGATCTTTCAATGTGAGAACAGAAGAAAGTGACATTCACAGCTACTTTCAAAGTCAATATTCTTATAGTACCCTGACTTGGGAATTTTTCTGACCATATTGAAATCAGTATGAAGAAAAGAGGGAAAATATGGAGAGAAAATTTAAGTGAGTATGAACCAGTGAAAATTTCAAGATTAAAATTATTTTTTCTATTTGTAATCCAACATATTTCTATGTCATTAGTTTTCCAAAATAATATTCTTTTCAAGTAAAATAAATTTTGTGTCAAAAGAGCACTTTAAAATTCAAGTAATATGTGTTCTTTTGTTTGTTTTTTTGTATATAATACTTTTATCAAAAGTTAACATTTTTAAGGTGATCAAACTCTGACTTTGGTTATTTTGAAGTTGCTACATTTTAGCTGAATTATAAAAGTAATTTGTTGCATGCCATTTTCTTTATGCAAATAGCTTAGAATAATTTCTTTGATGCATTTTGTAATTATTTGTTTAGATTAACTATAAAGAATAGGAAAACTTACAGTGGAAGAAAAAATATATATTGTTTTTTACCTAAATATATATTTTGAAGGGTTTCTGAAATCATTCAATCATAAATAATAATAAACAAATCATTAACATTGACACACCCTTTCTCCTTTAACACCAGCAGTTATTCTGTCTATTCACTGAATCAGTCTCACTGATTGGGAGATACATTGGCTAATACAATGCAAATACAATGTAAACTAATTACAGAGTCCAGCTGCCAATTCTGCAATAGAAGCAGGATTTCTTCATGTCAGTGAGAGTGATGTTGGAGAAGGAGCAAAGCCACTAACAAAGAGGATCTGGCAGAGCCATACCAGTGAACCAATGAAGAAAGCACAATCAAGGTTGATAGGCATCTCTAAAGAGAATGACTTGAATTTGAAGGATTAAGGAAAGCGTTTTAGAAAACTGATATCCTTGAATGTGATTGCTTATAAAGGGATGTATTTCTTTTCTTTTAGGAAGTGATGTTTAGTTTGAACCCCAGTGCTAATGCTACTAAGAGTTAATAGAAAATCCTAGCTTCTCTAGTTGACTTTGAAATAAAGCTGTTTAAACAGAGGTCCAGGTATAGCTTCTTGAAAGGTCCCACTTTTATAATTTCTTAGATGCCCAAATATTTCAGAGTTCTGAATATTTTAGACGACTTAATTTCTTTGTAAAATTCCTTTATTGGGGTATATAAAGAATTGTACATATGTAATGTATACAACTCTGTGAGTGTGCAGGTAAGTATACACACATGAAACCATCCCCACCATCAGGGCCATAGACATCACCACCCAATGTTTCCTTTTACCTGCTTTATTGTTATTGTTGTTATCTTTATGATTTTGTGGTCAGAACACTTAGCATTGGATCTACTGCCTTAGCAAATTTTAAGTATACAATACAGTATTGTTAGGCACTATACTGTATCGTAGATCTCTGGAAATTTAATTTATCTTGAATAACTAAAACTTTGTACCCTTTGACCATTGCTTCTCCAAATCTTGCAATTACTCTGCTTCTATGACTTTAACTATTTTATTATTATTATTATTATTTTAATATATTTTATTGATTTTTCTTACAGAGAGGAAGGAAGAGAGATAGTTAGAAATATCAATCAGCTGCCTCCTGCACACCCGCCACGGGGGATATGCCCACAACCAAGGTACATGTCCCTGACTGGAATCGAACCTGGTACCCTTCAGTCTATAGGCCGATATTCTATCCACTGACCAAACTGGTCAGGGCTATTTTATTATTTTTTTATTTTTAAATTTATTATTTTTAAGTAGTATTTGGTGTGTGTGTGTGTGTGTGTGTGTGTGTGTGTGTATGTTGTTGGCCCTTACCTGAGGATATCTTTTTCACTGATTTTTAGAGCGAGTGGAGAGAGGAGAAAGAAAGAGAAACATAGATCTGAGAGAGATGTATTGATTGGTTGCATCCCACCTGTTTGACTATTTTAGATTAACGTATAAGTGAGGGCATACAGTATTTAGCTTCTGTGTCTGGTTTATGTCATACATATGTCTTCCAGGTCCATCCATGTTGATGCAAATGATAAGATTTTTCTCTTTCTTAAGGCTGAATTATATTATCTTCAAGATCCTGATTTCAGTTCTTTTGTATAAGGACCCAGAAGTGGGATTGTTGGATCATATGATAGTACTATTTTTAATTTTGGAGGAACCTCCGTATTCTGGCTGTACCAATTTGCATTCCCACCAACAGTGTCCCCAAGCTTCCTTTTTCTCCACATCTTTACTAACACTTGCTATCTTTTGTTTTTTAACAATAGCCTTTCTTAGAGGGTGAGCTGCAAGCTCATTGTGATTCCCTGATGATGGGTGAGGTTGGACACTTTTTCCTATACCTACCATCCATCTGTGTGTCCTCTTTGTAGAAATGTCTGTTCAGGTCCTTTGCCCATTTTACATTGGATTAATTGGGTGGAGTTTTTTTTAGATGCCTTTATTTTGTATAAAAAATCATATTAGTAGAAACATTTACAATTACATTTTGGACTCGGTGGGAGAGACTAGGTACCATTGAAATCTTCCTTGGGGTGGTATGAGCCTTGGAGAACTCCTAGCTGAACCTGTTAGTTTGTGGACACTGGAAATGTTGTGTTCCTTTGGTGTCATCCAAAAGTCACCTCAGTAACATAGCAAAAGACACCTTTGATGCTCTCAGCACTTAGGAGATTCCAAGGGTTTTAGGAGCTCTGTGTCAGAAATTGGAATAGAAACCAATTGTGTATTTATTATAAATCATAGTATCACACCGTAAGAGATACAACTTACAAAAACTGCAGCAAGAAGAAAATAAAAATTCTGACTAGTGCCATACATATGGCTTAAAGAAATAGAGTTTGGAATTAAAAACCTCCTGACAAAGAAAACTAGATGCAGATGGCAGCATTGATATATTCTTTCACACATTTAAGGAAGAAATCATACCAACTCTATACAAACCCAAAAAATAGATGTGGTGGAAAAAATTCTTGTCTTTTTATGAGGTGGCTTAAACCTGGCAACAGCCAGATGAGAACATTATAAGAAAAGGAATTCAGACCAATAACCCTCATGGTTATAGATCTAAAAATTCTTAACAAAATGTTAGCAAATCAAATGTAGCAGTATATACACAAAAGATAATATATCATGATTAAGTTGAAGTTATTCCAAGAATGAGAGGTTAGTTTATCATTTTTACATATTAAGAGTTTAACATATTAACAGAATAAAGGAGGAAATTCATATGACCATTTTAGAAGGTGCAGAAAAAGCATTTGACAAAATTTAACTTATTCATCTTAAAAACTCTTAGAAAACTGGAAATATAAGGAAATCTACTCAATTTGGTAAAGGGGTTCCTTACCGCTATTGTACTTGGAAATATTGAATACTTTATTATTTATTTATTATTTATTATTGTTATTTCTTATAAATCTTTATTCAGATTATTACAGTTGTTCCTCTTTTTTCTCCCCAGAGCTCCCCTCCACCCGGCTCCCACCCCTCTCTCTTCCCTTACCTCCCCCACATTGTACTCATCCATAGGTGTATGATTTTTGTCCAAACTTTCCCCTCTCCCCCTGAGAATTGTCAGTCCACTCCCTTCCTATGCCCCTGATTCTATTATATTCACCAGTTTATTCTGTTCATTAGATTTTTGATTCACTTGTTGATAAATATGTATTTGTTGTTCATAATTTGTATCTTTACCTTTTTCTTCTTCCTCTTTTTAAAGAGTACCTTTCAGCATTTCCTATAATACTGGTTTGGAGTTGATGAACTCCTTTAGCTTTTTCTTATCTGTGAAGCTCTTTATCTGCCCTTCAATTCTGAATGATAGCTTTGTTGGGTAGAGTAATCTTGGTTGTAGGTTCTTGTTATTCATCACTTGGAATATTTCTTACCACTCCCGTCTGGCCTGCATCGTTTCTGTTGAGAAATCAGCTGACAGTCGTATGGGTGTTCCCTTGTAGGTAATGAACTGTTTTTTTCTTGCTGCTTTTAAGATTCTCTCCTTTGTCTTTTGCTCTTGGTATTTTAATTATAATGTGTCTTGGTGTGGTCCTCTTTGGATTCCTTTTGTTTGGGGTTCTGTGCTCTTCTTGGACTTGTAAGTCTGTTTCTTTCATCAGGTGGAGGAAGTTTTCAGTCATTATTTCTTCAAATAGGTTTTTGGTATCTTGCTCTCTCTTTTCTGCTGGCACCTCCATAATTCTGATGTTGGTACGCTTGAAGTTGTCCCAGGGGCTCCTTACACTATCTTCACATTTTTGGATTCTTTTTTCTTTTCCAGTTGAGTGTTTTCTGCATCTTTGTATTTCAAATGTTTGACTTAATTCTTGCGTTCCTCTAGTCTGCTGTTAGGTCTCTGTATAATGTTTTTTATTTCAGTCAGTGTATGTTTAATTTCTAGTTGGTCCTTTTGCATTTCCTCTTGGGTGGAAGATGAATTTATCCATCTTTTCTAGGAAATTCTTGAAAAACCTTATAACCGTGGTTTTGAACCCTACATCCAGTCATTTGTTTTCCTTCATTTCTTTTGTTTGTGATCTGTTCCTTTGACTCCGCATATTCACTATGCGGGAGAACTTCTGTGCTGGAGTCAGCCTTATGATACAAGACTTGCAAAACTGCAAAAGCCTCTCTGTTGAGCTTTTGTGGAGTGGAGTCTCAGGGGTTAGCAGAGAGCCTTGGCTTCCAGGCAGCCCCACTCTAAGAGGCCCCTGTGTCTCAAGTGTCTCTCACTAATCGCTGCAGCCTTCTTTGTGCACATGCGCACATGCCTCTAGACCTCTGCCTTTCTGGGACCTGTATGAGTCTGGGTTCCCAGGCTCTAGTGTGAAACTGGGGTTCAGTGCAGTCAGAAGTGGAGTTCAGTGCAGTTAGGAGGCTCTGTCTCCCACCCACTAAAGAAGAAGCACAATCAGCAGTTCATCCTTTCTGCACACAGGGGTGTATGCGCCCCCAGACCTCTGCCCTTTCATGGCTCCCCCAAATCTCCATGCACTCCTTCCTTTTCACGACAGTCCAGACTCCCCCCATATGACTCTTGCCCAGAACTGGGGTTCGGTGCAGTAGGATAACGGGTTATGTGCATTCGGGAGTCTCCGTCTCCCTACCACCAGAGGAAGCCAGCCAGGCACTCTGCCGCTCGCTCTGAGTCTCTGTGAGCCCCTCTCTTTCCTTCTAGTTGTAGAATTTCCACTCTGCCAGCTTTCCTGTGGTTCTGGATGATGTCCATTCTGTTTTCTAGTTGTAGTTTTGAAATAGTTGTGAGAGGTAGCAGCTTAGGTGTTCACCTATGTCACCATCTTGCTTTCTCTGAAATATTGAATACTTTAGTTCTGCTGTGAATGAGAACAGGGCAAAGATGTCTGCTGTCTAGACATCGATTGAACATCAAACTGGAGGCCCTCCTTAGTGCAGTAAATGAAGAAAAAGAAATAAAAGGAAGGAAAGGCGAAGGAAAACTCTTTTTCTTAGCTACAACATGATTGTGCACATAGGAAGTTGTAAGGAATCTACCAATAAAACTTACTAGAACTAGTATAGTTTGCAAGGTTGCAGGATGCCAGGATACAAATATGCAAAGTCACCACACAAAAACTAGTATTTTCTATATGTTATCAAGGAACAATTAAAAAGTAGAATAAAAATAATAGCATTATTTTAATATTTAAAAGACTATCTGAATAGAAAAATATACTGTGTTTATAGATTGGAAAACTCAACTTATTAAGATATAATTTAGCCATACATTGCTATGTAAATTCAGTTCAATCCCAATTTAGAATTCATCACAGTTTAAAATTTATTTTGTTAGAAACAGACAAGCTGACTCTTGAAATTTATATGTAAAGGCAAAGGACATAGTCAAAACAATTTTGAAAAAAGTTTGTAATTTTCACTCTGATACTTAAAAAGCCACAAAACGAGTATAGAATTGGTATAATGATAGATATATAGAGAACTAGGGAAGAGAATGGAGAGTATGATCATCTGAATTCAGTGGGGGTGAATTCAAGTGGTGCTGGGAGAAGTAAATATCTTATAGACAAAAATGAACCTCTATTGTTATCTCACATCACACAGAAAAGTTAGCCCCAGGTAGAACAGGGAAGCAACTGTAAAGCCTAAGACAAAAAAAAAACTTCTAGTCAAGAACAAAATATGCATGGCTCTGGGGCAGACTAAAATATCTGAGATAGGACTCAAAAAGCACTGGGGGGAGAGAGGATGGCTAACAACCCAGGATAGATTGAACTTACAAAAGTTAAAACTTCTGCTCTTTGTAAAACACTATTCAGAAAGTAAAAAAATCAAGCCATAGATGGGGAGAAAATAGTTGCAAAACGTATATCTGATCAAGAACTTGCTTCCAGAATATATAAAGAACCCTTACAACTCAGTATTAAGAGACAATCCCTAAAGGGAGTCTTAAGTATGTGTGGAAGCCTCTGATGGGGTTTCAGGCGGAACAGTATGGCCAGGGCGAAGAATGAGAATGTTTCAGAAGGAAAACCGCCAAATTGAGGGAGAAAAGTCATTTCTTGTTAATCTACAAATCAGTTTCCATGTAAAATTTTGTCTTTGTAAAGGTGATATGGGTGAGAGCAAGACTCAGCTAAAGATTTCAAAGACTAGGGAGGTAGAAACAAATTCATAGGAACTTCACTTTTCAGATTTTGAGGGCTTTGAATCTGACCTTGCAACTTTACTTTTTTGTTTGTTTAAAAAACTTATTTAAAAAAAAACAACTGGTTTTTTAAAAAAACTTATTTTGCCATTGGAAACTTTTCTCATTAACTAATTCATATTTTTTATTCTATAGAACAAGTAGGAACATACTTTGGGAAACTCTGCTGGAGACAGAAAGGAGCAGGGAAGGGATGTAGGCAGGCTAATCATAATTAGCTTGTGGCTTCAGAGATTGTTTTGATAGTCCTGTGGAGGCAAGGTTCCAGACAGTTGCTTGGCAGACCAACTTTGAGGCCCTTGTGGGAGACCCTCATCAATTTAGGCAGTAACAGTGGGGATAGAAAAGAAACAGGTTAAATATACACTTTAGTTGAAGTGACAGGACTTGGTAACTATATGTGAGAGGTAAGGAAGAGGGAGTCTAGGACCTCTGGATTCTTCTGTTTGACCAGTGGGATGAATTTTGTTGCCCTTATGCAGATGAGGGCTTGCAGAGCTGCTGCGGTTCTGAGAGAGAAGATAACGAGTTCAGTTTGGGCATGTAATATGTATAAGGTATCTATCTAGGTGTACTAGTATGTGCTTAGCAAGAGTCTAGACATGCAGATTTGGAGTTTGGGAGAAAGCGGGGGGCTGAAGAGAGATTTGAAAGTAATTACTAATAAGAATCATTAAAATAAGAGGTAGAATTATAATTTAGATAGGAAGGAATATAAATAGCCTTCATGATTAGGTGAGTGTTACATTCTGCTTTAAGCATGTTATTTTGTACTAAAAAATTCCATGAGGGCAGGTATTATTTTTACAAAGGAATGAGCTGCAGCTTAAAGATTAAGCCTTTATGTTCCAATCAGACCTCTGAAAGGTAACAGGTGAGGAAGAGACATCTGTCTTACTAAGGTGAGGGCTTTTTCACTTTGCTACACTGCCTCTTGCAAAAAAGAAATGGTTTCAGAAGTAGGAAGAAAAGCAGGAGAGTAGTAAATGTTTTGGTAGAAGAGGTGGTTGACACACATTTTGTACATGTTCTTTAATTCTGTGCATCTGTTCACTTTCAAATGGTGAATTTGTGGGGGTGAGCTAGAAGGAATCAGTGGGGGGAAAAAGGGAACACACATAATATTTTCAACAAAGATTTTAAAAATAAAAATAGCCCTAACCAGTTTGGCTCAGACAAGAGACATTTAAGGCATTGTTGGCAGTATGAGATGTACTGAAAGACAGAAAAAGGAGGAGGTACCCTTTGGACTGAGTTTAGTGTATGTATGGGTCAGGGACACTGCCATGGCTTTGTGTTCAGAGCTGGTTTGTTGAGGGAGCAGCCTGCAAGGCTGCTTTATTATACCACCTTTCCAAGTTGTGTTTTCAATGAAGAATAAACCCAGAAAGAGGGCAAAAGGAATCATCTTTTAAAAAATTAAATAATAAATACAGAGTAAGATTTCTATGAAAAATGTTTATTTTGTGATGTCATTTGAATGTACGGTGCTAGGAAAGATGATGTAGTCCTGCCAGTTAGCTCTGCTGCCCACAGGAAGGGAGGGAAAGATCCTATTTGTGGATCGCATCACTGCGGAGCTCCCTCACAGGGCCCAGTGCTGACAAAAGCTGAGTCACAGAACCTCGGAGACCTGCTCCAGACAGTCATGGCCCAGTTCAGGATTTTAAACTGCATGAACAACCACAACTGGAGTTTATTGTGCCATCTGTATTGTACGTGGAGTGATCAGGTTTGTTTGATAAATAAATATTTTTGCTTTTTAATCCAAAACTGCTATAATGATAAAGAAAATCAGTGAAAATACTGGATATGAAATCACTGTCTTCCTGTAAGAGTAAAAAAGTAATCTTTTAAACTGTTACTTTTTATTGAAATACTTGTGTACCATGACATATCTCAATTCTGATGATCTAAATTTCTCTTAAAAGTATAAACTCTTAAGCTGTATGGACGAGACTTTATTTGTAAAGCTTTATGTGGTGGGGGAGGGGAAATAAAACTGGCAAAAATTAAAGCAATAAATTTGTAAGACAAAGTAAATGTTACATATTTCATGAGACATTTGCTGTGTTATTAAGAAGGTAGGCAAGATTTTGGGATGAGTTTCTTTTTAGCTAGTTTTATTTTTAATGAAATTTGGTTCTTGATTTCTTTCATTATAGGATTAAATAGAAGTTCTTTTTAAAACATCTGTTACTAGACAGTCTTTTGAGAAAGTAATTATTTTGCAGTGGAGAAAATTTGCTGGATATATTTTTCATGAAAGTTATGTTTTTGGATTTTATTCCCTGGGAAGTAAAAATTCTTATTTTTTTCCTTCAACCTTCAATCAGTCAATATAGTTATTCTCAGGTGTAGACCGCTTTTATAAGTCTTAAATAACATTATACATATTCAACATAATGGCTTCTCTTTAGAATGGAAAGAAACTTGCATGATAGCTTTTTTTTTCAGCTACCAGTGAATCTTTAAAAATGACGAATTATTTACCTTGCAGGTTTATTTATCACTTTGTGGATATTCATTGTCTTTATTTTAAAAAGTTATTTAGTATTGTTTGAAATTTAGAAGAAAAACAAATTTAAAATATTGAAATCAGTGAATGACAAATGAAATGTACTTCTCCTGTTCCATACACACACTTCCTGCCATTTATTTCTCAGTTCTTCTATAGCCAATGAATGAACAGACGTTTATGAAACATTAGCTTAGTTCTAAATGGGACTTTGGGTCTCCAGTACTTTCCTTTATGTCCTATTCTTTCTATCCTGGAATGGTGAAAATATATTTTCATAGTTTAGGTTGGGCACAGTAGACTAATGTATCAGAGAAATTGGAGATGGAGGTCATTTAGTCTATATATCTCCCAGTGTAAGATTGATCCCTCAATGCACTTTCTAGTTCTCTCCCTAATGGATTTACATTACCGTAAAAATGTGGATTTCAAATGGCTACTTAGAGAATAAGAGAGATACTACATTTATCTTAGCATGTAAAATTCATAACATTCAGAGCCTACTAAAACTGAAACCAAAAATATTAGTGTTTAATAACTAGTCTGCAGCTAATATTAAACTCATTAGTTAGCCTCATCATCAGAAAGCTTTCTAGTTTGGGGTCCTAGGCCTTGTGAAGACTTCATGCTGGCTAATTCCAAAGGAGGTTGCAACAGAATCTAGGGATGAGTTGATCCAGGCGGCCAGCAATAAAAAGTCCTGGACATGCCTTGGCTTGGGGTTTTGAGGATTGATGTTACTACTCTCCTTGTGGTTTAGACCCAACAATAGGTCATTTGTTTGCTAAGAAGAAAAGTGTGCAGAACTCAGCATTAAGTAAAAATGGTCTGTGTATTTTATGCCTTCACTTAAAGTCTTTGGCAGAGGTCACTTACCCTGCTTTTGGGGCTAGACAGGTTCCATATAAGAATGAAGAGAGGCAAGGAGTCATTATAACATGGCAGGGCTGATGGATACTGTGGCTAGTTGGAGATTCAGCTTCAGGAGATTTATGCTTCTTTGAACCTAGTCTTGTCATATCATTTCTGTTTCCTGGAGAAACTAAACTTTTGCATTTTTTATATAAATTCATCTTAACATTTAAATGTTGATGACTAATTCAAGTTTTTAAAAATACTGTGGCCAGATGTGGATCTAGGCTTCCAGTGTGTAACTTCTGATTTGTAGAAAGACTGAGTAGCATTTGGTTTCAGTTGAGTTTTACTGTTGAAGCTAAGTGGTACCCAAAGATGCTGCTAAATATCTTTGGAAAGTTTATGGTACATATAGGTAGGGAAGAAGTGTGAGAAAGAAATAAGAGGAGTAATGACAAGGCAGGATGAGGAGCAAGGGAAGCAGACTGAAGAAAGAGAAAAGCAATGATATGATGGGAAATAGGAGAGGGCCACATTTGGCAAAGATCTCAGTAGGCACTCTGGCATATTGCTGGGAAATTCTGTCAAGGTTTTGTTTAGTAAAGAGCTCTACGCTATTGTACGCTATAGTTAAGAGTGGAGATTTTGGTGCCTAAGAACTGGCATCAAGCCCATGCTGTCCCTGGCTTTGTGGTGAATCTGGCCTTGCTCACTCATCTCTGCTTCTCTGTCTCCAGTAGCACCTATATCATGGATTTTTGTGAATATTAAACGAGATAACCTGGACACAGCACTTAACATAATGTTGGCATGCTTACTATTATTTTAATTATTACTGTAGTCTAGGTCAGTGGTCAGCAAACTCATTAGTCAACAGAGCAGCAAACCGTGGCTCGCGAGCTACAGTTTGCCGACCACTGGTCTAGGTTGATCGGTGTGCATATATATTATATGAGATATCCCCCCCATGATCACTTTTTGTAATAATTTAGACTTTTTTCCCCCAAGCCAAACCTGTTTTTTTTAATTAAATAATAAGAAAAAAAATCAAATAAAAATTAAACAAGTTTTTTTTTAATTACAGTTTACATTTAATATTATTTATATTAGTTTTAGGTGTACAGCATAGTGGTTAGAGAATCATGTACTTTACAAGATGTTCTCCCCACTATTTCCAGTAACCACCTGTCACCAAGCGTCTTTATTATAATATTATTGACTATATTGTTGACTTTTAAAAAAATATTCTCACCCGAGGATACGTTTCTCATTGATTCTAGAGAGAGGAGAAACATTGATAGGAGAGGGGCACATAGATTGGTTGCCTCCTATATATGCCCAATCTGAGATCGAACCCCCAACCTGGGTATGTGTCCTGACCAGTAATTGAATTCATGACCCTTCAGTGCACAGGATGATGCTCCAACCAACTAACGTGAGTCCCACCAGCCAGGGATTGAACTATATTAAATGAGATTTACATTGGGAATAAAAAAGTGGGAGTAAAGATGTTCCTTTAACTTTGAAAATTGTAAATAAAATGTATGGTCATTTGTAAAACTTGGATAATATAAATTAAAATAGGCATACCTCGTTCAATTATTGAAATACAAATTCTGTTCATATTTTGATATTTATACTGCCAATTTTCTTTCCTATGTTTAGTGTTTTCCTCTGTGTAAATATGTGTGTATTTTACAGATGATATTATGCACATTTTGCTATATAGTGATACCATTTTTAATGACTGCTTAAAACTCTGGGTAGAGAATATAGATATAACATCATTATAATATATTTACTATTTTATTTATATTATAAAAGTATTTAATCTTTTATCTATTGTTGAACATTTAAATTGCTTCCAGTTCTTTTTTGTTATAGTAAATAAAGTGTGATGAAGATCTTTGTGATTAAAATTGTATTCTTATTTCGGATTATTTTCGTAGGACACAACTCAGAAATGAAATTACATGTACTGGATCAGAGTGATAATTTTTTTAAAGCATAACTTACAAAATTCATTTCTATGTATTCTTGGACTTTGTGAAAGAAGTATCAAGTTTTAAATTTTATAGATTGTAGTACTGTGTGTGTGTGTGTGTGTACACACACACAAATATAGTAATACCGCAGAAGGACTCCGAAATGGTATTTGGAAGGTCGTTAGGTGGTCCATCTAATTAGCATATTACACTTTTATTATTACGGATATATGTATTTCCAATTAATAGCCAATTTAGAGAGTAGTAGAGAAAAATGGACTGAAAAAGGAGCAGGGAAAGGAGACAAAAGGAATAGGAATGTCTGGAATGACAAATACCTATTACTGAAGGAGAGAGGAAAGGTTGCTAAGAAAACAGAAGGAGAGAATTAGGTTTTGCAATACCTTGGTGAATTTGTAGGTACCTTTTGTAATGTAGGTTAGTATAATTAATATTGTCAGATATATATGTATGTTTATGTATATAAATATGTATATTTACAGAATTTTTTTCTTGTGATGAGAACTTTTTAAGATTTGCTCTTGGCAACTTTTTTTTTTATATTAGTATATTTTTATTGATTTCAGAGAGTAAAGGAGAGGCAGAAAGAGACAGAAACTTCAATGATGAGAGATAATCATTGATTGGCTGCCTCCCGCACACCCCACACTAGGGATCTAGCCCACAACCCGGGCATATGCCCTGGTCAGGAATCTAACTGTGACCTTCTGGTTCATAGGTTGATGCTCAACCACTGAACCATGCCGGCTGGACTCTTATCAACTTTTAAATATGCAATACAGTATTATTAACTATAGTCATCATGACTTACTTATTTTATAACTAGAAATCTATACTCTTGACCATCTTCATTTATTCTGCCCTTCCTCACCCCACCTCTGGCAAGCAAATTTTTTTATTCTTTTGTATCTATGAGATGGTGTTTTATTTACTTCTACTTTTAGGTTCTACATATAAGTAAGATCATACAATAATTGTCATTCTCTCACTTATTTCATTTAGCATAGTGCCCTCTAAGTTCATCCATGTTGTAAATGATATATCAGGATTCTATTCTTTTTTTTTATGCCTGAATAATATTCTATTGTATATATGTAGCACTTCTATTTTTTAAATATATTTTTATTTATTTCAGAGAGGGAGAGAGAGAAAGAAACACCAATGATGAGAGAGAATCCTTAATGCTGCCTCCTGCATGCCCCTTGCTGGGGATTGAGCCTGCAACCTGGGCATGTGTCCTGACCAGAAATCGAACTGTGACTGCCTGGTTCATAGGTTGTTGATGCTAACCCAACTGAGCCATGCCGGCTTGACCAGTTTCATTCTTTTACATGTGACTGACCAGTTTTTTGTTGCAAATCAATTGAAACTATATGTCTGGGTTTGTTTCTGGGCTTTCTGTTCTCTTCCACTGAATCTTTTTATGTCAATACCATACTGTTTTGATTACTATAGCTTTGTAACATAGTTTCAAATCTGTGATCATGATGCCTCAAGCTTTGTTTTTCTCAAGATTGCTTGACTATTTGGGAATCTTTTGTGGTTCCGTATACATTTTAGAATTGTTCTATTTCTGTGAAAGGTGCCATTGGAATTTTGATAGGGATTGCATTGAATCTGTAGATTGCTTTGAGTGTTATGGATATTTTAGTAATACTAAGTTTTCTCACCCATGAGCATGAAATATCTATTTATTTGAGTCTTCTTCCGTTTCTTTTATTGTTGTTTTACAGTTTTCAGTGTATGGGTCTTTCACTTTTTGGTTAAATTTATTCGGAGATATCTTATTTATTTATTTATTTTTTTATGCAGTTGTAATTGGGACAGGTTTCTTAGTTTCTCTTTCTGATAGTTTGTTATTAGTGTATAGAAATGCAACAGATTTCTGTGTATTGATTTTATATCATGCAGCTTGACCAAACTAATTTAGTTTAAGATTGCAATGGTTTTAAAATGTGGTTTAATGTCATTTAACAATGTGTAATTGCTTTTGTTCTGAAAAGTGGTAAATTTGAATGGTAAACAATTGGTTTAATATCTAGTTCTTACTGGTGGTTAATATCAAACCAGCTGCTTCTGGATCTGGAATTTAGGGCCCAGTGACTACTCTCTTATACCTGTGTTTGGCTTTGGTGTTCAACCTGGGGGCTCTGGTTGATGGGTGAAATTAGGTTGAAATGAATAAGAATGACAAAATGGAAATATATGAAGGGAAAAGGCAGATCACAGAAGGACAGACTAAATGGTGTGTGGGATGAATGGAATGGCAGACCTGATTTATCTTGACTTAAAGATGATAGTTGGACTTGATTGCCAGGAGAAAGGCAATTAAAAGAGTAGCTTTTAAATAGTATTTTCTCCCTAGCTTTGGGGAAAACAGTTTGCTTGAAAAGTTGATTTGCTGAAAGGAGTCCTGACTAAGAGTAAGAGATCCTTGCACACTCATCTTTTCTGTCACTCTAGGTTGTGCGATTCTAAACAATTCTGTGAATTCTCTGGAGTTTAGTGTTCTTACCTGTAAATTGATTAGGTGATTTCCAGGGCTTTTTCCCCCAGTTCTAACAAAAAGTGATTCTCAGAAAAGCAGGCTCTGTCTTTTATAATATTGTATATTTGAAGAATGACATATTTATGTATTCATTTTTAAATTTCATTGGGGTGACATTGATCAACATGAACATAAAGGTTTCATGTGTGGATATCTAAGTTACAAAACCTGTATATAGCACCGTGTGTCCACCATCCAGAAATGACATTTAAAATCCTGTGTTATACCATATTTATTCATGACTGGAAGGAAAATTGCTTATGTAGGGGACCATTCACAGTGACTTTTGTCTAGAGGATGAGTGGAAAAATCTTTCATTTATTACAAACTTTATAGTAGGTGCATTGAAGTATGCTGTACCTACTTTTTTCCAAGAATGTTCAAATGTAGGAGCTATTTAGAATTTTGCTCTCAAACGATACTCCCTCTTATTAAAAGAATTTAGTGTTCAACTCATAAGCTTCTAAAATAGGAATAATAGAGCTATATTCAAAATGTGAAATAAGCATACTTTTAATTGATGGTCATCTTAGGGAGTACTGGAGAAAATGTGGACTGAGAAGGGAATCATAGGAGCAGGGAGAGAAGAAAAGGTGTGATAGGAAACTGGGAGGAAGGAACCAACTAGGCAAAAAGGTAGGGAAATAGCTGAAGTAGGGTCTTTCTCTCTTTTCCTCTTGTTGGGATTCATCCTTTTATGTATCCCTGTAGTCCCCACACCCCTTCTCACTCCTTTGCCTAAATCCCCTTTGCAAGACCACTGCACTACTTTCCCAGTATCTGGTATGTCTCCCTCTGGTAGATAATTTCCCTTGGCATAATGAGATGTCTGTCCTGGGATGTTACACCAGGGACAGGGGAGCACCATCAGTGGACTGCCCCTAGGAATAACATTTTTTTACTCCTCTCTGTAGATTCTGGGCCAGGGGCCCTAGAAAGTCATCCTGATTTTAATGCTCATTCCTGAATTTCTCCACCTTGACTCTGAATGTTAAATCGCTGTCTGACCTCTGTTTTTGTGTGATGCTAACATCCTCTTTGCTTCTTAAGAGGCCCGGATTTATAGCAGTATCTTCTGTTGTCAATACTGGCCTGCTGGGAACAGACAGCACCTCACTTCTCAGAGGAACTGATCCACCCTGGCCAGTGCTTTCTCTTTTGCCTCTGTAAACTTAGTGACCTGCTCCCTCCCAGGAGCGAAGCAGGGTGGATTTCTGGTCTGATATGTTTGACGCATTCTAGCATGCCCACTTCTCTTAGCCTTTAGATCTGTCCTTTCCATCAGTCTACCATAGCAGTTCTGGCATCTGTAGTTCATTTAATATAGATATCACTTCCTCCAAGCTTCCTGGAGCTGTTCTCCTCATGTGTCTTAGCACTTACCTCCATGTTCAATCCTATATGAAGTGAGTGCCCATCTCTGCCTTTCTCCAGCTCTGTTCTCTACCTGGGATCTAACACCCACAGACGCTCTCAGCTGTATGTATATTGGCCCATGGTATCTTTGGCATATAATTCCTTTCCTTTATTTTGAGTTTTATTTTTAAGATTTATTGGATGAGAGCAGAGCAGCTTTAGTCTAGAGCTAATTTTGTCCCACTAGTGAGGCAATATACTTTGGAGTGTTTTGTCTGGTACTCTACAGATTAGGGGGTTTGCCCCACTCTGGTAGAAAACAGGCACTGTTGCTGGCCTGTGTGAGTTTCAGGGATTGGTCCATGATTGTTTTGGAAGTTCTCTTAATTTGTCTGTCCTTAGGTGTGGTTGGCAAATGGCACTTAATTGGATTTCTGTTATCTGTTTCCCTGAGTATAGGGTGATTTAAACTATTTATCTTCTGGTTGTAGAGAAGTGCAAACCATTTCTTCTTTTTTTTTTTTTAGATTTTTCATTGTTGATAGTATTGTAGATATCTCCCATTCCCCTCTCCCCCTCCTTTCCTTTCTTCCTCCTAGCCCAAACCATTTACTCTTAAATGTACTTAGTTTAAGGAACATAGGGTTTACTAGATGGCTACAAACTGCTGTTTAACAATTTGTTTTAGTTTTCCTATTTCCGCTTATCCTGGAATTTTCCTAGTTTCTTATTATTCTATGAGAGGCCTAGTGCACAAAATTCATGCATGGAAGGGGGTCTAAAGGGGGAAGTCCCTGAGCCCATCCTGCACCCTCTGCAATCTGGGACCCTCAGGGAATGTCCAACTGCCTCTTGAAATCTGGGACTGCTGGCTCCTAACTGCTTGCCTGCCTGATTGCCCCTAACCCCTCTGCCTACCAGCCTGATCACCCCTAACTGCTCTCCTACCGGCCTGATCGCCTCTAACTGCTCCCCTACTGGCCTAATCGCCCCTAACTGCCTCTGCTTTGCACCTGGTATCCAGGATTCCCTCCTCTGGTCAGTGCAGGCACTTGGGACCCGGGCTTCCATCTGGCTGGCCGAAGGCACCCAGGACCTGGGCTGGCTTTGCCTAGGCCAACCACAGAAAGGACCATGTGCAGGCAGCTTCGCCTGGACCACAGCTGCAGGCGCTGGTGCCCAAGACCACGGGGCGCACAGCTTGTCCCTCTTCCAGGCCACAGGCACAGCTGCTGGTGCACAGGACCATGGGGCAGGTGGCTTGTCCCTCTCCCAGGCCGCAGGTGCAGGCACAGCCGCTAACACCCAGTACCCCAGAGCAGGCGATTTGTCCCTCTCCCAGACCACAACCTGGCTGGTCCCCATTCCTCTCTTGCGAGCTCATTTGTGCCTGGCTGGTCCCCATTCCTCCCTCCCCAGTGTTGAGGTATCTGAGCCCTTATGGTGTGATGATGTGATGACCATTTGCATATTAGCTCTTTATTGCATAGGATAATAACAACGTGTGTAATGTTGTCTACCAGCAAAACTTATTTGAGACAAGGTTTTTATTGGGGCTGGTCATGTAAGCACCTTTTGACTAGCAAGTACCTAAATTCTCACTAGAAAAGCAGGTGTTCAGCATAAACCTCATTGTTTGCATAAACAGTTCAGGCACAGGGAGCCACTTTGATCATTTAGGGAATGGCAAGAACCCTCCCTAGGGCTAGTGAGGAGATATAGACCCATCTAAGTCCCCAGATGCCAATAAGGACCAACCTTGTAAGCAGACTTTTCTCTAAGCATAGCTTGCTTTCTCTGTTAACTCTTTCTGTATAGGAGGGAATGGGAATTTATGTTAAGCTTACCATCAATAATGGTGACCGGTCAAAATATTTTATTTGATGATTCTGGTCCTATATATAATGGTGATGGGAAATGGTGACTTTTTTAAGGGCCTGGAGATTAATGGAGTTAATTCAGGCTGGGGTGGCATTTTGGGGGCTAGAACGGATTAACGGCATTTCAATTGATTTCAGTGGGGAAATTTGCTTTGAGATACGAGCAACTTGATAGACGAGCAAGGTTACGGAACGAATTAAACTCGTATCTCGAGGTACCACTGTACTATATAAAAAGCCAGTGATCAGAATGCCATAATGACCAGAACAACTGGTTGCTATGACACCCACTGCGGCCAGTGAACTGCCCCCTCCCCCCAGCCAGTTTTGTCCCTGATCGGCCTCACCCATCCTGATCGAGGGCAGGGTGGTCTACCAACCCCCTCCCCCACTTGAGGCCCTTCTCTGTGGCTGGGCCCATCCCACCCCCAATTGGCCCACAGCCCCTCCCCCTGGTTGGCCCCGCCCCTGATCTCCCTCCCACACCAATAGGGGTTGGAGTCAACTGGCCAACCTCTTGCAGTCCCTCCCCCCTCAGTCAGCCCCATCCCGGATGGGCTCCCACCACCCCAATCAGCCTGAAGCCCTTCCTTGCAGCCAGCCCTGACCCCAATTGCCCCCTCCCCCCACCAGTTGGGGGTTAGGGCTGGCTAGCCAATCTCCCAAAACCTCTCCCCTGGCCACTGACCCACAATTGGCTTCCCCACCCCATTCGGGGGTGGGGCATGCTGGCCCACTGCCCACAGCCCCTCCCAATGGCTGGCCTTGCCCCCAATCAATCCCCACCATCTCATTCGGGGGTGGGGCCCACTGGCCAATTGCCCTTGGCCCCTCCCCCAAGCTGGCTTGGCTCTGATCAGGCCCAGATCAGGGTGGGCTGGCTGGCCAGCTTCCTGCCACCGCCTCCTCCCAACAGGCCCAGCCCTGATCCATCCTGATTGGGGCTGGGCCAGGCAGACCCCACCCATGCAGGAATTTGTACACTGGGCCTCTAATATAAATATAAAGTTAAATATACAGTAGTACCTCGAGATACAAGTTTAATTCGTTCCATAACCTTGAGGCATGGGAAACTATGAGATGCTTGAGTCGTGGTAAACTGGTGGGTCGTGTGCAGCCAGCCAATCCGCGTGATTACTCCTATCTCAAATGTTGCTCGTATTTCAAAGCAAAAATCACTTGCTTGATGGCTCATATCTCGAAAGTCTCATATGTTAGGGCACTCATATCTCGAGGTACCACTGTATAACTTGGTGAAATTTTACAAAGTGACTATACCTCTACATCATTGTTCTGATATAGAATATTAATGGGTCTCCTCACTAGCCTCTATTATGCCCCATGGAGTCATTATTCTCTTTTTTTGAATTGTGTTATAAATATTATCATATTCTACGTATTCTTTTGTATTGACTTTTTTCACTATAATTATACTTTGAAATTCATCCATATTGTTGCATGAGCTGTAAGAATTTATGGTAGTTCATTGTATGACATTTGACTTTTTATGGACATATAACTTCTTTCCAACCTTTGGCCATCTACATATAGAAAAGCCTTAGCAACTGAACGACTGGTGGACTGGTGGACTGGTCACTATGACATGCACTGACCACTACGGGGCAGATGCTCAATGTAGGAGCTGCCCCTGGATGGTCAGTATGCACCCACTCAGCTGACTGATGGGTGCCAGACATAGGGTTCACAGCTGGCTGCTACAGCCTGGAGCCCGCAGCGGAGCAGCAGTGGACCTACTGAGCAGCAGGCAGTCACAGTGGGGCTGGGATGAGCAGGAGCAGCAGGTAGGAATGGAAGGTAGGAATTGGACTGCCAGTTTTGGCCCAATCCCCACAGGCTACGCCGAGGGACCCCACCAGTGCATGAATCCATGCACTGGGCCTCTAGTTATAAATGATGCTGTGAGTATTTTGCACATGGCTTTATACATATTTATTTATTTATTTATTTATATTGAGTATATACCTAGTTGTGGAGTTACTGGAATACAGGATATTCACATTTTATGGACAAACTTTAACAGACACTACCAAGCAAACTTTAACAGATACTATGTTTTTCAAAGTGGTTGCACCAATTTATAATTCCATCATCAGTATTAGAGAATTCTTGTTACTCTACATCCTTGCCAATAATTGATTACCAGCTTTAAAAAAATTATATTAGCCACTTTGGTGTGTAAACCTTTACCTTACCGTTTTAATTTGCCTGATGACTAATGAGGTTGGGTATCTTTTCTTATACTTCTTTGCCTTTTGCATTACCTCTTTTGTGAAGTATCTGTTCACATCTTTGGCCCATCATTCACTAGATAAGTTGACTACTTTCTAGGAATACAGTATGTATTAAAAATCCATAAAATAGGAATAATGTCAACTAATTTTCAGTTTCCTTGAGTAGTCTATTTGAGTAATCAAAGCAAGATATATCAACCCCAGGCCTTCATTTTTCAGAAGTCCTTAAGAACTGTTTATTAAATATTTCCTGTATTAAGGACATCTACTTGAAGATAAAAATTTTTAAAGATAGGAGGTCCAGAGAATGAGTGGAATAGCTATGCTAAAATGAATATAGGAAAATCAAATTTCAAAAAAATAAGACTAGTTTATAAGAATATACTCATGTTTCTACCTCTGGATATTATAATTATTTAATGAAAATTTGAATTCTATAATAACATCACTATCATCACAAAAATCTGGAAATTGATTTGGAGTTGATCCACCAGCTAGTACTTAAAGAAATGCCTATGACATCCAATGTAACCATAAACATTAGCCTTATATAACCAAAGCAAAGGAGAATAAAAGGATATAAAAAGCCCTTTTTAAAAATACATGATTTCCGCCCTAGCCGGTTTGCCTTAGTGGATAGGGCTTAGGCCTGTGGACCGAAAGGTCAGGGTTCAGTTCTGGTCAAGGGCACGTAACTCTATTGCAGGCTCCTTCCTGGCCTGGGTCCTGGTCAGGGCTTGTGCAGAAGGCAACCAATTGATGTGTTTCTCTTACACTGATATTTCTTTGTCTTTTCCTCTCTCTTCCACTCTCTCTAAAAATTAATAGAATCCTTGGGTGAAGACTAGGGGGGGGAGATAGAAAATAAATACATACATATATCTATAATAATAAAAGCATAATATGCAAATTGATTGAATTAACAAACAGCAGAATGACAGTCTGGATGACTATGCTATGACACACACTGGTGCCAGGCCAACCAAGGTGGATGCAGTGTGCTTGGTTGGGGGGCCTCGCCATTGCCCCATGATCACCTGAAAGAGGGAGACACATGCTACCGGCTGGTGGGGCAATCAATCAAGGAGAGGGGAGGCTCCACCATCGCCCCAAAGAGGGAGACCTAGGCCACCCTCTGTGTGGCAATCCATAGTGGAGTCCCGGATGAGTAGGCAGGGCCTCCCTCTGCTAAGCGATCCATTGTGGAGCCACGTGATGGATCACCCCGCAGAGAGAGGCCCATGCTACTGGTCAGCGATTGCACTCCATGCCTGTCGCCCACAGGGTTGATATATCTTGCTTTGATTACTCAAATAGACTACTCCAGGCAACAGTAGTGGGGGAGGGGGGCAATGCTACACAGATTGCAAGCAGTGGCAGCAGTGGGGGTGGGGCCAGCTGCCAGCAGTGGGGAAAGAAGGAAAGCCCCAATAATCCCTGATTGCTGGCCAGGCCTAGGGACCTTACCTGAGGGGTCCCGGATTTTGAGAGGGTGCAGGCCGGGCTGAAAGACACCACCCCTCCCACACACCCCCACCCCCACCCCGTGTACAAATTTCATGCACTAGACCTCTAGTATATACAGTGGTACCTCGAGATACGAGTGCCCTAACATACAAGATTTTTGCTTTGAAATGCGAGCAACATTTGAGATAGGAGTAATCGAGCGGATCGGCCGGCTGCACACGACCCACCAGTTTACCGCGACACGAGCGTCTCATAGTTTCCCACGCCTCAAGGTTACGGAACGAATTAAACTTGTATCTCGAGGTACCACTGTATATAAAATTCCCTTTGGCTGTTCAGTCTGATTGGAACAATTAATTAATGTTCCTTATTTGTAACTTATACATTTTTAGTAAAATTTATGGTATGTTGAATTTGTATTTTTTGAGTATTATATGTAATTTATAATACTTTAATATCCTCCTTGTATAATTCTCAGCTGGTGTATTTATGTTTATTTTGAAGTCATAACAGTTTGCACCTGTAGATGGTTTCAGAGGTTTCTAATTATTATAGCTTTGCTTTTCTGATATAATTTGAATAATTTCTGTTTTAATCAATTAAGGCATTTTCTCTATGTAAAAATATGTTAATGTTGAAAGGCAATGTATTTATAGAGCATAAATTATGGAGTGATTAAAATAATTTCTTGCTTTCCAAAAGACTTCAATCTCAGGATTTCTTTAAATAGTAAGAACTACAATACCTTTAATATATATATATATATATATATATATATATAAATACTTTTTGATATTTAATCATAACTTTTCATGAATAAATTATAATATAATGACTCCCCACATTGGGAATTATTTTATTTAGCTGGGGTTTTGAAATGAATAAAACACAGTTGAGTTCAACCTAGAGACAGTGTGCATTTGAAAGGGCATAAATGGATAGTCCATTACCACATTAGAAATTGGATGGCAGCCCATCTCCAAGCCCTGTCTTCCCCCAGGGACTGTGGAAGTAGTTAGCTCAGTTTATGTCATTTGTCTTTGCTGGACAGGGACCTACTCTGGTGTCTCTGCCTGAAGTTAGGGTGTATCCTGGTGCTCAGTCTGATCCGTATGTGAGACAGTTTGGCCCTTCTTCTTTACGGGGGCTATTGTCTTTCTCCAATATCTTCCACAGGTGGTCACCTCCAAGTTCTTTATATTTTAAGTTCTCTTTCCAGTTCCCAGAGACTATCTGTATAGTATTTTTTTCTGTATTATGGTCTTTAAGAATTGGATATTTCATGCAAAGATGGTTAGCCTCACTAATGAAACAAAAATTAAAATAATAACCATTTTTCATCGTAGCATACTAATAGATAGGTGGCCTCTATAATTTAGGCTAGTGAAATTGAGTAATTTATTAACAATTGCCAATGTAGTATCATTGATAATCTAAAATTTACTTAGATTTGGAAAACTTACTTGTATATATATTTATGAGTCTCTGTTTTTCTAGATCATTACAATGTTTTTTAAAAAAAGGTCTGATATGAGTCTGACCTCTGTACCTATATCTTCTCTAGCCTTTATGTATGCTCAGTGTTGCACATGTCTGCTCAGAGAGGACTGCATTACTAGAATGAACTGAAATGTATGTTTGACTTATATATATTGATTTCAGAAAGGAAGGGAGAGGGAGAGAGAGATAGAAACATCAGTGATGAGAGAGAATCATTGATGGGCTGCCTCCTGCACACCCCCTACCCAGGCATGTGCCCTGACTGAGAATTGTGATCTCCCAGTTCATATGTCAGTGCTCAACCATTGAGACACACTAGCCAGACTGTATGTTTGACTCTTAATTTGGAGATTCCTGTGTACCAAAGGAGAGGGATCATTGTTTTTAACCTAAAAATACAATCTGTTTTCTGATTCAGAGTAAACAAGATTTTATTCATATCCAAAAAAGGTAGCTTCTGAAAATAACTATTATATTAACTGGTAATAGAGCTTCTGTATCAGAAAATGTGTAAAAAGCAGACATCAGCAGCAGAAAGATCCATGTCAACAGTCAACTTAGATGAAAGATGTTATAAATGAATTTCCAAATCAATAATATACTTAAATGCTAAAGGTTATCTTTTTAAAAATTAAATTCAGGTGTTTAATTTGAAATATTTTGGACTGAAGTCATCTAGATTTTTCAATTTCAAGTCAGAGTGGTAGAACTTCTTTTGTCATTTTTCATGACTTAAGTATTAAAATATCCACTGACAACCAGAATTCTTAGAAAAATCCATCTAGATATTCAACATCAAAGTAGTTCTAATTGTTATCAACTTGGAGTAGCAAAAAAAACAAAAACAAAAAACACCCAAGTCTTTTAGAAACTTCATAAGCTGCAAGTCAAGATTTGCATGTATGTTTAGTATATAAAAATACTTTATTTTAGAGTCTTTTAATTCAAACAAATAAACCTTTTAATAAAAAACATATTTCCACTTGTGCCAAAATATTTTGCAAAGAAATGTTCCATTTAAGAAACTCAATATGTGAGGATTAATTTCTATATGATTCTCAGTGGCATTAGGACTATGGAGAAAGTAGCTTAAAGATAAGCAATATGTAAATGTTTAAAATCATAAACATTCCTTTCCACTAATTACATAGAACAGACTGAACAGCTAGCTGTATCATTACTAGCTGTATCTTTTTGACAGATTGCTCAATCACTATGAGCCCATTTCTCTTTTTTTAGATGTACCTAAAAATCTAGTAAAAAGTTCAAGATTTTATCTTTCCTCGGTTAAAACTGTATTTTATATACCATTCTCCTGAGATATGAAAAGTGTTATAATCTATTTTTTTTAATTCATTGAGGTGACATTGGTTAATATAATTCAGATTTCAGGTGTGAGTTTTTATGTTATAAGATCTGTACATTGCACTGTGTGCCCACCACTCAAAGTCAAATCTTCTCCTGTCACCATGTATTAGGACCTCCTTATCCACCACTCCCTTCCCTCTGAAATCATCACTCTGCTGTTTGTGTTAATGAGTTTCAGTTTTATGTCCCACCTCTGAGTGAAATCATATGGTTCTTAGCCTTTTCTGACTGACCCATTTCACTTAGCATGATATTCTCAAGGTCCATCTATGTTGTTGCAAGTGGCAGTATTTCATCCTTTCTTATGGCTGAGTAGTATTCCATTGTGCTTATATAGCACATTTTCTTTATCTAGTTCTCTGTTGTAGGGCATTTTGGTTGTTTTCATGTCTTGGCCACCATGAATAATGCTGCAGTGAATATAGGGGTGTATATAATCTTTGTGAATACATATTTTTTAATTTTTTAGGTATATACTCAGGAAAGGGATTGCTGGGTCCTATTATAGCTCTATTCTTAATTTTTTAAGGAATCACCAGATCGTTTTCCATAGTGGTTATACTAGTCTGCATTACCACCAGCAGTGAATGAGGGTTCCTTATTCTCCACAACCTCTCCAACACTTGTTATTGCTTGTCTTGTTGATAATGGTCACTCTAATAGGTGTGAGGTGGTATCTCACTGTAAGTTTTGATTTGCATTTCTCTAATTGCTAGAAGTTGAGCATCTTTTCATATATCCTTGACCATTTGTATGTTTTCTTGGGAGAGGTGACTGTTCAAGTCCTCTGTCCATTTTTTGATTAGGTTGTTCACTTATTTGTTGTTGAATTTTATGAGTTCTCTACATACTTTGGAAATTAAATCTTTGTTGGATCTAATGTTTGCAAATATCAAACATCTGATTGGCTGCCTTTTTTGTTTTGTTTTCAGTTTTTGTTTTTTGTTTTTACTGTGCAGAAGCTTTTTAGTTTGATTTAGTCCTCTTCATTTATTTTTGCCCTTACTTCCTTTGCCTTTGGGGTCAAGTTTATAAAATGTTCTTCTGACCAAGGTCCATAAGCTTGGTATCTATATTTTCTTCTATGTAACTTATTGTTTTTGGAATTATATTTACGTCTTTGATCCACTTTGAATTAATTTTTGTACCTGGGGACAAACTAATCTAGTTTCATTCTTTTGCATGTGATTTTCCAGTTTCCCCAGCACCATTTATTAAAGAGATTATCTTTACTCCATTGTGTTTCTGCCTCCGTTGTTGAAAATTATCTATCTGTATACATGTGATTTTATATTTGGGCTTTCTATTTTGTCCTACTGATCTATGTGTCTGTTTCTCTGCTAATACCATGCTGTTTTGATTATTGTAGTTCTGTAGTATAATTTGAAGTTACATAGTGTGATACCTCCAGCTTTGTTTTTTTCCTCGGGATTGATTTGGCTGTTTTGGGGGTCTTTTGTGTTTCCATACAAATCTGATGATTTTCTGTATCTTTAAAAAATAACTTGGGGTTTTGATGGGGATTGCATTAAATCTGTATAGTGCTTTGGGTAATATGGCCATTTTAACTATGTTGAGTCTTCTAATCCATGAACATAGTATGTTTTTCCATTTTGTTATGTCTTTTTCAGTCTCTTAATAATGCTTTGTAATTTTCAATTTATAGGTCATTCACATTCTTTGTTAAGTTTGTTTCTAGGCATATTATTATAATCTATTTTTGAAATAAGCCTTTATGTATTGTTGACTTCTGTGTTTTTTTAATTTAATTTTTATGTAGTGCTTACTATGTGTGATATACTATTTTAAATACTTTACAAACTTTAATTCACTTAATCTTTATAGGAAACATATGAAGTAGGAACTATAATTATCATCCTCATAGTAAAAATGAGGAACTGAGGTACAAATGTGTTAAGGAACTTGCCCAAGGTCCACAGCTGTTGAATGAAAGATCCAGACCTATGTAGTTTAGCTCCAGAGCCCATGCTCTGCTCACAATCTTTCCAGGTAATAAAGGAAAAACATCGAGCCAAATGACAGGCATAACTATGATAGTCAATAATTTAACTATTTATAAGAAAAAAAATCCCTAAGGGCTTGCACTTTCAGATCCTGTGTGGTGTTTTCTCAGGAAATAACATTTAAAAGGTGTTACATCACCATGATAAAGTCTAGCCCTAAAATAAGGAAGAAAACCTTACTTTCAGCAACGGGTATTAGTAATATTATGTAATAAATATTATATAACAAGTTATATTTTCAAAGAATCCATAGGAATAGGGCTCATAATCTTAGTATATGATGGAATCAATATAATATCTTAATTTGCTCCCTCATGAATGATTCCTGGAATATACTAGGAATCTATTTGCATTTTACTTAAAAGTACAAATAATTATAAACGATAGTTTAGAGGCTATATATTTATGTGTATTATGGGCATTTTTTCCCAACTCATGTTCACGTTTGTGAATATGAGTTGGGAAAAAAACTTGTCTTTCACCTCTGGCTAACATTTAGAGTTTGTACTTTTTACCTATGCGTTTGTTTGTTTTTTAAAAATATTAACTGAAGTGTAATTTACATACCATACAATTCACCTATTGTATATTTGAGTGTAGTAAATTTACACAGTTGTGGAACTTTCATTACAATCAACTTTTTGAACATTTCCCAGGAGGGTCCTCTTTGCCAGTTTGCATTCCTATCTGTGAGGTTTTTATTACTTTTATTGTTAAAAGATTAGTGTTTTCCCCTTATGCTTTCTCACATTCCTCTTTTAGGTTGCTTTGTCTAAGTTATTTTATCTAGTTATTATGGAGTTAGGTTTTATCCTTTATTTTGGTTTCTCTAACCTTGAGTTATTATTCAATCAAGTGACCTTGTTATGAAGACTTTTAAGGGAATCAAATGACAGTTCTTAGTCCACAAGAATTTAACTGCTGTTATTCCAGTCACTTTTTAGCTTCTTGCATTCTGATGCTGATGTACATGGATTGGTGCTCATGGTGGGGAGGTGAGACCCATGTAGGAAGTACGTGTTAAGGTCTCTTCTCAAGTAAAGAAATTTGGGACTACAGCATCCCTCCCTGTATGCCTTTAGTTTACTCTTGTTAGAAATCCAGTAGATTAAAAGGCTCTGTGGGTAAGTGGAAGGAGTGAAGAAGGCAAACTTGTGTTTTTTCTTTTCATCTTCTCTTCTTATGTAGAAGGAAGTATTACCCTCCCTTCTTTCCTCTAGGGAAAAGTGAGGAGACTAGAGAGGATTCTTTGTGTTACTTTGGGGGGAGGATGGAGTAATTGAAACAACTGAGCCAAGATATGTTGCATTAAAAAAAATCTTAATATGCCCTAGCTCAGCGGTTAGAGTGTCAGCCTATGCACTAAAGGGTCATGAGTTCTATTCCCAGTCAAGGATATGTACCTGTATTGCTGGTTAGGTCCCCAGCCTGGTTGGGCTGTATGTGGGCAGCAACTAATCAGTGTGTATCTTTTGTATTGATGTCTCTCTCTGTCCATCTTCCTCTCTCCCCTTTCTCTGGCTAAAAAATCAATGGAAAAAAAAATATCCTCTTAACCTTAGTTTGCAGGGAGCAGAGAAAGACCTTGCTTAATCTTATTCCCTTCTTCTCTTATTTTTGTAAAGAGCTTATCAAAACAAAACACAGTAGGCTAATTTCAGAATCTTGAAGCATGAGTCCATGATCCCAGAGAGTTATCTATCTGATTCAAGAGAACAGAATAGGAAACTTGAATATATTTGGAAACTGTGAGGCTAAGACATAATAATACATTAGAAATAAATTTAATAAATGTAACATTTTTTAAAATATATTTTATTGATTTTTCATAGAGAGAAAGGGAGAGAGATAGAGAGTTAGAAATATTGATGAAAGAGAGAGAGATATAGATCAGCCACCTCCTACAAGCCCCCTACTGGGGTTGTGCCTGAAACCAAGACACATGCCCTTGACTGGAATCAAACCTGGGACCCTTCAGTCTGCAGGCCGTTGCTGTATCCACTGAGCCAAACCTATTTCGGCGGATGTAACATTTTTATAGTGCTAAAATTTGAGTCCTGCAGAAAAATAACAAAAAAATAAATGAGATCAAAGAACAAATGGGGGAAGAATCTATGCAGAATACAGAATAGATGATGAAAAATAGGAGAAATATTCTCAGGGAAATAGTTTCAGATTCAGAAAACAATGATTTTAATTCTTGCCCTGATGTTAGCCTGCAATAATCTCAAATAAATCTCATAACTAATCTGGGTCTCAGTTTCCTCGGGTATAATGTTAAAGGCTCACTTATATTGACTATATCCTAAAGATTCTTTGTGATTTAAAATTACACGTGCTACTAATACTAAGCACATGAAAAGATGTTTATCCTTAGCCATTAGGGAAATATAAATTATAATCACAGTAAGCTACACATCTATCACATTGGCTAAAATAAAAAGTAATGACAGTGCCAAATGCTGTTGAGGATGCACAGAAAAATGGACTGAATCACCTGTACATAGCTAGTGGGAGTGCAAAGTTGTACAATTGTTTTGGGAAAAATAGGCAGTTTCTTACAAAACCAAACATGCAATTACTATACAGCTCAGCAGTTGCACTCTTGGACATTTATCCTAGAGAAATGGAAATATGTTCACACAAAAACTTGTACATAAATGTTTATAACACATTTCTTCATAATAGTCCCAAACTGCAACAACCCCAGTGTCTTTTAAATAAACTGTGATGCATGCATGGCATAGAGTACTACTCAGCAATAAAAAAGCAAATAAAGCATGCAACAATGTGGATGAATCTCCAGAGAATTATGCTGAGTTGGAAAACAAAAACCAATCTCAAACCTTTACTGACTATATGGCTCCACTTATATAACATTGTTGAAATGACAAAATGATAGAAAGATGGTATAGATTAGTGGTTGCCTAGGATTAGGTGCTGGAAGAGAGGTGAAAAGAAAGAGTAAGTGTGGCCATAAAAGGACATCAGGAGAGACCTTTGTGGTGATGGAACTATTCTGTATCTTGGTGGTGCTGGATAGACAAATCCATGTAATAGAAACTACATAGCATAACCCTAGCCAGTGTGGCTCAGTTGGTTGGAGCATTATTCTCTATACCAGGAGGCTTCAGGTTCTATTCCCTGTCAGGACATATACCTAGGTTGTGGATTTGATCCCTGGTTGGGGCACTTATGGAAGGCAACCGATTGATGTTTCTCTCTCACATGGTTGTCTCTCTCTCTCTCTCTCCCCTACTTCCTCCCTCCCTCCTTCTCTTCCCCTTTCATTTCTCTAATCCCACCTGCCCCCCAAAAAATCCAAAACACACAAAAAATCTGCATAGCATAAATACATAAACATATCCATGAACACAGTAAAATTGCTAAAATCTGAGTAAGACAGATGGATTGTATCTATGTCAATTTCCAGGGTATGATATTGTACTATAGTTTTCTATGGTGTTACTGTTAGGGAAATTTCATAAAGATTACATGAGGTCCCTCTATATTATTTTTTACAACTACATATAAATCCGTAATTATCTCAAAATAAGATAATTTAAAAACACACAAAATAAACAGTGCATATTTCAATCACCCTTGCTTCAGGAGCATCCACTCTGTGGAACTATGTTGAGTCCATAGTAGATGCTCAATAAATATTTATTTACTGACTGAATGAATGGAGAGGGGGTGGGTTGAGAAGAGAGTGAGAGCACACGTATAAAATGGTTCTCTTATTTGGATCACAAAAGAAAGAGTATAAACAGTCACTACTTAAAGCTATTTGGGTAATTAAGCCTAGAAAAATAACCTTTATCCCACAAATTCTACCTGATTATATTATCCTGTTGCAGTTCCAGTCTCAGCTTGAATCTCCCATGGTGATGTTTGGTGTTATGCTCTCTCACCCTCGCACCCCTTCTCCAATCCTCAAACCCAGAAGAAGGATAAACTAAAATGCATTTATAATAGTTTCAAACATACTGAGTCTCCATAGATGCCTTTAGAGTCTTGATTATAGGCTTGTCGGATCAATACTCTAATTTTGTTCTTTTTCAAATTTGTTTACTATTTAGGATTCTTTTCATTTTAAAATGAAGTTTGGAGAGAGCTAGCCAATTTGTACACAAAAGTTTCCTAGGATTTTGATTGTGGTTCATCGCATCTATCAATCATTTGGGGAACATTGAAATACTGAGCCTTATAAACTGTGAACGTGGCATTTCCATTTATTCAGATATGCTTTATATCTCTCAGTGGTGTTTTGGACTTTATAGGTCTTGCAGGTCTTTTGGCAGATGTATCCCTAAGTATTTAATGGTTGTTGTTTTTTTTTAATTAAATCTTTATTATTCAGATTATATTTGTCTCTCTTTCTTCCCCTCCATTGCTCCCTCCACCCCACTCCCACCCCTCCCTCTACCCTTACCTTTCCCCCAATTGATGAGTCCATAGGTGTATGATTTTTGTCCAGGCACTCCCTGTACCCCTCTCCCCTCTTTCCCCCTGAGAATTATCAGTCCACTCCCTTTCTGTGCTCCTGATTCTAGTATATTCACCAGTTTATTCTGCTGATCAAATTTTTAATTCACTTAATTTTTTGATTCACTTGTCGATAGATATGTATTTGTTTTTCATAATTTCTTGGCTTTTACCTTTTTCTTCTTCCTCTTCTGAAGGAGTACTTTTCAGCATTTCATATAATACTGGTTTGGAGTTGATGAACTCTTTTAGCTTTTTCTTATCTGTGAAGCTCTTTATCTGCCCTTCAATTCTGAATGATAGCTTTGTTGGATAGAGTATTCTTGGTTGTAGGTTCTTGCTGTTCATCACGTTGAATATTTTTTGCCACTCCTGTCTGGCCTGCATCGTTTCTGTTGAGAAATCAGCTGACAGTTGTATGGGAACTCCCTTGTAGGTAATGAATTGTTTTTCTCTTGCTGCTTTTAATATTCTCTCTTTGTCTTTTGCTCTTGGTATTTTAATTATGATGCGTCTTGGTGTAGTCCTCTTTGGAGTCCTTTTATATGGGGTTCTGTGTGCTTCCTGGACTTATAAGTCTATTTCTTTTACCAGATGTGGGAAGTTTTCAGTAATTATTTCTTGAAATAGGTTTTCAGTATCTTGCTCTCTCTCTTCTTCTGGCACCCCCACAATTCTGATGTTGGTATGCTTGAAGCTGTCCCAGAGGCTCCTTACATTATCTTCACATTTTTGGATTCTTTTCTCTTCTTGCTTTTCCAGTTGAATGTTTTCTGCTTCTTTATATTTCAAATTTTTGACTTGATTCTTTTTTTTTTTTTAATTAATTTTTTATACATATCTCCCCATTGCCCCCCCTCCCTCCCAGGCATACCCCAACCCCCAGTGTCTATGTTCATTGGTTATGATTATACGCATAGATACAAGTCCTTTGATTGATCTCTTATCTACCTCACCTAACTTTAATCTTCCTGCTGTAATTTCACAGTCTGTTCGAAGCTTTACTGTCTCTGTATCTATCCTTTTGTTCATCAGTTTATAATGTTCTTTATTATCCCCCAATGAGTGCGATCATGTGATGCTTCTCCTTCATTGACTGGCTTATTTCACTAAGCATAAGGCTCTCCAGTTCCAACCAGGTTGCTGCAAATGGTAAGAATTCCTTCTTTTTTAATGGCAGCATAGAATTCCATTGTGTAGATGTACTACAGTTTTCTGATCCACTCATCTGCTGACCGGCACCTAGGCTGTTTACAAATTGTGGCTATTGTAAATTGTGCTGCTATGAACATAGGGTGCATAAATCCTTTCTGATTGGTGTTTGTAATTTCTTAGGATAAATTCCTAAGAGTGGGATTACAGGGTCAAATGGGAGATCCATTTTTAGTTTTTTGAGGAAACTCCATACTGTTCTCCACAGTGGCTGCACCAGTCTGCATTCCCACCAACAGTGCACAAGGGTTCCTTTTTCTCCGCATCCTCGCCAGCACTTGTCCTTTGTTGATTTGTTGATGATTGCCATTCTGACAGGTGTAAGATGGTATTGCATTGTCGTTTTGATTTGCATCTCTCGGATGATTAACGACTTTGAACATGTTTTCATGTGTCTCTTGGCCTTCCTTCTGTCGTCTTTTGAAAAGGTTCTATTTAGGTCCGTTGCCCATTTTTTTATTGGATCCTTGATCTTCCTTTTATTAAGTTGTATAAGTTGGTTGTAGATTTTGGAGATTAAACCTTTATCAGTGATAGCATTTGCAAATATGTCCTCCCATGCATTGATCTTTCTTGTTGTTTTGTTGATGGTTTCTTTTGCTGTGCAGAAGCTTTTTATTTTGATGTAGTCCCATTTGTTTATTTTTTCTTTAGCTTCCATTGCCTTTGGAGCAGTATCAGTGAAGAAGTTCTTTCGGCATATATCTGAGATTGTGCTGCCTGTGGATTCCTCTAGTATTTTTATGGTTTCCCTTCTAATGTTTAAGTCCTGTATCCATTTTGAGTTTATTTTTGTATTTGGTGTAAGTTGGTGGTCCAGTTTCAATTTTTTGCATGTATCTGTCCAGTTTTCCCAACACCATTTATTGAAGAGGCTATCTTGGTTCCATTGAATGTTCATGCCTCCTCTGTCAAATATTAATTGAGCATAGTGGTTTGGGTGGATATCTGGGTTCTCTATTCTATTCCATTGATCTATATGTCTGTTCTTGTGCCAGTACCAGGCTGTTTTGAGAACAGTTGCTTTGTAGTATAGCTTGAAGTCTGGTATTGAGATCCCACCTACTTTATTCTTTTTTCTCAGAATTGCTGTAGCTATCCGTGGTCTTTTTTTGTTCCAGATGAATCTATGAAGAATTCTTTCTAGGTCTGTGAAATATGTCGTTGGTATTTTAAAGGGTAGTGCGTTGAATCTGTAGATTGCTTTGGGTAGTATGGACATTTTAATGATGTTGATTCTCCCAATCCATAAGCATGGTATGCTCTTCCATCTGTTAACATCTTCCTCTATCTCTTTTTTCACTGTCCTGTAGTTTTTTACATATAGGTCTTTTACCTCTTTAGTTAGGTTTATTCCTAGGTATCTTAATTTTTTTGGTGCGATGGTAAATGGGATTGCTTTTTTAGTTTCTCTTTCTATAATTTCACTGTTAGTGTATAGAAATGCCACAGACTTCTTAGCATTAATTTTGTATCCTGCTACATTGCCGAATTCATTAATTAAGTCAATTAGTTTTGGAATGGAGTCCTTTGGGTTTTTTATGTACAATATCATGTCATCTGCAAATAAGGACAGCTTTACTTCTTCTTTTCCAATTTGGATGCCTTTTATTTCTTCTTGTTGTCTAATTGCAATGGCTAATACTTCCAGTACTATGTCGAACAGGAGAGGTGAGAGTGGGCATCCCTGCCTTGTTCCTGTTCTTAGGGGAAATGGTTTTAGTTTTAGCCCATTGAGTATGATGTTAGCTTTTATGATGTTGAGGTATGCTCCTTCTATTCCCACTTTGCTGAGTTTTTATCAAGAAAGGGCGTTGGATTTTTTCAAATGCTTTTTTTGCATCAATTTATATGATTATGTGATTTTTATCTCTCAATTTGTTTATGTGATGTATCACATTTATTGATTTGGGGATATTGAACCATCCCTGCATTCCTGGGATGAATCCTGCTTGGTCATGGTGTATGATCTTTCTGATGTACTGCTGGATCCGGTTTGCTAGAATTTTGTTGAGGATTTTGGCATCTATGTTCATGAGAGATATTGGCCTATAATTCTCTTTCATTGTGTTGTCTTTATCTGGTTTTGGTATTAGGGTGATGCTGGCTTCATAGAAGGTGTTTGGTAGTATTCCTTCTTCTTGAATGTTTTTGAATAGTCTGAGGAGGATAGGTTTTAATTCTTCCTTGAATGTTTGGTAAAACTCTCCTGTGTAGCCATCTGGACCCGGGCTTTTATTTGCTGGAAGCTTTTTAATTACTGCTTCAACTTCTTCCATAGTTATTGGACTATTGAGATGTTTGGCTTCCTCCTCATTGAGTTTTGGGAGGTTATATTTTTCTAGGAAAATGTCCATTTCTTGCAGGTTGTCCAATTTGTTAGAATAGAGTTGTTCATAGTATTTTTTAACAATCCTTTGTATTTCCACAGGGTCTGTTGTTATTTCTCCTCTTTCATTTCTGATTTTGTTTATTTGGGTCTTCTCTCTTTGCTTCTTGGTGAGCCTGGCTAGGGGTCCATCAATCTTGTTTATCCTTTCAAAAAACCAGCTCTTTGTTTTGTTGATCTTTAGAATTGTTTCTTTGGTCTCCAAGTTGTTTATCTCCGCTCTGATCTTCACTATTTCCTTCCTTCTGAGTACACTGGGCTTTTCTTGTTGCTCACGTTCTAGCTCTTTGAGTTGTAGGTTTAGGTGATTTATTACCATTATTTCCTGTTTTTTGCAGTAGGCTTGTAGGGCTATGAACTTCCCTCTCAAGACTGCTTTCACTGTGTCCCATAAATTTTGTATTGTTGTGTTGTCATTGTCATTTGTTGCCATGATGTTTTTTATTTCTTCCTTGACCTCTCTGGTTACCCAGTCGTTGTTTAAAAGTGTGCCGTTTAGTCTCCATGTGTTTGATTTCTTTCTATTGTTTTTATTATAGTTGATTTCCACTTTTATGCCACTGTGGTCTGAGAAAATGCTCGATATGATTTCTATCTTCTTGAATTTGAAGAGACTTTTCTTATGACCCAACATATGATCTATCTTTGAAAATGACCCATGTGCACTGGAGAAGAATGTATATTCTGTGGCTTTGGGGTGAAATGTTCTGAAGATGTCAATTAATTCCATCTGGTCTAGTGAGTCATTTAGGATTGATGTTTCTTTGCTGATTTTTTGTTTAGAGGATTTGTCCAATGGTGACAGTGGGGTATTAAAGTCTCCTACTATGATTGTATTGATGTCAATCTCTCCCTTAATATCCTCCAAGAGTTTTTTTATGTATTTAGGTGCTCCTATATTGGGTGCATATATGTTTACCAGAGTTATTTCTTCTTGTTGGATTGTTCCCTTTAGTATTATGAAGTGGCCTTCTTTATCTCTTGTGATGTCCTTCACTTTGAGATCTAATTTGTCAGATATAAGTATTGCAACCCCAGCTTTTTTTTCATTTCCATTTGCCTGAAGTACCATGTTCCATCCCTTCACCCTCAATCTGTGTGTGTCTCTTTTCCTAAGGTGGGTTTCTTGCAGACAGCAGATATATGGATCATGTTTTCTTATCCAATCGGTTACCCTATGTCTTTTGATTGGAGCATTTAATCTGTTTACATTTAAAGTTATCATTGATAAGTACTTATCTGTTGCCATTTTTAGTCCTTACCCCCGAGTTCCTTCTTCGCTTCCTCTTTCTTTTTATTACAGCAGACCTTTTAACATTTCTTGCATTGCTGGTTTGGTGGTAATATATTCCCTTAGTCCTTTTTTGTCTGTGAAGTTTTTGATTTCACCTTCAATTTTGATTGAGAGTCTTGCAGGGTACAGTATTCTTGGATTCAGACCCTTCCTTTGCATGACTTTGTATATTTCATTCCATTCTCTTCTGGCCTGACGAGTTTCTGTTGAGAAGTCAGTAGCTAGTCTTATGGGGGTTCCTTTGTAGGTAACTTTCTGTTTCTCTCTGGCTGCTTTTAAAATTCTTACTTTGTCGTCAGTGTTTGCCAATTTAATTATAATGTGCCTCGGTGTCGGTTTGTTGGGGTTCATTTTGCTTGGGACTCTGTGAGCTTCTTGGATTTGTGTGGGTTTTTTCTTTTCTATATTGGGGAAATTTTCTGTCATTATTTCTTCAAACACGTTCTCTAATCCTTGTTCAGTTTCCACTCTTTCTGGAACCCCAATTATGCAGATGTTATTTTTTTCATGTTATCCCAAAGTTCCCTTAGACTCTCCTCTTGCTTTTTAACTTTTTTTTCTAGAAGCTGCTTTACTTGGGTATTTTTTCCTACCGTGTCTTCTAGCTCACTGATGCGGTCCTCTGCTTCTTCTAGTCTACTGTTGATGCTTTCTATTGTGTTCTTTATAGCAGTGATGTCATTATTCATTTCTTCTTGTTTATTCTGCACCTCCTCTAGTTTCTTCTGCGTTTCTTCTTCATGCTTCTTCACCTCCTCTAGTCTCTTATTCATATTGTCAAATTTGTCTTCCATTCTTTTCAACCACATTATGATAATTTCTCTGAACTCTTTTTCTGGTAGGCTTATTTGTGGTTCTATTTCGTTTACTTCCTTTTCTGGTGAAACCTGCCTTTCTGTCTTTTGTGGGCTGTTTCTTTTTTTGCCCATGGTCTTTGTTCTCTGGGTGTCTGGTTATGTAGTGCTCTCTCCTACGTTGATTGAAAGGCACAAACTACAACACGACCAGGTACAGCACACAAGGCACTGAGTAGAGATGTATTCAAGATGTTAATAATCACAAATAAGGTGACCACCAATGAAGGACAAATTAGGGGTAAATAGAGAAAGAAGAAGAGGAAAATGAGGAAGAAAGAAAAGAAAGAAGTGCCAAAATCAAATTGGGAGAGTGAGAAAAAAAAAGATAAATAAATGAACAATAAAATAAAATAAAATAAGAAAATAAAAAGGAGAAAAAGGAGAAGGAAAGAGGAAGAGAAAAAAGTCAGAGAGAAAAGAAAGTGTATAAGAGAGAAAAGAGAAACAAAATATAGATGTCAGGAGACAACTCCAATAGAACAGTCACTAATCCCAATAAAGGCCAGCAACCAGTATCTAGAGATTGATGCAAATTGCAAATAGCAACTGGTATCGAGGGAGATGAGGGAAAAGAGAGGTAGAAAACAAAGCAAGCAAAAAGCAAAATAAAACAAGTAGAATAAACTAAAACAGTCTCTCAAAAAATTTTTCAAAAAATCGATATAATCACTTTTCAGGCAAATAGCAACAAAAGGACATAGAGAAAAAACAACTTTTTGGCTAGTGAAGACTAGAGGGGAGAGGTTTGTGTGGACTTGTAGTAGGGGATTTGAAATTAGATATATAAATGGGGTGAAATTTTAACCAGGTAAAGAGAAAAATAGGGAGAATCAAAAGTTGGAAAAGGGAAAGAGAAACAAGACAGCAAAATGGGGAAAGTTATGAGGAAAGTGTTGGCATAAAGGTGGAGTTGAGTTGGAGTAAAATTATGCTAAAGGGAAGATGAAATTAGAATGTAGAACTCTAATCCCGAAATAAAATAAAGAGAAAACAAAATGATACTTTTTTTTTCTAAAAGTACTAGTAGTAATTAATAATACTAGTTTAAAACAAAAATGTAATAATTATAAAGGTAAAATCAATTGAGGCAGAAAGAAAAAAATATTCTTTTAATTAAAATATGTGAAAATGAAAAATAAAGAATTAAAAATTAAAAAAAAAGAAGAAAAATAGAATGGTCCTTCACTTCCACTATTATTCTGCTTGGCACTCCTGTTTCCCAGTAGGGGAGGTATTGCAGTTCCCTGTGTTCCCCTCTTGGTGTTTTAATCTCTTTATTCTCTTGTGGTTATGCGAGAGTCAATTTGTGTGTCATCCATTGGGTGGCAGTGTTTCGGAATTGATCTCTGAGACAAAGCACAGGACCTCTCTAGGCTGTGCTCAGATCCTGCTACTCTGTGGTTCCCAAAACCAGTTTGTGGGAGTTTTGCAGCCTGGACACTGCAATAACTCCCAGGTTGTCCCTCTGCCCCAGAGAAAAAGAAAAGAAAAAAAAAAAAAGAGTCGTTTTCCGGAGCTCTCCTCTGTTAACAGCTCAGAGGGTCTGCCTTCACACTCAGGGATCACGCCCTGACCACCTCTGCGGACCTCTCTAGAGGCAGCTTTCCCGCAGCCCGGCTCCCGCAGTGTGCGCGTCTCTGCCCTGCCGGGGTAGGAGACCGCACCCTGGCCCAGGCTAAGTCTGACCCTTCTGCGCGCCCTGTGGATCTCTGAATCTTCCGCCTGCGCGTCTGTGCCGCCTGGGAAGCCTCGCTCTGGGTCCTGGCTGCTCTGTGGGTGCCTCCATCAGCCGCAGCTTTCAGACCTCCGCAGACATCCACCTCCCCCTTAAGTCAGGCGCAATCTGACCTTTCCGTGTGCTCTGTGGATCTCTGATTCCGCCGTGTGTCTGCGCCGATTGGAGAGCGGAGTTCTGGGTCCCCGGGTCCCTGGCTGCTTGATGGGTGCCCAGCCGAAGGCTTCAGAGCGCCGCAGACATCCACCTCCCACTGCAAGATGGCTCGGGCTCCGCGTTCGCGCTGGTGGCTCCAACGGACAAAAACCCCGTGGCAGTGGGGCTGCCTGGCCGGGAGAGCCCCTTCCAGCAGTTCCCCGCCTTCCCCTGGAGGACAACTGACTCCTAGCTTGCCAGAAACACTCCCAATGCAACTCTCAGCCGCTCTCTCTCCCTCTGCCCAGCGACAAAGCTCCAGACGCGTCCGTCTATTCCGCCGCCATTTTCTCCTCCACCTGGGCCAGGTCAATTTGTTCTGGGCGCTGTGACTTGGGCTGCGGGGCCTGAGCGGCGCGGGCACCGAGGCTGGAGGGTCGATGGGTGACGCTGAGGGAGTTCTGTCCGCGAAGAGGAGGCGGGAGGCACGGACACCCCAGTCCCGCCGGTTGGGGGTCCACCAGCCTCAGACACACCTGCCCAGTGGGACGCCGCCTCCCTCACCTCCTCCTACTCACCACCAGAGGGCTGATTGTCTTGACTTGATTCTTGCCTTCCTCTAGTCTGCTGTTAGACTCTGTATAATATTTTTTATTTCAGTCAGTGTCTCTAGTTGGTCCTTTTTCATCTCCTCTAGGCTCTTGCTAATTTTATCCAACTTTTCTAGCATATTCTTGAAAAACCTTATAAGCATGGTTTTGAACTCTATATCCAGTCATTTTCTTTCCTCCATTTCTTTTGTTTGTGATCCCTTCCCTTGTCTCGGCATTTTCACTATGCTGGGAGAACTTCTGTGTTGGATTCAGCCTTATGATACCAGACTTGAAAAACCGCAAAAGCCTCTCTTGAGCTTGGGATGGGTGGAGTCTCAGGGCTTAAGGGACCGCCTTGCCTTCCAGTCAGGCCCGCCCTCCACGGCCCCTGAGTCTCACATGAGTGGGTAATCGCTGTAGCAGTCCCTGTGCGCGCTCGCTCTCCCTCCCCCCCCCTCTCTCTCTCTCTCTCTCTCTCTCTCTCTTGTAGTGCCTCTAGACTGCTGCCTTTCCAGCTCCCCTGTGCTATGGGACCACACGAGTCTGGGTCGCCAGGGTTTCGCCTGAAACTGGGGTTTAGTGAAGTTAGAAGTGGCACAGTTCGGAGGGTCTTTCTCCCGCCCACTTGTGAAAGCCAGCGGCACAATCAGCAGTCTGTCCTCTGTGGCGCAGTGCCGTGCGCACCACCAGACTTCTGATCTTTTGCGACTCCCCTAAATTTCCATGCACTTCTCCCCCTTCACAGTCCAAACTCCCTCCGAAATGAGTTTCGGCTGGATCTGGGGCTTAGTGTCGTAGGATACACGGGGTTCAATGCCTTTTGAGAGTCTCCATTTCCCTCCTGCCAGAGAAGGCCAGCCAGGTTCTCCACGCGCACGTCTCTGTACCTCAGCTTTTTGCAGCTCCTCTGGGTCTCCGTGAGCCCCTCTCTTTCCCTCTAGTTGTAGAATTTCCACTCCACCAGCTTTCCTGTGGTTCTGGATGATGTCCGTTCTGTCTTTTAGTTGTAATTTTGAAATTGTTGTGCGAGGCAGCAGTGTAGGTGTTTACTTATGCCGCCATCTTGGCTTCTCCCAGCCTAAGGAATCAGTATTTAATGTTTTAAATGGTATATACTTAAAGTATTTTCAATTTTCACTTATTGTTAAATAGTAGAAAAGCTGTTGCTTTTGTATATCATGTTACTTTCACTCACATTGTATTGAATAGAACTCAGTCACAGCTGCCTCTACTGTAAGTTTGGGGAATGATACTTTTGTCTTCCCAAAAAGAAAAGAAAATGAAATTGATAAATAACTAATTAGTAACAGCCAAATATTATATGATGAAATTGTTCAGGATTTAGAAGTTTTTTGAATTTGCTTTCTTCACAGTGTAATATATTTTTTTATCACACAATAATTGCTTTCATGAACATTTTTAAGTGTTAGCACTTTCATATGAAGGAAATCACTGTGGAAGAATATGATTCACTAGTGAAACATCTATATATATATAAAGAGGTAATATGCTAATTGGCCCTAATGGTGTCCTAGTCACGACTGGTCAAAGGTGAGCATGCACAAGAGCAGGGGCAGAGACTTGCACCACTAGGACATGAGGCTGGAGGTGGGCATCAGGATGGGCCACGGTGGCCCCACCCCGGTGGAAGCACACACAAGCCTGCAGCACTGCCCGGCCTAGACGGGGGTGTCAGGACGGGGGTGGGGCTTTGGTGGAGAGCTCTCAGCACTCCTGCTCCAGGGTGTGAAGCCACGGAGAGGAAGGGAGAGCACATAGGCTTTTAGGGGGTTTAGGCCAGGAGGAGAGAGCAGAAAGGCAATTAGGGGATCCAACAAGGAGGGGAGAGCAGTTAGGGCCATCAGCTTGGCAGGGGAGTAGTTAGGAGCATCAGACAGGCAGGAGAGCAGTTGGGGGCATCAGGCAGATAGGGAGATGAGTGCTTAGGAGCCAGTGATTCTGGATTGCATGAGGGATTCCTCCCACCCCCGTGCATGAATTTTGTGCGCCGGACCACTAGTCCTTTCTAATAAAAGGGTAATATGCAAATTAACTGTCATTGGCATCACAAACATGGCGGTGGCTAGGGCGGGACGCTGGTGGCATTGCCTCAGCAATGTGAGCCCAGCATCCTGCGCCCAGACTGTGCGGAAGGAGGGAGGAGCCTCTGGAGGAAACATAAGCCCAGTGTCCTGCATCCCAGCCACGCAGAGGGAGGGAGGGGCTTCTGGGGGTGACGCGAGGCCAGTGTTCCATGCCCCGGCCCCACGGAGGGCGGGGCTCCTGGCCAGAGGCTGGGGTGTGGGATGCTGGTGTCATTGCAGGCCAGGCTGAGGGACCTCCCCAAACGAATGTCTTGCACTGGGCTTCTAGTCTATACTAATAAAAGAGTAATATGCTAATTAGGACAAAGCCATAGCGGCTGCGAGGCCCAGGGCTCAGAAAGCCAGGAGCCCCACCAGAGGCCTGGGGCTCAGGCCTCGCAGCTGCCACGGCCAGTCGTAGCAGCAGCAGCAGTGGGTAATGGGGGAGGTGCCTTCCCCTGATCAGTCCTGACACCTCTCTGAGGGCTCCCAGGCTGGGCTGAGGGACCCTCCCTCGCCAGTGCATGAATGTACATGCACTGGGCCTCTAGTAATAAATATAACAGAATCAAGCATATACAAGTATTTGCCATTTGATAAAGGTGACAATTCAAAATTACTGAGATGAACTTGGGTGTTTGTAATTCAATAAAAATCTTAGCAGCAATAATTTACTAACTCTGAAATACCTATTAGATTGGAGAGATTTCGGGAATAAAGGTAAAAATTGAGGAGTCATTTATAGATGGTATTTAGTGCATGAGACTGAAATCTCCAAAACACAGGCTGGAGACCTGAGTGCTAGGTATACCTAAGGTCAGTTTAGCAAATGAAGACATAGTGAAGGAGACAGAAGAAGGAACCCATGAGGTAGGAGGAAAATAAGTGTGGGAAGTCAGGTGGGGAAAATCTTTCAAGGAGGGAGTGATCCTTGTGCCAACATACAAATCAAAAATTAAAACTGAGAATCGACTATTCACTTTAGCCATGTGGAGGTGACCTTGACAAAAGCAGTTTCAGGGAGTTATGGAGTCAGAAGGCTGATTTAAGGGGATTAAAGAGAAAACAGGAGGAAAAGAATTGGAGATAGTGACTGTACACAACTTTCAGGGAGTTTTGTTCTAAAGAAAGGCAGACAAACGTAACTGGGAGAGGGCTGTGTGGTTAAGAGAGGATATGATTTTTTGTTTGTTTTAAGATTAAAGAACTTACAAAATGTGCACTAGTATATGCTGATGGGAATGATATAGTAAAGAGGAAATACATGACACAAAAGAGAGAGTGGAGAATTGCTTGAATTGTGTCTTTGAAAAGTGATAGGGAATGGAATCTACTACATAAGTGGTAGGGCAGTGGTCAGCAACAGAGTGGCCAATCTCGGCTTGCGAGCCACATGTGGGAGGGTCTTATAAGGATGGATAGATCAGCCATTGTAACAGGAGGGAAGTAAGAGAACAAGGGTACAGTTGCAGATGGCTAAATGCATGGTTCATTAAGTTGTCATATTATTATAATTATATTAGGGGCCCGGTGCACGGAATTCATACACGGGGTAGTCCATCAGCCCAGCCTTCACCATCTCCATTCAGACATCCCTCTTGCAGTCTGGGACTGCTGACTTCTAACCACTCACCTGCCTGCCTGATTGCCCCTAACTGCCTCTGCCTGCCTGATCACCCCTAACTGCCCTCCCCAGCTGGCCTGATCTTGCCCCAACTGCCCTCCCCTGCCGGCCTGATCACCCCTTACTGCCTCTGCCTCAGCTCCTACCACCATGGCTTTGTCTGGAAGAAAGTCAGACGTCTGAAGGATGGCCAGTTGACCCAGTCTAATTAGTATATTACCCTTTTAGTAGTGTAGATAGATTATATAGGATAGGATTGCTTAAATGGGAGGGCGGGGGCAAGGGAGCCCTTTTCAGCATGAGGAATGCTCTTGGCAGACAAAAATACATAATCCCTATATTTGGACTGATAGCCAGCCATATGCACTGTACCCCAAATTCCACATGAAAAAATTGAACCACTTTCTTACACCTTATACCAAATAGCTGTTGCCCTTAAAACCCCTCTTCAGCTCCCACTTTAGGTTCTGCCTTCACAGTTCACCCAGATTAGGTTCTGATTGGTCAGTTTCTATGCCAGACAGCATCTCCGGGCCTGTCTGTGGGTCTAATCAAAGAGGCAGAACTGATCAGCAGCCCCTGAAGAGGCCCAAAGAGAAACAGAGGCACAGCTGCTAGTGAAGCCAGGAGAAAAAGAGAGAGGCAATGGCTGATCTACAGCCTCCACAGAGGCCTGATCCTCAGCCCCCTTGGCAGTCTGACTTTCGGTGTTTGGTAGAGCCTTGGTCGTTATGGACCTTGGCTCGTTTTTATATATATATATATAAAATTACTAGAGGCTTTGTGCATGAAATTAGTGCATGGGTAAGATCTTTAGGCCTGGCCAGCGATCAGGGCTGATCAGGGCCTTCGGGCTGTTGGTTGGGGCCTTCCTTCATTCCAGGCCACTCCCTGATGGTCAGCACAAGTCATAGTGATCAGTCAAACTTCCAGTCAGTCAAACTCCCAAGGGGACAATTTTCATATTAGCCTTTTTTGTTATATAGGAGGACTATCATTATTTTTAATCCTCACCTAGAATACAGTGGTACCTCGAGATACGAGTTTAATTCGTTCCGTAACCTTGAGGCGTGGGAAACTATGAGACAGTCGCGGTAAACTGGTGGGTTGTGTGCAGCCGGCCGATCCGCGCGATTACTCCTATCTCAAATGTTGCTCGTATTTCAAAGCAAAAATCGCTCATTCGATGGCTTGTACCTCAAAAATCTCGTATGTTAGGGCACTCGTATCTCGAGGTACCACTGTATGTGTTTTTTTTTTTTAATTCATTTTGAGAGAGAGAGAAAGAGAGAGAGAGAGAGAGAGAGAGAAACATCAAGTGGTTGTCTCCCGTATGCACTTGGACTGGGGATCCAACCTGCCTTCTGGGTATGTGCCCTGACCAGGAATGGAACCTATAACTGAGCCACCCAGCCAGGGCAGGTTGTTGCAGGGCAGGTTGTTGTCTTATTGCTTGTGGTGTTTTTTTTTTGTTTTTTTTTTTCAGTGTAATAGAAAGCAGGGTCATCAGCTACAAGTGAGAACAGGGAAGGAGGGATGAGTTAGTCATTGAAGATGAATGGACTGGAGAGAATTATCATTGACAGACAACAGTAAAGACTCTCTTGCCTTGGCTTGGTTGTGATGCCCCATAAAAGGTTCAGGTTTGATTACTGGTCAAGACATATATCTGGGTTGCGGGTCCAATTCCCAGTTTGGGAGTATACAGAAGGAAACCCATCAATATTTCTCTCTCCCTCCCTTTTTTCTTTCCTCTCTCCCCTCACACCCCTTTTCTATCCCTAAAGTCAATAGAAACATATCCTTGGGGGAGGATTTAAAAGAAACAAAACTCTCTTGAGGTTAGTGGTTATGAACTTAGAGTGAACATAGCCTGGTTTTTGTTTTTTTCCACTTGTGTTCAACTTCATAGGTGCAGGCCCAGAGTAGGCATTATTGATTCATCTAAGGTCAGGTGATTTTGAGCAAGTCAGAGAAAGGCAAAGGAGTGAATTGAAGATGGCTTAAGAGCAAAGTGAGTACATGGGGTAGTAAGGAACAGGGAAACAGTCAGCTCAAATTGAAGAATTGTGAGGATTGGAGTATGAGAGGGAATCAAGAATGGAACCTTGATTTGAAGTTGTGAATGGTTTTCAGTCATCTATTCTAATAACAGGCTAATATGCAAATGGTCATCACGCCATCATACCATAACAACCAATCAGCAGGAACCTGAGGCTGTGCCCTCCCACCCGGTGGGGCTTGACCAGGATAGGGCCATGGCTGGCTGGAGCTGGGTCTTGTACGATTTTGAGATGTGTGTGAGTGGGCGGGGACTTGACTCTGGCTCCCATCTTTCACCCCTGACTCCTGACAGGAGGGAGATTTTCATATACGTTTTACTAATTTTCTCTCATCTCTGACACTTCTATTATAGAGAAAGGGAAAATAGCAATATTAAAATATTTCCTCTAATTAATTCCCTTTCATGTGTACGAATGTCATGTACCGGGCCACTAGAAACCAGTTAAAAGCCAAGAGTGGAAGAGAAGAGATCAAGGAATTGTAAGGCCAAGCTAGTGAAAGATCATCTGTGTGGATACTGACTTTATGCTCAGAATCTGAAGACCGTATCTATTATTTTCCTATATTCTTTGTTGCTGTGGGATGATCTGAATAAAGTTTTAGTGTTCCTACGTGGTATGAGGTTCATGTCTCTTCTCTCAGTTTCTGTTCTTACTCCTTAATGCTATGCTTTCTTGGTGTTATCTTTCATTTCTTCTATTGAATTTAAATTTTATCTCTTAAATTTCTGACTTCCAAGAGTTCTTACTTCTGATTAACTTTTCATAGCATCCCTTTATATAAAAATCATTTGTTTTTTGATGATTTGTGTGATTTATGCTAATACATATAGTTCATGCATTAGAATATGGTTCTTTTTCTCCAGTAAGATCATATCTGCACTTAGGTATTATATTTTTGCATATAATTTTTTCTAAATGAGGAAGTAAATTGTGTTAGTAATTAACATTTTAATATCTTTCCATTTTAGATATCAAAAAATAAAGATGGAAAAGAACAAAGTGAAACTGTATCACCATCTGAAGACGAAGCATTCTCCTGGCCAGGTCCCAAAACAGTTTTGTTGAAAAGAACATCTCAAGGCTTTGGCTTTACATTAAGGCATTTTATTGTTTATCCCCCAGAGTCTGCAATTCAATTTTCATATAAGGTAAGAAATTTAGTTAAAATTGCTTGAAACAAAAGCAAAGCTATTCCCGTTTCCTTCTTATCTTCTCATCCCCCTTCCACCTTCTTTCTAGCTTATATTTTCACTTTTATTATATTCTTTCAGATATTTTTCTATCTTCTAGAACAGAAATTTTAATCTCTGAAAGGTTATACTGATTATTAACTCCAAATCTATTTTGCTAGGACTTCTAATTCCAAATTATTCTATTTTTTCTAATAGTAGCTGTTTTTCTACTCTCTAGAAAGGGTGGTGAGTTTTCTGGGCAGAAAATGCAGAGGCAATACTTGGCTAAAATGTTTTGGCAGTTACAAAAAGTTATTGGAATTAGAACAATACATGACTTTCAGATATGCAATATAATAGCAAGTCATAATCTGAAAACATAGCTTCTTACATAGTGAATTACATTCCCATGCTTCAGTGTAGAGTAGTAGCATGGCATAAGGGGTAGCTTGGGATAATTATAACACAACCGACACACTAGGTACTTGCTGTGTGTTCTTTATTATTCATTATGAGCATTATCTCACTTCTTTATTAGCCTATATAACATCTGGAAACTGATCTGAGTCACATTATGAGTAAGTCCTGGACCTAGGATTTTAACTTGCCAACAGGAATGTCTGATTCTTACTTATTATACAACAATGTAAGGAAATAAGAAATTTAGAAAAGTTGTGAGACCTAGCCAAGCCAATTAACTTCTTTTGACTTCTCGACTTCCATTTTAATTTGAGGGAACAGAATTAGAAGATTAGAAAAACCTTTCTAATTCAAAAGTTCTATGACTCTTAGGTTGTCTTTTAAAGTATAGCGTGAATAGTTTTTAAGGGTTATAAATAAGTGCTATTTTTGGAATTAAAATTTACCAGTTTGGGGTTCTTGAAATGTCTGTAAAACTGCTGACTCGGATTTTCTAAGAATCTACTTTATCCTAAAGTGTCTAGCTTAATATTCCTTATTTCTATTATTGGAAAATACTTCTAGAAGTTTTAGTAGCACAGTATAATTGTTAACAGCATAATCATTGAAGTCAAAAGAGCCTGGGTTTGAGTCCCATCTCTGCCCCTTGTTCTTAGGCTCTGTGATCTTGGAGAAGTTACCTAATGGACAATAACAGAGCCTTTCTCGTAGGGTGGAGAGCTGCTTAAATTATACAATATATGTAAAACATTTAGTCCAGGAATTGGTATAGAATAATTGCTCAGTAAACTAGTTTTTAATGCTATTATTATTTAATACAGATGTTCTTGCAAATAGGTCTGTCTTGTAAAGTTTACATGGAAAATACATATTGAAATTTTTTTCTTTTTAATTATGAAATTTTATCCATTCACTTCAAAGGAATTTTTTTAAAAATTTCTATTGTATAGCTTTTAGAAAATATGCAATTAATACAACATAATTATGTTACTTAGCTGACAAGCTTACCAGCCTCAGAACGGAGCTTATAACCAGAAAAAAATATATATACAGGGTGGGGCAAAAGGAGGTTTACAGTTGTTTATATAGAAAATAATAAAATAATGAATAATAATACAAGAATAAACTTTGTATATTGTGGACTTACAACTGTAAACCTACTTTTACCTCACCCTGTACATTTAAACAGCCAAATAAAGGTAAAAAATTATATAATAACTTATCAATCCTTCACTTTTTTTGTTTCTACAGTAAATTGTAGCTTTCATATGACAGCATTTCAACAAATATTTGAGTAAATGTACTTTTATACTAGTTTTTCAAAGTTGCTTTTCTGATTTCCCAGCTAGAGGTGGATACATAGCAGCAGGACAGCCTGGTAGCAATGAATAAGGCCAAATCTCAAAATTGAATAGAAGAAATTAAATATATAGCATTTTGGAGCTATTCAATTTATACAAAGACAATTCTGTCTCCTATAATAACCCCTGAAGGCACATTGTATTAGAGTATATAGCACAGTAAGTGACAGCCTGCCTGGCCCTCTCTCCCAAGCTCTAGGTTCATCTATCTAGCTGCCTACTTTTGACACCTGCACTGTGGGAATCTCCACACTCATTGTCGAAAACTGAACTCCTATGTCTTCCCTCCAGATTGGCTTCACCCATAGTCTTCTTGTCTCTGTTTATGAAGGCTCCAACCTTCTGGCAAAAGGCACTGTTAATGAGATTGTAATGGGCACATTTTGGGGAGGGCAGTTTAAATTGGATTGAGCCTTGTTGTGATTTCACTAGAGTTTATAAATATGGTTTCATATATGGATATATATGTTTTATTTTATAGGATGAAGAAAATGGCAACAGAGGAGGTATGCTATAAAAGTTTAAATTTTTCTCTGAATGTTTTTCTACTCATTTATTTCTGTCTTTAAGTAGTATTATATGAGATGATACAGTTTTTGGAATTCAAATATATAACAATTCTTAGATATGAGAGTCATAGAAATTAAATATTTTTCCTGTAGATTTCAAAGTTTTATGAATCATTGTCTCATCATAAATTGAACAAGTAATGATTTTATTGTTAATTATCTATATTATAAAAGGCCTGTGGTCCTAATGCCATCACAACCAAAGACTGCTGCGGGTGGGCCGGGCTGCGAGCATGGTGAGGCCGCTCCGGTGGTGGGGTTGCACGATTTCACACCCTGAGCTTCTAGTATATTAGTATTTGGGGGAGGAATGTATCATATGATTCTGAGGAAGTAATTCTGAGATTGTTATTCAATTAGTAATCTTTATCTTAGTGGTTCTTTTAGGTAAGAAATACTGCGTGTTTACTAGATTTGTTGACTCAAATACTGAAGAGCAAAGTATTTTGTTGGATTTAAATATTATATTTAATGAGCTTTAAAGGAGAATCAGGCTGGGGATAAGATTATTTCTTAATAACTCCCATTTACTTTTATTTTAATTTTATATAAACTTTAATGAGTTAAAATTTATACACAATAAAATGCTTCATTTTAAAAACTTTATTTTAGACTTTAAAATGTTGCCAGAATAGTATAGAGAGTTTTCATGTATAACTTCCTCTAATGTAAAAAATTATATCACCATGGTATAATTAATAAAACTAAGAAATTGGCATTGGTATGATAAATTACAGACTTTATTTGGATTTTTACCAGTTTTCTACCAGTGTCCTTTTCTGTTCCAGGATTTCTGTGTTGCATTCACTTGTCATGTCCCCTTAGACTCCCCTGAGCCTCATCTTTCCGATATGTCATGCCCTTGATACTTTTGCGCAGAGTACTAGTCTTTTGTAGGATGTTCTTCAATTTGGGTTTGTCTGATGTTTTCTCATCAGACAAAGTTATACATTGAAGTTATACATTTTTAGCAAAGATGCATTTGCACCTATTTTAAGTGTGTAGTATTTTGATAATGCATAAATTATGAAATCACCATTCCTATCAAGATGATGATATCAAAAAGAACTTTTCCATCTTTTTATAAAGTTGCCTTAAGCCCCTTTGCTGTCAGCACTACTGGCCCTAGACAATCCTTAATCTGCTTTCTGTCACTGTAGATTAGTTTGACCCTTCTAGAATTTTTTTATGTATGGAATAATACAATTGGTACTCTTTTGTGCCTTTTACTTGGCATAATATTGTTGAGATTCACTTCATTCTATGTGTAGGTACAAATAATACTGTCTTTTATTGCTGACTAGTTTTACCTTATGTGGATATACCACAAATTGTTTATTCATTCACCTGTTGATGAACCTTTGTAATACTGATACCAGATTTAAAATCTAGGAATAGTTATGTTAAGGGTAAAATGAGAGGAAATCGTTTCTTTCAGCACTATCAAAAGTAATCTGAGAGTGTAGGGCAGGTGGGAACCTTCATAGTTGTCACTATTGTGCAAGATGGGCCACTCCTGTGGCACCGTATGTCATGCACCAGGGCTCAAGATGAGTTCCAAATGTTACTTGGCATGGATTAGAAGTGGGCGTTAGTAGGAAAAGGGGAAATTTGCATAGCCAGCATCAGCAAGAGAAAGGGGACATGGGTTTTCTATCTTCCCATCATCCTGCAGGATAATGTACTGATGGCTGGTCAACCTTCTGGACACACAGCATCTAGAATTCATAGTTATAAAACTTTACACAGATGCTTATATATATCTGACAGAGCTCACTAGAGTGAATGGATTTAGTTGTTTGGCTTGACTGGAGGTAATAGATGTAAACATGTGTAATGGATCACTGAAAGATCCAGGTTTAATAAAAGGAGATTTGGAGGAATGTGATAAAGTGAGCCTGAAGGGGTTTATCTGCTGGAGAGTATAAGAGTTTAATACCTATTTTATTTATTTATACTTAATCTCATTCTAAAGAGGGTTTGTGTTCACATGCAGAAATATATGTATTATAGTAAGATGAAATAAGTTCATGGTAAAAAGAATGAATCAAATATTCAGGAGATTTATTTCATGTAAATGCATGCTGTGGATTCTGTACTGTTATCAAAGATGGGCTCTAAATTTGCTTTTGAGCTTTTCCAGTGGGAAAAAATGAAAGAAAGAAAGAAGAGAGAGAGAGAGAGAGAGAAAGAAAGAGACAGAGAAAGAGAGAGACAGAGAAAGAGAAAGAGAATATATGATTAGGCAAGGATTCACATTGTCCAGAAGAAAATAACATTCTGTTTGCACGGAGGTCTGAGATAGATTTCTCCTATGGGAAAAAGTGAATAATGCAGTAGATGTATCCTCAATACCATTCCTTCATATGGCTGTTTTTTGAAAGATCCTTCAATGTAATCTGATTTCAAAACCCCAAGGTCTAGTTCAGTTTAAAGGGTTTCTCAACTGGAGACAGTTTTGCTCTTGAGGGGATGTGCAACAACATCTGTAGACATTTTTAGTTGTCACAATTGGGGGAAGGTGCTATGCTGATGGCATCTAGAAGGCCAGGGATAGTGCATGCACAGGGTAGCACCCCACAATATAGAACTCTTTGTCCCCAAATGTGAATAGTGCTGCTGTTGAGAAGCCTCAGATTACAGTGATGGACACCAAAACTATGTGGTCTAACCATACAGGTCTCTAAGAATCTGGCTTGATCCAATGACAATATTCAGACCATTTAGAAGAACAGATAGATACTCAAGACTACATCTTCAGTGATCTTTTATGAATATTATCCCTTACAATTGAATTTCTATCTGAATTGAGTTACTGATATAGTTTGGTGTTAAATTATCTGGTATTGCCTATTGTTATTGAAGGAATAATCATTAGTAAGGAAAAGGCTACATTTTAAGAAATAGAGTCAATATAATAACAACTAGAAGACAATTGAAATGTAATAAAATGTTAACATTAGGGATATTATTAATTGAAGGAGAAAATAATAAGGGTAGGTTATCAAAAAATTATGATCAATAATTTAAAAGACTAGAAGAAGAATTAAACACAACAAAATTAAGGCTTTAAAGTAAGAGAAATACAAATTTAAGCATCTTACCTCCTGGCAAAGGTTCATCAAAAGTAAGATACTTATGAAGTTCAGAACATTGTGCATTTTCTTTTAAGGAGAATGTTTGAAAAGGCATAAAAGTACCTAGAGAAGTTGTTTTGGGAACTTTAGCTATATTAGGCATCATAATATATGTTATTACCCAATTTAGTCATCACTATAATGCTGTGAGATGTGAGACATTATTTTGTAGATGAGGAAACTGAGGCTGGAAAAAATTTAAAGACCACATGGCTAAGTAACAGAGCTTTGTATCCCCAAATCAGGGTGTGTCTAACTTTGAAATCTATCTTCCTTTAACTCTGCTATCTTACTTTGTTGACTTATTTTTATGTCTCCTTCATTTACTTAATTTTGTTTCATAAATGTCTTTAAAAATAGTTTGACTTATGTAGGGTCAACAATTAGTAAGAAAATATAGGACGGTATGTTTAAAATTTTATGAAATCAACACTAAAATCTCTCTGCTTTATGAAAGTTAAAAACAAGGAAATTTGATCCATATTTGTGAATAACTAAGGACAAAGAAGTCACATATCAATCAGAGATATCCCAAGTTTAGAGGCCCTGAACATCTTTTAGCAACAATCATCACTTGTTCCTCAGGCTTGCAGTGGGCCTGAGAAGGAAGTTAAATGGGATTAGAAATCACTAGTGCTCTATCTGTCTTTGTCCTCCAGGACCAGGTTTGCTCTGGTTACAGTAATTGGGGGATCAGAGACTAATAGCGCACAGAGGCCTACCTAGTTTAAGTATAGTACTCATAATACCATTCCAACAAAATTGACCAATCACCAGGACATACTCGATATGAAAAAAAGCTCTGACTTCTGAACAGTTCTTAATAGAGAAGTTTTTAGAGTGCAGTCTATTTAGAGAGACTGCATATAATTTATTATGTTAATTGAACTGAATTTTTATTTTAGAATCCCACTTCTTTTTAAAATGTATTTTCAAGCATATTGAGATTATGAAATCCTTTTATGTGAGTTTTGTTTTAATTAAATAGAATCCCAGCATCCAATGTAATGATCTGAGTTAAAGCCTAGAACCACTGGAGATAAAGTAATTGCCAGAATTTAATTCAAACTCCTAAGAGCTCCTGTTATAATGCCAGAATTCTGAAACAGTTCAAAATTGTTGTTTTGGTGTTCTTTCCTTTTGGCAAGAGTGGAATCTCTTTGGCATTTAATTTTCTGATTATTTTCCTTACCCATTTTTTCATTCAATTATGTATTTTATATCCTATATAACTTTATTTTTATTTTTTGTTGGTTAGTTTTTTGTACTATAATGAAAATAACATTTAGAAGAAAAAGGCCATTAAGGTAGAAAAATATTTTTTGATGATGATAGTTCGTTGTGGATAATTGCTATTTGTTGACATCCTGTTGTCCTTAACTGTTGGGAACAGATTTTCATAAATAATCAAGATAGAAGTAATTAAAAGGTTGTAATTACTATTATTTATCTTCTTCCATGAGTAAGATTTTCTCATGGAAGAAGATAAATAATTTAGTTTAGGGATATTTTCACTGTTCTAAAACAGCTATTTTCAACCTTTTTCATCTCATGGCATATACAAACTAATTACCAAAATTGTGGAACACACCAAAAAATGTTATATTTTTTTGCCGATCTGACAAAAAAATAGGTATAATTTTGATTCATTCATAGCAGATGGCTAATGTTGGCTGTTATTTTTTTATTTGACACTATAAGAGAGAAGAGGTCAGGGCTCCCTGACCATAGTCAGATATTGCATGTTTTAAAAATTCTTCCAGTTGAAAATCACTGTTCTAAAATGTTTTATCATGCCTTAGCAGAAACAGAAAGTAACTGAGAATTCTATAAATTTTCTCAGTAGTAAAAATTTATATTTTGTAATTGCATCCTTTTCCTGACTAAAGAGCTCTGTAGCCTGTCAAGAGTTTTCTAATAATCAAGGCTCTTTTAATGACAGTAAATAGAAACTCCCTCAGACCATCTCTGGAAAGACGTGTTAATTCTAAAAACCAACAGGGCAGCTCCAAATTCAAAGTCTAGTGTTATCTGAGACCCAGGAAACCACAGCGTTGGAACCTGAAAAGCTACTAAATACAGAGTAACAACAACAAAATTTGGCACTTACCTTTCAAAGACTCAAACTCGGTATTTATGGGATGATTAGAATGACTTTCACAGTTAATTTTTATTATCCATGATTTTCTCCTGAGTTGACTTTTGTATAAGGTACAACCCTTATTATATATCTCTTTTCCTTACTCTCTCATTATAATACTTCTGAATTGCTGAGAGAGAAATCTAATTGGTCCATTTCATTTTATACCAGTTGTACAGGTCAAATGTTCTTCATTTTAATGAAGAGGAAATTCTGTTAAGCTGAGAAAATTTGGTATATTTTAAGCTGTTAATTTCCATTAACCTTGAAACTCTATTCTCTCAAATTAATGTAACAAAATATGGACATAAATTTTTGCTGTAAGAAGCTATTCTCACTGTGGGCAGGTTTAAGGCTGTGGTGCAGTGGTATGGTGTCAGGAGCATGCTTCCTACTTTTAAAATGCAGTGGTACTAACTGAGCTCTGCGGATCTCTTCCGATGTCTTTGGGAAGGATCATTAACTGAACACCTTAGGATCCATTTTTAACTGTATTGATAGTTTAAACTGGTAATTAGGTAAATATTCTCATTATTTTCATTAGTTGTACTTTTTTTTTGTATTTTTCAGTAGAACAACCACAGATGTCTAAAATAGTCTCAAATGTATTTTAGGAAGTAGGACTAATGGTGGTGGTGGTGGTGGTGGTTGGTGGTAATGTAGGTAATGGTGGCAGCAGTGGCAGCTGTTTACATTGTGTCAGACAGTTTTCTAAGACTTCATGGATTCACTCACTTAATCCTCTCAACAACTTTCTGGGCTTAATATTATTATCACTTCCATTTTTTAGATGAGGAAACTGAGGCACAAAGCTTTTATATCATTAACAATTGGCAGTGTTGGATTACAAAATCAGGCAGTCTGGTTCCAGAGTTTCCTGTCAATTTCTACCATGTCTTCTCGAAAAGTTATTTACTCTCATATAATCCATTCGTAAAAACATGTAAGAAAGAGGTTCTGTTCCTTTAAAGATAAGGAGTAAAGATCCCTAATTCAACTTTCAGATACAATTCGGCTAACATAGTATTAGCATTTCATACTTGTTCTTTAATTTTCTTTTGTATCTTTGTAATTGAACATGTAGTATTGGCTTAAGTGTATTGTGCTTAAGGATAAAGCATCATTGCTTTATGATTTGTAATTGATTTCCATCTTTGATTCAGTTATATTTATTTTAAAATATATTTTTACTGATTTCAGAAAGGAGTGGAAAGGAAAAGAGAGATAGAACCATCAGTAATGAGGGAGAATCATTAATTGGCTGCCTCCTGCATGCCCCACACTGGGGATTGAGCCTGCAACCCGGGCATATGCCCTGTCTGGGAATCAAACCATGATCTCCTGATTCATAGGTTGACTGAGCAATACTGGCTGGGCTCAGTTATATTTTTGATACCTAATTTTTTTGGTGGTATTGTTTTTTATTTACTTTTATGATATGATAAAGGCACTCAGGAATTTATCAAGGATAAATGAAACATTTGTCTAGAAAGATATTTACACACTAGGGGCCCAGTGCATGAATTTGTACACCTTGAAAGGAGCTGTGGGCTGTGAAGCTGTAGTGGGCACAGCGGTGGGTGTTGGCCCATCCTCTGCACCTTCACCTAGTCTCTCCCACTGTGGACCTCGGTCCCCTGTCTGCCAGCAGCCCTGCTCCTGCTGCCGCTGCTCCCATACACTGATGGCCCCGCTTGCACCCGCTGCCAGCATGGAGCGATTGGGGCTGGCACCAGCAGCAAGTGTGAACTATGGCTGCTTCCTTGATCGCCCCTCAGGAGCAGGGGGAGTGGAGAAGCCCTCAGGGGTGATCTGGGCTGGCAGCCACCGCTTGCATCAGCGGATGGCACCGAGCAATCAGGACCAGCACTGGGCACTGGCAGCTGGTGCGAGTGGCAGCTCTGATGTTGGCTGCAGGTGTGAGTGGGACTGACACCGGCAGTGGATGCAAGCAGTGGCTCCAGCGCCAACAGCAGTGTGAGCAGAGCCATTGCTGGCAGTGGGTGCAAGAGGTGGCTGCCATCCCTGACCACTTCTCAGGAGCAGGGGGAGGTGGAGAAGCCCTGAGGGGCGATTGGGACCAGCAGCCGCCGATCGCACCCGCTGATGGTGCCAAGTAATCAGGGCCAGTGCTGGCAGCTGGTGTGAGCAGTGGCTTCAGCACTGGCAGTGGGTGCAAGCAGGGCTAGAGCCAGCAGCAGGTGCGAGCACTGGGTAGGACAGTGGCGTGCGGCAGCAAAGAATTCTCATTAACCACCAGAGGCTTGTTCTGAAGACAGCAAACGGCACTCTGCCTTGTTCTGGCGTTCTGGCACCCCCACTCACCTGCACTCACCTGCTCCACCATCCCACCATGCCCAACACCTGCCATGTTCTGTGTGTGGCCCCTGGTGGTCAGCGCATATCATAGCAACTGGTTGGTTGTTCCGCCGTTCAGTTTATGTGCATATTAGCCCTTTATTAGATAGGATAACATCCTATCTAATAAAAGAGTAATATCCAAATTGACTGTACCTCTGCTACACTCCCAAGCCATGCCCACCAGCCAATCAGAGCAAGTATGCACATTAACCCAACCAAGATGGCTACAGCCACAGAGAGTGCAGGAGAGAGGCCTGGGTTGCCCCTGGTGATGGAAGAAGCCAAATTTTCCGCAAAGCCTGGCCAGCTGAGGTTAAGGCAACAAAGTTTCAATGGCTGTGGGAGCAGAAGGTTTGGCTCTGCTTCAGGGTACAAAGTTTCAATTGTAGACAATAAATAAATAAATCCCAGATACCAGAGCCTCCACTTAGGTTGGTAGGGGAGAGGGAGTTCATCCTCAGCCTGACCTGCACCCTCTCTAATCCAGGACCCCTTGGGGAATGTCCAACTGCTGGTTTAGGCCTGATCCCACAGGGACATCCCTAAACCAGCAGTTGGATATTCTTCTCGCAATCTAGGACTACTAGCTCCTCACTGCTCACTTGTCTGCCTGCCTGAGCACCCCTAACCTCTCTGCCTGCTTTCCTGATAGCCCCTAACCCTTCTGCCCATCTGCTTGATCTCCCCTAACCACCTCTGCCTGCCTGCCTAATTGCCCCTAACCACCTCTGCCTACGTAACTGATCATCCCTAACTGCCTCTTCCTGCCAGCCTGATTGCCCCTAACTGCCCTCTCCTGCCAGCCTGATCACCTCTAATTACTCCCTTGCCAATCTGATCACCCTTAACCCCCTCTGCCTCAGCCCCGGCCACCGTGGCTTTGTCCGAAAGTTCCAGACAACAGGAAGATGTTCAGTTAACCTGGTTTAATTACCATATTACCCTTTAATTTTATTTTTATTTTTTAATTTTTATTAATTTTTTATACATACCTCCCCATTGCCCCCCTCCCTCCCAGGCATACCCCATCCCCCCAGTGTCTGTGATCATTGGTTATGCTTATATGCATGCATACAAGTCCTTTGATTGATCTCTTATCTACCTCACCTAACTTTAATCTTTCTGCTGTAATTTCACAGTCTGTTTGATGCTTTATGATTTTTGTCCCCCTGAGAATTATCAGTCTACTCCCTTTCTGTGCTCCTGATTCTATTATATTCACCAGTTTATTCTGTTGATCAAATTTTTAATTCACTTAATTTTTAGATTCACTTGTTGATAGATATGTATTTGTTGTTCATAATTTTTTGGCTTTTACCTTTTTCTTCTTCCTCTTCTAAAAGAGTACCTTTCAGCATTTCATATAATACTGGTTTGGAGTTGATGAACTCCTTTAGCTTTTTCTTCTCTGTGAAGCTCTTTATCTGCCCTTCAATTCTGAATGATAGCTTTGCTGGATAGATTATTCTTGGTTGTAGGTTCTTGCTACTCATCACGTTGAATATTTCTTGCCAGTCCCGTCTGGCCTACATCGTTTCTGTTGAGAAATCAGCTGACAGTCGTATGGGTGCTCCCTTGTAGGTAATGAACTGTTTTTCTCTTGCTGCTTTTAATATTCTCTCTTTGTCTTTTGCTCTTGGTATTTTAATTATGATGTGTCTTGGAGTGGTCCTCTTTGGATTCCTTTTGTTTGAGGTTCTGTGCTCTTCTTGGACTTGTAAGTCTGTTTCTTTCATCAGGTGGAGGAAGTTTTCAGTCATTATTTCTTGAAATAGGTTTTCAGTATTTTGCTCTCTCTCTTCTTCTGGCACCCCCACAATTCTGATGTTGGTATGCTTGAAGCTGTCCCAGAGGCTCCTTACATTATCTTCACATTTTTGGATTCTTTTCTCTTCTTGCTTTTCCAGTTGAATGTTTTCTGCTTCTTTATATTTCAAATTTTTGACTTGATTCTTGCCATCCTCTAATCTGCTGTTAGGACTCTGTATAATATTTTTTATTTCAGTCATTGTCTCTAGTATGTCCTTTTTCATCTCCACTTGGGTCTCACTAAATTTATCCAACTTTTCTAGCATATTCTTGAAAAACCTTATAAGCATGGTTTTGAACTCTATATCCAGTCGTTTTTTCCCCTCCATTTCTTTTGTTTGTAATCCCTTCCCTTGTCTCAGCATTTTCACTATGCCGGGAGAACTTCTGTGTTGGATTCAGCCTTATGATACCAGACTTGCAAAACCGAAGAAGCCTCTGTTGAGCTTGGGATGGGTGGAGTCTCAGGGCTTAAGGGACCGCCTTGCCTTCCAGTCGGCCCCGCCCTCCACAGCCCCTGAGTCTCACGTGACTGGGTAATCACTGGAGCGGTCCTTGTGCCCACGCGCCCGCAGTGCCTCTAGACCGCTGCCTCTCCGGCTCCCCTGCACACCAGGACCACACGAGACTAGGTCCCCAGGGTTTCACCCAAAACAGGGCTTAGTGGAGTCAGAAGTGGCACAGTTGGGAGGGTCTGTCTCCCGCCCACTCGCGAAAGCCAGCGGCACAATCAGCAATCTGTCCTGTGCGCAGTGCCGTGCGCGCCACCACCAGGCCTTTGATCTTTTGCGATTCCCCTAAATTTCCGTGCACTTCTCCCTTTTCACAGTCCAAACTCCCCCCGTATGAGTTTCGGCTGGATCTGGGGTTTAGTGTCGTAAGATAAGGGGTTCAATGCCGTTGGGAGTCTCCGTTTTCCTCCTGCCAGAGAAAGCCAGCCAGGTTCTCCGTCACCCACTCTCTCAGCGCGCTCGTCTCCGTACCTCGGCTTTTTGCAGCTCCTCTGGGTCTCCGTGAGCCCCTCTCTTTCCCTCTAGCTGTAGAACTTCCACTCAGCCAGCTTTCCTGTGGTTCTGGATTATGTCCGTTCTGTCTTTTAGTTGTAGTTTTGAAATTGTTGTGCCAGGCAGCAGTGTAGGTGTTTACCTATGCCGCCATCTTAGATTCTCCCAAGTTTTTTATTTTTCTTGCTTCTAATTATCTTACCTGGGTCCCAGAAACCTCCTCTGCATCCAGGTTACTCCCAGCCAGGCCATCAGAGGGGCTCAGCCTCTGTCTTTCTCTCCCTCTTTCTTTCTGATCTTCTCTTGCAGCCAGGCTTTTCTTTCTCTCCCAGCCTCTGCCGGAAGGAGTGGTGCGGGAAGGAGTGGGCTACCCTTTTATTAGTATAGATATATTTTATTGATTTTTTAATTTTTATTTATTATTATTATTATTATTTTTACAGAGAGGAAGGGAGAGGGATAGAGTTAGAAACATTGATGAGAGAGAAACATTGATCATCTGCTTCCTACACACCTCTTATTGGGGATGTGCCCACAACCAAGGTACATGCCCTTGACTGGAATTGAACCTGGGACCTTTTAGTCTGCAGGCTGATGCTCTATCCACCGAGCCAAACTGGTTAGGGCTGTTTTTATTTTTAAAATCTTTATTGTTGAAAATATTATGTGGGTTCCCTTTTCCCCCCTATTGACTCCTTCTAGTTCACCCCCACAAATTCACCATTTTAAAGTGAACAGATGCACAGAATTAAAGAACATGTATGAAATGTGTTTCAACCACCTCTTCTACCAAAACATTTCATCACCCCCAAAGTCATTCATTGTTCTCTTTTAAGTCCTTGGCAACCACCAGTCTATTTATGTTCCTATGAACATACCTAGTCTGGATATTTCATATAAATGAAGTCATACAATAATAACCTTTCTTTGTATGACTTCTTCCACTTAGTGTAATGTTTTTGAGGTTTTTATGATTGTGCCATGTATCAGTACTTAATTTCATTTTATGGCTCAGTAATATTCCATTGAATGTATACACCACAATTTGCTTATCCATACATGTATTGATGGACATTTAGGCTTTTCCAACTTCCTGTTGTGATTAGTGCTGCTATGAACATTTGTAAACAAGAATTTGTTTTGAGTTCCTGTTTTCAAATCTTTGGGGAATACATCTAGGAGTGGAATTACTGCCTTATACAGTAATTCTATGTTTAACATTTTGAGGAACTGCCAAACTGTTTTCCACAGCAGCTGCATCATTTTTCATTCCCACTAGGAATGCTTGAAAGTCCTGATTTTTCCACATGCTCACCAATGCCTGTTATATTTTGTTTTTGTATTATTGCCAACCTAGTGAATATGAAGTAGATCACAGTATAGTTTTGCTTTTTATTTTTTTAATAACTAGATGTTGAGTATATCTTCCTGTGGTTGTTGGCCATTCATATATTTTCTTTGGAGATGTGTCTAGTTAAGTCCATTGCCCATTTTGTTTTTGTTTTGTTAATCCTCACCTGAGGATTCCATTGATTTTTTTTTTTTTTTTTTGAGGAGCGGGGGAGAGTGAAAGACAGGGGTAGGGTGGGGGAAGAGACAGGGAAAGAGAAAGAAAGAAATATCGATGTGAGAGAGACACATCAATTGATTGTCTCCTGCATGCACCCCAACTAGGACTGGGTATTGTGCCTGCAAACAAGGTACGTGCCCTTGACTGTAGTTGAAAGTGGGACCCTTCAGTTCATGGCCAATGCTCTAATCACTGAGCCAAACCAGCTAGGGCCATTGCAAATTTTTAAAATTGTAAGTGTTCTTGATATTAGACCATTATCAGATTCACATATATTTTCTTTTATTCCATAGTTAAATTTGGAAAAAATTTTTGTTTACATTTAATATAATTATGTTTATTGTTTAAGCTCCTAATATATTTTGAAATTTTTGTTTCTGTTTTATTTTGACTTTCTTAATTTTCTTTTTTCTTTTTAGATTAAACTAGAGGCCCAATGCACAAAATCTGCACTGGTAGGGTTCCTAGTGGCTGCCGGCTGCTGGCCTGGGCCACCATTCCTCCTTTTTCCCAGCCGGCCCCAACCCCTGGTCAAAATTCTGGACAATTCCTAATCAAGGAGACAATTTGCATACTACCCTTTTATTATAGAGGTTGATATATTGCCATTTGTTTAGTGTTTTTTTCTAAAAATTATAATATACAAATTTATTAAAGTCTACTGCTAGTTAACATTTTATTCTGCTCTGAAACAATGTAAGGATTTTAGAACATGTTATTAACTCTGTTCTCACCTATCTACATGTTACCTTTATGTTGTGTTGTAATTCTTTCAGTTTTTGTTTTTCCTAAAAGGTCTTTGTTTTTACCTTTATTTTTGAAAGATATATTTTGCTGCTACAGAATTCTAGGTTTAAACTTCCTTCCAGCATGTTGAAGAAGATAATATTTCACTCTCTTTTGCCTTCTATTCTTGTTAGTAAGAAGTCATGTTTTGATTTAATGGTTCTTTGAAGGCAAACTTGTAAAGTATCTGCTGATAAGATTTTCTTTATATCTTTGGTATTTGGCCATTTAGTAATATGATGAGTTCTGGATAAGAGTTTATTTTTCTTGGGAATTATTTGAGCTTCTTGTGTCTTTGGATGGATGTCTATTACCTGTTCTAGAAAATTCTTATCCAGAATCTATGTATCCTAGTGCTCTCTCTAATTCTTCTAGAGTCAAGAAGTTATTTTACATATATATTTTTTTTTCTTATTTTATCCCCCATGGCTCCAAAATTCTCTATTTTTTTTACTACATTTTTGTTAATTTCTTCCATTATATTTTGATAATTTTCTTCTTAGCTGTTTAAGTTTTAAATTTTAATTGTAAGAATTTTTTTTTAGGGTACTGCACCAAATATGTTCAATAACTTCTTACACTTTTCACTTTATTATTTTTAGTCTTATTTTTCAAATTTCTTTAAACGTGTTAGCAGAGTTATTTTATAATCTGTCTGCTAATTCCATTATTAGGAGACTTTGCAGATTGTTCCTTTTTTTGTTTTGTTTTTATCTGCCTGTTTTAGCTTAGAGCAGATTGTTGTTTTTGTGTTTTTCCTATGTATATTTGACCATACTATGTTTATTGACCTTTACAAATTATTACTGGAAATTCTTTCAGATCTCAGATAAAAATGCTATTCTTCAAGTTGATTGGTATTTTCTGTTATCCAGAGTCAGGCTATTACTTGATTTGGCCTACATGTCGATGTATAGTTTGGCCTATAGCCATGTCTTAGAGATTTTTTTTTTCCTATATCTCTCCCTTCCCTACTTTGTACAGCACTAGGGAAGCTCTGGGGATGGGACCATTATTTCCAGTTACCTTACTCCTAAGTTTGGGGAGAGTCTCCTGATAGATTCCTAACTAAACAGGACTTGGCCTTTTTCTTCTGCCTGCTGGATGTAGAAGCCCTTAAAATAAAAATTCATGTTTATTAGCTTGAACATATGTTACATTGTTGATATTAATAGTATTTGGGGGTATAGTTTTCTGGTAGCTAGGCATGCATGTGTATACACTATGGTTCAAATATAAATTAAGCATTTCTTTATACTAAATTTGCTAGTACATTGGTACTTCATTGGATGATTCGTTGCTCATGTATTTGTCTTGTTAAATGCCTTTAAATAATCTATGAATGTAGTTATAAAATCATCAAGTTACTAGTATTTGTTGTTCGCTATTGTTGGCAATGTTTTCTAATGTAAAAATGTTATGCTTATGTGCATATACACACATTCATACATATATACGTACAAAGATAATAAGTGATTCTGTATGTTGCTAGTAGCAAGTTAACTTCAATATACCTATTTTGTTCCTTTTTATTTGATAGATGGGCTCTAGGGTCTTCTGTTTAAGGTTAGAACACTGGGGATCCTCAGATATAAAGGACAGTGATGGCTAGGATATATGTAAGTTTTGAAACTATGAATATATTTTTTGAAAAGATTGAAAGAACTTGAAACTTTGCTTGAAAAAGAGATACTTGGGGGGAAAAGGATTGCTGTTTTCACATGTTTGAAATGATACTTGATACAAGATGAAGCAGATTGTTTGATATTTTACAATTAGTGAAAGATGCACATAAACCCTTCCCCTAATTTCCACACTTCACTTTGAAAATCCCAGGAAACTGTATTTTGGAGACAGTTAATCTGAGTGATTGTTCATGGTCTGCAGTAAGCAAGTAGAGATCTCGGTTTCCTCAACTACTTTTCATGTGAGAACAAAGATAATTAAGGATGGACACTGTCTTTTAATGTTGAATTTTCAGTGCCTAGTAAGCACCTGGTACACAGTAGAAGCTCAAATATTTGTTGAATCAATGCATTGAATACAGGGAGGTGCCACCACCTAGACTTGGCACTGCCCCAAAACGACTGTGCCCAAAGCTCAAAAGTTAGCGTGTTAGGGTCTGTACCACTACTATCGAGGTCTGCTGCCTTCCTCCCTTCCTTTCACTTTTCTCCATCAGCCACTCTGACACAATGTTGGGGCACTTTAAATTTAGAAATCTTATTTCATATAGCTGCTGGATTTATAAGTAAGCTAGAACAATAATCACCACAACATACTTCTGAACTTCAATAGAAATTTGAACATCATTTTTATAAAACACTCTAGGAAGGTAATCAAGTTAAATGAGAGCCAAAAAATAATTTCCACACTTTACTTTGAAAATCCCAGGAAACCATATTTACAATAGTAATGTGAAGGCACTTTGATTAGATTAAAATTGGCCTTGCCAGAAATCCAATTTTTTGGAGTAAATGACTTTATAAGTTACACTGAGTTGAAGTTACTTTATCAGAGTAGAAAAATAAGTGAGATTTAAAAAAAAAATCTAAGGATTCTAAACCTTAATAAATATGAAATCTAGGATTTCAGAACAGTAAATGGAGATACTGAACAGTTGGGGCAGGAGGAGGAGAAAGTTCAGGAAGGGACCTGGCTGGAGTATTGGTGTTCTAGACTGTCTTCTGGAAATAACTTCTCTCTAGAAAATGTTGTTCTAGGGGTGACCTGTAATTAAGTGACTTTGAGTTATCTTCCTACCTGCTTTATAAATTGAGACCATGAACAGATACCACCTGGCTGGATAGTCCCATTGTTTTTCCTGGTAATCTGCATTCAAAGTATGTGACTCATATTTTTAGGTACTATAAAGTTAATTTTCTATAATCCTATCAAATAAAATAGTAATGTGCAAATTGACTATACCTCTGCTTCACCCACAAGCCACGCCCACCAGCCAATCAGGAGTGAGTATGCAATTTAACCCAACCAAGATGGCTGCGGCCATGGAGCGAGCAAGAGACTTGGGTTTCCCCAGCAATGGAGGAAGCCAAACTTCCCACACACCCTGGCTGGCCCAGGCCTCCACTAAGGCTACAAAGTTTCAATTATAGAAGATAAATAAATCCCAACAAAAATGATGGCAATCTCAGAGCTGGAGAGAACAAGAGGCTTGAGTTGTCCCTGTCAGTGGAGGAAGCTAAGCTTCAGCAGCCCTGGCTGGCCCAGGCCTCCACTCAAGGCTACAAAGTTTCAGTTATAGAAGATGAATAAATCCCAACAAAAATGGCTGTGGCTATGGAGCAAGCAGGAAGCTTGGCTCCACTCAAGGCTACAAAGTTTCAATTATAGAAGATAAATAAATCCCAGATACCAGGGCTTCTGCTTGGGTTGCTGGGGGGCATGGCCGGCCTGCAAACCACCACAGGCCCCTCGCCTAGGCCACCCTATGCTCCAAAAGAACCCCCACATTGATCTGGGACACACTTCAGGGCAAACCAGCCAGTCCCCTCCTGTGCACCAGGTCTCTATCATATCTAATAAAAGAGTAATATGCAAATTGACCATCATTCCAACACAAAATGGCTTACCCTGTGTGATCAAAGATGCCTGCCCCCATGTGGATACAAAATGGCTGCCACGAGGGCCAGCAGTGGAGGGCAGTTGGGAGGGAGCAGGTATGCAAGGAAGGGCAGTTAGGGGTGATCAGGCCTGCAGGGGAGGGCAGTTAGGGGTGACGAGGCCAGCAGGGGAGGGAAGTTGGGGATGACCAGGCCTGCAGGGAAGGGCAGTTGGGGGAACCCAGGTATGGAGGGGAGAGCCGTTGGGAGGGACCAAGCATGCAGAGGAGGGCAGTTAGGGGTGACCAGGCCTTCAGGGGAGGGCATTTAGGGCCAAACAGGCTGGCAGGGGAGTGATTAGATGGTGATCAGGCTGGCAGGCAGAAGCAGTTAGGGGCAATCAGGAAGGCAGGCAGGCAAGCAGTTGGGACCCAGTAGTCCTGGATTGTGAGAGGGATGTCTGACTGCCCGTTTAGGCCCAATTCTACTATTTGGGCTTAGGCCCAGTAGGATTGGGCTTAAACGGGCAGTCAGACATCCCTCGGGTCCCAGATTGGAGAGGGTGCAGTGCAGGCTGGGCTGAGGGAAACACACCCCTGTACATGAATTTCATGCACTGGGCCTTTACTATAATATAATAGTTATGGTTCCAGCCTCCAAAGTTTAACAGATAACTTTTTGCCTTTGGTGTATAATCAGAATAGAAATATTTGGATGTGAATGTGAAATATATTAAATCTAGAAATATATTTCCGGTTGTTTATTCATTCACTTAGCAAACGTTTGTTGAGTCACTGCGACGAGTCATTCACTGAACTAATTGCTGGGAAGAGAGCAATGTGATCTCTCACCTCACTTCCTTCAGATAGTTGTTCAAATATCACCTGATCGTTTCATAAAAATAGTATTACAGCCCTGCCTTTCACTCTTCCTTCCTTCTCACTCTGCTTACTAAAACTCCATATCACCACCATCTCTTACACTAATCATTTCTTGTTGAACATTTGCCTGTCGCTGTTGGAATGTTGAACAGGAAGTTTATTGGTTCATGACTTTTTTCTTAAAATTGAGAACAGTTTCTGGCATGTATACTTTATGAATATATATAATACAGGCTCTGGCTTCAACAAGCTCCTACTCTGGTGGAGGATGAAAGTACAGAATAATTACATGAGTGCAAAATCTGTATGTATAGTTGTTACAGGAATCATCTAATCATCAAGAAAGGGCTCTCAGGTGGGCTGTCCTTTGTGATGTTGACAGATTAATAGGATTTTATCAGGAAGAAGGAAAAGCAGTATTCCAGAACAGACATCACATTTACCTAGATTGAGAGGTAGAACTTGGGGATGGACTGTGTGTCACTAGTTAAGGATAATTTGTGGAGGGTTATGTTTAGCTTTTCTGGCATGAATAAATGGATATGAATGAATGGATAGATGGAGGTGGCATTCACTGAAGTATACTGGAGGGGAAACATACCCACCTCTTCTGGAGAAATGAGTTTAGTTTGGGATAAGTTGCATTTCAGATGCTTGTAGAATGTTCAGTACTTCAGAATTTGGATGTGAAGCTCATAGGGGTTGAAAGTAGATCTGGAAGTCATCATTATGTTACTAGAGGCCTGATGCACAAAATTCATTCATAGATAGGGTCCCTCGACCTGGCTGGAGATCAGGGCTAATCTGTGGGACAACCAGTGGAGTGATCGGGGCCCCTTGCTGGTACCTACCTTGGCTGGCCTGGGGCCTGCGGCCTGGGGGCAGCTCCTGCATTCAGCATCTGCTCCTGGTGGTCATTGCACATCATAGCATTCTGCTGTTTGGTCAATTTGCATATTAGGCTTTTATTATATAGGATAATTAAGTCCTAGGTGTAAATGGGACCATACACAGAGAGCATAAAGACATACAGAGTAAAGATAAAAGACCCTAGGGAAACAACATCTGAGAGATGGTCAGGAAGAATAATCAGAAAGGAAATCTGAGGGGAATTTTGGGAAAGTATGAGGACAACCAAGAGGAGTTGGTAACTTACTAATTAAGAGGTGATGATTTTAAGGAGTACGTGATAACGTTTGTTATTTGTTATTGAGAACTCATTAGGATGAGGACTAAAAGGTACTGTTGGACTGGACTTGACAAGTAGCACATTGGTAAAGTTACTGAGAAGAGTTCAGTACAGTGGACAGAAGGGATGAGAGAACAAAGTATGTATTAGTGGTTTGGAACATAAATTAGAGCAGTGAACCTCAATGAATATGGGAGTGGAGAATGGGCAAATGTCCCTTGGTGACATTTATCAGTGCCTGAAATCTGAGTCAGAAGGGAAGAAAATGAGGATAAGTGAGTATAACTATTGTTGCAGGAAGTGTGAAATTGAAGGGATGAAGAAGAACAGATGATAGCTATGTAGAATTATAGGAAGAAAGCTTTTTTGTTTTTGTTTTTGTTTTTTAAACATTTTGGAAACTGGTATGTCCGTGAGATCTAGAGAGAGGAATAGAGATTGACTGAGGTTTTAAACATGAGCAGAGATGATGTAGAGGAGCAAGGTCCAGAAGAAGGCTGGTAACCAAATCCTCACCTGAGATAGGACAAGAGGAAATAAGGATGGGCAATAATTTGGGTGGGGCGGGGGAGCGGGAATGAGGATACAGCAATTGAGTGAAATAAGAGACAAGGTTATCCAAATGGTGTGCGGAAATCAGAATGGAATAGCAAATTCCAGAAGGCAACCTTGAAGGAATGGGAATTTTAAAATATAAGCAAGAGGCTTTAATGAATAGTGTCCAGAACTCGGCTGAACCGGGAAACTCTCAGTCAGTAGGTTATGGGTAATAGCAGGCCAAGAACAAGAGCAGGCAGCACATAGTTAGAATTCTCCACAGTTAAAGTTAAGTTGACAAATTGAATGTTTTGAAAGGTCAAGGGAGAAAGGAAGTTGAGTTATTGGTGAGTTTTATTGAAATAATGATCCACGGGTAATCATAGTTATAAAGAAAGTGATTTCTGGAGGGATACTAGTAGTCTTGGAGAATAGAGAGGGCTAAATGGATAGGAAGGTCTTGATAGAGTCGAGAAGAAAGTTTAAGGGGTTAATGCAGTGCAAACTCATTAGTCAACAGAGCAGCAAACCGCAGCCCTCGAGCTGCATGTGGCTCAGGAGCCGAAGTTTGCCAGCCACTGGAATGGGTGGATGGATGGTAAAGTCAGAGATGGAAAGATAGTTGCTGGTGTTTAATTGTTAATTAAACAATTACTGTAATAATTATTTCTGGGTTTGCAGAGAAATTAAATCTAACTCAACAGGAATAAAAGGGCTATGAATTTAGGTGTGATACATAGTTTCTGAAATTCCTGAAACTCTAATTTAGAGAGGAAAAAACATAAAATATTCCAGAAGGTAGATCTCAGGACTGTTTTTGTTCTTTGTAGGATAATCAACACCTGGTACATAGTCAAAGCTTAGTAAATATTTGTTGAATGAAAAGCACCCTTCTAGAGTCTTTGTTGCCCAGGTAGTTTATAATTCCGTAACATTTTGTTTCACTTCTGACACCTAGTGGTATTGTACTCAAATTACAATTAAGTGGCAGCATTTTCTTTCTTCTGTGAAGGAACTTGTACAGATCATTTGTATAACAACTGATTCTGTTTCTGAAACAAATTTCCAAGTTGGTTTGGGGCCGTTTTGCTGCTAGCATTCCCAGTGCTATAATTTGAACCTGCCAACAGTAAATATTAATTGAGCATCTACTATATGCCAAGCACTATTTTATGTGTTGGAGATTTGCATGGAGGGTGTGTTCTCCTGTATATGTGAACTCACTGAATTTGAATACATAGCCTGATCATTCCATTGGGGATTTAATTTAGGATACTACTGTGATTTTATACGTGAAATCTTTCTAAGTTTATTCTTCAGCTTTCGGTGCTATCATCTCAATCTCATGACTTGCTGATTTTCCTTAATGTTGAGTCAGCATTTAGGAAGCTGAATGTACGATTGAGTTGGTTGTCTGCTTACATTATCCATCCTGAGCAGAATACTACATATTCTAGAACCATGGGAGATTTCCAGAGTATATAGTTGTTGTCATTCCTTTAAAAAAAATAATAATATTCTTATTTGTTAGTGGTGCATACTGAATATTATGAATGAATAGATGTGATATCTGGAATTTGCTTTAAAATATTTTAGGAAAATGAAGAGTAGTGTAAATGAAACAAATTGATAGATTTTTAGTAATTAGTTGTATTCATGGGAGTTTATTCTACCTTTTTCCTTACTTTTGTGCATTGGGCATTTTCCACAGTAAAAAAGGGGGGAAGAACAATGAGATGGGTGTGGGTTGGAAGAAAGTTTATCATGATTAAGTTAGAACATGGTCTGTTTTTAAATATTTAACAGATTCCTTATTTCATTTTGCCCTATTTGGTATTACTTGAAAATCAGGTTGAATAGAGAAAGAGTATGTTTTTGCTTATAATGCATAGAATGTGATTGAGACTTTTCCAGGTGACATTCTACTGACAGTGTCCAGAGATTATTGGGATTTTGCATCTGAAGCTTCTGCTAATTGTTAAAACTAGAAGATTGGAGATTTGGGAGATTTAAAGTACTAGCCATCACCCTGGAAATGGGAGCTTTATGTTAGGCAACGTGTCTCTATTAAGCTCTTAAGATAATTATGTGTGCCCATCAGTAAATCCAACCCCCACAATAAAAATTAGAAGCCTATTTTCAACAATGAAAAATACCCATTATGAAATATTTTAGGCAAACAGAAAATACAGGGGAAAATGTAACGTCTAAATGCTTGCCACCTCTCTTTGCTATTTTAATATTTCAGCCTCTTTCATCCATGCCTCTCATACATGTCTTCCCCCACCAGAGCTCCTAGGCATAACTGACTGTAAGCATATATTTTATACTACTCTCCACATTTTTTTTCCTCTCAGAGCTAATCATGAGCCTGAATTTGGTGCTTGTTTGGGGTTTTTTTTGCCTAGTGGATCTATAATTCCTAATTTATGCTCAATAAATTCTTCTATATGCCCCTTTTTTATTATGGCAATCTATTAGCCATCATGGAGAAGTAAAGTTCATTTTTTCTCATTCAGACTTAACTTTGATATTACTTTAATCTTCATTACAGTTTCATTTATTTTTGGTCTGAAAATAGATATTAATTTCAGTAAGCTATTTAATTGATTTTCTTTAAATAATTGATGCCTGCAGCTCTAATATTCTATTACATGATGTGCCTCTTCAGCTTTCCACTTTGTGGAGAGTATACTTTTTCCAGGGCTAATTTATAACTCACATTGAAGCAGTTTAATTTCAACTTCCTTCTCTTATATAGAGATAGAGTTGTTGTTTTTTTATAGCAAAGAAATTAATAAATAAAATACCTAAAAAGTAACTTATAATAAAAGCAGAGAAAATTTATTCCCATTAAAAATTTTTAATAGCATGTTTGAGAACTCTGAGAGAGAAGGGGGGAGGGGAAAGCTTAATCTCGGTGATAGTCATTATTTTCTATTTCTTTACTTTTGGTCAAAATATGGGTATTTCTTTGTGTAATGGATATATTTTTCAATCTGTTAAGAAATGTATTTCTCCTGTACCCAGAAATATAGGATTACCTGACCTTGGCTTATTTGTTCCTCTATGGAACTTCATTATAGGGCTCTTTAATTTTGAAATAAATTAAATGTTGCAGGTATTTTTGTATTCATAATTTAAATCATCTTTCTGACAGACAAAGCCCAAGGTCGAAAGATGAAGTACTCTGGATTTAGATCCCAGTCTCTTTGAAAATGGATGTGCATGTAGTTCCTGTCAACTGCAGGAAATATTTTAGTATAGTCTTTCTTACTTTTCTACCTTCTTTTCTTTAGTATTTTTTTCTTTTTTTCCTTTGGTCAACATTCTAGACTTCCCCATAGTGTGACAATTGAGGTTGTATACTACCTCAACCAGTCTTTATCCAGCCCTTGCTGTGTGATGAGCACTCTGACCCTGATCACCACTGATCTGTAAGTAGACCTTCTGAAGGTTTATCATCAGACAAGCATAGTAATAAGTAACATTTATTAAATATCTACTTGTATTAGACTTTATGTGAGCATTTTAATGAATTATCTGTTTTTAATACTGAGAGAAATCTTGCTAGGTAGAAATTCTATATAATAAAGAGCTAATGTATAAATGGTCCTCATGCCCTCGCGCCCCTTCACTGGGCCGAAGGTCCTGAGGCCACACTTCCTGCCCCAGCACCTGAGCCAGGGACTTGAGGCGATGCCCCCCCCTCCCTACCTCACCCCCCACCCCTGCCTGGCACCAGGCCAGGGGACCTGAGGCTATGTCCCCTTCCCTGCAGGGCTTGACAGGGGTGGGCCATCCAGGTCTGGGTCACACGTGATTTCAAGTTGTGTGGGGGTGGGCAGGGACTTTACTCTGGGTCCTGCGGCTTGCCCCAGACTTTGACAAAAGGGAAATTTTCATATACATTTTACTAATTTTCTTTTCTCTCTGATACTTCTATTATAGAGAATGGGCAAAAAGCAATATTAAAGTATTTCCTCTAGTTAATTCCATTTTAATGTGCATGAATTTCGTGCACAGGGCCACTAAGTAAATAAATATCTGTCTAATTGCCCTAGCCGTTTGGCTCAGTGGATAGAGCATTCGCCTGTGAACTGAAAGGTCCCAAGTTCGATTCTGGTCAAGGGCACATGCCCAGATTGTGGGCTCGATTCCCAGTGGGGGACTTGCAGGAGGCAGCCAATCCACCATGATTCTCTCTCATCATGGATGTTGCTATCTCTCTCTCCCTCTTCCTTCCTCTCTGAAATCAATAAAAATATAAAAAAAATAAATTAAAAATTTACTTAGAGATATGGTTGCCTAATAAAATACAGGAGACTATGAATTACATTTGAATTTCCGATAGGTAACTAATAATTTTCAATACAAGTATTGTGGAATCTGGAAATCCTACTTGGAAAATAAGTGGTGAAGCTGAGATTTTTAAACCATATAGTCAGGTCACAGAGCCCACGCTCTGACTTACTTACTGCATGGTACTGGAAATGGAGAATAAAAATCATGTCTATCTGTTTGTTTATCCAATGTTTGTTTGGCAGCTACTACATAAAGGTGTCTCAAAAAAATGTACACACACTTTAACAACTGATAGCTCAATTTTGAAAATGAAATATATATATATTCAAAATGTCTATGCAGTTTTTAGATACCCTATATGTATATTATTTTTTTATTGAGCTATGATTTTTCTCTGTACTGACTATATTTATTATAATATAAAAGTATATGCATGGTTTCTGATTTCAAAGTCTAATATTCAACTTCAGGTAAATTCATGTATGCTTTTTTTTGTCCTCTTGTTTAAATCTTTACTAATTGTATATTAAATAGCATAAAATGAAACTTTGTCTGTTCTTGGTCATTTTAGCCATTCTTGTCCTTGTAAGATTATTGTATTTTTAATTTCTTTTTCTCAAATATAGAAAGATTTAATTACATTTGGGTGCTAAAAGGAAACATTTTCCTTTTCTTTTGATAAGGTCAAGGAAATGACACATGAATAAGGTATTTAAACTGTCCTTTGTGTTCTTAAAAAAAAACAAAAAGAGAAATTATAAAATACAGATGTAGAATTGAAGAGACTTTTGTTAAGAATTGCCAGGGAAGCCATCTAATGCTGCCAAATTGTCATATAGAAGTGAGGAGTCATTTTTTTCTGGAGAATTGCCAGAATTCAGGATCAAGCTTAGTTTTTCATATTTAGAAACTGATTTACAAAAAATTAAGTCACAAGAGATTGAATAATATACTTTAAACTTGATACCATGGCTTTCCAATTTCAGTAGAATTGCAGAGAGCAAATATTAAAAAGAAGACACTGTTCAAATTAATGAACCAAGTGTTTAACTCAAGACTTGGAGTTAAAGAATATGGAAATTGAGGAGACATATTTTGTAGTGACCCAGCCTGTAATTAATGGATATCTGTGGGAAAATTTTTCTGTTGTATAGATGATATCTAGGTAGTAATAGCAAGTCAGAATTTTGGAGAAAGTCCCAGAAAGGAAAGCCCAGGAGAAAGAATCAAAAGTATAGGTTTCAGCAGATATAATAGTGCTTGCTATAGGATTGGGCTCTTTTTTAGTCTATTTCATATATCATTTAGTCTATTCACATGTTTTCAGCATAGCGTATTGAGGAACTTGTCATTGGCAAAGTGTCATTTTTTTTTTTAACAAGTAGTCATTGCAAAATTAGCATTTCCTTTATGGAATTTAGAATCAAATTATTTTATTTATTTATTTTTTAAATATATTTTTATTGATTTTTTTACAGAGAGGAAGGGAGAGGGATAGAAAGTCAGAAACATTGATGAGAGAGAGACATCGATCAGCCGCCTCCTGTACATCCCCTACTGGAGTTGTGCCCGCAAGCTAGGTACATGCCCCCGACCGGAATCGAACCTGGGACCTTTCAGTCCGCAGGCCGACGCTCTGTCCACTGAGCCAACCCGGTCTCGGCTGAATCAAATTATTTTAGATTACATCTATTCAGTATAAGTAAAATTTTCTATCAAAAATTTCAAAAGTCACTACATTGCTACTCAGCCAACTTTTTATTATTTTGTAGAATTCATTAATGGTCATCGACTTTAAATAATTAAGTCTGGTGTTATCATCTTTGGGACACAGTAGACTAGAAAACATTCATAAGAAAAATGTTCTTTCTTTTTATTATATAAATTTTTTCATGCAAGCAATGACCTGATATAACAAAACTTAATAAACAATAAAGTCTCAAGCCAGGAGAAAATAGATGGTTTACCTAATGCCACCTGTTGTAAAGGCTGAGTTGGCCAGCAAGAGACCTAGTCTGATTACCAATTTGATTAGAAGTATTTTTATCCTTTCTAATTAATTGTAAGTGGACTGTCTACTTGTTTTCCATAAAGCTTGACAAATGAATAAGTAATTCAGTTCCTTTTGAAGCAGCATGGAGCACCATGTTCACATTCCAACCCGGGTTCAAATCCCTGCTCTCTTTGCAAGTAGTCAGTCTCTGCTTCTTCATTAGTACAGTGTGGTATTGGGATCACAGCGCTCATCATGAAGACTTGTGAGAATTAATAAGTTTATTCATTAATTGAAAATGACTTACAGAATGCCTGCTCTGTGTCAGGTTTTGTCATAGGTATCATGGATATCAGGGACCATGATAAAATCCCTGCTCTTCAATTTAGTGGGAGAGATATACAACCAATATGTAAGCAAATAAAAATGTAATTTCAGGTAATGAGTAATAGCTTTTATAAAAGAAAATAAAGCATAGCATATATAGAAAAATTCCCCCATCTTTAAAAAAAAACTTTTTCAAAGTATAGCTTCTTGATTCACCAATTAACATGTTGCTATGTTTGCTTTATCTATGTTTGCGTCTGGGTGTGTGGGTTTCTTGGTTTATTTTTCCCCCTCAAATCATTTGAAAATAAAATTGCAGATGTAATTAGTCCCTAAGTACTTTAAGAATTAGGACATTCTTCTATGTAGTAGGAATTTGACTATTACTAGTTCTCTTTTTTCTCTTAAACTTCATGGAAAAAGCAGTCATGGCTGTCTGTCATACCTGTCATAGCTAATCAGAAGTGACAAAAAGATTTACAATATTTTCATGTTACCTGAATATAGAGAGAAGGCTGTAATTTCCTTGGGAAGATATCTGATATATATTTAATGTAGATTTATAGTATTTAAAATTGGATGAGATATTTTGAAAAGTATTTTGTGTTTTTATAATCATTCAAAATTTTCATTATTGAGAACATAAAAATATGACACGCATCCTCATTTAAGCTGTATGCAAAGAAGAATGGAAATATACATTTACTGAGGAATTACTTTAATTACATGCCATGCCAAGAGCATTCTAATGTTACCAGATTTAGTTTTCTGAGAACCTCTTGAAGAGTATAAAAACATAGAATAATTATCTATATTATAGGAAAAAAGTAATTACTTCTTTCTGTAAAAATGTTTACTTAATTGCCATTGAACTATCAAATAACAAAGTAAGGATTTGAGTCCATATCTACTGGCTTCTAAAACACAAGCAATTTTCACTACACCCTGTTGTTTTTTTAATACTTGAGTTAGTCATTCACTAATTAGCAAGACTTCTTTCAGAGTAAATAACTAAGTATGAAGTATGTAAGGGAGCTAGTGATCAATATTCCTTTCCTGGGAACCTTCTTTTGGGCCACTTTTGTGATATACCATGATAATAAAAATTCAGTTTTATATGGGAATTATTATGAATTCTTTATATTTGCGTCCAGTCATTTTCTGCCTTGCATTGCTATTTAAAAAATGTTATTCTATTACTCCATGCATGTGTCTGTCAGATTCTTCTTTAAGGTCAGGGCTATGATTCTCAAACTGGAGTGTGTTTCACAGTCACCTCAGTTTCCGATTCAATAGATCTAGGGTGGGGTCCAGAAGTTTGCACTTGTAACGCATTCCCTGATGAGAGTAATGCTGCTGATCTGGGACCACTGTGAGAATCACTGTCTCCCCTTTTTTGTGTATGTTTCCCTTTTTCTACATACGATAATGCTTATCATTTGGCTTAAATGTCCTCTTATCTGTGAATTTTTCCTTGGCTTCTAATTTACTGAATCTGTTAGTTGGTCTCAAATATTAGTAGTGTAAGGATCATCTGGAACACTTCTTGTCCCAGCAGGTTTCTGATTGGATCCAGAACACTGGTTTTTAGCAAGCACTGTGATGGTTCATGGACAGCAATTTATGAAACACTTGAGTCACAGCGGTGATCATGAGCTCCTCGTAGTCAGGACTGTATGTGTTTTATACTACAATGAGTGGCCAGATTACTATGATTTCTGAACACATAATAATCTGGCCACTCAGTGTATATCCTATATAATAAAATGCAAATTGTCCACCAGGAGTTTGACCAGCAGACAGGCCGGCCAACCGCTCATGTCCCCTCCCTCTGGCTAGGCAGGCCAGACCCCACCCATGCACAAATTCATGCACCAGGACTCTAAAAAAATATATAGGAAAAAAGTAATTACTTCTTTCTGTAAAAATGTTTACTTAATTGCCATTGAACTATCAAATAACAAAGTAAGGATATGAGTCCATATCTACTGGCTTCTAAAACACAAGCAATTTTCACTACACCCTGTTGTTTTTTTAATACTTGAGTTAGTCATTCACTAATTAGCAAGACTTCTTTCAGAGTAAATAACTAAGTATGAAGTATGTAAGGGAGCTAGTGATCACACACACACACACACACACACACACACACACTGAGAGGCCAGATTATTATGCGTTGCGAGATCATAATAATCTGGCCACTCAGTGTATAGTGCCATTCTTTGTTTGTATGTTTCTTTCACACCAGAATCCTTAAGGGGGAAGGACTGCGCCTTATACATTGTTATAACTTAAAGCTTATTTAGCACAAGGCAAGGTTAAAAATTGGTAGTGAGTAGTGCCTGTGTAATCTATGACCTTGGAGAATTTACTTAATCTCTCTGAGCCTCAGTTTCCTCTTTTTATGCAATGGTGATAGTAATACCTACTTGCTATGGGAATTAGCTCTCAGGTGTGCACAGTACTTAGTATAGTAATTTACATACAGAATGTACCCAGTAAATGGACACTTATTACTATTGTTGTTTTATGGAAGAAGCAAAATAATCGTTTGAATTAGTGAAAACTCCTAAATTAATGATTTTAGCATACAAATTTAGGGTATATATTTAATACTCAAAGTCATTAATTATTTCAATTAAATTACATTTTACATTTTGATATTTCAGTAAAATATTGTGAAATTAAACTATGCCTTGGGCTTTATTTTCTCTCCATAGGAAAACAAAGAAACCGCTTGGAACCAATGGATACCATATTTGTTAAGCAGGTTAAAGAAGGAGGACCTGCTTTTGAGGCCGGATTATGCACAGGTGCTGATATGCTTCTTTACACAACACTTTTTTATTTTTATTTTTCACTTCATTTTTTTTCTTCCTTCATATTTCACTTCCTAATTTTTCCTTAGTTGTACTTTGCCTGTTTCTGCCTTTTCTTCACATCTATTATTACTATTTTTTGAAACCTAATTGATTATTTCTTGGTACCAAAATAGATGGGTTTGAACAGAAATAACTTAATGTAAATTATATATTATGAGCAGTTTGGGTTACCACTCAGATAATGGACTGTCAGAGGCCCTTTTAAAGAACCTATTTTACATTTCATTTAAAAAAAAAAGTATTTTTATTGATTTCAGAGAGGAAGAGAAAGGGAGAGAGAGATAGAAAATATCATTGATGAGAGAATCATTAATCTGGTGCTTCCTGCACTCCCCACACTGGGTATTGAGCCACCAACTCAGGCATATGCTCTGACCAAAAATCATTCCGTGACCTCCTGGTTCATAGGTCAACCACTGAACTATACCAGCCGGGCTGCACAAATTTTATTTTGACAACACTAGCCAGGCTGGACACATTCATTTTGACAAAAGATTACGAGGTAGGAAAATGATGAAGGTATTTGTTGACATAATTGAAATAATCTTCTTGGATCTCCTAGTTCTGAAAGTACCTCACCTGAATTAATTAATTTGCACCACAAAGTAGCTTAACTCTTTAATGCAGTGCAAGCCTAGCCTCATCTGTAGGTATCAGTGAATATAATCTGAAAGCTGTTTGTTTAAAATGTTTTGTGATTTTAATAAAAACTAAGTAGAGATTTCATTTATATTCTTGCACACTGTAAAAAAGTTATTTTCTCTTGTTTTTGAATATAAAATAATTTAAAATGGGTATTAGTAAAAAACTTTTATTAGCTTTGAATAAAATGTATTTTTAGCTACAGATAAATTGCAAATATCAGTAATGAGTATCATTGCTAAGATTTATTAGGGTGCATTGTTAGCTACCTTTATTACTCACCTTAATTGTCTCTTTCATCACACTTAAAGTAAGCCTAATTTCAATATCATTGATATGTATAATGTGCATGTGAGTGCACATATAGGATTCCATTTCCCAGAAGGTATCACCCATCACATTCTAAGCCTCACAAGGTGGTGAAGATGAAATGGAGATACGGTGATAAGCACATACAAGGGACATTTTTTCCTTTATTATTATTATTTTTTTTTTTGCCAGTTCTTTTTCTCCCAGTTTTTTTCTTTCCCCTGAGTTTTTTCTGAGTATTCCAAATGTCTGTTTCCCTATTAAAATGAAGAACACATTAAACCATACTAATATTTCAGTTCTGTCATTCAGTGCTAATCAATAAACTAAATAGATTGGGAGAATACTACAACTAAATAAGCTGTATAGAATTAGACACCAAGGTACTAAAACAATTGTTTAAGTTTATTGAATAATGTTTCTCTGTCGTAAATGACAGAGTAAACAGGAAAACTACAACTCAGAAAATAGCTGATAGAGGCATAAATAGTAGGGCTATGGTCACTCAGTGACTATATCTTTTGAGTTATTTAAATTCATCAATGACTAGACCTCTTAATTAAAACATGGCTAGCCTATATAATAGAAGGCTAATATGCAAATTGTCCTCTCGACTGGGAGTTCAACCAGGGGGCAAGGCTGGCCAGCCAAATGCCCGTGGTCCCTCCCCCGGCTAGCCCCCACCTGTGCATGAATTTGCGCACCAGGCCTCTAGTATTTCATAAGAAGCCAGATATATTAAAGTTTAGACTTATTTTTAATGAGCAATGCTACATTAAGAAATAAGTATGTTACTCAAGGCATATTTAAAAAGTATTCAGAATTGACTTTTTTTAGAAATTCTTCATGTGATTTTTTTTTTTAAATCTTCTTTGAAGGTGACCGAATTATAAAAGTCAATGGAGAAAGTGTTATTGGAAAGACCTATTCCCAAGTAATTGCTTTAATTCAGAACAGGTAAGATTCTTGAAATACAATTAATTTTGCCAAAGATGGGTTTTGTAAGTCAATGGAGCAAGTAGATTGAATACAACATTGTACTTCTGTAGGAAATTGGTGTGATGTGGAGATATGGAACTTTCTCTTAAAGTAGATAATGCACTTGGGAGTTGTCAGAAAGAAACTCCAGAGGATAACTTAGTTGGTAGCTTTGATTTGACTATTTTATCAAACATGTGATTAAAATCCTTTAAAGTCTAACAGGCATGCACTTTAGATTTTCTAAGTTTTCCACTTTTATTTGAAGTGACAAGTGTTAATTTATTTACAAAAATATATGAATAAATGCATACACAATTGATTTTAAAACCTCTTTCTGCCCTAGTTTGTGTGGGCACATCCCATGCACCAAAAGGCTGGTGGTTTGATTCCCTGTCAGAGCACATACCCAGGTTGCAGGCTCCATCTCCAGTAGGTGGGGCAAATGAGGCAGCCGATCAATGTTTTTATCTCTGTCTCTCTAAAATCAATAAAAATTTATTTAACAAACAAATAAAACCTCTTAATAATCTTCAAATAGCTTATTGAATAATATTCCTTGGTTCAAATTTATTCATTTGTTTTAACAAATATAGCAATAAATTATCTTTTTAATCTATTTGTCTGCCTGCATTGTACAGAATGATAAAACTTTGAGTTGTGAAGCTAAATAAATATTTGTAGAGTGACTATCTATAAGACCTCAAAGATAGTTTAGTCCTACACTCTTTTTCTCTACCACACACGTAAAAAAATTTTTTTTTAATTACAAATAAAGAAATTGAAAGCCAAAAAGGTTACTATACTGAATTTCTGTCAAGAGTATGCATGAATCTGGTGCCTAATTTCTAGATAATCACTACTGTAGGTTTTTCCCAGATTAAGATATATTAACTTTTGGATTATATGGTGCCTTATAATACCCAATCCCACCTGTCTATAATTAAGTTGAAGATTTTATTTTATAAAATGTCTATCAAGCTTCTCTAATGATGCCTGAGACTATAACCTGTTAGTTACATAGATGCCCTAATATATTGTCATTTTTACAATTAGATAATGTGATCATGACTTATTGATCTCAGAGTGTTCTTACTATTTTAATATATAATGACAATCTTAAAGCAAATCTTAAATCTAACCTCTAATGTTGAAGTCTAGGTGTTTCTTACAGTGATACTAATTGATGTTAGAGTATTGAGGAGCCTTGGAAACTTGGTGAAGCATCTGAAGTCTCTCCAGAGGCAGTGGAGAGATCACCCTATATTTATTTTTCTTCAAAATAATTTAGATCATCATAGATATACCAATATATTTTATCGGCCTGCATTTTGAGGACTTTTAATGTATTTATTAACATGTTTTCTTTAAAAATAGGCTTTCCAAGTGACCATAACTAAATCTTTGTTTCTCTAAAAATCCACATTATTTATTTTTGTTATTGGTGCAGTTCATCTTTCAAATGAAATAACATACTTAATTTTTTAGCAATGAAGCAATTTGAAAAATAGAGAAATCCTGTTTTTTCATGATCCTATTTTCTTTCTTATATTTTTATTGATTTTAGACAGGAAGGGAGAGGGAGAGAGAAATAGAAACATCAGAGAGAGTCATTGATTGGCTGCCACCTGCATGCCTCCTACTGGGGATCAAGCCCATAGCTCAGGCATATGCCCTGACTAGAAATTGAACTGTGACCTCCTGGTTTATAGGTCCATGCTTAACCACTAAGCCACACCAGCTGGGCCTATTTTCTTTATAAAAATCATGTTCCTTTTATCTGCTATTGTGAGCAAATGGAAAATGTAGCACAAAGCCATTCAGATTCTGTAGCATATTAATGTAACAATGTACTCTTGCAGAAGAATTTATCTAAACATCAATACGTATTTTCTACCAATATGTATTTTCTAAATACTAAAATACAAATGCCTATATATTTTACTAGTTACATTCATTTGAACCTGTGGTTCTTACTGGTTTTCTATTTTCTTAGCATTTTTAAACCCCAAGTAAGGGTTAAAATCTATCAAAAAGAGACACTGATGAATTAGATTTTATTGTTTTTTGTTGTTTATTGATTTTTTTTTAAATTTCTTGATTGTATTGGGAAAAATGCTACCTGATATTGTTAGGTTGGATATTGAAGCATTTGATGGGGATAGGACCACTCTCCTTGCCTTATCTAAATGCAATTCCAGGTCGCATGACTCAATATCATTTACTTTTTTGAACTTTTTCATATGTAGAAAAATGGTCTATCATTTTGAACAGGAAATTTATAGCACCAAAATGAAATGAGAAGTTGTGTTTTCCTGTAAAGACTCTAAAATTCAGTCAGAAAGGAGAAAACACAGTAGTTGAAATACCATATTGTTTTAAAAAAATAAGTTATAAATTGATCTCTTTTCTCTCTCTCTCTCTCACTCTCTTTTCCCCCCTCCTACTTTTTCTTCTCCGTCTCCTCCCTCTCCCTCTCCTTCTCCTTTTGTTCCCCCCTTCATTCTTCTTTCTAAAATCAATGAAAAAATAAGCTGTTCCCGGCTGGTGTGGCTCAATGGTTGAGCAGTGACCCATGAACCAAGAGGTCACTGGTTCGATTCCTGGTCAGGGCACATGCCTGGATTACAGGCTTGGTCTCCAGTAGGGGCCATGCAGGAGGCAGCCTAATCGATGATTTCTCTCTCATTGATTTTCCTATCTCTTTATCTCCCTTCCTTCCCCATCACTACAATCAATAGAAACACTGAAAAAAAAGTTGTGATGGTAAATTCTGATTTTCTTCACCTCTGAGGACCAAAGGGAATATTTCAAAATGAGAATGCTTAATATTGCTTAAAATGTTAAATGTGAGGAATCTTTGGTTATTTTTATGCTCATGTACTTGTTAACTTGATAAATAGTGATAATATGTGCTAAAAATATGTGATTTGTTCTGTTACTTGAAGTAAAATAATAATGACAAATTATATACTGATGAATTTTGTTCAAGGACTTCTTAATATAAGTAATATACTTTGTTTCTATATTAAATTATGTTTCTAAATTATAAAGAAGTCTTGACTGATTATGAATAGCTCAAATATATGGCAGGGCGCTCTTTTTTATATATAATTAGTATATATGTATATATGTGTGTGTGTATATATATATATATGGATTTGAATTAATTTCATTTTAATGCTTCGGATTTTTAAAAATAAAGATTTTTTTAAAACCAAAACTTAAACTTTAATCAATTTAAGAAATACTTTTGAATTAACTATTTTTTTCTTGATATCTTTCTTACATATTTCCACCTCCCCTAAAATAGTATTTGTATATTTTCCATTTCAGTGATACAACATTGGAACTTAGTGTTATGCCAAAAGATGAAGACATTCTCCAAGTGGTAAGTTTTATTTATTCATATATGAATTTTTTTTTAGTCATGTGTGTTAATAAAAATCATTTAAAGAGGAAATTAATTTTTTAAAAATTACAGGAAAAAAACAACAACACCAAACTTTCTTGTTCAATTAACATTCTGGGATTTGCCACATTATTTAAAAAAAAAAAAAAAAAGACCATTGTCAGTATTTTGAAATTAAGTGATATGAAAATGTGTTATTGATTCCACAGTGAACTCTTCTTACTGTTGTCATTTACAATGATATCCTTAGAGTTCACCCCAAATGTTGCCTTCTAGGTAGTCATGTGACCAAAAGCCAAACCTCAGGGGGCAAACCCTATCTGCAGAAATTAGAATATTTTTCCTAATATGAGAAATTTTATGAAAACCGTTTCTTAATTTTCCAATAAGTATTACTGTTTATAAATTAGCAGGTAATTTTGTTTAACAGTATCAGTTCCATTAGTAATATTCACAATAAATGAATCTACAACTTATGGGAAACATATTAAGGTCTTAGAGAGGAAATAAAACTATATTATTGAAAACTTTGGCATTTAAAATATTTTTCTCATTTTTAAAAAGGAAATAAATGGAATGGAATACTTTCCTCCTTTAGTAAGCTTAAATATTGCTGAAAGTAAAAAGATGGTAATATATAAAAATCTTATTTAAGAAATCAATAGTTTTCCTCAATTAACTTTGCAATTCTGTAGAATAAATAAGCATGAGCAAAACCATTAAGTTGTACACTAAGAGCTAACAATTAGATCTAGGGAATAGTGGTAGCCACTAAAGTTTTTTTTTTTTTTTTCATTCCTTTTAGTGAATAGTTGTTTTTTTCTTATTCAAGAAAAATAGGGAACATATAGAACCTTTGTGGTGGGAATGGAAATTGTGAAGTAATGATTTTCATTTGTAGGGCATTAGTTTGAACTTAGCTCAACAAAATTCCTAAGTAATCTTCAGTGAACTCCTGTTTTTACAAAAATGTCACTAAAGCTGATTCTAATGATTCAGCTTACACACTGACATGTAAATATAATGAAATGAATTCAACCTTGTATTTATAAGGTGTATTGATTTTATTTGGGAATGGCTTTTTACTGATAACAGATTAACCATCTTAAGAACACAGTCTATTGGGGTAGGAACCTCAGCAAGGAAGGTGCCACTAGCCAAGGTGATCTGCCCAAGCATGTAGAGCTAGTGGTAGAGTTCCTATCTTGAAGATAGCACAGAGTGAGAGAGTAGCAGACATAATCATGGCAGACCATGACAGTCATTAGATAAGAGATAGATAGGGTCTTCCTCTAGTATTCCCCTTCAACAAGGACTAGGAAATGACAGACAGATGGCAGGGGAAGCTTTACCTTGTACCCTCTGTGCAATCTGGTGACTCTAGGACAGAATGTACTCCCAAAACAGAACTGGTTTCTCATCTTCAGTAGACGCTTTCCTTGCCAAAGTAAAGGCACTGGTTGGACACAGTTTTGAGCCGTGCACATGTCACAGAATGGCTGGCATGGCACTAAATGCCCAAGGAAGGAAGCAAACACGGGATTATTGCCCCAGCCTGCTGTGTGGTTGATGAAGAGCAGCAGCCGCAGCGGAAGGAATAATTCTCTAATGATGCAATCAGTGGAAAATTAGGTTAATTAATCTCTCTTGTTATATTACTATTAAGATAAATACATTTAAAATAAAGGTAAATACAAAGGGCTGCAAACAGAGGGGAAGATTGGTTCACTAGAATAACATGAGTATATACATCTTCAAGGTTCATCAGTAAAGAGTGCTGGGATATTATAACAGAAAACTCATTTTTAAAACATGTTACGTGAATCATAAGATATTAAAAGCTTTTACCCCTAATAATAAAAGAAAACCTCACTTAAAAACACAGCCTTTATTCACATTTGGATATACTGTAATTCATTAGGAAACTGAAGGGGTGTATATAATTAATGCACTCTATGCATTGTTCCATTAGTACGGGGCAGTTTCTTTTCTGCATAAATGTTTTTAGCTGGAATAGCTACAATTGTTATTTTTTTTAAGCTATTACAAAACAAACAAACAAAAAGAACGTGGGATTTAAAAAAAAACTCATTATAAATATTTCTGGCAGATTCTAAAGCTAAAAAGTTCTATGCTATGAGCGGCCTTCAGAAGATTTTATGGTAGTCTTAAGATTTTATGATAGTCTTAAACCTGATATCCCAAATATATACTTATAAAGATGTATTTGTCCCATGAGATTGAATATTTATTGTAAAGAAAAAGTAAACATGACCATTTTTATAACCACTGTAAAAATTACTTACCCAAGGGAAGAAGCCTATCATAATTTGTATATGTTTGCTTGGGTAGACAGGTTGGGTGTGTCCATGAAATTTTGTTCCTTAATTGATATATAGACCACATTGTTCTAGAAGTACTAAGCTCATCTTTGAGAGGACAAAGAAACTGTAGTTTGGTTTAAAACTTGACTCATGTAAAAACAGGTATAATGATAATAATAAATTTCATAATTTACAGGTGACAGTGATAGAATGTTGAAATATATGAAGTAAAGTGAAGAATAATTCATTACGTTATTAACTAGTGCTGGATAATAGTACTCCTGTACCTAGCAGCTTAATTTTTTAAACCAACATATATTTTCTGGATTAATGGTATAGTGTTACATTCATATTATTCACTTTGACAGTATTTTATAATGATGTTTTAGATCGTGATATCTTAGTTTCATATTTGTAAGGTATTGTTACAAAACAAGAAGCATTTCCTGTTTCATTAAAAAAAAATACAAAGTGGTTTTATTATGATCTTCAAAGCTCTGTGTGAATGAAATAGCTACCATCCATCAAGGTACCTAAACAGTAATGCTGGCTGAATGAAATACTTTCTTGAGTAGACTGATGGTAGAAGAACTCAATCTCAACATTTTTTCAGTGGATATCTCAAGATATTTTGTTAGGCATTTGGCTCAATGGACTTAAAACAAAATTTTGAGTTGGTCAGATCTGATAGCTGTAGAGATTCTTGGATATATGTTTGACCAGGGCATTTTGAGCTATTTGGTGCTGGACTGGGTTAAAAACATAGCAAGGTGAAACACCTTTTCTAGTGTAACAGGGAAGGAAGTAATGGCACTAGGATTTGAAACCCAGTCGGTCAGAAACTAAAACCTGACCTCTAACCTAAACCACAGTCTTATTCTGCCATTGGTTACCAATGAGGAGATAAAGTGGCTTATCACAGTCATACTGCTAGTTAGTGCAGAGATGTTATTCTTACTCATACCTGAGCTCTAAGTCCAGTGCTTTGTTTTCCACTGCATGAAGATATGATATAAATTGAAAACTGTAATTTAGCCCTAACTGGTGTGGCTCAGTGGATAGAGCATTGGCCTGTAGACTGAAGGGTCCCAGGTTCCATACCAGTCAAGGGCATGTACCTTGGTTGAGGGCACATCCCCCAGTAGAGGGTGTGCAAGAGGCAGCTGATCGATGTTTCTCTCTCATTGATGTTTCTAACTATCCCTCTTCCTTCCTCTCTGTAAAAAATCAATAAAAATATATTTTAAAAAAATGTAACTTAACCCAAGTTTGTCTTTAGATTTATTAGAACTATACATGGTACCAGGTGAGCATTGGAAGTAGCGGGAGGAACACTTTGTAAAGTATGATTGTCTAATCACTATGCTGTATGCATGAAACCAATACAAAATAACAAGGAATGCAAACTGCAATTGAAAAAAAATAATTAATTTCAAAATAGTAATTTAATATGTTTTATAATCAGTAGAATATTCTTCTTAAAGTTAGATATTCATTGGTCAAGTGTGGATCTAGGTGGTCCTGCCTAGAGTAAGAGAAACAGCAATAGGATTTCTGGAGGGATTTTTTCACATTTGGCAAGTTTGTAGCAGTTGCTTTGTTCTTTTTTAAAAAAATCTGTTTTTACATAATATAAGAATACTACATGCTTGTTAGAAAAATTTCCAATAATTTACAAAGGTATAAAATACCCATTCGTCCCCTTCTCTCACATCCTATGTGGCATGGTTGGCATATATTACATTGTATAGACACACATGTCGTTAATTTTGCTTTTCTCAGAGGTATTAGCCTTAATTTAATAAGTCAGCATGTTAAAGTAAAATGGCAGGCAGGAATTTTACTGTTACCAGTTTATGTATTCTGCAGTAGTTTTTTTGTTTTGTTGTCTGTTTTTATCATTTTATTAGATGATATGTTTCATAGTGATTTTAATGCAACTTTTCTAAAACTGAATTGAAAGATTATTTCAGGATTATTTAGTATTAAATAATACATTTTTATTTATTAAAACATTTATATGTCAGACCACGACATCTCAATGAAAGTCGTGATACTTTTTGATCAAGTATGCAAGGGAAAGTGTTCCACAGTCCCAGCTATGAGCAAGTTACTGAGTTTTTAATTCTGTTCCAAGAATATAAACCCTTATCAATGTATGCCATGTTCACATCAAAGAGTTGTATATTGTAATTCATTCCAAGTGGTCCACCCAGTGTTTGCCCAAGTCCTGGTGAACATTTTCCTCTTTGAAGGAGTCTAAAGCATTCCTTAGTAGGTGTTTGTTTTCTGGTGAAACACTTAAAGACATCATGAGAGAGAAAGGTTCCTTAAAGTGCATATTGTCTATTCCTAATTTACTTTCCTAAATTTATTGGAAGCTAATTTGTGTCTGTACCATACCTCTCAAAATAGCCATAGAAGTTCCAGAATTATTCCCAGGTATGTCTGTGACTCACTTGGAACACATACCAATCTATAATGGCCTTTGGGCGCTGCTGGTTTCCCCAGGGATGTTAATTGAATGGTATTGGTTCTCAAATTTTATGAAAATGAGCAATTTTTAGATAGGTGTTAGATAGATAGATAGATAGATAGATAGATAGATAGATAGATAGATGATAGATATTTAAACAAGGATTTTTAGTGTTTATGAAGTGATAGACTATGTGAAAAAATTCAGTAATGCTCTTGAATGAATTATATTTTATTAATTTCAACTATATCTGCTTACATTAGACAGTAGTTCTGTATGTGTAAGACATTCTATTTATTCATTCTACTGTTAATTCAGTGGGAACCCATGAATACAGACTATTTCCTACTTAGTATTGCTATATCGGAATCTTAGCAGTGTCTGAAGTATGTCAAATAATTTTTCAGATATTTGGTAGTTCCAATCATACACTTCTATTATTAAAATATTCCTCCCCAAATTTGAATAAAGAAGGTATCTTTAAAGAACAACATTTTTTAGCAGAAATTGTAATCATGTGAAGCCCCTAGAGAAAATGGGCTCCGGTAGCCAAAGAAGTCTGTAATTTCTCTTTTGAGTTTTGCATTGTGTATTAAAGTAGTAGAGGCCTTGAGAAGTTAAGAACCAGCCAACCTTTCTTTACATCATGGACCACAGAGAATACTCCCCATATGCCCTTTCAGGTAATCCCTAATAAAACTACACAGACATGCCATGGGAAATAATGTGCCTGAGAGCTCACTCATTCAAGCACAGCTTTCCTTTCATGGAAAAGTAATGGTGTGAATATAATCAGCATTAAAAAGATAGGTTTGTTATGTCAGTGCACATATCCAAAATGTATATTTTGACTGACGGTATTCATTCACTAAAACTATTATGGCATGCATGTTTTCTTTTATCTACTTCACTTTAATTTCTCAGTACAACTAAGTTTATGATTAGAATATTCATTATAAGAAGGGTTATTCTGGAAGTAATATTTTTTGCCTATTCAGTACTTATTTCCATAATGAAACCAGGCAAAAGGTGCATGCAGTGTTGAAAGATCTTAATTTTTGAGTGAAGCCTACTTAATAAAATAGTCATTCTTTTTTTTTTTTCAAATCATGATGTAAAAGCAGCTGCAGTCAGCCCACTGCTCGTAGTTATGTTCTGATTTACAGGGGAAGGAGGAGGTTGTACTATTTTAAATGCATAATCGAGCATTCATTTCGTCATCTGGAAGCAGAGATGGAAGCAGCTCATGGGAAATGAGGGACATCAATATTGCTCCTGTGGAAGGGAAGCTTTGGAGCACACTGTCAGACAGCAGTACACAGCGAAGAAAATATCTGTTAGGAATGCATTTCTTCAGATGGCTTTTGCTTTTAAGAATGGTAGACAAGTTAAATGAGAACCAGATAAAAGTCAGAGAAAAAGATGCTCAGAAGGATACTGAAGTTATTCTTTATGCTTCACTGCCCTTTACCTCTCTTGGTACCTTCCAGAGAAATCAGTATAGCTGTATTTTTAGCTTGCTGTTTCCAGCATCAATGTGACAACATGATTCTGTCTTTATATCAGTAAGCAGCTTCTACTATGTTTTCCTATTTTCTGCTAGCTACAATTTACAAAGGATGTCACAGCTCTGGTAAGAAATGCACAGAAGCCATTTCCTTGCTTTCTATGTCATGTTTGGTAGAGATTTGAAATAAGCCAATTGATTAAAACTGTAAGTTTGCTTAGAGGAAACCCCTCCATATTGTTAATCTTACTAATTTGCAGAATGTGTTTGTGATCATTGTTTTCTTTATTTTTAATTTTTTTAATCCTGTGCATAACTGGTTTTAGAACATGATATTTATCTGTATCTGTATTTTTTAAGTAGCTCACCCTGTCTCTTTCCTTAGTCCTTTGCTGTGATATGTTTGTGGCTGCGCTTGAGCTTTGCAAGCTATCTAATGCAAAGGCAGGATGTGATGATAGTCTTGAATGCAGCTTGTTTTGATTAGAGGAGGATATGTAATATGATACCACACCTAGCTGTCTCAGATGCTAAACAGTCCTGAGTTGCATTGATTAGCTCTGTTTTGTATACTCTGCATTTAATTTCAGTTTTCCTTAAGTTTTAAGAAATATTGCTAGGTAATTTTACAAATAATTGATAACAAAATAATTTGAGCTGCATGCCTACCTATTAGTAGTAGAGAAATGTCTCAAATAAAAGAGACCAAATAAATTTGTACAATATAATTTTGCATGAGCTTAAAATAAGAATTATGTACAGAAAAGTGAGTTACCTTTATTTTCATGTTTTTATGCTTTAATATACGTGCTTACTTTCTTAAACATGCCTATTCTTCTCATTTTAAATATTAAAATACTTAGCATGGCTGTTGAAGGACCTGACTTATCAAAATGGATTATTTTGGGGGACTCAGTAATCATTAATCAAAATACCTAATTTATGAGAGCAGTAGTGCTTAAAATGGAAATGTGTTTGGTTAAGATTTTTAATATTTTTACCTCTATTCTGGGCAAAAGTTCAGAATCTTCTTTTGCTGAGATTTAACCTGTCGATTGCTGAAAAATCATGAAACTTGAATGGGGAAAATTTTGGAAGCAATCTGGCTGTATCTGATTGGTGGGAGGAAATTTTTGGTGTGCTTCTAATCCTTTGAGAAAATAGGCAATTGTATTTTTCATTTGTTGCACATTCTACAATTTATTTGATTTCTGAGAGACTAGCCCTTTTCTAAATTTGTGGTGCACCCTTATGTTGTGTTTGAATGCATGCTTGAATGAATGCCACTCAGGAACAAGGTAAGGCACCATAAAATAAAGTAGTGCATTGCCAGAATGGTAATAATTGTTCTTTTAATGAATTTTTAATGACATTTGCCTCTCGTTTCCATGTAGGCGTATTCTCAAGATGCCTACCTGAAAGGCAATGAAGCCTACAGTGGCAATGCCCGCAATATCCCCGAACCTCCACCAATCTGCTATCCCTGGCTGCCATCTGCCCCTTCGGCCATGGCAGCGCCAGCTGAAGTATCTTCTCCAGACTCCTCATCCAGCAAACAGCAGACCAGTACCCCAGTACTCACCCAACCCAGCAGGGCCTATAGAATGGAAATACAAGTGCCTCCATCACCAACAGACGTTGCAAAGTCTAACACAGTGGTGTGTGTTTGCAATGAGAGTGTGAGGACTGTCATTGTACCTTCTGAGAAGGTTGTAGATTTGTTACCTAATAGAAACAACCATACAGTTCCTTCACACAGAACTGAAGAGGTGAGGTATGGCATAAGTGAGCAGCCCTCTTTAAAAACAGTGTCAAGAACCACATCACCATCATCATCTATTCCCACTGCCCACCTAATTCATCAGGCTCCAGGCTCCAGATCGTTGGAACCTTCTGGAATTTTACTCAAGTCTGGCAATTACAGTGGACATTCAGAAGGAATCTCAAGCAAAAGATCTCAAGCATTGGATTCTCCTTCTGTGTCAGTTAATCATTATTCTCCAAATTCCCATCAGCACATAGACTGGAAAAACTATAAAACTTACAAAGAGTATATTGATAACAGACGATTGCACATGGGTTGTCGGACAATTCAAGAAAGATTAGATAGTTTAAGGGCAGCATCTCAGAACACAACAGACTATAACCAGGTGGTACCGAACCGCACGACTTCGCAGGTACGACGCCGCAGCGCCTCTCATGACCGAGTGCCCCAGTCTGTGCAGATCCGACAACGCAGTGTATCCCAGGAGAGGTTGGAGGACGCTGTACTGATGAAGTATTGTCCACGCAGTGCGTCGCAGGGGGCACTCACAGCCCCGCCTGTAAGTTGTAGCAATCACAGGACTCGTTCATGGGATTATATCGAAGGACAGGGTGGAACCTTGGAAAATGTCGCTTCTGAAAGTCAAATGCCAGATTCAAATGTAGAAAGAAAACAGACTTATAAGTGGAGTGGATTTACTGAGCAGGACGATAGACGAGGCATTTATGAAAGACCTAGGCAGCAAGAAATCCACAAATCTTTCCGAAGTTCCAATTTTACCGTGGCTCCGAGTGTTGTTAATTCTGATATTAGGCGAACGAGTGGTAGAGGAGTGGGATCTGTGTCTCAGTTTATGAAAATTCCACCAGATCTAAAAACAGTGCAGTCAAACAAAAGTTTTCAAACCACTTGTGGAATGTCACTGCCTCAAGGCATTTCACAAAACAGGTCACCTCTTGTCAAAGTCAGAAGTAATTCTCTGAAAGCACCTTTGATGCAGGTCACAAAACCATCATTTAACCAGAGTTCATTTGTTTCTATCAAAGACCAAAGACCAGTAAATCACTTGCATCAAAATAATCTGTTGAATCAGCAGACGCGGTTAAGATCTGAAAGTGTCCCCGGTCACCAGGTGGAGACTGGGAAAGACCCCTGTCTGTCTGGAGCTCCTAAGTCTACCCCTCAGGTGAATGAGAACTCTGGCACTTCAGAAGGAGAATTACCTGTCACTCAAAAGAGCCAAGATGTACATTTACAAGCGCCTGAAATTCAGCAATCAGATATTTCTTTAGATAATAAAGAAACTGTCATCCTAAGAGAAAAACCTCCCTCTGGTCGCCAAACACCACAGCCTTTAAGGCATCAGTCTTACATCTTGGCAGTAAATGACCACGAGAACACATCAGACACTACCTGCTGGCTGCCTAACGATGCGCGCCGAGAGGTCCATATAAAAAGGATTGAGGAAAGAAAGGCCTCCAGCACCAGTCCGCCTGCTGACTCCTTGGCCTCCATCCCATTCATAGGTGAGCATATTTATAGTCATTGGCTGTAATGTCCAATATTTAACACGTCTTTTTAGCAAAGTATTTCTAGTTTGACAGGCACAGAAATTTTACACTGTGATTTTAAAACATTTCTTCTGCCCTAGCCGGTTTGGCTCAGTGTATAGAGCATCGACCTGTGGACTAAAGGGTTCTAGGTTCGGTTCCGGTCAAGGGCACATGCCCAGGTTGCAGGCTCGAGCCCCAGTGGGTAACATGCAGGGGGCAGCCAATCAATGATTCTCTCATCATTAATATTTCTATCTCTCTTTCCCTGTTCCTTCCTTTCTGAAATTAATAAAAAAATATATTTTAAAAAATAAAGAATTTCTTCTGAATTTTCTAAGTTGTGCTTAAAACCAGAGCCATAAGTATTTATCCTCTTTCTCCTTTTATTTTGTTTTTAGACTTTACATATTAGGTCCCCTTTTTAAGTTTTTGTTTAAATGAAACAAATTCCCACTTTCTGGGGCCAAGGACTCAGCAAACCAAATTGTACCTAGCTCAGTGGTCAGCAAACTATGGATTGTGAGCCACATGCAGCTCTCAAGCCGCGGTTTGCCGCTCTGTTGACTGAGTTTGCCACTGACCTAGCTGATGACTTATCTGAATCAAAAGTTAGATTAAGCAGTTTTGATAATTATTAATCAATTGTCCATATAAACCAGGGTTGGGGAACATCTGACCGGCAGGTCATATAAGGCTTGAGAAATCATTTGGTTAGCCCTGCCAAAACATTAAGGGTGAGTTAATTAAATGTTTGACCAAATATAGCAGGCTGATTTTTAAAAATATTTTTTTATTGATTACAGAGAGGAAGGGAGAGGGAGAGAGAGATAGAAGCATCAGTGGTGAGAGAGAATCATTGATCAGCTGCCTCATGCAAATCTATTGGGGATGGAGCCTGCAACCCAGGCATGTGGCCTGACCGGGAATCAAACTGACCCTCCTGGTTCATATGTTGACACTCAACCACTGAGCTACACCAGCCAGGCTAGCAGTCTAATTTTTAAGTTGATAATTTTGTATGGCTCAAGAATGCTGTTATAAATATTCAGATGGCCCTAGGCAGAAAGAATAACAGGTTCCCACCCCTGATATAAGCAATGCTATTTATTTTCTAAAGTGTGTGTGTAAGTTAACTTAAGCTAAAAGAAGAGACCTCTTCATTGTCAAATTGCTGTCTTAGAATAACTCTTGGAATAGATTTGGAAAAATTACCTAAATGACAAGCATGTGCCCCAATTTAGAATACCTGTCACATGTCCCAAGTCTTTAGTGTGCTCCCACACACCTCAGGTATATTCTTCACAAAGCAGCCACTATGTTTCAAAAATGTAAATCAGATCATGCCACTCTAACCCTCTGTTTACTTCCTGTATTACCCAAAATAGAATAGAAAATTCTACAGTGGTCTGTGAGGCATTCCTTGATCTGCCCCCCAACACACTCCACCTCTAATTCCATGTCCTATCTTCTGTTCATTCATCCCATCTTCATCTATGCCAGCTTTGCAGCTGGGAATTGCCAAGCATGTCTTACTTCAGGGCCCTGGCACTGCCTGACTTGCCCTTTCTCACTACATGGCTCTTTGACATTACCTTATCAAAGCAGCCTATCCAAAATAGGTACCCATACATACACAGAACCTGACAATTCCCTATCCTCTTAAGCTACTTATCTTCACATCACTTGTTTCCACTTGATATGTTTGTAGTTTTTGTTTATTACATGTTTCTTTGCTGAGCTAAAACAAACTACATGAGAGCCAGGATTTTAGATCATTTGTTCAGTTCTCTGTCCTTAACTAACTTCCCTAAAATCACACAAGTGGTAGAGATAGGGATTGAAGGCTTCTCTGATTCAGCCACCTCACAGAGCACCATTTATATAGGATGTATTGTAAAGAGTGCCCCCTGAAGTTGTGTGGTGCAGGGGCCTTGCTTTGAGGCCAAGACACATATTGTTACTCTCTTACTTCATAAGTTTATGAAGAGTTCTTCACAATTTGACAATATATTGTGTTTCTCTTTGGGTAATATTTCAGTTTTTCTTCTCTAGATAAACTTTTTAAAGCTGTTGAACTATTAAAATGCCAAGTGATATATCAGAATCAGCTTTTTAAAAAATTCTGATTTTACTTATTTTTTATAAGTATGATATATTCAAGTTGAACACATTGTGGGGAGTCTTAATCTAAATTGTACTCATATTCATATATACTGAATGGCCAGATTATTATGATTTCTGAACGCATAATAATCTCGTCACTCAGTGTACAGTGGTACCTCAAGATATGAGTGCCCTAACATATGAGATTTTTGAGATACGAGCCATCAAGCGAGCAATTTTGCTTTGAAATACGAGCAACATTTGAGATAGGAGTAATCGCGCGGATCAGCCAGCTGCACACGACCCACCAGTTTACTGTGACTCGAGTGTCTCATAGTTTCCCACGCCTCAAGGTTACGGAACAAGTTAAACTCATATCTCAAGGTACCACTGTATATCCTATATAATAAAAGGCTAAGATGCAAATTGTCCCCTCAACCAGGAGTTCAACCAGCAGGCAGGCCAGCCAACTGCCCATGTCTCCTCCCCTCCCCCTGGCCAGGCTGGTCAGACCCCACCCATGCACAAATTCATTCACTGGACCTCTACTACACACACACACACACACACACACACACACACACACACACTGAGTGGCCAGATTATTATGTGTTCAGAGATCATAATAATCTGGCCACTCAGTGTATGTATCCTTAAGGCTAACCTCGGGAATAGTAGAACTTTACTGTAGGGGGAACCTTCTACACCATCTAGATAGTTCATAGACAGTAACTGAGGACTAATGATTGTTTTATGACTTCCTAAGACATAAAAAGCCCTGTAACCTGTGGCCATATTTCAAAGACTTCTGAGATTTTTTCAGAATACTGGCAACATAATTTCTTCCTACTTAATAAGAATAATTAGTGAGATTATATTGGAATAATAAAAAGTGTGCTAGTATAGATGTTAATATTTTTCCTATTTATGCGAAGTACAGGTCTGGATCTAGCCCAATGGGAGTGGAGACCAGCCAGGTCTGGGTCTCCTGAGATTTTGAGATGCATGTGGGTGGGGACTTGACTCTGGGTCCCGTGGTGCACCCCAGACTCTGACAGGAGAAAGGTTTTCATATACATTTTACTAATTTTCTTTCATCTCTGACACTTCTATTATAGAGAAAGGTCAAATAGTAATATTAAATTATTTCCTCTAATTAATCCCCTTTTAATGTGCATGAATTTCCTGCACCAGGCCACTAGTCTATAATAAGAGCTAATGATATGTCTACAGAAAAATTTTCCTACATTTTTACACATTTAACATCTAATTTTTTCCTGTCACAAAGATTTAGAAAAATTTAGAAAATAAACCAATTTATTTGTTTTTAAATTGGGAATATCAGTCACCTACAGTATTTTGTTTACCCCCACCTACTCACATACATACTTTTTAAAGCTTCATAGTAAGTTTTAAAAATAAATTTCAACTTCATTTGCAAGCAAACACAAAACAAAATGAATAATGAGTTCATAACTTGATATTTTTTAGTAGCAAGTATTGAGATGTATTCTACAATCTTTACTTTGTACATTTATATTACTCTTAACTATTAATGTTAAGAAAATATAGCTGTTTTAGTTATACCCAGAAGTCATCTCAAATTTCTTTTTTTTTTTCTTTGCCCTATTTCTTAATACTCTTTGTTAGCCTAACTAAAATTGAATTAGATTGGTGTAGCCTTATTGGCACTGCCATTTTAAAGATTGTAAGTGACAGTGTCTATTGAGGTGAGCCTAGCTATCTGAAATTTGCCCACAAGAAATGGAAATGGGCATGTGCCAGGCGGGGAGGGGGTAGAGGAGGCTGAGGGAAGGTCAATGGAAGGTCAATGAAAGGAGACATATGTATTAGTATTTGTAATACTTTAAACAATAAAATAAAATTTTAAAAGAAATGGAAACAATAAAATAAAATTAAAAAAAAAGAAATAACTATCACCTTATACACAGTTATCACCTTAAAGAGCTCTAGTCTTCATTGCCAACAGTGATATTGTAGGAGTATGAAGTGAGCACCCCTGACCCTCTTTTATACTAAACTGGAGGCCTAGTGCATGAAATTCATGCACGGTGTGTGTGTGGGGGGGAGGGGGAGTGTCCCTCAGCCCAGCCTGCACTCTCTCCAATATGGGACCTAAACGAGCAGTTGGATATCCCTCTCACAATTCAGGACTGCTGGCTCCCAACTGCTCGCCTGCTTGCCTTCCTGATTGCTTCTGCCTGCCAGCCTGATCACCCCCTAACCACTGATTGATGCCTAACTGCTCCTCTGCCAGCCTAACTGCCCTCCCCTGCAGGCCTGCCCCCCCCCAACTGCTCTCCCCTGCAGGCGTGGGTCTCCCCCCAAGTGCTCTTTCCTATGGGCCTGGGTCCCCCACAACTGCCCTCCACTGCTGGTCCTCTTGTGGTGGCCTTCTTGTGTCCACATGGGGGCAGCAATCTTGTGTGTTGGAGTGATGGTCAATCTGCATATTACTCTTAATAACGAGGATAGAGGCCTGATGCGTGGGTGGAGGCCAGTTGGTTTGCCCTGAAGAGTGCCCGGGATCAGGGTGGGGATTTCCTTGGGGCATGGGGCGGCCTGGCGAGGAGCCTGTGGTGGTTTGCAGGCCAGCCATGCCCCCCAATGACCCAAGTGAAGGCCCTGGTATCTGGGATTTATTTATCTTCTACAATTGAAATTTTGTAGCCTGGAGTGGAGCCAAGCCTCCTGCTTGCCCCGTGGCAGCAGCCATTTTTGTTGGGTTTATTTATCTTCTATAATTGAAACTTTGTAGCCTTATACAGAGGCCAAGGCAGGCCAGGGCTGCGGAAAGATTGGCTTCTTCCATCAACGGGGGCAACCCTAGCCTCCTGTTCTTTCCAGCTCCGTGGCTGCCGACATTTTTGTTGGAATTTATTTATCGTCTGTGATTGAAACTTTGTAGCATTGAGTGGAGGCTTGGGCCCACCCAGGTGTGCAGAAAGCTTGGCTTCCTCCATCTCCAGGGAAACCCAAATCTCCCTCCTGCTCTCTCTCTTCGTGGTCACAGCCATCTTGACTGGGGTTAATTTGCATAGTCTCTCCTGATTGGCTGGTGGGCGTGGCTGGTGGTTAGTGGAGGTATGGTCAGTTTGCATATTGCTCTTTTATTAGATAGGATACATATGGAGTCTTTTTGCAAAACAAATCTTTAAAGAAAAAAATCGTACTCTACCTCTTGTAATCTTTTTCATACATCAACTTTTCCCAAAATTGTGATTCCATTGGTTCTTTTTTTATCTTGAAGTTTTTTACTTTAAATAAATTTTATTAAAGTTGACATACACTATTATATTCGTTTTAAATGTGCCATCCATGATTAGACATATGACTTACTAACTTATCAGCCCAATAAATTAGTGCCCATCTGACACCATAAATAGTTATTAGAGATTTTTGCTTTTATTATTTGAATGATGATATCAGGTAATTTTTAATATAATAATAAAAAACACACCTCAGAACTTCTGCAGTGCTTTATAATCTACTAAGTATCTCATGTAACATTCATTAAGGTAACCTGGTAGGAAAATGAGGTCAGGATTAAATAACACACTTTATGGATAAGGAGAGGTAAGTATTTTGCTTAAGATCTCTCAGCAGGTAATTGTCAGAGTTGGTGGCCTGCTGGTTCCAGATTGCATATTCTTTTGACAATGCCCTAAAACAGTGGTCTGCAAGCTCATTAGTCAACAGAGCGGCAAACAGTGGCTCTCAAGCCACCCTAAAATTTTGTTAAATTTTGATCCTATCTTTTTCTCTTTTAAATCTTAGCCTAAAGAATAATTCTGAATCTGCCAAAACCAGTTTGGCTCAGTGGATAGAGGGTCAGGCAGCGAACTGTAGGGTCCTGGGTTCGATTCCGGTCAAGGGAATATACCTTGGTTGTGGGCACATCCCCAGTAGAAGGTGTACAGGAGGTAGCTGATTGATATTTCTAACTCTCTATCCTCCTCCCTTCTCTGTAAAAAATCAAAAAAAAAATATTTTAAGAAAATAATAATAATTCTGAATTCAATATTCACCATTCTCAGCTCAGATTTCCCAAGTTTGAATTGGCATCTTTTCACTAAATAAATTTATTTGTTCCAAGATTGTTAAATAAATTGTTCACCACAGAATGAATTTAGCTGCTCATTTATCTTCCTTTTGATAGTAGCATTCACTTTTATTTAAAAATATTTCAAATTTATCTGTTACACACTTTATAGAATACTAAGCTTATTTATTTAGGGAAATAATTTTTTTAAACTTTGCATTTATAAAAACTATGGAGTTAGTTCCCTAAAGTAGCTTTTCTGGGTTTTTAGCTATTTCTTAAATGTTGAAAATAGATCCAATAGTAACTATACTCTCAGCACCATCTGTCAGTTTTTAAAATAGACCCAAACCACAAAAGCCCCATAACAAATCCCTTGTTTAGAAAAACAGAAAGATTTTGTATTGTTATATAAAATAAACATAATTTTACACCCCTTAGTGGATTCATTTTTGTCAGCCTCTTGAACTAGAATTGAACCTTCTGATAATCCAAGTCTGATGTCTTTATTTTATAGGTAAGGAATCTAATATCCAGAAAAATTAAGTGGCTTCACAAAGTCAAACCAGACAGGATCTGGGCCTCTTAGTTTCCTTCTCAGTTTTCCCCATTCCCAGTAGCTTTCTTATTTTATGTATGGAAATCATTCTACAGATTGGTTAGTGAAATTGGTGCATTTAATTATTTTTAAATAAATGTTGTGTTTCTTGAAATAAATACTGCAATATTTGTCAGCTGGCAAGCTGGGTCAATTTTCATACACACACGTTTCCTCACATACACACAAACCCATGAAATCTTAAGTTACCTCCTCTGATCTATGGGACTGTAGAAATTAAGCAGTAATTATAACCTGTCATCTGTGACAAATCTAAAAGCAATACTTCCACTTGATCTTTTAAAACTTAGAGCACTTGCTGTGTTAATATGGTGCATCCTACCTTGTGGATGAGCTGCTAGACCCAGTGCTGACCATGGCATTGCATACATTCCTGCTTTTGTTCTTGATTCATCACCTGCCTTTCAAATTCCTGCTATAACAGCAGTTCCTCTTATAACTCCTTTCTCTTTACTTCGCTATCAACTGCCATGCGGTCATGTTAAGTATGAATAAAGTATTCAAAATTCTCCCCACTTCCTAACCTTTTAAAAATTATCTATCTAGTAGGAAGATACAAATCCCAAAATGGCTTTCAAAAAGCCAAATGTTAATTTAAAAAAAAAATAATTTATTGATTTTTTACAGAGAGGAAGGGAGAGGTATAGAGAGTTAGAAGCATCAATGAGAAAGAGACATCAATCAGCCGCCTTCTGCATGCCCCTACTGGGGATGTGCCTACAACCAAAATACATGCCCTTGACTGGAATCGAACCTGGGACCTTTCAGTCCACAGGCCAACGCTCTATCTACTGAGCCAAATCAGTTTCGGCCCAAATGTTAATTTAAATGTATGTTTATTAAGCTGGCTATTAAAGATGCTCGGTCTTAATTAAAAACCTGAATTCCAGTTATGATGATGAGTTGAATTATTGTTATTAAAAAATGAGGATATTTGAACTACGCACCCCCTTACCAGTTTATATAACTTAACAGGACTTACTGCTTCAAAAACTATGTACTTGGTGTAAAAGTTCAGTGTGTCTGCAGAGGTCTGTCCCTTGATCAAAGATTAGAAGCACATGTTAATACATTAGTGGCTTATTTTTAAACATTCTTGCCTAAAACTTTTTAAAAATTGATCAGAGAGAGAGACTTGTGAAGGTCCCACGTCTCACGTGGTTCAGGGTTTGGGTTCTAGAAGAGTGACCCCACCAAATGAAAAAGATGAGACAAGAAATAATAATTTGGAAATATTGGGAGACCAGGAAGGGACCTAACTCAAGAGGAAGGACCCCGCTTGGGCTCTGGCCTTGCCATCTTTTTATTCAATTTGGAATATACCTATAGCACTTAGGCAGGCAGTTTCCAGTAACAGACAGACTATCTTATCAGTAAGGATTTACATGACTGTCTGGTAGGGAAGTTGCTTCAGCTACCGTGGTCTGGACTAAACAGTGAGTATACAGCCCTGACTTTTGCCAGAGCTCAAGGGTCACCAGCATTCTGGGCTCCTTGTCCACAACTCTCTGCTAGTGAAGACAATGGGCAGCTTCCCACAAAGACTGAGCTCCATGTGAGAGAGAAACATCAACTGGTTGTCTCCTATATGTGCCCTGACCAGGATTGAACCACAACTGGGTATGTGCCCTGACTGGGTATCAAACGTGCATCCTTTTTCCTGTGTACTGGACAATAGGACAATGTACCAACCAACTGGGCAACCCAGCCAGGGCAGCCCAAAACCTTTCTTACCTGGTGTTCACTACTTGGTATTAATGGGTATAAGTAAAATTTGCCTAGAGAGTTAATTTTTTTTAGGATAACTTTATTTCATTGAGTTTAAACTTAAATTAGATTGAAAAACCTATAGCATTGCCAAAGAGTAATAAGTTATCATTTGTAAAGAAAGAGCTTCTATTTGCCTATTGAAAAGATAATTCCACCTTATATAACTCATGTTCTCATCTCTCTTGATATATAGTCAGAATTGAATTTCTTTTTAAGACAAAAATTGCATGAGCAATTAGTAGTATTTATCCTCCTTTTCCATAAGGACAAAGAAAAATCTCAGATTTTTTACAACTTGTTTTGCTTGAGATATACATTGACTTTTTAGGTCATTTGCAGTGAATATCCTTTCTTGTAGGACTTGGAAAAGAAACAGTTTATTCAGTCCATATTTTTGGTTAAAAAACACACAAAACACATTTTTTCTTGATATTTGGGGAAAATGTGCTTACTTTTACATTAGTTGCCATTTCTTCCAATTTAAACAAATTGACTCCTCTCCATGTGATGTATAGTTTACTCCATCATTGAATATTATCATATTAACATTTCTTAAATAGTTATGAGGTAATTTGGGGAACAGTAGGGTAGGATCACCTCTTTCTAGAAGAGGTGGAATACAAAGCAAAATTACGTCAAGGAACCAATTATTCTGCCACAGTTTCTGCCAAAAATTCTGATAATTTCACTGAGTTATATAAAATTATTCTCAACTATAACTATAATTATAAAGTACAAATTACAATGATGATGTGTTCCTTTGTAGTAATTATGTGACCTGTGAGAAAATTCTTCCTAACCAAGCTCATTTTAGAAAGAGTGATTTTTGCTCTCTGCTCTAACCTGCAGCATTAGACATTGGGTGTTATAATGCTTGTTTGTGAAATGGAGCTAGAAACACATTGTATTCTACTTTAGTATTTGTCAGAATTCTCTCCGTTACCAATGATAGAAACTTATTTCAATTTAGCACAATGCTGAAAGGAATGTCCGCTCACAATGTAGAAGTTCTGGGATAGACTTGGATCTGAATACTCAAATGATTTGACATCAAGTTTGGGTCTTTTTTTTCAGTTCTGGTTTCTTTATTCTCAGATACATTTTCTCCACATGGTGAAAAAGATGGCCAGTGGCAACTCAGAATTTATGAATTTTTACAGTTCTTATTTTCCAAGAAAGGGCAGAGAAAGACCCTAATTTTCTCAGTGTCCATTAAACAAACCTAAGATGAAGATACTATAATTAGTCCTGACTGGATCATATTCTCACCCCATGCTCAGTCACTGTGGACTCAGAAGGATAGGGTCCTGGAATAGGTTAGGCCTAGATTGTATGCCCACACACAGGAAGGTGAGCTACTCTAGTGAACCTCAAAGACAGAGATAGAGAGCCAACTGAACAACATATATTCTGTGTGGTCATCTTGCAGAATATGAGGAGGAACTATTAAAATAAGCTCATCATGAAGTGAAATATTTGCCAGTTTATTAGATGAAAAACAGCAATGTTATCACTTTTGTACTTTATCTGTTATTTCATTAGTAGTCAGATTTTCACAAGTTTTTACTCACATTTTTATTGGCTTTTGTATTTCTTGCATGAATTATCTTTTCATGTGCTTTCTCTTTTTTAGTTGTGATTTTAATGGTTCTTATTTATAAGAGCACTCAATGTATATCAGAGCCTTTACTCTTTTTTCTTGCTTTGTAGCTTGAAAAATAACTCTTAACAGTTATACATAAAGTTTCACAGTATGCTTCCTTGATTTTGTACATATCTAGATTTTTCTTGATTTGGGAAATCTTTTACATGTTTTAGAATATCACTTGATAAGAAATAACTAGTAGAAGTTTCTTATTCAGATATGAATAATTAATTTAAATAGAATAACTTATAGTATTCTCCATTTGGGAAAATCAAGATTGAATTATGGAATATATATTAACTGAGAATTTGTTAGTCTACCTTTAGAAAACTCTTGAGTTCTATCTACATATACAAATCAAGGAACAAAATTATACAAACACATGATTTGAGAATAGATTTGCCTAAGAGTGATTTCTGTCTTTAGAAATATAATACCCAAAGAATTTTAGTGACTATTTATGACTGTCCAAGATGTATTTTAAAGTAAGTAAACCAAGTTATAGAAAAATGCAAATAATATCATCCCTTTTTAACAAACCAACCAATCAGCAAAATTAATACAACCAAAACCTATTTGATCCCCAAACTGTTTATATATTTATATAAATATGGAAATCACTCACAACACTGGTTATCCTATATAATAAAAGCCTAATATGTAACTTGACCAAATGGTGGAACGATCAGTGGAATGACCAATTGCTATGATGCGCACTGACCACCAGGGGGCAGATGCTCAGCACAGGAGCTGCCCTCAGCCTGAAGACCCCAGGCCAGCCAAAGTGGGTGCCAGCAGGGCCCCCTGATTGCCCTGCCAGTTGCCCCACAGAGGGAGGCAATTGGAGGCTGCAGGTAGTGCCAAACTGGCCAAGGCGGGTGCCAGCAGGGGGCCCCAATTGCCCTGCCGGTCACCCCACAGATCGGCCCTGATCACCAGCCAGGCTTAAGGACCCTACCCATGCATGAATTTTGTGCATCAGGCCTCTAGAATATGATGATAAAGAGATAGGTAGGAGAGATCAGTGACTTTTTTGTCTAATCCTGTTTGGATTTTCTTTATCTGTTGCAACAGTATTATACTTTTACAATTGGGAAATATTTAATAAGAAATTTTAAATTAAAGAAAAAAATTACCATTAAAATAGGAAACAAAGGCTAATTGGCATATACACTCCCAATAAAAATTCAAATCTAGCTAAGAATATATTGACAGCTAACTCAAGAATCTTTAATGTCCATTTTCAAAAGCAAGCTATTGGTAATCTTTGGCAAGGTGCTTCCTGAATATATTGTCATGCCAGCAAACATCTCAAATTAACTGAATCTCTTTCTTGGATCACAAAACTATTCATTTAATTTTATGCCAAGCAAAATAGGGGAAAATGTATGCTTTATACTTTAAGACAACATACATGCTATTTTCATCTGAAAGAATATTTAAGTTTATTAAAAATATAGAAATTTGTTGAAAATATGACCAAAAATAAGAAAATCTGACAGCCTACTGGTTTTGAATATATTTGTATATGAAAATAAAAATTTTTTGTTTTCCCTTTGGTCTATATTCTTAAACATTGGAAAATGAGATAAGCTTGAAATATTCTCATTTTTATATAATTCACACATTGGTAATAAAAAGTAGAAAGATGTTCATATTTTTCAGGAATAAAGATTGGGGTTATTTTTGTAATCATAAATTTAAGGTAATATAATTTTGTATATTTTAATTATATTTAGTTTTTTTTTCTCTTTAATAAAGTAGTTCTTATACTTATTCTAAAGATTGCAAATAGTACTTAGCATTGTAAGGCAGTGACCTAGTCCCCCCGATCCCTGCTTTGTTAACACACCCTAGAACAGGTGCGTGTCTATTCTTCTAGTCCTTTTTACACTCATTTACTTGAAGCAGAGATTATATCATATTCAGTGTGTTAAAAGAAAAACAATAAAAACATAGTAAGTCAAAAGATAATGGATGCAAAGCTCCAGGGAAGTCCAGAGTCATAATAAAAGTTGCTTTTGAAATTTTGTTTAATGCTTACTCTACCATTTGAATTTCACTCCATGATATTTGATTTTACATAAATAAATCTCAAGATACTTTGCAAGGTATAAAATCAATTCTCTTGAAGAAATTTTTTCATAGCATTTTGTAGATATTCTTTTACACATGTGGTAAACACATCCTCAGATGGGATGGTTGCTCTGCTTTGAGAAACATTGTTTTATAAGAGCATCATCTGTTTTTTTTTTAAATGCCTTTCTAAATATTTTCTATGTAATAAATATTATCTGAACCTCTCCAGTGAATGCTTTTACTGCATAAATATATTCAAAAATTAATACTATGTAAGCCAGATAATTCCTTCATATTAATACTCATGAATTCATATCAGAATTATAGACCAAACTTATGCATCATTTGAAAAAAAACACACAAAACAGTTTGTTAATTATAGTGATTTAAATACTAATGACAGCTTTAAAGAATACTCAACCTTTAGTAAAATTAAAGTTTTGTCATTAATGAATTATTTTAAAAAACGTCAGTTATCTCCTTGCTTTTGGGAAAAGCATTACTATATTCTTACTGTCATGGTCTTAGTATAAAATTGATTTATAGAGAAATTTTCAAAATGTTTTCTGGTGCAAGTTTGTAAAGAGATGTTTTTAAAATCAAAAAATAAGCTTATGATATCCTGAATTTACTGATTTTTTAGCCATAAAATGGAAATGTTAGAATTTTCTAACATTATTGTTTTGATTATAATGTTGATCATTAAGATAATAGAGCAGTCTTAGTATTTGGTTAAAATTAAAAACTTGACCTTTTAAATCACAGAATCAAAACCTCATTTCATCATTACATCCTTTAAATGGTTTTATTGTGGCCCAGCTGGTGTGGCTCAGTTGTTGAGCATCAGTCTATGAACCAGGAAGTCATGGTTGAGTGCCCAGGCAGAGCTCAATTCCCAGTAAGGAGCAATCAGGAAGTGGCCAGTCAGTGATTCTTTCTCATCACTGATTTTTGTCTCTCTCTCTTTCCCTCTCCCTTCCTCTGAAATTAATAAAAAATATATTTAAAATAAGTAAAATGTAAAGGGTTTTATTATGATTTTCTAAGGGTTGATGCATTTATTTTAGGAACTATAGCTCTTGCATCCTATTAAATTACATTCTCTTGACCTAAAATATTGGAAATTCAACGACTGAAATTTTCACAAAAGTGAGGATTTTGACCAGAACTATTGTTCACCAATTTGGAAAACAAATATAATTTATACTTCTAGAGCAGGAACTCTGGTATCAGATTGTCTAAGTTCAAGTTCCATCCCTATGACTTGGTAACTTTATACAAGTAACCTATCTATCTTGGTTTTTAAAAATAGTACTTATTTCTATAGAACAATCTATAAAATAGATTATAGAATGTCATTAGAATTAAAGTAATATATGTAAAGTATTCAGAATAGTGCTGGTACCTTGTAGACTATTAATATGTTATTGTTATTATGCATGTACATGCATTCAGATAAACATTTCTGCCCATGATGGCCTTTTGAGAAGCTTAAAATTTATAACACCTAAAATATTTATATTTTTGTAAGGAGCAAATGGAGATTTGGGCCAAAATTCTTTTTCTGATTTTCACTGAAGTGCCAAATTAACTAGCACTGGCTGACTCAGTCTGTTTGGGCTACTATAACAAAAATGCCATAAAGAATGGCTCAAAAACAAAAATTTATGTATCACAGTTTTGGAAGTTGCGAAGTCCAAATCAAGGTGCCAGCAGATTCGGTGTTGGTTGAGGACTGGGTTCCTAGATCATAGGCAGGTTCTCTTATGGTAGAAGGAGCAAGGGAGTTTTTAGAGGGTCTCTTTTAGAAAGTCACTAATCTCATTCATGGGCGTGGAGCCTCATCACCTATTAGTCACTTCTTGAAGGCTACATTTCCAAATATCGTCACCTTAGGGGTCAGGTTTCGCCATATGAAATTGGGGAAACGGGGGGAGAGGGGTGCCACAAATTCCATCCATAGCACTGACCTTGATAATGCATACCTTCTTCTGCCAGCTATATATTGTACTTCTTTATTTTTCTACAAAAATTGAAGCTACACTTGAGTGTAGTGGTGGGGAGAAGTTACAATTTTAGGAATTAATATTTTGAAGCCTCAGCCAATCACCTTGCTTAGCTGCCTGAAATGATAATGTGCAATGAATTTAAAATTGTAAAAAATTTAGGGTGGTAAATGACTGTTCTGCTCTAGTGGATTTAGGTTCTCAATACCTATAAACTTTGGTATTTTGATTATCAGTTAGTGAAGGTGCTGGTTGATTGATAGAAGAAGTAAAAGAAGCAATTCATTTCATTTCTTATACCGTATTCTCGGAATTACTTTGGAATACTAGAATAATAACTGTATGTTTTTAACAGGCCGAATATGTCATTTATTGGTACTCTATTGGTTGTGTTAAAGTCTTTATCTGGTTCTTTCAATAATAATAATTGATTACTTGTTCTGTTACTATTATTATTAATAACAATTAGATCATTCAACATTTCGATTTTTATTTTATCTAATAGATGAACCAACTAGCCCTAGCATTGATCATGATATTGCGCATATCCCTGCTTCTGCTGTCATCTCAGCCTCTACCTCTCAAGCACCCTCTCTAGCAACAGTCCCTCCCAGCCTTACAACTTCAGCTCCTTTAATTCGACGTCAGCTCTCCCATGACCAGGGTATGTTTCAATGAGTGCTTATATAAACCATCTCTCATTTTCCATTTTCTATTTAGAATACAATGACACACTGCGATCTTTTCACAAGTAAAAGAATCTACAAACTACTTGCAAATGTCTAAATGTTGGTTTTAATTCCAGAATCTGTTGGACCTTCCAGCCTGGATGCCCAGCCCAACTCAAAGACAGAAAGATCAAAATCATATGATGAGGGTCTAGATGATTACAGAGAAGATGCAAAATTGTAAGTAACACACTTTATTTTAAACTAGAAGCCCGGTGCACGAAATTCATGCATGGGGGAAAGGAAGTGTCCTTCAGCCCAGCCTGCTCCCTTTCAAATCTGGGACCCCTTGAGGGATATCTGACTGCCTGTTTGGGTCCAATCCAGTAGGATTGGCCTAAATGGGCAGTCAGACATTCCTCTCATAATCCAAGACTGCTGGCTCCCAACTGCTCACCTGCCTACCTTCCTGATTGCTCCTAACTGTTTCTGCCTGCCAGCCTGATCACCCCCTAACTACTCCCCTGCCAGTGTGATTGATGCCTAACTGCTCCCCTGTTTGCCTCTAACTGCTCAACCTGTGGGTCTGATCACCCCTAACTGCCCTCCCCTGCTGGCCTAATCACCCACAACTGCCCTCCTTTGCAGATCTGGTCCCTGCCAACTGCCCTCCCCTGCTGGCCATCTTGTGTCCACATGGGGGCAGGATCTTTTGACCACATGGGGCCAATCATGTTGTGTGTTGGAGTGATGGTCAATCTGCATATTACTCTTTTATTAGATAGGATAGAGGCCTGGTGCATGGGTGGGGGCCAGCTGCTTTGCCCTGAAGGGTGATCTGGATCAGGGTGGGTGTTCCCTTGGGGCATGGGGTGGCCTGGGCAAAGGGCCTGTAGTAGTAGTTTGCAGGCTGGCCATGCCCCCCAGCAACTCAAGGGGAGGCTGTGGTATCTGGGATTTACTTATCTTCTACAATTGAAACTTTGTAGCCTGGAGTGGAGCCAAACCTTCTGCTCCCACAGCCATTGAAATTTTGTTGCCTTAAGCAATACAGCATGTTATTCAACTTCTGATTATTTTGTAACCCTAGTTATAATTTGAAAATTTTTATTATTAATTGAATATCATTTCAAGTATATTTAAGATATTTATATTTCTTTTTCTGTGAACTACCTTTTTATGGTTCCTACTCATTTTTCTGATTTCTGAGGGCTCCTATATAGAAGAAACTAGTAGGTGAGGGCATGTGTTGGGGGACTGGAACAGGTGGGGAGAGGTCAGTGGGGGAAAAAGAGATATATGTAATACTTTCAACAATGAAGAAATTAAATCTATATATATAAAAGCCTAAATGACTGAATGTTTGACCAGTAGCTATGAAGCGCACTGACCACCAGGGGACAGATACTCAACACACAGGCATGGAACAGATTGATGCATTTCCAAGGGAGCGGGGAGGAGGAAGGGCGGGAAGAGATTAACCAAAGATCTTATATCCATTCTGGAGGCCTGGTTCATGGATTCTTGCACTGGTGGAGTCCCTCAGCCTGGACTGTGGGGATCAGGCCAAAACTGGCAGTCTGATGCCACCCAAGGGATCCCGGATTGCAAGAGGGCGCAGGCCAGGCCAAGGGACTCCACCAGTGCATGAATCCATGCACTGGGCCTCTATTAAACAAATAAGAGAATCTAGCTCTTTTCTGAGATAAATCTTACAAGTCTTTTCTCAGTTCAATGCTTTTCATTTTATTTCCTTAATTTTAACTGTGAAAAAAGGTTAAACTTTTTTTGGCAAATTTAGGAATTTGTAAAATGGCTTTTGGATTTTGTGTAATACTGAAAAAGCCTTTCTCTCCAATAGAATTATAAGAAAATTAGAGGCCCGGTGCACAAAATTTGTGCACTCAGGGGGTGGAGGGTCACTCGCCTGGAATGCATCCTCTCGCGGTCTGGGAACCCTTAGGGAATGTCCGACTGATGGCTTAGGCCTGCTCCCTAGGAGAGGCTTCCTCCACCACTGCTGCACTAGCTAGCCATGAGCCTGGCTTCTGACTGAGTGGCGCTCCCTCTGTGGGAACATATTGACCACCAGAGGACAACTCCTGCATTGAGCATCTGCCTCTTGGTGATCAGTGCATGTCATAATGACTGGTCATTCTGCCGATAGGTCGATTTGCATATTAGCCCTTTATTATATAGGATAATGTCTTATTAAGGGCAAGGCCTCTAATTCAATTTTTTAGGTAGTTAAGGGAGGGGCAGAATTTTCATTTGAGCCTGAAGCTAAAATTGCCCTTAGCTCAAAAATCTGCATACCACTGAGACACATCTTGGTAAGTCTCATTGTGAACCCCCACACTGTTTTATTATGTGTATAAGTATTGGAAGCCATCCTATCTCTTTAGTGAAAGGAATCCTTTGTCATGTTACAATGACTAACTTTATCTCATGAGTTGTGTTTTAGCTTCAAGCCTGTATCCAGTATTCATGCATCAACTTCAACTCTTCTGTTCAATATTTACCTGGCATATCTTTTATTTTATTTTTTCTAAATCTTTCTGGGTTGTATGTATTAGTTAGGAATAGTCCACAGACACAGACAATAGTCTGGTGAAGGCCTGGAAGGGATGAGTGCAGGGTGGAAGAGATCAATGGAAAAAAACACACAACTAAAACAAAGGGACATCTGTAATACTTTCAACAATAAAGATACATTTTAAATAAAGGAAAATATCTTAGCTGAAAAGAGTTTTATGTGTAAAAATATAAGTAATTGCTCTATACTGTACTTTATATTCTTAACTCCTCTCAAAAGAGATATTAATTGACCCTATGTTTACTTAATATTAACTGACCCTATGTTCAGGAATGAATTCTGCCATGCGGACCCAGCACTGACTGCCACAGGGGCTGTGATCAGAACCTGTTTTTCTCTCCCAGCCTCTGTTCGGGCTTGATCGCAGCCCCCTCCGCAATCAGTGCTGGGTTGCCAGAACTGTGTTCAGTCAGTTCTTCAGTCATTTTGGACATTACGGATCCTGGCTCTTTAAATATACTGTATGTAGATTCTTCAGTGTTTACTTTTCAAATTTATTTATTTATTTATTTATTTATTTATTTATTTATTTTGCATATTTACAACTTGGATTCATCTGGAATTTATTTTATTGTAATTAAGGAGATGAAGAGCCAGCTTTATATTTTTCAGTGTCTCTCAGCTGCCCGCAAAGCATGTATTGAATGATATACTTAAGTATTGTGTTTTTTCCACTGATATTTCATTTTTATTATATACTCAATTTTTATATGTATTTAGTATTTTTAGATTCTGTTCTGTTCAGTTGATTCATCTGTTTACTTACCAGATTCTATTAATTAAAGTGATTTTATAATGTTTTATTACATGCAGCTATTCTCCCTCATTACTTTGTCATTTCCAAATTCTATTTTTATTTCACTATTTGACCTTGAAAATTAATTTTCTAGTTCTCTTTTCAAAAAATATTTTCTTTTTATTGAACTAATGGAGTGACATTGGTTAATAAGATTATGTAGGTTTCAAATGTAGATTTCTATGATATATTATCTGTATATTACATTTTGTGCCCACCAGCAATTTGAGGAAAGTTTGAATGAGGTGTGGCCAGTGCAGAGGTGCAGGCTAGCAGGAATTTTTCTAATGATGTAATGTTTGATTTGTGAGCTCTTTTAACATTTACTGCTTCTTCACTGAAAGATACCAGTAATTGTCACATTTCAGAGTCTACTTCAGTCTACAAGATGGCAGGACTGTGTTTCTTCCTTAGTTTTTACCTCCTCTGATATTCATGAGGCTCCTGTCACCAGCAAAAGCACCCTGCTGCCCATAGTTTCAAACAAGGGAAGCTTATTTGATCTCTCAGAGAACAGTGCATTGCAGTTTTGTTTGAAATATGCAACCAGTGGCATATTTTATTCTTGTATTAATTTTTACTTAATTGCACTGAACCATCTTTCTTTATATTTTATAGATCAGAGTTATAGCTGTCTTCTGATACTGTTGGAGATTGAGTTTGTACATTTGTTTCTGGTTATCTTGTTTGAGGTGGTTTATGAGAGGAGAGGACAGTGTTCTCTTTAGCCACATCTTAAAATGCTAAGTTCCCTAAATGAATTTGGAATTTAAAAAATAACAAAAAACAACTGTGTTCCCTAAAGTTACATAATTTTGACTAACTCATGTGAATATGTCTTCTGAAGCCCTCAGCCTTTTAAGTGGCCCCAATGTTCTTAGTGAAATCATCCGGAATGTGTTTGGAAGGGCAGAGCAGAGTGGTGGGCCAGGGCCAGCCTGACAGCACTCTTCCTGCCTTGTGTACAGTTCTGAGTAGCCACAGCTGGATGAGTATAGACATGCTGCTCTCTTGGTGTCTGACAGTTGGCGGCACCTAATCAATTATTAACATTGTGAAAATTCTCAGTGGAGTATTGTAACTCTGGTTGACTAATAATAGAAAGCCCAGTGTTTAGCCTGAGTAGCTTTCTTTGGTCTAAAAAAAAGAAAATCTCACACTTTATGCCAAAATAGTTTCATGTACCAGATTAACTAAGAAAACTTCTATCTAAAGTTTAATTATAGCCCAGCTGATGTAGTTCAGCAGTTGAATGTCCAACCCAGGAACCAAGAGGTTGCTGGTTTGTTTCCCAGTCAGGGCACATGCCTAGTTTCAGACTCGATCCCCAGTAAAAGGGGTATGCAGGAGGCAGCTGATCAATGATATTCCTCTTTTATTGATGTTTCTATTTCTCTATCCCTCTCCCTTCCTCTCTTTCTAGGAATCAATTAAAAAACATTATTTTTTTAAAATTGTGTCTGCTTATATTTTAAAAAACTTAATTATGAAATGAGCTGTTTTTCTGACTTAATTGAATAGTGAACATTTAATATAGTAATGATGAAATGTCTGCTCACTAATGAAAGATTAGTTGCAATATTTAGACTATTCTTAACATCTTTAAGGTATTTTATGCATCATTGAAAATATTTATGTACTTCTTTTCCAACAGGTCTTTTAAGCACATATCCATCCTGAAGGGAAACAAGGTTAGTATTGAATATTTTAAAAATATCAGCAAATGATAAGTTTTTAATTACCTTAGTTTACTTTAGCTCTTCACAGAGAATGATTTCTTTTACCTATTAGATACATTTCATAAATGTCATAATCTTTTATTCTGTAAGTTTTTCGTGCATTTGGAAAATATTATATATAAAGTATGCTTTTCTAATTTCTAAACATATTACATAGAGTGGAACAAAAGTACATTTACAGTTGTGATTAGATGAAACAGTTTATTCTTATACTAGAGGCCCACTGCACAAATTTGTGCACAGGTGGGGTCCGGCTGGTGGGAGGAGGAGATAATAGGAGGTTGCCAGCCTGTCCCGCCTCCTATTGGAGTGTGGATGCAATCAGGGGCAAGGCCTGCTGGGAGGAGGGTCTGTGGGCTGATCAGGGGTGTGGGACCCCATCAAGGGTGAGGCCTATTTGGGGGTTGAGGGGGAGAAGGGCCACAGAGGTTGGCCAGCTGTCCCACCCTCAATTAAGGTGGGAGAGACTGATCATGGGTGGGGCTATAGGAGGTTGGCCAGCCGGCCCCACCCTCTGATCAGGCAGGTTTGCTGGCTGAAGTGGGCATCATAGCAACCAGTTGTTCTGGTCCTTCCAGAGTTCCAACCGCTGGCTTTATATACACTGAATGGCCAGATTATTATAATCTCTCTGTGCCTCATATATGTGTGTGTGTGTGTGTGTGTGTGTGTATTAGAGGTCTAGAGGCCCAGTTCATGAATTTGTGCATGGGTGGGGTCCGGCCTCCTAGTCAAGGGGACAATTTGCATATTAACCTTTTATTATGTAGGATATACACTGAGTGGCCAGATTATTATGCATTTAGAGATCATAATAATCTAGCCACTCAGTGTATATATAGGGGCATGGTGCACAAAATTTGTGCATAGAGGGGGCAGTTCCCTCAGCCCAGCCTGCACCCTCTCCAACTGGGGACCCCTTGGGAGATGTCTGACTGCCCATCATGCCTAAACCAGCAGTCGAACATCCCTCTCACAATCTGGGACCATTGGCTTCTAATTGCTCACCTGCCTGCCTTTCCCATCGCCCCTAACTGCCTCTGCCTGCCTGCCTGATTGTCCTAACTGGCCCCCCCTACCGGTCTGGCTGCCCCAACTGCCCTCCCCTCCTGGCCTGATCTTACCCCCAACTGCCTTCCTCTGCTGGGCAATTTAGTCCTGATTGTCAGTTTCTATGCCAGTCAGAATCAAAAGCTCTGCCTCCTAGGCAGCCATTGGCTCCCCACAGCACTCAGATTTGGTTCTGATTGGTTGGTTTCTATGCCAGTCAGCATCAAAAGCTCCACCTTCTAGGTAGCCATTGGCTCCCCACAGCACCTAGATTTGATTCTGATTGGTTGGTTTCTATGCCAGTCAATGTCAGAAGCTCCACTCCTAGGCAGCCATTGGCTCCCCACAGCATTAACATTTGGTTCTGATTGGTCGGTGTCTATGCCAATCAGCATCAGAAGCTCCACTATCTAGGCAGCATTTGGTTCTTCGCAGCACCCACATTTGGTTCTGATTGGTTGGTTCCTAGTTAGCATCTTTGGGCCTATCAATGGGGCCTGATCAGCAGCCCTGGTGGAGGCCTGAAGAGAAATGGAGGCATGGCTGCTGCTCAGACTGGGAGAGAAAGAGAGAGGCAAGTGCTGATCAAAAGCTGCCTCAGAGGCAATGGATCAGTCCCTGCTTTTCTCTTCAGGCCTCTCTCTGGCCCTGATTTGCAGTCCCCTCAGCAGTCAGTGCTGGAGCACCGCTCCTGCAGCAGAAGCAGTCAGCTGCCATGGCAACCCAACGCTGACTGCAGGACTGACTTCTAGTTGGTCAAACCTCAGTCATTACTGGTTGTTATGACCCAGGGTTTTTATGTATTAGGATTATGAATAAGCTGATTGATGTTTCTCACATTGGTCTCTCACTCTCTCCCTCCCTCCCTCTTCTCTTCCTCCCTCTCTAAAATCAATAAAAACATAATTACCTGGTAAGAATTAAAAACAACAACTAATAGTTATTAAGGTTTTTAACTTGTTTGACCTCCCAGTAATATTCAACACAGTTTTCCATTCTTTTCTGAGACTCTTTCTTCTGCTGGTTTCTATTCCTAACATTTTAATTATTGGCATGTCTAAAGGTGGTCTGACCCTCTTTCCTCTCTATAGCCTGATTTCCCTGATGATCTTACACAGAAGTCTCCAAAAGTTTACTTTGCTAATCTTGACCTCTTCCCTGAACTGCAGCTCATGTAGACTACTGCCTACATGATATCTTCATTTGATGTTTAATAAGCAATACAAGGTTTACATGCCAAAAAGGCCTTGATCATTCCCAGGCATATTTATTCCCCCGTTTCCCCCATCTCACTAAGTCTACTTCCATTCACCCAGTTGTTCAAGCCAAAAATCTAATGGCCTTGTTTCTTTGTTCTCACCCTCTCCCATATCAAGATCTGTTACCACTACCTCCCGAATCTTTATATTCCTCCCTCTCTTCACTTCTGCTGCTTTAGTTGAGTATGCCATTGTCCCTCACCTGATTCCTCTAATAGCTCCTTTTGTTCTGGTTGTCTTAGAATCCATGCTCCATGTAGCATGCAGGTGACTTGCATTGATGAGGTAATTCATTCCCCTGACTCGGTCTTTAATGGCCTCTTTCACACTTCATACCAAGGCCTAAAGACCCTAAACCATTTATCCTACTTACACAAATAGTGAACATTTAAAATGATATTGATAAATACATACATTAGTTAGGCTGTCCATTCTCCCTGAGCTATTCTTTCTTTCCCTGATCTTTCCTGATTGGCTTTTTTAAATTTCTTTTTCTCCCATATTTAAACTTAAATGTTCTCTTCAGAGGATTTGCCTGAACACCACCAATATTTAGCTGCTGCTGTCATAATTGCATCCCACTGTTTTCATTCTTCAAATGGCACTTATTACAATGTGATCTTTTTCAATTTATTTTTTATTCTTATTTGTCTTTTTGTACTAACATGACCTTTTGAGAGCATCATTTTTAAATGAAAATTATATCATTTTTATTCTTTAATGATTAAAAATTCCTTCAGATGTCAAAAAAAGATGGTGATAGTGTACATTTTTTAACAAGACCAGAAATTTTTCTAATGTAATTGATAAAGTTAGAGTTTTTCAAAAATAGCCCTTCACTTGGAACATTATATAAAAGAAAGTTTTACTAACGCAATTTTATCCCACAAATACTTATAAAAGAAAAAGCTGACATTTTACTGTGGTTTCTTTTTTGGCCTTTTCTGTAGATCACAGACAGCCAAAAGTCATCAGAAGACTCTGGATCCAGAAAAGACTCTTCCTCAGAGGTTTTCAGTGATGCTGCGAAGGAGGGGTGGCTCCATTACCGACCACTTGTCACCGATAAGGGCAAGGTAGTGCATTTTTGGAGCTACTGTGAACGCATTAAATGCAGGCCCTGAAAAATAAAGTATAAAATCTGTATACATAAAATGACAAAATATCCAGAATAAAGAATGGAAAACATATTTTATAAATATTTTTCCTTTATGAAGGGAAGATTTTTTTTTGAAGTCCTCATCACCTATTTTTCTACTTTTCATTATATGTATCAACTATGTATGGAATATATTGTCATATTTTGATATTGTAAAAGAGAAAGCAAAGTATTTAAGCTTTTATTATTGAAGTTTATTAGCTATTATCACAGAGTAGTCCTTTAGGGATTGGCACTTCTTCATCTTAATTTTTAAATTTTCATTTAACTTTTCCAAGTTTATTATTTTAAATGTCTGTAATTCTCTTCTTTCACTTTGTTTTATAAATATTGAGTTATATAAATGACTATCACATTATCACATATATTTCATTTAATTAGATTTTAATACAATAAAAATCTTGCTATAAATTTTCCTATAATATTTGGGCAGCTTATTTATAAAACATTTTAATATTGTTGTAAGAGTTGGAAATTTTAAGAAAACTCACTTTAAATGTAGCTATTGTTAATTCATTTGTTATATTTACTGTTTGGGATCCCCTTATGCAGTGTTTGTCATTTTCATGATTGATGACGACTTATCTTAAGCCTAACTCTCACTCAGAAGATTTTTCTGGCAGATTTATTTTTTATTTTCTATTCTTTTAGCATGTTTAACATATTTTGCTACACCTGTTTTTATCTTAATTACTTTATTTTTTTCTAACAAAGTTAGAGTTGAGGTTTTACTATCTTTGATTTTGTTATGAATACATTGCCTCACTTGGTTTACACTTTGTAATTTTTGTCCTTTCTCTCTTAACAAGTATACATTGATATAAAATCAGGCACCTGTTACATTTGGTATACATTTGTGCTTGTTATCAATGTTGTTTAATGTGTGAAATTTAGCCAAATATTAAATGTGCCTGAACTGTTTCATATTTCTAGCGAGTTGGTGGGAGTATTCGGCCATGGAAGCAGATGTATGTTGTACTTCGGGGCCATTCACTTTACTTATACAAAGATAAAAGAGAACAGATGATTCCATCTGAAGAAGAACAACCCATCAGTGTGAATGCTTGCTTAATAGACATCTCGTACAGTGAGACCAAGAGGAAGAATGTATTCCGACTTACCACATCAGACTGTGAATGCCTCTTTCAGGCAGAAGACAGAGACGATATGTTAGCTTGGATCAAGACCATCCAGGAGAGCAGCAACCTAAATGAAGAGGTCTGTGTGCAAACCAGTGATGGTAAAATTGGACACATTTGTTCATATCTTTCTTATTTCTTTTCTTCTTCCAGAAGACTAAAAGAATTTGCTATATTATTTTAAACAAATATAATAGTAGAGGCCCGGTACATGAAAATTCATGCACTGGAGGGGGCGTCCCTCAGCCCGGCCTGCCCCCTCTCACAGTTCAAGAGCCCTCAGGGGTGGGAGGTGACCTGGTGATCAGGGGAAGGAGATGCCCCATCACACCTCTGCTGCTGCCACTGCTGGCAGCACAAGCCTCAGCTGGCCCTGGCCCTCGAGGCTTGGATGCACCTCAGGCTGGCCCTGGGTGGCTCGACAGTCACCATTCAAGGCTTGCCTGTGCCTCGGGCTGGCTCTGGGCAGCTAGGTGGCTGAGGGGATTGGGCACCGCCATCTTTGAGGGCATGGTAGTCAATTAGTATATTCCCTCTTTATTGGCTGTGGATGCTGCCATCTTTGAGGGAGTGACAGTCAAGTAGATGTTCCCCTCCTTATTGGCTATGGGTATGGCCATCTTTGTGACAGTGTGAGGGTCAATTAACATATTACCTTTTTATTAGATAAGTAGTTGATCAAAAGGAACATTCTTATTATTTTTACTTATTAGAAAACAATCATTACTGAACTAGAAAAATAGATGATTCATATACTCTGAATACGTTCTCGGAAGTAATGAACCATGTTTGGTTCCTAGTCCTGGTCATGACCTTTATGACAGACTACTTCCAGATCTGTCTTCTTATCACTAAACAGAATTGTTGAGTGGTTTAAGTTATAGGGACAATGCTTATCAAAACAAATTACTCTGTAAATACAAAGAGATAATTATATGATTATTTTTATTAATGGAATTATATAGCCAACAATATAATATAACCTATTGTAATATAGTAATTGGTTTTTAAGAAAACTAGAGCTCTGGCTGGTGTGGCTTAGTTGGTTGGGTGTCGTTCCATGCACTACAAGGTCACTGGTTAATCCTGTAATCTGGTTATAGCACATACCCAGATTACAGGCTTAATTCCCAGTATAGGGCATGCAGGAGGCAACTGATCAGAGGTTCTCTCTCCCTCTCCCTGCCTCTCTCTCTCTCTCTCTCTCTCTCTCTCTCTCTCTCTCTCTCTCTCTCTCTCTCCTAAACATATTAAAGAAAAAGAGAAAACTCAAATTATCAGAAATCCTGTTATATAAGCCAGTTTTTCTTTTTAGTAAGGAATAATGTTTAAGTACTTAAAGAGTTTCTGGCTTATCAAGATATTTTTACAACATGAATTTTGATATTTTAAGTGTATAAGTTTTAAAGTAATGATTGTGTCTAGCTTTTATTGAGTCCCTTTTTCATTTCATTGGCACAGTTTTTCTAACATGTTGGTCTCACTTTGTGCCCATTGTTAGGACAAAATTTTTAAAAAAGCATACCATTTTTTTTCTTACTTTTTCTGAAGTGCCCAGAAGCACAGACATTAACTGTAAGGTTATGCAATTTATCTTCTTTAATTTAGTCATTCCCGTTATTTCCAATTCAAATTAGACAATGTATGCTATAGGAAAAATGCATGTGCTTTATTTCTATGCTAATTTACAACTTCCCTTGTTTGTGGTTAAAAGCTGACACCATCAATACAACCTTTGTTCCATACCACTACATAGAAAGCATCAGCCTGAATTTTTGCACAGAAACAGGGAGAATAAGAACTTGGATGTAGATTTCAGCCTTTCTTGACAGTTCAGGAAGTTCTTGTTGAAGAAGCACCTGCTGTGCGCAGGGCATTCTACAAAGCAGTAGAATATATTTGCTACATTCCTTTAGATGACTTCATCTGTGCAACTTGGAGGGGTGTCCTAAGGATTTAATGAGGTAGTACTTGTGAAGAAAACCACATACTCCCTGGCAGATAATAAGCATTTTACCTAGTGTCAGCCATTATCATCATTGTCATCTGATGTTAACACATAGGCATTTTTCCTGTTTTATAGATAAGCAAGTAAAAATTCACAGCATATGGAGGCACTCTTCTAAGCATTTTACATGAATTAACCTCAACAACCATATGAATTGTCCTTTTATTATTATCCTCACCATTTAACAAACAAGGAAGCCATGTGCCAAGGAGAGGTTAAGTGATTTCCCCAAGGTCACATAGCTGATAAGCATCAGGGCCAGGATTTAAACCAGGCATCTTACTCTAAATCTTAACCATATGATCTCTCTATTGATAAGTGTGAAGAGTCATTTTGAATTTGAGATTGTTTGACTCCAAAGCCTGTATTTTTTTGTAAATTATATTGTTAAATGAGACAACTAAAACATTTTTTTTTGAGGACACATGCCCTTGTATAATTGATTCCAATTATCAATAGAAAAGAATCATCACTTTGTGCTCAGCTCTAATTGCCATTAGCATATTATAAAGTTTTTTAAAAGACACCTGTTTTAAGGTTAAAAAAAAACACACCTGTTTTGAGATTTCCTCTTTTGTCACTTTTGACACTAATTCACCCTCAATCTTGCTACTCCTACAAGTTAATTATTAACAAATTTTGGCAGTATTTTTTTATCTTTTATCCAGCTGTATTATTTGGAAATGCTGATCTTTCTGGTATTAGTAAGAGAAAAAACTAGTTTTCTGTTTCCCAGTCATTAATTTAAAATGACAGATCAGTAAGTTGGAACACTTGCTACTCACTGGTAGGTAGTATTCTAAGTATTGCTGCAGTACAGAAAATAAACAGAAAAGACTCACAGTGCGGGAGGCACTTGGAACATTGGTCACACAGTGACGGTGCAGGGTGATGTTGAACAGGGATTTTACCACACCACTACTGAGAATAAAGTAGAGTGTCTTTATTGAGTAAGCAGAGTAGGACAATAGAGAAGCTCAAAAAAGGTAGTGATTCCTAATTTTGTTCAGAATTGACTCTAATTTTGCCTCTCTTTATTCTGCAGGACACTGGTGTTACTAACAGGGATTTAATTAGTCGAAGAATAAAAGAATATAACAGTCTGATGAGGTGAGCGTTCCGCCAGGCACGTAAGTTAATTTGGATATAAAATACGTAATTATTAAGAAACATTCATTCTTTCAGCAGCAAAGCGGAACAGTTGCCAAAAACGCCTCGCCAGAGTCTCAGCATCAGGCAGACCTTGCTTGGTGCTAAATCCGAGCCAAAGACACAAAGTCCACATTCACCAAAGGAGGAGTCAGAGAGGAGACTGCTCAGTAAAGGTACTAATGGGGGCATTACCAGTTGAACTTAATAAAATGATTTAAAAATTGGGATTGTAATGGTATTTTCATATTCCTCTATATTTGTTGACTTCAACCCACTGTGAGCTTGCTCAAGATCACTGTGGGCTGGGTCTAGGCCAATGGGGCTTTCCCTTTTGAAGTGCCAGTTCTCAAATACAAACTGAAGGAAAGTATAGCACATACAGCTACACTACAAATGTGATTAATGCACAGGATCAGGCGCTGTCATTTTGAGATAAATTATGTGTCCTTTTGCAAAACTCTCACTATGAAGTTGTCACATTGGTTCTATTTTCTTGACTGTTTTAAAGAAAATCATGATACAGATTAAAAAAAGGTAAAGAAATGTATTTGCTAGTCACTAAATTATATGGAAGATTAAAAGGAGTGCTATATTAGAGACGATAATACAATATTTTTGATAAATATAGGGTATAGTACAGGACTCAGACTTATGTAAATATTAATAAAGGATTTCTAAGTCATGATTTAAACATTTATATTTTCATTTTTTTCTTACATTATTTTATTTTGAATAACAATCAAAAGATGAAACCAGTCCCCCAAAAGACAAAGGTACATGGAGAAAAGGCATCCCGAGTATTATGAGAAAGACTTTTGAAAAAAAGCCTACTGCTACCGGAACGTTCGGGGTCAGATTGGATGATTGCCCGCCAGCTCTTACCAATCGGGTAGGAGACACCAGCCAGCTGGGTTATCTAAATCTGTAATTCAGTTGTGGGACTTGTATACGTGGCCATTCAGATGACAGAGAATCTGTTGATTTATTGTTTTCCTCTTCATAGCTGACCTTATTTTTCTTGAGCATTTCTGATCTGTAAGGATGTGTTGAATAATTTTATCAGTAGTGCTTTTTTCTCATTACTGACTCTCAAATAGAATAATTATTAAGCCATTAGGAATATACCTGAAATGGTCAGTAAAAATTTATTTTCAAATCATGTGTTTCTGCTTTAGCATAAAAGAAGGGTGAGGACAAGGATCTTATTAAGAAAGTATAATAAATAATTTTTTTTTGTGTGTGTGTGTGTTTTAGGATTCATTATCATGAATTGATTGATGTTATTCCCTCCATCCTTGCTTGCTTTTTCTTTTTTTTTAATTCTTTTTTTTTTTTTTTTTTACTTTATTCCTATTTATTCAACTAAGCTGTTTCCACATTCGCCTTACGTGTTCTTGTTTTCAGTTTAGGCTATTATCTCCTTGTGGACCCTTCCCTTTCTGTCTTGACTAGTTTCTCTTCCCACTGCCTCAAATATCTTGTGCTTGTTTTATCATTTCCCAATTCTGCAGTGTCTATATTCTTTATTTTCTCTATCAAAAAGCAGTAACTTTTATATTTCCTTTTGGATGGTATACAAAGGCTTTTTAGCTATGGTAAATACATCTACTAATTAAATATAAACATTGGTACTATATTAAATAAAATATCATTTCTTGTTTTGCAGTATATTCCATTAATAGTTGACATATGTTGCAAATTAGTTGAAGAAAGAGGTCTTGAATATACAGGTATTTACAGAGTTCCTGGAAATAATGCAGCCATCTCAAGCATGCAAGAAGAACTAAACAAGGGAATGGCTGATATTGATATACAAGATGATGTAAGTTATCTATTTCTTTGTGGGTAACTGATTCGAGGTTTTTCTTTGGTGGTATTGACTACAAAACTACTGAATTTTATTTCTTCATACCTAGAAATGGCGAGATTTAAATGTGATAAGCAGTTTACTAAAATCCTTCTTCAGAAAACTCCCTGAACCTCTCTTCACAAATGGTGAGTGAATGCCCACAAAAGAAACCAGATGAAACAGTCAAATATTACATTGTTGAAAAACCATAGAATATGAGATTGAAGCAGAAGAAAATACGTTTGTCAAAGGAAATAAGAGATCTTGTTTAGTTTTGTTTTTGATAAAAGACATAATTTTGTACTATTTTTTTTGTCATGTGGATTTTTTTCTCCTGATAAACATTAATGAAAAGCAGAGTTTCAAAAAAAATTCTTTACACTCAGTAAAATATATATTATCTTGTTCATCCACATTTATAGTCAAGTGAAAAAGAGAATTATTGTTTTCAGTCAAAAGTCTTCAGACCTAATAAGATACAATAAGTAGAAAAACATTTTTTCAGTCAAGCCAAATATTTGAGTTACATAAGATATTGTACTAGATGTTTGTAGTCAGGAAGAGAGAAGAATATATAGAGTGTATAAATGCAGGAGTATCTCAGAGAACTCACATCTTAGAGAATTTCCTTTGATTTGATGATAAGTGTTTGAGTATCATTAAAAAAAACTATGGCAGTATTAGTAACTTACATCTCAAAGGCTAATTAGATTATACACAACTCACCTAAGCAATTTAAGATAAACTTGCCTTATTGTTGTCAGATAAATATGCCGACTTTATTGAAGCTAATCGGAAAGAAGATCCTCTAGATCGTCTGAAAACATTAAAAAGACTAGTAAGTATCATTTTTCTATTTTGGGGGGGGTATACCTAAAATTCAGCATCTAAATCCATCCTGAAAATAATATGTTTCAGATTCATGATTTGCCAGAACATCATTATGAAACACTTAAGTTTCTTTCGGCTCATCTGAAGACAGTGGCAGAAAATTCAGAAAAAAATAAGGTATGTGCCACCAGTGGCTTTAGGTGAAAAGATAGTCTTCATTGCTTTGTGCCAAGTAACCAAAAATAGGGTTATAATTCAACAAAAGCTCTAAAATGCATCATATTGGCTGATCAGTAACCCATCACTCTGAAAAGCAAAAGACCTAAAAATATCAGTTGTTACCACTTTTTAAGACATTTCTGTTTCATTTATCCAGCAAGAAAAATGAAAAAGCCAGAAATTTGACCTCTTTTATTTTCCAACTGTATATCAATATTTTGCAACAGGCAACATTTGCGTGATACTATAGTCGATATATCAAATTATGTACAGTGAAAATAAGATGTTTTTGTTTAGTTTTAAGATAAGACCTTTTTTAGTTATGTTTAACACTATCCCATTACCTTTATTAAATACATCTATATTTGTAATTCCTTACTTTTTTCTAATACTCAATCCATGTTTAGTTTTTCCTGATTGATATGTGGACCTTGTTTGAATACTGATTTAAACAAACAGCTGTAAAGACATTTCTTTAAATCATCATCCAAGCAAGGTCCACTTTGATACATTATTATCTTAACTTCTCATCATTCTCATCACTCATTGGTGATTGTTGCCTCAATCCATTATATCATCAGAGATGGCAAAGGATGATTCTCAGGCATTACTGCTTAAAATAGTTAAACAGCCATTTGGTTTCTGGAGAAGAAAAATTGCCAGGGTACCGCAGGTTTAGGGATACTGCTGTCACTCCTCTTTCTAGGGGCAATATCTGCTTAACATAGAGAACAATGCTGTGATATTTTGGAAGACAGTTGTTCACAGTTGTAATAAGGCTGGATTATGAGAACAATTTCATCCCTGTTACCTATAAATTGAGAAGATTACAGTGTTATAAATATGGATCTCCCATTTGACCCAGCAATCCCACTCTTAGGAATTTATCCTAAGAAATTACTAACACCAATCAGAAAGGATTTGTGCACCCTTATGTTCATAGCAGCACAATTTACAATAGCTACAATTTGGAAACAGCCTAGCTGCCCATCAGCAGATGAGTGGATCAGAAAACTATGGTACATCTATACAATGGAATGGAATGCTGCCATTAAAAAGAAGGAATTCTTACTATCTGCAGCAACCTGGATGGAATTGGAGAGCCTTATGCTTAGTGAAATAAGCCAGTCAGTGAAGAAGCATCACATGATCTCACTCATTTGTGGATAATAAAGATCATTATAAACTGATGAACAAAATGATAGATACAGAGGCAGTAAAGCATCAAACAGACTGTCAAATTATAGCAGGAAGATTAAGGAGAGGTGGAGTAGATCAATCAAAGGACTTGTATGCATGCATATAAGCATAACCCATGAACATAGACACTGGGGGGTTGGGGTATGCCTGGGAGGGAGAAGAGGGGGCAATGGGGAGATATGTATACATGTAACACAATAAAAAAAAGAAAAAGGAAAAAAAGAAAAAATAATAAAGTAAGAAAACGTTAACTTTCCTATCCACCTACTTGTTCAATGTCTAAAATTAGAAGTGACTGGTTACTGCCAGCTCTACTAATAAAATAATAGATTTTGTTAAAAAAAATAATAATTTCCTTTAGACACTCAATTTTCTCAAGTGATAGGTCTATGAAGGAGGAAGGGAAGGAGAGAGAGAGCACCTATATTAATTGATTTACTACTTCCAGAACTGCATACAGTAGGAGCCAAAAAGTTCTCAATATAATTAAAGTTGAAATATTTTCTAATTCTTTCAGCATTTCCCAAAGTATATTATGTCATTTGTCACTTCTGCTGGATATTAGTAGGAGTTATTGGTCTAATTAGTTTATGAAGCATTGAATTAAAATTTAACTGATTTCTTTACTGCAGATTTTTTAAGAATCTTTAAAAAATTAACACTGTGTCTTGAATAAGGATATAAGGCACTTCATTCCCTAGACTTATTTGACTACACATTGTGGAAAATCTTTCAAAAATATATAATTTAAGTAATTAATTAATAAAGCTGTGAACTACTTATGTTATTAGTTTTATATGGCAATCAGCTAAAACTGCATATACTAAGTATTACTATGTATATAAATTATAATGCATGTTATCATTAGCCTAAAAACTTAATGAAATCATAGATAAGAATCTAGTAAAATTTTACATAGACTTTCAAGATGCTGGACTGAATGTTTTTTGATCAAAGGATAGATGACTACACCTTCTGGGGAACTGAGAACCATGTATTTTGTGCCCAGTTGAAGTAAACCCTTCCTGCAGTTATATTTTTCCCACTAAGTTAGTTTTCTATAGGAATGCTGACCTCAAGCAAATGTTTCCTTATTTATATTCAGTAAGCATCGTATGATACATGTATTGTGGTAGTGAACATGTTAGATGCATAGCAATTGCTTCAGAATCGGAAAAGATCTGTGAGTTTTCCACTTTGTGCCATATCTGAAAGGTGTGTGTACCTGTGTGTGTGCATGTGCATGTGCATGCCTCTCATAAGACATATGGTAGTGTGGTTCCTTAAGTAATTTTTTTTTTCCAGTATGGCTTTTGAGTTCTGTGCTCATTTTTAACCCCCTTAATATGTTTTCAAGGACTGGCTAAAGTTATTTAAGATTTTAATCAAATCGTAAGTTCAAAATATTACAGGAGACACTATAAGATATAACAAAGAAAAACAAAAGATCCACACATTTGATAATTGTATAATTTAACAAGGAATAGAAATATCATGGTAATGAGTATACAAACATAAGCATGTAAGATTGAGGGATTCAGGTAGGCTCAACAATAGGCAAAGAACTTCAGAACATGTGGTTGAAGTAAAAATTAATTCAGAACGAATACTTTCAGACATTTGATTTTTATATATTAGGGATTTTAGTAGGCAAATTTGGAAAATTTTATGTATCTTTAAGCATTTTTCTACTTTTTTAGCCTTTGAGGAAAGGGTGTTTCCATGTTCTTTTCTGAGTTTTTTCCCTTCGATATTAATATTTTTGTCAGTTAATTTAGCTCTAGAAATACTAGTTTAGAACCAAGTCAATTACTTTCTATCAAAGATATCTTGGAAGAAAGGAATGCCAATTAAATGTTTTACATTATCATGAAAACAGGAAAAAGAAGTTATGTAGACATTAGCTTATGGGAAATCCTGACTTAGGGAAGCATTTGTTTTTAATTTAAATTTTTTATTGTTGACACTATTGCAGATATCCCTCAATCCTGCCCCTTTTCCCATCTTCACCCAGTCCCTGCCCCTTGTATTTTTTTGTACATATCAATCAACCATTCATTCTTCTTTGAATTCTTTTTCACCAAAAGAACCTTTCATAAATAAAATGCCAAACATGCAATGGGACTTTAAATCTCTTTCCTTAAGAAAAAATGTGGTATTTTCCAATATTGTCCTTTATTTCAGATGGAACCAAGAAACCTAGCAATAGTTTTTGGCCCAACTCTGGTGAGAACATCTGAGGATAACATGACACACATGGTTACCCACATGCCAGACCAGTATAAGATAGTGGAGACGCTTATCCAGCACGTAAGTTGGTCTTCACCTCATCAAGAGCATTCTTTTTCTGCAAGCTGCTAGTGGAACAGAATTTAGTTAAATATAACTTTTAAGAAAATTACTTTTTTCTGTATACCATCCTCCAAACTATAGATATATTTAGGGGGGTATTTAATTTCTCTATTCACCTTTTTTATTTTAAATTTTAGCATGACTGGTTTTTCACAGAAGAAGGTGCTGAAGAACCTCTTGTAAGTATGTCCCTCAGCGTTTGTCCCGTTGTTTTCATTTGGGACACGAGATCCTGGCGCTACAGCAATTTCAACCTTCTGCCTGTATGCTCTTGCCTGCTTTGTGCCCTGGAAGCAAGTCTCTAGCTCCTCAGTTTCTAAGCTAAAGAAAATACAAGTATGATGGTCATTTTATAGTTAACTATATCTAAAGAAGGTAAAAATTATGCTCATGTGCTCCACTCAGTAATGTGTCTTTTATTAAATATTGCTTGACTTTTAAAGAAAGTGTCTCTGAAGAGATGATGAGTGATCTTTGTTTATTAACCATAGACAACAGTGCAGGAGGAAAACACAGTGGACTCCCAGCCAGTGCCAAACATAGATCACCTACTCACCAACATTGGAAGGACAGGCGTGTCCCCTGGAGATGTATCAGGTAACTCTTGCCTGGGCAGTATCGATCTCTAGGTTAACATTCTTATAACATGAAAGAGCAACTCACTCACAAATAACAATTCACTATGATTTTTTCCCCCTTTTCTCCTTCTTTTTCCTTTCTAATAAGAAACTTAATCTCCCTTTTCTGATTGATCTTAATTATCTTCCAGTGACTCTAATTGGCAGTGCATGGAGTTGTAATGCTTGTCAGAATGGAAATATGAGGGAAATGAGCATGCGAACCACTGTTTTGTTTTTTTGTTTTTTTTAATTCACAGTTTCCATGTAATAGTCATCACAAGGTAAAACAGATATATGCTACTGAATATGTGGTTGCTGTGACGGCAGAAAGTATGATCTAGGCTGCATAAGTAGGTCTTACCTTGAGTCAGACGTTGTGTTTAAAAGCAGCAAGTAAAATAAGTTGAACTAATAATGGGCACCATTTTCAGAAATACAGTATAGTATTTGTCACTGTAGATGTCACAGTAAAAGACAATCTATGACATTTTCTGTTTTCTCTTGCCACTCGAATGTTTGGTTAAGTATTAGTTCTTGTAGGCTCTTTTGATGAATATTTTCTCCTGCCAAACTGTTGCACTAACCGAGCATGTTGTTTTACACAATGTTCTCCCTTTGTCTCTAGTTCTTGTTCTAGTCCTAAAGGGTTTTTTCAGCACTTACTGACACAGGCAAATCTATACTGATGTTGAACAGGCGAAGTGGGAGGAGTCTATCACACGGTAATGTCGCTAGTGGATTCTGTGGTGTCCCTGATGGACAGCTGGAACTGTAGGAAGAAGGAGGATTGCTGTCCACACTGTAGCTGCCTTGTCTGCAGAAACCCCCGATTCTTGTAAATGCAAACATCGTTGATCTGTGGTGTAAATTTTCTCTTAAAATTCTTGTAAACAGATCAATACTACTTTCTTAAAAGTTTTTCTGCTGTTTCTTATTATTTCTGAAGCAGACCGTGAGGAGAAATAGCATGGTATGGTCTACCAGTTCTTAAAGTCATAAAGCATTTAGCCATGTGTTAAAAGGGGCGTGGCACGGGGCTCAGCTCATTAATTTTGGAAATCAGTTTCCCTAAAGTCAAAACACAAAATTTCAAAATTGGTGTGATCCAGAATAGTGCTAGCCCCTTCCTACCCTCTTTATAATTGTATAATCTGAGTTTTTGCCAGACAGTAAAATTATGGTTTCCATTCTTCCATTTCCATATTAGCATTTGTTAATAGATAATTAGAAAACTGGTAGCAATTTAAACAAACTAGTCAAAAGGATCCCTGATTGCACAGAAATGAAACTGGGGTCTAAAGCACAAAGATCAACATGATTTCATATAAAACCAAAGTAACATGGAAGCAGGGTTATCCTGATGCATCTTTTGCATCCATATGCATAGAGTATGCACTTACAAAATTTAAGTCTGACAAAAATCAACATAAGTACACTGAGTATGATTTTCTCAATTTGTAGCTAGGGCAGCTAAGAATTTTAAACGTTCTACATTGTGTATCAGTTTCAGATACAGGATGTGGTACATAGCAATTCTTTAAAGGTCTTCAAGCTTCTTTATTGCTAGATTTACCATTTAGAAGATTGAATAAACACTAGTACTTCTGTTCTCGTTTAGCACAGGGCTCCTTTGCCATTCCTATCATTGAGCTGATTCTGCCTACAATTCACAGCATCCTTTCATGGCGGTGGCTTTCTGTGGTGCAGCTTGCATCTTTGTGAGCTCTGACTATCCACTGTGTTCAATGGTTCTGTTTGAGTTTTGCTTTCCCATTTTGTTCTGTGCCTGTCTTTTCCATAGTTTGCATTGTTTGTTGAAAGGGATAAAGGTGGACTAATACTGACCATGTTTCATTTAACTTCTGACAGATTCAGCTACTAGTGACTCAACAAAATCTAAGGTAAATTGTTTCATACAATTGTGAAATATTTTAGGGGGGGATTTTTTTTTTTTTTGGCTGATATGATTAGTATACAAATGCATCCCTGTCTGTATCAAGTGACACAGAACAACAATGTCTCATAAAGGGAAAAATTAATTTCTTGGAATAGAACATGATAGAAGAATACTGGATTATGAGTTGGAATATCGGGTTTCTCTGAGCATATTTTAGCCTAATACAAAGAAGTAGGCTTTAGTTTCTTACTCCTTTTTTTTTCTTTTTAATCTTTATTACCTGAAGATACTTTTGCATTGATTTTTAGAGAGTGTGCAAGTTAGGGAAAGAGAGAGAGAAATATCAATGTGAAAGAAACACAATTGGTTGCCTCCTGCACATGCCCTGACCAAGGCCGGGGCAGGGAGGAGCCTGTAACCAAAGTACATACCCTTGACTGGAATCGAACCCAGGACACTTAGGTCGGCAGGCCGATGCTCTACTCACTGAGCCAAATCGACCAGGGCTATTTTCTTACTCTTCAATGTGAGAAAAATTTATGACATACAAAAGTAGAGAGAATAGTACGAGTCCCCAAACCCCCATTATCCGTTCTCGACAATTGACTCATGAGCAACTTTATTTCTTCTGCACACCATGCAGATCCTTATATGTGTAAATATTTCAGTAGTAATATAGACTTTATTATTATTATATTTTTATAGAAAATATTTTTTATTTCAGCAAAAGCACTAATTTTGTTTTTTATGATCAATATTTTTAACATAATTTGTGTTCTATTGAGAGCACCACCAAATTACACAATATTTTAGTAGTTTTCAGAAAGTTTGTAGTTTTTAGAAAGTATTTTGTTAATTTAACTTATCCAAACGTTTTGTTGAGACAGTAGCAACCAGAAGTATCAATAAATTTTTAAAAACATTTTTCTATTTGGACATGAGATATAAATTTTATTTATGTGTAAATATCATAATGGAACTATATACCATTAATTATAATTTTTGCAGAAAATGTCACAAAATATTTTAACCAAATCAGATTATTCACTGTCACTTACGTTGTTATTTTCACCATTTTTCTTATTTTGGATAATTTTAAACCTACAGAAAAGTTACTAGAATAATGGTTAGCATCCAAACCTTTTATTCTAGTCTCATTGGTTGGTAAATACATGATATGTATTTTTTCCCCTGAATTATTTGAGAGTTACTTAATAAACTAGCTAACACCTTATCCCTAAATATTTTCCCAGTTGTCAAAATCCTATTCTTTATTTTTTTATTTCTTTAAACAGAATGCAGTCAAGAATAACTCCTTGCATTTAGTTGTCATGTCTCTTTAGACTTCTTTAGAACAGTTTTCCATCTTCGGGTGTTTTTTTTTTTCTTTTCTTTTTCTGGAATATAAGATTTTAGATCTCAAACCTCTTTGAAATTCCACTTTTCCCTCTTATTAAATGTATATTGCTTAACCTGTTGTGATAGCTGTCTCTTTATCTTAGTCGTGGTGCTGTTTATACCATGCCTGCAAAATAATAGATATCCAAATGGTGTAACTCTTTGTAACAGTTTTTTAATTGTAAAATATTCATTTCCCCCCAACACATATGTGATCACAGAACATAGAATTTAAAAGGAAAACCTAGTAAGTCTTTAAGAAAACATATCTAATTTCAGTGAAACTGTGATGTTTAAAAGTCAATCACTTGCTTAGTGCCAGATAAGCTCCTGGAAGGAAAGTCGGGTCTTCTTCACAACCACCATCGATCCCTGTGATCTTTAGCAGAATATGTTAAAATATGAATGACCATTGGAAAAGTGTAGGATAATTATAAAACTCATAACTTATCAAAAACAAAGTTCTGTTCAGTTATGATTTCATTTTGATGAATTCTTTTTAATATGGCAGCCTAAATTTTTATTTTTCAAAGACTTCAGTATAATAGTTTTTGCTTGTCTATGTTTTTTATGACAGCAGAAAAATACACTTTCTGTTAGTCAGCATGCTTCCTGCCTGCCTGCTTGTGTCAAATGGTGTGTGGTGTCTCAGAGGGAAGGCAGGGCTGGGTGGGTGGGAAGAGATCACCAAAGAACTGTGTGCATATATGCATAACCCATGGGGTGGTAAAAGCCTGGGACAGGGGGTCAATGGAGGAAAAAAAGGGGACATAAGTGCTAATTTCAGTAATAAAGATTTTTAAAAATAAAGTTTCAAAAAAGGACAAAGAATGGTGTGTGGTAAACCAGTAATGTTTATTGACCCCTTCCACTACCGTTGATTCAGTCACTATGAGCAAATTAATTGAGTAATTGTTCTCAGGAACCAGTTATGCACAGCTAACAAAGCCAGTACTTGGCACCACAGCTTTACTAATAACAGTGCACTGGAGTGTTTCTTTGGTAAGATTTCACCGACTGTATGTTATTTGAATTTTATGATTTTGTTGTTATCTTAAGATAAATGAAGACATCAGCAACCTGAATTACCTAGGACAAGTTCCTGAAGTCCAGCCTGGCTGAACTGATGGAAGACCAAAGAGTTTCCTTATCTTAATGAGCTGATTGGATACAGTATCTATATACTGTGCTGTCTATAATTAGAAATTTGAAGTTAGTCATAAGGTTTTAGTAACCTGTTTCAGAATATCAAATATGTCGGAACTTTAACTCTTACACCTGAAAGCACCTGGAGAATATGTGAGCACTGCAGAAGCAGGGGCAGTCGGTAGGCATAGGGAAATTAACAAGAACAGGAGGGCTGGATGGTACTGAGCGTAAAGTACTTCTTTCCGAGATAGATGTCTGTGAGCTGTGACTTGGCAGTTAAATAATACCTGTATGACTTAGCAATAAATACCACCAGGCAGGAAATGGGACTAGGTAAATAAAAAGTAAAATGTATGTTAAAAATTTATCTTAAGCCGAAACCAGTTTGGTTCAGTGGATAGACCATCGGCCTGCGCACTGAAAGACCCCAGGATTCCGGGCAAGGGCACGTACATTGGTTGCAGGCACATCCCCAGTAGGGGGCGTGCAGGAGGCGACTGATCGATGTCTCTTTCTCATCAATGTTTCTAACTTTCTATCCCTCTCCCTTCCTCTCTGTGAAAAATCAATAAAATATATTTTTTTAAAAAAAATTATCTTAAAAGGAAGTACAATTAGTGATTACATTTCTTTAAAAGAGGGCAGTACTTTGTTCCCCTTAGTACTCAGTAAACACAGTGTTTAGTAACCGCATACATCCCATAAGCATTTGACAAATAAGCATAATATTACACAATGATCATTTCCATTCCACATCCTCCAAGAATTTGTAAAAATGACTCCTCTAAACAAAGTATGGGCTATTGCATTTGGCCACTTCATCAACCAACATCCCTTTTAATGGGAATGATATAAAATCTAGCTAGTGGAGCACCTTAAGATCCTTAATGTATTTTCAGAAAAGCATTTCTTATTTTTAAGGACAGTTGTTCTCTGAGTGCAACGGATTACAGTTTCACAACAGGAAGCTGTAATTGTATCAGTGTTTAGTCGGGGGGGGGGGGGGGGTTGTGTGTTTTTTTGTTTGTTTTTTTACTGTTACTTAGTAATTTTGATGCCCGTGCAGGTAAGTTTCAAGATAGATGATGTTTTGTTAAAACTAAGTAAGAGGAGTAGAGCGCTGACAGTTCTTAACTGGGTCTTTAAGCCTTTGAATGTTTATATTAATAAAATACAGGTATGAATTACATTTCATTAGTGCTTCTAGAGCTTCAGGTGGGGGTAATTCAGTTGGGGTAAAGCTCTTTCAGAAAACTCGATCATGTTCTTATACTCAAACTCTCATTTCTGATCGCTCCCCAGGGTTCTTGGGGATCAGGAAAAGATCAGTATAGCAGGGAACTGCTTGTGTCCTCCATCTTTGCTGCTGCTAGTCGCAAGAGGAAAAAGCCAAAAGAAAAAGCGCAACCTAGCAGCTCAGAAGACGAATTGGACAATGTGTTTTTTAAGAAAGAAAATGCAGAGCAGTGTCAGAACGATACTAAAATAGAATCCAAAAAAGAGAATGAGACATCGGGCCCAAAACAGAGGATCGCCACTTCCAAAGAAAATGCCAAGACAGATAGCGGCACCACAAAAGATGAAAAGACACCCCTGCAGAAAGAGAGGGTGCTATCCCAGGAGCCCTCACCCCCACACACTTCCAAGCACAGCAAGTCACCGACTCTGAGCTGCCGCTTCGCCGTCCCCCCGAGGGAGAGCCCCCGGCCCCTGGGGGCGCCCAAGTCCTCCCGGTTTGAAGAGACGGGGTCGGACTCCGGCACTCTGCTCAGCACTTCTTCCCAGGCGTCTCTGGCTAGGTTTCCCACGAAGAAATCCCCCAGTCCTGACACCAGATACGGCGAGTTTTTGGCCACTGTCAGCACCATCACCTCCGATTATTCCACCACGTCATCTGCTACGTACCCGACCAGCCTGGACTCCAGCCGGCTCAGCCCCGAGGTGCGGTCCATGGCGGAGAGCAAGGGGGACGACGCGGACGACGAGAGGAGCGAGCTCATCAGCGAAGGGCGGCCCGTGGAGACCGACAGCGAGAGCGACTTCCCGGTCTTCGCGTCCGCGCTGACGCCCGACAGGCCGTTCCGCGGGAAGCTGCCCGAAGGCCCCCGGGCGAGCCGGCGGAGCTCGGAGGGCAGCGAGGCGAGCGGCACCGAGGGCAGCGCCACCCCCAGCCTGGACAGCCGCCGGCAGCTCTTCAGCTCCCACAAGCTGATCGAATGCGACACGCTGTCCCGGAAAAAGTCCGCCAGGCTCAGGCCGGACAGCGGCAGCCTGGGGGACGCCAAGAGCGAGCGAGAAACACCTGCCATCGCTAAGGTGTTCGACGTCATGAAGAAAGGAAAATCCACGGGGAGCTTGCCGGCACCCACCAGGAGCGAATCGGAAAAACAGGAGCCCACGTGGAAAACAAAAATAGCAGACCGGTTAAAACTGAGACCCAGAGCCCCTGCCGATGACATGTTTGGAGTAGGGAGTCAAAAACTGAATGCCGAGACCGCCAAAAGGAAAAACATCAGGCGCCGGCACACGCTCGGAGGCCACCGAGATGCTTCTGAGATCAGTGTTTTGAATTTTTGGAAAGTGCCGGAGCAGAGCGGAGAGCCTGAACTTTCAGCTGTGACTCGGTTAAAGCCCAAATGCTCAGCCCACGACTTGTCCATCTCAGACTGGCTCGCGAGGGAGCGCCTGCGCACCAGTGCCTCTGACCTTAGCAGGGGAGAAGCGGGGAGCTCCCAGCCGCAGAGCTTGGACACGCCTGTGTCTTTTCAGGCCGATGTCGATGCCGGTGGTTCTCCCAGCACCTTGGCTTCAACTCACAGGCCCCTCCTCCCCATGCCACCACAGTCACCTGACCAAATAAATGGAGGAAGCTTCCAGAACATGAGCCAGAATGCTAGTTCTGCAGGGGATGCCCAACCTCATAAACTATCTGAGTCCCCAGGCAATAAAGCACAGCTTTATCCCTGTCTTTAAACTGGGGTATGTTCACTATAGCAAATAAAAAGCTACTGTTACAGGTTCCAGTAACTTTGTAAATATTTTCTTGTACCAGAATTGTTATTATGCAGCCCTCATTTGGGCTGGTTTTATCATTTTGCACTGTGAAATAACTTTACAGTGCATCACTACAGCCAGAAGAACACACACACACACACACATATATATATAAAGATATACTGGATAGTTGTATACAAATGAGTAAGGTATTTGTTGCAACTTACTACATAGTGTATACCCAAGAAAACAGCTGGCATCAGTGTGCAGCACATTTGTTCTTTTGGTTTCATCACTAACAAAAGTGCCTCATCATAAAAATCCATTTGGTCTTTAGGGTGCCATATTGTTAAATTTAGATGACTTACATGGAACTAATGAGTGCGTTTTAAGGGTAACGAATTTCATTACATTTACCAGTTTTAACACAGTTGGATACAGAACTTCCATTCTTTAGTCATTCCAGGTGGATCTCAGTTTTATATTCAAACTTTTAATACAGTTTTTGAGTTTTGTGTGACTTGAATTTTTAATCTTTCTGTAAAATACGTAACTTAAATGATCATATTATATGTGTATCTTTTCTTCAGATACCAGATTTGATATAAATGTTGTAACATAGGTGTGTAGATAGTCGCCTGGATGGAACTGGCTTCTTTATTGAGAAAAATATAATTCTGCATGAGGACTTAATGATCCCAACTGTGTCATGCCTGTGTGCATACCTAATTAAACACTGGAAATAAAAATTGTTTTGGTGAACTTGGCGTGGCTTGAAACTCGTTCTAATATATTTTTTAATGTGATCCATTTATAACTACCTTAGTTGGTCCTGACTTTAAAAAATACCTACTCTATATATCCTTTCCCTCCCTTCCTCTCTCTCTCTCTCTCTGGCTGGCAGAGATCTCTTATAAATGTTTACATTGGCCTAACCTCACTTTTGTACACAGATCACTTTCCTAGCTAAAGTAATAATACATATAGTAGTCTCCACTTGTCTGTGGAAGAGATGTTCCAAGATCCCTAGTGGATAGTACCAAACCCCAATCAGCTTTTCAACTCCGAGGGAAATGTGGCAGCAGCTTCCTCGGCAGCAGACAACCTCTCTTGGAACATAATTTTTATGTCCCTCAGTTCAGAGCTACTCCTGAACCTGTGCACCCGTCCTGACTTGCAGTAAATGGCTTGCTGTCATTTGTTTCAGGGAATCCCTGTTGAAATCTTTCTACAGGCTCCGAGTTTTCTGGCCGACAGACTTTTTTTTTTTTTAATTAAATCTTTATTATTCAGATTATTACATTTGTTTCTCTTTTTTTCCCTTCCATAGCACCCCTCCACCCAGCTTCCACCCCTCCCTCTGTCCTTAGCTCCCTCCCATTGATCTCATCCATAGATGTATGATTTTTGTCCAGTCTCTCCCTGTACACCCCTCACCCCTTCCCCCCTGAGGATTATCAGTCCACTCCCTTTCTGTGCTCCTGATTCTATTATGTTCACCAGTTTATTCTGTTGATCAAATTTTTAATTCACTTAATTTTTAGATTCACTTGTTGATAGATATGTATTTGTTGTTCATAATTTTTTGGCTTTTACCTTTTTCTTCTTCCTCTTCTAAAAGAGTACCTTTCAGCATTTCAGTTGATGAACTCCTTTAGCTTTTTCTTATCTGTGAAGCTCTTTATCTGCCCTTCAATTCTGAATGTTAGCTTTGCTGGATAGATTATTCTTGGTTGTAGGTTCTTGCTATTCATCACGTTGAATATTTCTTGCCACTCCCGTCTGGCCTGCATCGTTTCTGTTGAGAAATCAGCTGACAGTCGTATGGGTGCTCCCTTGTAGGTAATAAACTGTTTTTCTCTTGCTGCTTTTAATATTCTCTCTTTCTCTTTTGCTCTTGGCATTTTAATTATGATGTGTCTTGGTGTAGTCCTCTTTGGATTCCTTTTCTTTGGGGTTCTGTGTGCTTCCTGGACTTGTACGTCTATTTCTTTTACCAGGTGTGGGAAGTTTTCAGTCATTATTTCTTTAAACAGGTTTTCAGTATCTTGCTCTCTCTCTTCTTCTGGCACCCCCACAATTCTGATGTTGGTACGCTGACATTTTTATTTATATCTTTCCCCCACAAATTGAATGCCTTTTTCATTTTAACTTATCCAACTACAGTGTGGCAGTAACATTTGCAGTTTGAGGTGCAACAGCAAAACAAGCATGAATTTATTTTTCCTTCACACAGATCTTAGCAACCTCAGCAAACAATTTCTTTTCTTATTGAGAATGTTCACTTAAAATGCTTTTCAGTTTCTCTTTAGCATATCCAAATTGCCAGTATTATTACTCTAGAATTTTGGGGGCACAAACACTGACAGGTGGTTGGATGATCGAGCCTATGGCTACCAAGGGACTAGGACAGCGAGCATCTATGGTTGAGACCCTGGGCCAAAGGATCATTCAGGTCCTGGGATAGAATGGAACAGTGAGAGATTTCATCACAATACTCAGACTGAGCAATTTAAAATGTATGAATTGTTTATTTCCAGATTTTTCTATTTACCATATTTTCCGGTGTATAAGACGACCCCCAACTTTTCCAGTTAAAATATAGAGTTTGGGATATACTCGCCGTATAAGACTACCCCTCTTCCAATGCACACCAAATAATTAAAAAAACATCAGACTTGATTTCACTCCAGTCCTCAGGAGGGAGATCTGAGAGGCAGAGAAGGAGGTACGGTAATAGGATACAAGGGCGGGCCAGAGGGGTGAAAGAGGCTTGCTTTTCTGGGCACAGCACCGCTCTATCTCTTTTCTTCCATACCTGGGGTGTCCCGGATGCCTGCAGCTTGCTCCGCCCTTCACTTACACCTTCCCGGTGAGGCGCCCCCTCACCTTGTCATTGGGACCACGTTAAGTCACTTCTTTCCACGAATCCTGGTGAGTGGATTTTCTTCTACTGTACTTGTACAGCGCTGCCCTTGCTGCTTTCATTTGGTCAACTCATACAGCGGGGATGTGGCCGCGGTGGTTTTTGAGCTCCCCGCACTGTATGTGGTGATCGCTGATTCTCCAGTCCGGAAGTTTCAGCACCCGCCCTATAAGATGACCCCTGACTTTTGAGAAGATTTTCCCGGGTTAAAAAGTCGTCTTATACGCCGGAAAATAAGGTAATGTTTTCGGGCCTTAGTTATTTGACTACAAACTACTGAACCCGCAGGTAATGGGGGGGTTTGAGTTAGGGAGATAACAGTGAAAAGAACATGAATTTGGGAATCTAACCAACTCTACTTTCTAGATATGTAAATTAATACAATTTAACTTCTCTGAATTGATTCTCTCATAAAAACAATGAAAACAACCTGTTTTTCAGGATTATTAGATTTAAATGAGAAACTATTCCAGACAGTGCCTGCACATGCTACTTGCAAAATATATCAAAGCTATTATTATAAATAATGGGTACTTAAAAATCTTAGAATGTTAAGACAGGGAAGGCCTTAAAAATCATTAAATCCAGCCCTGGCCAGTATACCGCATTTGAGCATCATCCTATACATCAAAAGGTTGCCAGTTCAATTTCCACTCAGGACATATACTCAGGTTGTGGTTTCGATCCCCAGTCCAATTGCTATGTTTTTCTCTCTCAATCTCTCAATCACTTTCTCTCCTACCCTCCTTCCCCACCTCCTTCTCTCTCTTTCTCTAACATCAGCAAAAATATAAAATCATTAAATCTAGCAGACAGACCCAATATTCTCTTTTTATAAAAAATATTTTATAATTTTTTTACTACTTTGAAATGAAATTCATATATAATATAATATCTGTATAACATCTACATATATAACTTGTTATTTATTCAATATATGAAACTAGAGGCCTGCTGCATGAATTCATGCATGGGTGGGATCCCTCAGGGTGGCCTATGGAGATCACCCCAGCTTGCACCCCCAGCCCCGCCTGGCACCCCACCTTGGCCTGCTCCACCATCTCACCTGTGGGGTGATGGGTCAGGGCTGGGCCCCCTGCCCAGCTCTCTCAGCACCGGGGAGCCAGGTGGCAGCCCTGCTTCCACCACCACCACTGGTCGCCATCTGTGGGGCAATCAGTGGGGTAGTCAGGCTTTCTCTCACACCTGCCTTGATCTGGCGCTGCCCACTCACCTGCTCCACCATCCTGCCATGGTCCTGCCCTCATCAGGGCCCATTGGTGCCAGCAGTGCCTTCACTGCTCCCTGCTGCCAGCACCTCGTTGCTGACACCTGCCATGTTTGGCAATGACCCTTAGTGGTCAACACATGTCATAGCAAGCAGTCAAACCACCACCTAAGGCAGTGGTTCTCAACCTTCCTAATGCCGCGACCCTTTAATACAGCTCCTCATGTGGTGGTGACCCCCCAATCATAAAATTATTTTCGTTGCTACTTCATAACTGTAATTTTGCTACTGTTATGAACTGTAATGTAAATATCTGATATGCAGGATGTATTTTCATTGTTACAAATTGAACATAATTAAAGCATAGTGATTAATCACAAAACAACATGTAATTATATATTGTGAAATATTTATTTCTAATTACAAATAAATGAAATTTTGTCTTGAATCGTGGTGTAGCATGGATAATAGTCTTAATATGACAACAGTAAACTACATTGCTACATTTTGCTACACTGAGGAGCGTGTGTTGGTTTCTAAGACGGTGGGAAATAGGTGTTTTCCAACAGTCTTAGGCGACACCTGTGAAAGGGTCATTCGACCCCCAAAGGGGTCGCGACCCACAGGTTGAGAACCACTGGCCTAAGGGAACAATTTGTATATTAGGCTTTTACTAGTATTATATAGGATAGATTATGATTTTTTATATGAGTAAATAAAAGGAAAGTTATAAAAAATATTTCAATATGTGAGATAGATGTTTGCACCAATATATATAGCACTAACGATGCAATAACTTCATGTACCATAAATAGTTTTGCTGTTGGTGATGTGATTTTTCTTAAATGATGTGCCGTTCTTAGGCAAGTTCTTAATAAAATAAAGTACACATTTTTTTTTTTAGTTTACATGGCATATGTGTTTCTGACAAAGTCAATGTATTAAAATCATCAAAGATATCTATAAAAGAGAGAATCCAAGATGGCGGCATAGGTAAACACCTACATTGCTGCTTCGCACAACAATTTCAAAACTACAATTAAAAGACAGAGCAGACATCATCCAAAACCACAGGAAAGCTGGCTGAGTGGAAATTCTACAACTAGAAGGAAAGAGAAGAGCTCACAGAGACCCAGAGGAGCTGCAAAAAGCTGAGGTACAGACACGCACGCGTGTAGAGAGGGCATGCCGGAGTACCTGGCTGGCTTTCTCTGGCAGGAGGGAGATGGAGACTCCCAACAGCACTGAACCCCTTATCCTATGACACTAAACCCCAGATCCAGCCGCAACTCATATAGGGGGAGTTTGGACTGTGAGAAGGGAGAAGTGTAAGAAATTTAGGGGAGTCGCAAAAGATCAGAAGTTTGGTGGTGCGCATGGCACTGCATGCCAAGGACCGACTGCTGTTTGTGCCGCTGGCTTTCATGAATGGTCGGGAGACAGACCCTCCCAATTGTGCCATTTCTAACTCCACTAAACCCTGGTTTCGGGTGAGACCCTGAGGACCCAGACTCATATGGTCCTGGAGCGCAGGGGAGCCGGAGGGGCAGCAGTCTAGAGGCACTGCAAGAGAGCGCGCGTCCACAGGGACCACTCCAGGGATTACCCAGTCACGTGAGACTCAGGGGCCGTGGAGGGCGGGGCCCACTGGAAGGCAAGGCGGTCCCTTAAGCCCTGAGACTCCACCTATCCCAAGCTCAATAGAGAGGCTTTTTCGGTTTCGCCAAGTCTGGCATCATAAGGCTGAAACCAACACAGAAGTTCTGGCATAGTGAAAATGTCGAGACAAGGGAAGGGATCACAAACAAAAGAAATGGAGGAAAACAAACGACTGGATATAGAGTTCAAAACCACGCTTATAAGGTTTTTCAAGAATATCCTAGAAAAGTTGGATAAAGTTAGCGAGACCCAAGAGGAGATGAAAAAGAACCAACTAGAGATGGAAAAGGACCAACTAGAAATTAAACATATAATGACTGAAATAAAAAATATTATTCAGAGACCTAATAGCAGACTAGAGGAAGGCAAGAATCAAGTCAAAAATTTGAAATATAAAGAATCAGAAAACACTCAACTGGAAAAGCAAGAAGAGAAAAGAATCCAAAAATGTGAAGATAATGTAAGGAGCCTTTGGGACAGCTTCAAGTGTCCCAACATCAGAATTGTGGGAGTGCCAGAGGAAGAGAGAGAGCAAGATCCTGAAAACCTATTTAAAGAAATAATGACTGAAAACTTCCCACACCTGGTAAAAGAAATAGACCTACAAGTCCAGGAAGCACACAGAACCCCAAATAAAAGGAATCCAAAGAGGACTATACCAAGACACATCATAATTAAAATACCAAGATCTAAAGACAAAGAGAGAATATTAAAAGCAGCAAGAGAAAAACAGTTCATAACCTACAAGGGAGCTCCCATATGACTGTCAGCTGATTTCTCAACAGAAACGATGCAGGCCAGACGGGAGTGGCAAAAAATATTCAACATGATGAATAGCAAGAACCTACAACCAAGAATACTCTATCCAGCAAAGCTATCATTCAGAATTGAAGGGCAGATAAAGAGCTTCACAGATAAGAAAAAGCTAAAGGAGTTCATCAACTCCAAACCAGTATTATATGAAATGCTGAAAGGTACTCTTTTAGAAGAGGAAGAAGAAAAAGGTAAAAGCCAAAAAATTATGAACAACAAATACATATCTATCAACAAGTGAATCTAAAAATTAAGTGAATTAAAAATTTGATCAACAGAATAAACTGGTGAATATAATAGAATCAGGAGCACAGAAAGGGAGTGGACTGATGATTCTCAGGGGGAAAGGTGTGAGGGGTGTACAGGGAGAGACTGGACAAAAATCATACACCTATGGATGAGGTCAACGGGAGGGAGGTAAGGGTAGAGGAAAGGGTGGGAGCCGGGTGGAGGGGAGCTATGGAGGGGAAAAAAGAGAAACAAATGTAATAATCTGAATAATAAAGATTTAATTTAAAAAAAGACATCTATAAAAATGAAGTTAAATTTAAGGCCCAAATATCTTTTATTCATTTCTGCTCATTTTTTACATTTCCTTTGATCATTTCTATTTATTTAGATCATTGATTTTTCAGCCTTTCTTGTTTCTTAATTTCCATTGTGATTATTTCCTTTAACCTGTGAATTATTAGATGTTTCCAAACATTTGGAGACTTTCTGTGTCTTAAGAAAAAACACACAACTTGACTTCTAGCATAATTATACATGATCATTAAACATACTCCAATAGTTTTCAGTTGTTTGAAATTAATTGAGACAACTATAACAATAAATGTGTAATGTGCTAATTAGATTGGATGTCCTTCAAAATGACCTTCTGGACGAAGCCCAGCTGCGAGGGAACCTGGATCCTGGGTGCCAGAGGCAAGCTGGTGCTGGCAGCTGGGGGAAGGAAGGCATATGGTCAGTTTTTAAAAATGTCTCATGTCCACTTGAAGAGGATACATATTCTGTCATTATTGGGAACTCTGTTATATTGATTAGTTGAGGTTTCCTGCTCATGTTTTTCTCATCTATCTCTTTATTGATTTCTTACCTGGCCCTTCTCAGGTCCTCAGAGATGATAATAGTCTTGTGTTATGGTTGTAGGTTTATATATCTTAGGTTAATTTTTTTCTTACGTATTTTGAAGTTAGTTTGTTAGGAGGACATAAATTTAGAGCCATTTTATCATCATGGTGGCTTCACCCTTTTATCATTATGGAGTGTCCTTTGTTATCTCTAGCAAAGCTGCTTGTCTTAAAAGTTCATCCTATATAGTAAAAACCTAGCGACCAAACGATGGAGCAATGCCTCCTAGTGGTCAACACATGTCATAGCAAGCAGTCAAACCATGCCTGAAGGGAGAATTTGTATATTAGGCTTTTACTAGTATTATAGGTAATAATACAACCAGAATGACCATGGCCCCTCACCCCTGCCAGCTCTGCCCCACAACGGGGAACCCCACCCTGATCCAGGCCCCCCATCAGAGCTGTCTGGCCAGCCCCCACCCATGCACCGGGCCTCTATAGAAATATGAAACCCTGCCCCGACCATCACTTCAACCCAACCTGGCAAAGGCTCCTGAAACCACAAAATTCGATCACTGATTCAGGGTAGCAGTTCAAAGTGTAAAGCCTCATTCACACGTGAGCAATCCTGCACCTTTCTCCTTCCCCTTGGACTCTGCGACTCAGAGGAGGCATGCACAGTATGCACGGTATGGATGCGCAAATGAAGCTCAGAAAAGTCACTCTTTTGGCGTCCTGTGGTGCATCCAGGAAGAGACAAACGGATCACCAAAAGCCACGCACCAGACTCTGTCCCTTCCTCGTCCTGCCGTCAGCTCCAGACAGGCACTCACTGTGGCAGGATACAAGGAGAGCTGCCTGGAATCTTTGATGAGACCGGAATGCTCAGGAGCCCCAGATCAGAGAAACCTAAGGACCTAAGTGCTGGGGCCCATGCCGCCAGGACCCGCTCAGCCCCAGCTGTCCAGCAAAGCCCCTTTGCTGGGGCGGGATCGCAGGGGGCAGGCCAGGGGAGGGGTGGCCGGCCCGCAGCCTCTGCCACGGCTGTTTGCACACATATAATTAGCTCTAATTACCCAGGGCTTTCAGATGGCCAACTCCAGGCCTGGAGCTGCGCCTGGGGTGAACGCAACCACGGAGCTGCTGCTCCCCCAGTGAGCCTCTCACCTGCCGGGCAGAGCACCCTGTGTCACGTGTCTTTCTCGCCCTGTGCATCTCTCTCCCTGTTCCTTGCTCTCTGATCCTATTTACTCATTCCCCATGTCTCTCATCGGATCTCTGCTCATGGAGAAGACCCCTGCTGCCTCCACAAAGGAACACACACCAGCAGAATCGCCTTTTCAATAAAAAACGACAAGTGGGAAACAGTGAACTGAAAAGCATTAACTTAAAAACAATCCACGTGTCTGCAAACGCATCCCAAATGGCAGCACTTGGCAGGGTGGTAGGGGCAGGCCTGCTGGCCACACGTTCTGGAACCTCAGACACAAAGTGTAGGGGGCTCAGGGCCTGGCTACGGCCCCCTCCCACTAGCCACCTGGGATGGCAGGGTCCGGGGAAGAGACTAAGTCTGTACTCACCCTCACGGATCCCCACCTGAATCTGTACACCCTTTCCCCTGTTCTGGCATCTGCTGGTCCCTCCTCCCTAGTACCTCCAAACCTTCCTATGCTGACCCCAACTCTCCTTCTGCACCAGCTCCCCTCCACCCCCCACACAGATTTCATGCTCTCCCTCCTGCCCTCCCCCAGTCTTCTGCCCCATACTTCTTTTCCTGCGCCCCCTCCATTCTGCCCTCCTGCCCCAGACCACCCATCAGCCCTGGCTTGGGGAGAAATGGTTAGAACAAAGCTTTCCTTGGCCGGAAGAGACTCTCCATGCAGAAAGGTGCTCCCAGTCCTGTACCTGCAACTGTTCTGTCCTGCCAGATGCCAATCAGAAATTGTCTCTGGAGACAGAGGGCAGCAGAAATAGGCTGCTGTCCTTTGAAGCCCCTCATCAGAAGGAAACTCTCCCTACCGCCCAAAAAAAGTTTACCCTGCTGGCTCCCTTATCACTTTCAGCAGCCCTCCATTGCCCCTTTCCCTGGAAGTGAAGGATTGGAGCACATCTATCTATATAAAAGAGTAATATGGAAGTCACCTGAATGTCTAACAGCCAGTCGCTATGAGGCACACTGACCACCTCTCGGTCCCTCCCCTGGCCAGCAGGCTCGGATAGCCTGATGGCAAATGGGGAACCAGGGGTCGGTGAGGGGAGGGGCAGGTCCAGCTGCCAGCAGCTAGGGAAGATGGCCCTGATCACAGGCCAGGCCTCAGGACAGTACTTGCGCATGAATTTTGAGCACCAAGCAAGACTCTAGTTTATGATATTAATGTTGCTTTATCAGTTACTTTTAGTTAGTGTTTGCAAAATAAGTCTTTTTCGTTCTTTCATTTTCAACCCTTGGTGTTTATATTTTTCAGGTTTTATCTCTTTTAGCAGCATTTAAAAAAGAGTCTGGTAATCTTTGTCTCCTAATTGAAATATGTTATCCATTTACAATTAATGTAATTACTGTTGTATTTGGATTCATACCTGCCATTTTAATATTTGTCTTTTCACTTGTTCCATAAGTTTTATGTGCCTTTTCCTCATATTTCTTGCCTCTTTTTGATTAATTATTTTTACTATACCATTTCCTCTTCCTACAGCATGTTATTTATTCTTCTATTTTTTAATGACATATTCCACTTAATAGAATCTAACTTAGAACAAACTACTTTCCACATGTTGCTTATTGTTGTTTGATATTTATATACCTTAGAAGGCTATCTTGTTTTATACAGTTGAATATTTATTTGCATTAACCAACAGTTATCATTCCTAATGCCCTGCATTCTTTTACCTGGGGTCTTTTCCTCCCTGAAGAATCCTGCTTATTATCTTTTAGTCCAGGTCTGCTCATGAATTCACTCAGCTTGTATTTGTTTGGAAATGTCATTTGTCTTTTTTCAAAGGCTATGTTTACTGCCTATAGAATGCAAGGATTTTCTTTCAGCTCTTTAAAGATGTCACTCTATTTTCCTCGGGTTTAGATGTGACTTGAGAGTTAGCTGGATGTCTTACTGCTACGTTGAAGATGACTGTCTGGCAAGCTGTATTTGTAGCAGGGGCAGAGCTGGTTGAGGGAGGATTGCAGTCTTTGTGAGGCTGTGTCTGTCCCCTGGTTCAGACCCTCTTCTAAAGTGTGACGCTACCAAGAGAGATCTCAGCTGGCAATCTGCAGTATTTCTTCTTGTTGTTTTTAAAATTTTTTTCACAGTTTATTTTATTATGTTTATTTATTTTATTATTTTATTTTTGATTTCAGAGAGGAAGGGAGGCATAGAAACATGAATAATGAGAGAGAATGATTGAGAGTCTGCCTCCTGCACACCACATACTGGGGACTGAGCTCACAACTCAGGCATGTGCTCTTATATGGACTCAAACACGGGACCCCTTAAACCATAGGCCAACACTCTATCCACTGAGCCAAACCAGCCAGGGCTGCAGTGTTTCTTAAGGCCTTCTTCTGCTTGGTGTGTCCTGAACACCATTGTTTGTCATCTCAGCCCTTTGAGACACCCGAAGCGCCAACCTGTTTTCCAACCTGCTCTCAGCCTCCTACCAGTAGCTTCAAAGGAAAACCCATACACTACAGTGTCCTCTTACTACAGTGTTCAGGGATTTTGTTTCAAGTCTCAGCTGGCTTGGCACCCTGCCTCCTGCAGGTCTCTTCTTTACCCGCCACCACCCCCAGCCAGGAAAACTGATGAAAGTCTGCTGCTTAGTGGGGCCCTCTCTCCCGATGCCTGACTTTGATTTTAGTTGCTCATCTTAGCTGCCTTGACGACTCCAGTTTGTTTGTTTCTTTGTTTATTGATTGATTGTATGTGTTTTACCCAGATTTTCTAATTATTCTCCATAGGGGTGTTCATCTGCAATGAGCTATTCCATTATGGTAGGAAATAGATGTCCCCTAAACTCAGATCATTATAAATAGGTTTTTTACTTACAAGAATGTCAGACATTTAAAAAACGTGTGGGATCTGAGGTCATTCTTACTATTTGCAAGTTTCAACACTTGTCACACTGGTGCTTCTAGAAAAATATGTTTATTCCAACAATAAAAGAATATGTACTAATACATTTAAATATTAAAACAGTATTTTCTAATATTAAAAACAATGGGATTCTCTAAAAGCACCCAGATAGATAGGGAGTACCTCTGAAGTAATCTAATATTATGTGCAGAATTCAGGGATTTACAGTCATTCAAACTGCCTTCAGTCTCTTCAAATTACTTTCGTCTCACTTTAGTAATATGTAATATTAGAATAGCTTATCCCATAGAAACTGTGTCTCAGTTTTATTTCTACTTCTTAATAAAAATGTTTAAGGATTGTCTAGTCTTGTTTTAAAAGTAGTTTATAGCCCTGGCTGGTGTGTGCCGTGCTTAATGGTTATCGGCACACACACTGAAATAGACCCAGGGCCAATCCTGGTCAAGGGCAAGGGCATGTACCTGGGTTGCAGGTTCAATCCCAGGCCCCATTGGAGTGGGAGGTTACCAATTGATGTGTCTATCTCACATTTCTCTCTCTCTCTCTCTCTCTCTCTCTCTCTCTCTCTCTCTCTCTCTCCTCCCCCCGCCCCCTCACACACAAAATCAATGGAAAAAATATCCTTGGATGATGATAAACATAAGCAATAATTAAAAGTAGCTTATACTGCTTCTTTACTCAAAGGAGACCAGCATTTGTATTGGGTTCATTAATTGAAACATTTATGAAGTGCTCGCTGAGATGCAGTTCCTACTTCTGAAGGAGTTTACAGATGAAAATATATGAGATGTTTAAATCGCTACTTCTTGATATTTTTATAAGGTCATATTCTTTAAGTCTTGCTTACATCTACCTGGGATGCTGTACAATATGTGCAGCTGTGTGACTACACACGTTACTTTGATTCTGGACCTTAATTTTTCCATCTGTAAAAATAAGTCCCTTAGAACAGCTGATCCAAAAGTAATTTCAACTCCACCATTCTGATTCTCCTGTAAGCTATGATGCTATAACTCTAGAAATGGCAACCTTTTTTAAAAAAAAAACAAGTAAAAAATTAATACAGAAGGATAATATGACACCATTACATCGCCCAGAATTAACATTAACATTTTGGAATATTTATATCAGATCTTTTTTAACAAAATAAATATTTCTGACAAGTTCTTACTGTCACCTTCTTTCTCATTCCCTTCCCTCTCTCCTCATAGACATCATGAGTATATTTTTCAGATCCATATTTTACTTTTATCATATACTTAGCCACAATTATTGTTATATATTTGATTTACATAAGTCATATGACAGTGTAATGAAAGAAATGCAACTTGCTTTTTTCACTCACTACATATTGAGACCTGTATTGATACATGCAGCTGCCGGAAACCAAACATTGTCTCACTAATAGAAAGATGTGAACAGGAGACCAGAAGGCTGGTCAACCTTAATTGCTCTGAAAGGTCAGAGGTAATCACTCACTGTTTAATTGAAACATTGTTAGTTGAAGCAGCCTCTACCTGTTTGTTTCATGTTAATTTCTGTTCTTGTAATTTCCTGCCTAAAGGCTATGGGTGTGTCCCAAAGTCCTAATAAAAGGGAGAAAAAGGCCAGAGCAAGTGGTAGTCTTTTCTACTAGAGGAAGGCTCCCGCCTGGCCCCCAATATCGCCAAATTAATACTTTTCTAGTCTCTCTTTTCATTTGCATGTGGCCTCCTCCAGAACCCGAACCCTGAACTGGGAACCCTGAACCACGCAGGATGTGGAAAGAGGTTCCCACATGCAACACATTTTCTCATTATGTTAGGGATGGTCATGGTGCTGCATTTCACACGGATCAGGTAGCATCAGATTTGGGCTGCGGGTAAATGTTCCCAGTAGGTGTAATCACTATGCTCCAGTTCTTCACAGCGCTATATATAAATACAGACGCTTTCAATGATGTTCATTGTTTCATAGTGGATTTTTAAATTTATGTATTAAAATCAATGATAATTGAAGCCAGCCTACTTTTTCTATAGAATTACCCAACAAATATTTGAAGATCTTTATCATGTTTCCCAAATCTTATTTTTTCCACTTTAACATGGAAAAGCAGACAAAAGTTACAAGGAGATGGGAGTTATCTCCATATGAGGAAAGAATCCTAACCAATTCTGTGAAAATGCATTGTTTAAATAGTCACAGTTTCTAGGGATTGGGGGTCTAGGACGTATGTATCTTTGGGGGCCATTTATTAAGCCTACTACAGCTATGCTCTAAAAACGTATTAAAATTACTAGATTCTAATGACTTTTTTTTTGGAATAGGTTATTAAATGTGCCACACAGAAGGAGGCAAGGGCCCAAAAGTTGACTAGGTCTTATTTTCTCCTTGATGCTTAAGAAGTTTACTTTTTGGCCAAAACCGGTTTGGCTCAGTGGATAGAGCATTGGCCTGTGGATGCAAGGATCCCAGGTTCGATTCCAGTCAAGGCCATGTACCTTGGTTTCGGGCACATCCCCAGTAGGAGGTGTGCAGGAGGCAGCTGATGTTTCTCTTTCATCCATGTTTCTAACTCTTCCTCTCCCTTTCTCTCTAAAAAATCAATAAAATATATAATTAAAAAAAAAAAAGAAGCAGCAGCTTACTTTTCTGACAGCTACTACTATAGCAACAAGTATTATTTGTTTTGGGAAAGAGCCTAATGGGCAGCATCAGAGTAGATCTGCAACTCATTTGTGCTTTTCTTCAGCTCTCTGGCCCTTCGATCTTCTTGGCAGCCTTTCTCCACCAGGTTTTCTTACCTAAACTGCACAACATAGAAGGCTCTCTGAGTAGCTATTCTCTCAGTTCTTCCAGGATTAGATGGTACATGTCCAGTACCATACACGATTCATAGGAAGGGCACTGAGCCATGCCCTGCCGCTCTCTTCGGGGGCTCCTCAGTGAGCGGCTGGGCCACTGGGGAGGCCGAGGTGGGCGAGGGCGGGCAGGCAGGCGAGTGGGGGCGGGGGGACGGGGAGGCAGCCACTAGCCCCACCGCCGCTGGAGACCGTGGTGTGAGCCTCGAGGTGGAGGTGTGAACCGACCCTTCCACGTGATCTGGAGCAGCGACAAGTTCAGACAGAACATGGGAGGCAGGTGCCGTCCAAGGTCACCTGGGACCCCCTGCGCTCCACGTAGGGCCCGCGGGCGGGCGCTGCGGGAGTCGGAGTCTTCCATTGCCGAACGAACGCAGAGGAGCTTCACCCTCATTCCAGGAGTCCGCGAAGGAAGTGACCCATGAAGAGGAAATGAGGGAAGGCGCGGACCCCACAATGCGGCGATGGTGGGTGTTCATCTTCAGGAAGCTGCCTCCCCGCCCCCACTCGCCCGCCCGCCCGCCCGCCGCCCGCCCGCGCCCACTCGGCCTCCCCAGCTTCCTGAAGATGGGCAGCGGAGACCGAGAGGAGCCCCGGGGACGCGGGGCCAGAGAAGGGTGGACGAGCTTCCCGCCAGGCCTGACGCCAGCAGCCACCCCGCAGCCCAGCGCCGCCAAGGGGCCCAGCTCAGCCGCTCCCAGGGAAGGGCTGGCAGCTGTGGTCACCAGGCTGCTCGGCCGCTGCTGCCCGCCCTGGGCCGGGGTCTGTGGCGCCCACGCCCCTAGAAACAGGGGCACCGGCTCTTTGCGCCAGCGGCCCGGGCTACAGCCCGCTGCCGGAGAGACCGGAGGCCTCCGCCGGCCGGCTGGGAGCACCATCTTCCCACGGGGCCTCTGTCCATCTGTCCATCTGTCCGCTGCTCTTGCTCAAGTGACTGTGGCCTCAGGAGAAAGGCCACACAAGCCGTGGGCGGCGGCCCCTCCCTCAGCGCCTGAGACACAGCTGGGTATGTGGCCTCATTCACTTGTACTGTAACGATGTGTATAATGTGGCTGATATTTCACTAGTTTCTAAGAAGCCTATTTTACTGTTTTATCTGAAAAAAATACTGCGTAGGTTAAAAACCTGTATTGTATTTTTCCCAAGGTGTTTTGTTTTAAGGTAATGAGTGATGGGCTAATTTTTGCTCCATTTTTTGTATGGCAGACACTGAGAATCTGTAGTTATTTTTTTGTACTAGAGGCCTGGTGCACAAAATTCATGGACGGGGGTGGGGGTGGGGGTGGGAGGGATGATGCTCAGCCCAGCCTGCACCCTCTCCAATCTGGGACCCCTCTCACAATACAGGACTGCTGGCTCCCAACTGTTCTCCTGCCTGCCTTCCTGATTGCCCCTAATCACTTCTGCCTGCCAGCTTGATCACCCCCAACAACTCCCCTGCCACTCTAATTGCCCCTAACTGCCCTGCCCTGCAGGCCTGGTCGCCTCTAACTGCACTCCCCTGCAGGCCTGGTTACCCCTAACTGCTTTCCCCTGCAGGCCTTGTCCCCCCAACTGCCCTCCCCTGTAGGCCTGGTCCCCCCCAACTTCTCTTCTCTGCTGGCCTGGTCACCCCTAACTGCCCTCCCCTGAAGGCTTGATCACCCCTAACTGCCCTCCCTTGCTGGCCTGGGCCCCCCTCCTCCCAACTGTTTTCCGCTGCAGGCCTGGTCCCTCCCAACTGCTCTCCCCTGCTGGCTATCTTGTGGTGGCCATCTTGTGTCCATATGGGGCAGCCATCTTTGAGCACATGGGGACAGTGATCTTGTGTATTGAAGTGGGGGTCAATTTGCATATTATTCTTTTATTATATAGGATTAGATAGGATAGGAAAGATAAATAGGAAGGAAGTTAGTTTATTACAAACAATGAGCATCTTAAGACCGTCACACGTATTTATTTAAGCAAAAGTTTTGCATAGCACACTCCTCACCAAAGCATTAGGGCTGGAGGGGTAGTATCTAGTACCAGCTATGGTAGTTAGTAGAGCTGACAGACTGATTTCAAATCCTAGCTCTGCCACTTACAAATAATAACACTAGCCTGTTTTGAGGATTAAATGGGTTATTTTTAAGGCTTACAAAGTGCCAAATACATAGTAAGTGCCAAATACATAGTGAGTGCCATATATTTTCAAGACTATAAACCTTACATGTCTACTGACCAGCTGTATGTCCTCTTTGGAGAAGTATCTATGTAGGTCCTTTACTCATTGTTTAGTTGGATTTTTTTTTTTTTGGTGCAGTGTTGGATAAGTTCTTTATAAATTTTGGATAGTAACCCCTTATCAGATATTCATTGGTGAATCTGTGCTCCCATTCAGTGGATTATATTTATATTTTGTTCATGGTTCCCTTTGCTGTGAAAAACATATTAGTTTTATATAGTCCCATGTGTTTATTTTATTTTTTTTATTTCCCTTGTGTGAGGAGATATTCAAAAAGAATATTGTTACTGGAAATGTCTGATATTTGTTATCTGTATTTTCTTCTACAATTTTTATAGTTTTGAGATTTTGATTTAAGTCTTTAATAATTTTGAGTGTATTCTTCTTTGTGGTGTGAGAAGGTGGTTTAGTTTCACTTTTTTACATGTATCTGCCAATTTATCCAGTACCATATATTGAATAGATTGTCTTTACCCCATTGTACATTCTTGCCTCTTTTGTCAAATATTAATTGACCATGAAGGCATGAGTTTATTTTTGAGCTCTCTATTTTATTCTATTGATCTATGTCCATATTTATGCCAGTACCATGCTGTTTTGATTACCATGGCCTTGTAGTATAGTCTGACATCAGGTAGCATGACTCCTCCAACTTTGTTCTTTTTTCTCAACCTTGCTGGGGCTAATTAAGATCTTTTGGGGTTCCACATAAGTTTTTGAAATATTTGTTCTAGTTCTGTGAAATATGCCATGGATATCTTGAAAGGAATTGTGTTGAATCTATAGATTATTTTGGATAATATGGACATCCTATATCAATGGTCGCCAAACTGTGGCTTGAGACATGTGCGAACCACCAAGGGGCAGACGTTCAACCTAGGATATGGCCCCTGGTGGTCAGTGTGCTCCCACAGAGAGAGCACTGTTCAGCCAGAGGCCAGGCTCACTACTGGCAACCACAGTGGTTGTGGCAGGAGCCTCTCCCACCTCTGCTGGAGGTAAGCGAAAAGGAGCAAGAGGTCCTAGACTGTGAAAGAGCACAGGCCAGGATAAGGAACCCTCCTCACTGCAGTGCACGAATGTTGTGCACTGGGCCTCTAATTTTAATGATGTTAATTCTTCCATTCCATGAGCATGTATACACTTATACTTATTTTTATCTTCTTCAATTTTTCTTCAGTGTCTTATAATTTTCTGAGTACAGGTCTTTAATATCCTTGGTTAAATGAATTCCTAGGTAAATTTATTATATTTTTATTGCTTTCAGATAAGAAGGGAGAGAGAGAGAGAAATATCAATAATGAGAGAGAATCATTCATCAGCTGCTTTCCACACGTCCCCCACTGGGGATGGAGCCCAAAACCTGGGCATGTGCCAGACTGGGAATCAAACTGTGACCTCTTGGTTCATAGGTCAAATGCTCAACCACTGAGCCATGCTGGCTAGGCTAGGTAATACACACACACACACACACACTCACACACACACACACTAGTGGCCTGGTGCATGAAATTCATGGGGGAGGGGATGTTCCTCAGCCTGGCCTGTACCCTCTCCAATCTGGGACCTCTTGAAGGATATCCTACTGACGGTTTACAGGGATTGGGCCTAAACCAATAGTTGGACATCCCTCTCGCAATCCGGGACTGCTGGCTTCTAACCACTCACCTGCCTGCCTGCCTGATTGCCCTTAACTTGCTGGCCTGCTTGTCCCCAAATGCCCCCCTGCCAGCCTACTCACTCCCAACTGCCCCCTGCTGGCATACTCACTCCAAACTGACCCCCCATTGTCCTGATCACCTTCAACTGACCCCCACTGATGGCTTGATCACCCCCAACTGGATCCCCTGCTGGTCTACTTACCCCGAATGGCCTTGTCAACCACCAGCCTGATCACCCACAACTGCCCTCCCTTTTTGGCCTCGGCCACCAAGGCTTTGTCCAGAAGAATGTCCAGAAAGTCTCCTGAAAGGTCTCCCAGTTTAATTATTACCCTTCTACTAGTATAGATAGAGGCCTGGTGCACAGGTGGGGGCCGGTTGGTTTGCCCTGAAGGGTGTCCTGGATCAGGGTGGGGGTTCCCTTGGGGCATAGGGCAGTCTGGGGCAAAGGGCCTGTGGTGTTTTGCACGCTGGCCATGCCCCCAGAAGATGAGGGCTGTTTTCAAGCTGGTCACACCCCCTTCAGGATGAGGGTCCCTACTGGGGTGCCTGGCCAGCCTGGGTGAAGGGTTGATGGCTGTTTGCAGGCTGACCACGTCCCCCAGCAGGGAATCTTAGTCCATGGAGGAGTGGCCAGCCTAGGTAAGGGGCTGAGGGCCATTTTCAGACTGGCCATAGCCCCTTCAGGGTGAGGGGTCCCATTGGGATGCCTGGCCAGCCTGGGTGAGGGGCTGATGGCTGTTTGCAGGCTGGCCAAATCCTCCAGTGGTGACCCTTACCACATGAGGGTGTGGCCAACCTGGGTGAAGGGCTGATGTCTGTTTGCATGCTGGCCACTGTCCCTGGCGACCCAGGTTCCCAGCCCCTTCTTTTTTTCTTTTCTTTTTTTTTCTGTGCCTCCTTGAGGCCAGGGCCAGCTGGAAGCAGGTATCTGGGGGTTATTTTTTTCTATAATTGAAACTTTGTAGCCTTGAGCGGAGGCCAGGGCTGGCCAAGGCAGGCGGTAAGCTTGGCTTCCTCCATTGCTGGGGACAACCCAAGCCTCCTGCTCGCTCCAGCTCAGTGACCGCCTCCATCTTTGTTGGATTAATTTGCATACTCACTCTCATTGGCTGGTGGGCGTAGTGGAGGAATGGTCAATTTGCATGTTTCTCTTTTATTAGATAGGATATAAATATTGATTTCAGAGAGGAAGAGAAAGGGAACAAAATAGAAACATCAATGATGAGAGAGAATCTTGATTGGCTCTCTCCTGCATGCCCCACTGGAGATGGAGCCCAAAACCTGGGCATGTGCCCTCGACTGGAATCGAACCTGGGACTTTTCAGTCCATAGGCTGACGCTCTATCCACTGAGCAAAACTGGCTAGGGAAGAAAGATAGCATCTATGGTGTGGGAGAGGGACTCAGCATATGAACCCTGGTTTCTATCCCTTCAGCTCTCTGCTGGAGCCACAAGTGCCAATCTCTCATCACACTCTAGTCCATTCTGTGCCAGAGCTCAGGGTGAGTGGCAGTGAATGAAATTTGTATGTTGGCCCTTAGAAGGTGCCTATGGTCAACTTGTGCCTCTCCCTTGCATATAGAATCCTCATAGCTTGTCACAGCCAGATGTTATGTGCCTCTTCCCAGCTCTTGTGCTCTGGGCTGAGGAGCCTGATAGGTTCCCCTCAGGGGAGACCTATCTCTCCAGACTCAGTTGCTGCTGGTGGGAGCAGGCCAGCTCTCTTTCTGTCTCCACCCTTCGTACCTGTCTCATTGTAGCTTCTTCTGTAAATTCTTGGTTCGAAGACCTCTGTTCAGTTCACTTTCAGTTGGTTGTTCAGGTTGATGGCTCTATATTTTAGTTATAATTCCAATTTGGTCTTGGGACCTTCTGCCTTCTCTTCCATCTTGGATCTTCTCCTTGGAGTTTTCTCATTGGCAACACGCTAGCTTTGCAGTCGTCACCTGGATTCTTTCTCGATTCAACATTAGGAAGAGAGGCGAGCAGAAAGCACTTCTATTTCTTGATGCTCCCCTCAGTGCCGCTGAGGGAGAGGGAGGGACAGCCTGATCTCAGCTCAGCCTGGGGCTGATTTCCCATATGTGCACGCTCGCTTGTCAGCTGGGCGCACGCCACTCAAGTCTTTATCTGAGAGAACTGAGCTCTTCTTGCCAGAACAGGCTGGCTGTCACCACCGCAGGGGGGACCAGAGAGGGTGACATTCCTTTGGAAGCAAGTAAGACAGGACAGTTCTGGCCCTAACTGAGCAGGGGACCGCTAGCACCCAGGGTGGTAAAGGGTGAGGCTGCACCCAGAAAGCTAGGAATGTCAAGGCTTTGGTTGGGAGGTCTGTTCTCTTTCGGCTTTGGAGTAACTGAACTTGAGACAGTAATCAAGCTAATTTTTCAAAACCCTGATCTCCAATTAACCCAGGCTGGCATGGTTCAGTTGGTTGGAGCATCATCCTATACACTGAAGGGTTGCATCATCCTGTGCAGGGCACATATCCAGGTTACAGGTTCAATGCTGGTTCAATCCCCGGATGGGTGGGTATAGGAGGCAACCAATCGATGTTTCTTACATTGATGTTTTTCTCTCTCTCTCCCTTCCTCTGTCTCTAAAATCAATAAAAACATGTCCTTGGGTGAGGATTAAAAATCAAAACTAAACTAAAACTAAAAGTTAAAAATATGCCACCATGCCACGAGCGTCTGGTATTGCTATGGCAACACCATGAGGCCAGTGTGTGTGGCTGCATGCACAGTGGTTAATGTTGATGGAATTGGAGATTTTCCTCTTCTCGGTGTCCTCCATGGGCAAGCGGGATCGTTTAGTTTTTCAGAAGGCCGAGGTGGAAAAGGGAGCGGAGAAGTGAATCTGGTTCGAAGGCCTCTGTTCAGTTCACAGAGTCCCAAACATCCAATTGGGCACCAGAGGGAGTGGCTTGTCAGCCTTTGCAATCTGTCATTCATGAGCCCTGGCCACTCAGACCCTCTCCTTCCCTTTCCTCGTTGCCCACCCCCTTCCAAAATGGTTTTCATGATTCAAATTGGGTCATTTTTCTCCTTAAATCGAATACTTTTTCTTTTGCCTACAAAAAATAAAAAAATTATTAACTGTGCTTAGTATGCAAGGCCCTTCTTGTTTTGGTTCCAACCTACTGTATGACATCACCCTGCTTCTCCCTGAAGAGCCGGCCTTGCCACATACCAGTGCTCTCGCTTTTCTGCCTGGACCTTCACTTTTCGTCCCCTGGCAGTGAGTGAGGGCCATCCTGCGCCTGCTCCCACCTGCCCAGCATGCGGTGGTGGTTTGTGGCTCATTGCTGTCCCACTTTCCTGCTGGATTCTGAGTTCTTTGAGGACAAGAGTTGAGTTTTCCTGGGACCTTACCCATTGCCCAACAACGAGGCACACAATAGATGTGGCGGCAGGGCAGGCCTTGTGCCCTCGAAGCAGGTCAGCAGTGGGGCCACACTCTCAGCACACCAGGGGGTTACAGGGGATGTGGCCTCCTCCTGGGCTGAGAGCCAGAATAAGTAGGGGTGGTTGGGGTGGACGAATCATTAGCTAAAACCCAGAGTGCAGGCTTCAGGAGCCCATCATCCAGCCCCTCACAGGTTGCTCCTCGTGCTCCCACATGAGTCCTCTCAGAGTCATTTCCCAAGATGGCCAGGCTTGGCACCCTCAGCCACACTCGCAGCTTCATTTGCATGGGATCCTTTACCCACTTCTTCGCCTCATTATCTTCTGTTCACCCATCAAGTCTCAAATGAGTGAAGGCTCCAATGACAGATCTTCTCTGAAATTTTGTGAGCCGCCCTTCCCCCCAGAGCACAGTTTCTCTATCTTGAGGTTCCTATAGCATTGGGGGGCCCTATTCTTGTAGGGATGAAGGAATTCAAGAGGGCAGGCCACCCCCAGCTGACACTCTCACTTTTCAGGGACAGGATCTCTGGAAACCAGGCATGCAGCTCTCAGGTGTGAGTTTTTTCGAAGGGGACACATCAGACAGGGCTTCCTTTGTATGTGCCCTTAGAGCAGTGGTTCTCAACCTGTGGGTCGCTACCCCTTTGGGGGTCAAATGACCCTTTCACAGGGGTCGCCTAAGACCATCGGAAAACACATATTTCCCATGGTCTTAGGAACCAACTCACCGCTCCTCGGTGTAGCAAAATGTGGCAATGTAGTTTACTGTTGGCATAGGAAGACTGTTGCCCATGCTACACCACGATTCAAGACAAAATTTCATTTATTTGTAATTAGAAATAAATATTTCACAATATTTACATATTGCTTTTGTGATTAACCACTATGCTTTAATTACGTTCAATTTGTAATAATGAGAATACATACTGCATATCAGATATTTACATTACAGTTCATAACAGTAGCAAAATTACAGTTATGAAGTAGCAACGGAAATAATTTTATGGTTGGGGGTCACCACCACATGAGGAGCTGTATTAAAAGGTCGCGGCATTAGGAAGGTTGAGAACCACTGCCTTAGAGAGTGCCCCGAGGTAGCATGTTCTAAGCAAAAGCAAGAACCCCTTAATTCTCTGGAGTAAAATGCTGATGGTGCCTCAGAACTGGCACTGGGCCTGGAAAGCAGCCGAGGATGGAGGCAGACCCTCCCATGTCCCCCTCTTCTCCACGGCCCCCCTAACCTGACTTCTGGGCTTCTCTGGGCACATCTGCTTTGTTCTTCCCTCCCCTCCCTGGCCCCCCTCACTGCAGCTTCAGGCCAACTAGGAAGCGACAGATTCTCATCATTTAGAGCCCCGCTGCGACTGGATGTTCTCAGGTCACCCGCCAAGCCTCAGCCATACACCACTCACAGCAGGTCACAGAACACCCTGAGTCAGTGAGGTTCTGGTTAACATCTTGTCCTCTGGCCAGGCTGCTGCGGAGAGCCTGGCAAAGGGCTGTGGAGCCACCTGGTGGACCTTCGAGGTAGAGCTGCCCTTGTTACCTTAGCCGTTGCTACTGGGCTGAACCTCAGAATTACCTAGTGAACTTTCCCAGCACGCACGAGCCGAGCCTCCTTTTCAAGCTCCACAGTGGATTCTGGTGGGTGGTCACATGTGAGAATATGGGCTTGACTAGCTGTCCTCATGCTGAGGGGCCGTGAAATGTGACTTGGACCCTGTGATACCTGAGGGCATTTACGTGGCCTTCTCGCTCTCTTCCAGATCCTGTTGGTAACAGGGGAATTTAGGTTAAAATAAATTGGCCTGTGTGGCTCAGCAGTTGAGTGTGGACCTATGAATCAGGAGGTCATGGAGTTCCATCCCCAGTCAGGGCACATGCCCGGGTTTTAGGCTCAATCCCCAGTGTAGGTCGTGCAGGAGGCAGCTGATTGATGATTCTCATCATTGATGTTTCTCTTTCCCTATCCTATCCTATCCCTTCCTCTATGAAATCAATATAAATATATTTAAAAATAATAAAGATGCAAGGGCAAAAGCTTGCCAAAACCGGTTTGGCTCAGTGATAGAGCGTCAGTTTGCAGACTGAAGGGTCCCAGGTTTGATTCCGGACAAGGGCATGTACTTTGGTTGTGGGCACATCCCTAGTGGGGGGTGTGCAGGAGGCAGCTGATCAATGTTTCTCTCTCATCGATGTTTCTAGCTCTCTCTCTCCCTTCCTCTCTGTAAAAAAATCAATATATATATATATATATATATATATATATATATATATATATATATATTTTTTTTTTAAAGAAAACGAAAGGGCAAAAGCTTGAAAAGACTACATTGTAAAAGGAGAGAGCGGGAGTTCGGGAGTGAGTAGAGGTGGCCTGGTGCACGTGGGGATGAGCACCTTTCCTCTGTGCTTCTGAAGGCCACCCCAGGTCACAGCCACCTGCCAGCAGGGTTCCCCCCAAAGGGAATAGCTTTTGGTACAAAATGTGATGCAACCCACAGGGCTTCTCTGCACTGCTGACATGTGGGCCAGGTCCATCTTGGTTGTGGGTCTGTCCTGTGCAAGGAGCTAGCTAGCAGTGCCTGGCCTCTGTCCCTGGCTGCCAGCAGCACCCATTGCTCCTAGTGTGACCACCCCAAACGTCCCCAGACCGTGCTGAATGTCTGCTGGGGGTGCAACGGCCCAAAGGTGAGAACTGCTGGGAGTTACGAGTCGCAGGAGAGGAGGGTCAGCCATGCCAGAGGAAGAGGGTGGAGGGAGTGGGATGCAGTGCATCAGGAGCAAGGCCGCCGTGGCTCCAGGGTCCTGGCCTCCCTCGCAGTGCTGACAGCTGAGGGCCTGACTTGGAGTACTGACAGCAGCACTTCGAAAAGATGCCCAGGCAGACTTGCTCCCCTTCTTTGGGAGGATTCGACCCTTCATCACAGACTTCCCCCTCCATCCTAGTATGGCTTGGTGGACAATGAGTTACTCACAGCTGAGGTAATGTCTCTGCATTCACTCCTCTGGCAAAAGTGTCGGCAGACTAAGAGGTCCCATTGGCAGGAGCTGCATAGCAGAGGGTTTGGATTTTATTTAAAGGCACCTGGAATGATTTGTTGAATCTAACAGGTGAACCTGTAACTGGGATACATAAAAATTCATTGTTGAATACAAAATACCAATTGCACAAGGACAGGGCAGAGGCCCTTGGCTTCGTTTTGTGCCCTCATGCTTCTGGCTTCTAGCCCTGTCATCTCTGCAGTAGAAGCAATACGTCCTCAAGCAGAAATTCCACGAGCAGAAGTAACAGCAAATTCATGGTGACCAGAGCAGAGGGGCTGCCTGCACTGACTAGTATTCCCGCCTATGAGATTTCCTGCCCAGGGAATTCTACCTTCCTTCCTGTCTCAGTCAGCGGGGGCTGCCCTAACAGATGCCACAGGTGGGGTGACTTACACGACAGGTATTTCTCTCACCCGGTTCTGAGGCTGGAAGTCTGAGAGCTGGTTGCCAGCCTGGCTGGGTTCTGGCCTGCAAGTGCCACCTTCTCAGGTATCTTTTATGAGGGCATCACTCCCACCGTGAGGGCCTCATTGTCACAATCTCATCTAACCTCAGGCCCCACCTCCATATACCATCACATTGGGGATTAGGGCATCATTATATGAATGGGCGAAGGAGTGGGGTGTGGACCTCAACATTCATTTCTGCCCTCTGGTATTTGGAACTCCAACATTGGGTGCGTGGTCATTTGATTAAACGCTATTTTCTTCCTATAGCCCTAAAGTGCTTGGAAGGGAATATTAATTTTTTTACATTGAATTCAGAGAGGATGGGAGAGGAAGAGATAGAAACATCAGTGATGAGAGAGAATCATTGGTCTACTGCCTCCTGCATGTGCCATACTGGTGATTGAGCCTGCAACTCGAGCATGTGCCCTTGACTGGAATCAAACCTGGGACCCTTCAATCCGCAGGCTGACACTCTATCCACTGAGCCAAAACTGCTAGGGCAATAACATTAATTATTTAGTGCCTCAGTTTACCATCACCTGTGCCCAGAGAGGAGTGATGGGAGGCAATAATTCTGAAATGGAGGCCTTGAGATGAGGAAAAACGCCAGCTGCCTCATGCTTTCATCCAGGGCCGCAAATGCACACTGCTGGCGGGCTGTGCTTTTTCATAGATGTGGCAAAGCGGAAATGAAGTTGAGAGATTAAGTGAAGAAAGAGCAGGACTTCCAATAATCTCCTAGAGGAAGTTCCAGAAATGACCACTAAGTGGCAGAAGGTGAACAGTTGTTCCTAAAACCCTGCAGAATCTTCAGGGATAAGTGGTAGGAACAGTGTGAGGCCCCAGGTTCCCCTCCACCAACCTGTGTCTCTACAGAAGAGCATGGTCCTTCATGGTTTGTAGCAGGCTCTGTAATGGGCCTCTTTGGGAGTATGTGTACGTATGAAGTCCTGTACTTATTATATACTTCAGACCCCCCTAAGCACTATGGAGGAGAGGGTGCTATTACAAGGGTCCTGATCCAGGTTTCCTGGAGAGAATATTCCAGGCTTGGGCTTGTCTAAAGAGTAGAGGTGGCTGGAATGAAAGAAGCCATGGAGCAGGTGGTTTGGGCAAAGACCAAGGACAGGGAGCAGCCGGATCCAATAGGGCAGGAATGCCTACTTTCTTCCCCTGGCAGCACCTCTGAGGAATTTGACACAGAAGGGACAAGAGGGTAAAGAGCGATCATGACCCCTTGCTCTGGGGTCACTCAGTGAAAGGCCATTCTGTATCCTGGTCATGTAAGATGTGCAGACCTGCAAGTTCCCTTTACGGAAACTGCCCATGGATGGTAATAGAGAATGCTGATTGCAATCACTGCACAATGGTCTATTTATCCCTGAAGCTTCCTTCCCTGACTTCATTTCTAGGCAAGTGAACTCTTTCTTGTGAGTAACATACAACCTCCTGGCTGTGTTTCCTGGAGCAGATGTCAAGGCAAGAAGTGCTTCTCCTGGCTCAGGAGGTGGAGACCCTCTGCTTCAGGAAGGGCAGTCTCCGTGCTAGGGATGTGAAGGGCAGAGACACTGAGGCCAACTTAGGCTTTGGTGTGTACAGGCCAGTGAGCACAAAACCAGCAAGAGGGAAAGACCCAGGAAAGGAGACAGAATAGGCCAAAGACGAACATCTCCTTCTGGAGAAATCTTAGATCTCTGATCTGTCTGTAATCTTAGGTTTAATCTAATACTGCCTGCAGCTCGCCAGTGTTAGGGACCATCTGTGCCCCAACTCCTGCCGAGGGATGTTGATTGGTAAAGGTGCAAGCTTGGTCCTTACTTCATTAATAAGAGAGACTTAATCTTTTTTTTAATATATGGAATCTTTGTAGGTAAAGCCCTTAAGATGAGGACTGAAAAATATGCCGTCTGTGTAACAATATGGGGCATGGATATCACTAGAGGGAGCTATTTGAGGGTGTGGTGGGAGCCAACTGGTTGACCCTCTTGCCTTCAGGTCATCAGGGTGAGCCTTAGCCTTAAACGTGGCTGTGGAGCTGGATGGCAGGAGCCCTGATAGGTCTGGGGTTCTCTCCTCAAAAGTGCTCTTGGAATCACTTTGTCTGCTTTGCACATGATCTCCTCAGGAGAGTAGATCAGAGTGTGTGCGGTGGGCTGTGACCCGTGGTGCATTTTCCTGGACAAGGTCACCCATTATTTTTGCAAAATTACCCTTTGCATATTCATGGAAGCAGCCTTCATTTCTCTACTGCCTCCAAAAACTCCTGGTTGCTCTCCAATGTCTCTGCATTGACAGGGCCATGGGGAGCAGAGGAAGCTAGTCCTCACTGCAGGGCAGGTAGGCAGAAGCACCTGATTTATCCTATATCTGGCAGGGAGGGGCGGGGGGGCTGCTGGTAGGGGAGGGGATAGCCAAACCTGCTCTCTGCTCCCAGTGGAGTGTCTCCTTTTGGTCACAGGTCTTGCCCCGGTACTGGTTCAGGGATGGGCACCAGCTCCACCCCTCACCGCCAGCGGGCTCTGGGGTAGGGTGATTTGGTGCACTTTCTCCCAAACCTGAAAACCCCACCTCTCTCTTCCTTTTTTTAATATATTTTATTGATTTTTTAGAGAGAGCATGGGACAGGGATAGTTAGAAACATTGATGAGAAACACAGATCAGTCGCCTCCTGCACAGCTCCCATTGGGGATGTGTCCACAACCAAGGTACATGCCCTTGACCAGAATCGAACCTGGGACCTTTCAGTCCACAGGCTGATGTTCTATCCACTGAGCCAAACTGGTTTTGGCCCCACCTCTCTCTTCTATGGCTGTGGGTCCAGGGCCGTGGCTCTGCCACAACTCTATGTCTTTGTTTTACATTGGAAAGAATCCCAGTCATAAGCAACACTAAAAGAGCATCCCACTCAATGCGGCAGCACTATTGACAGTTCTGTGTCTCACCTGCAAGGGCCCAGCACCAGTGCCTGCGCCAAACATCTCCCTGTCTGACTCCTCTGCCGCCTGTTTGTGCCGCCTCTTCCCCACAGGAGCCTCTGAAAGGCCATTCTTGCAGAAGTGATGAAGGTGACCACAATCCTAACCAACCCTCATTGAGTGTGTGATATGTGTCAGACTCTGTGTTAGGAATTTTCTGTGCATCCCATTTAATCCTCTCGTCAATCCTAGGTTCCTTTCTTATTCTCCATTTACTGATGAGAAAAACCGAGACAGACCCAAAGCTGCAGGAATGTAAAATGGATCTGAGAAGCCTCCCTGGTTTATTTCTAAGAGTCTTTTTCAATATAATAATTTGTTAGTTGAATGATGAACTTAAAAAGATAATGTAGAATCTACTACTAGTATTTTAACAAAAATCTAAAACCGCACTAGCCGCCTATCTAATACCATCCACCTGAGTTGTTAAAGGAACTGAGGTACCTTTTTAAGTGTTGTAGGCAGCTCCTCCAGTGATGATGGTTTCCCCTCCAACTTCTTGAGGAGGCAGGCAGCACAATGCTCGGTCTCGGCCAGGGATCATGTTGTTTCCCCCGCTCTGGAAAACCCATTATTGGTCCTCACATGTATGTTCTGCCAGAGCTCTGGGAAGCCTGAAGTTGCATTGAAAGCATGAGCCACAATCTGTTCTTTAGCTGCTGACCAAGAGTCTCAGCTGTTCATACACAAGAGCAAATAAGTGGGTATGCATTAGCTGTTACATCTACGTTAGCCTAATGCAGCTGCTGAGTCGATTCCAGGACATAATTGAAATGTTGGAACCTCTGATACCTATAAGGTATAAGGCAACTTTCCGGAGCGCTACATACGTAAAACATGTGATAGTTACTATAATGAGTAGAGACGGGGTAAAATATTTCTGGTGAAGGTATGCCAGCTCAGTCAGCCCAAAGGCTGTAAACACTATCAACCAGGTGCTAGAGTAAGAAATATTGCACTTCATATGAAACCACCAAGTTAAATATTTTGGAGGCAACGAGTAGTGATAAACAGGTTCCTGAGACTGTTCTTACAAGAAGAGTCTATTTATATATTGTGTCTATTTATATATTTACAAAAGTTTATCAGTTTGTCAGCCCATTAGTAACCTTGGCATTATTTTCACTAACCTTTATCCTTATTTTTTAAAGGAAAACTAAGTGTAATGTTAGTCATATTTCCTTTTGGACCAATAATATTTGTTTAAAATTGAGAACTGAAAGAAAACAAAACAAAACACACAAACTAACAAAACACATCCTAGTGATAACGACATTTTATTTCAGCTTACTTCTCCTGGGATTCAAACAGGAAAAAGCCGGTTGGAAGAACCTCTCTGGAAATGAAGGTGGAGACTCTGCCCAGGTTTGCTTTTCGTCAGCCAAACCTTGGTGAGCCTCTGAGAAGAGAGTCAGCAGGTCATGTCGGAAGGCACCATACTCACAGTGAATTCATGAGAACTCATTGTGAGTCACCCCAGAGCTTTCGGAGAAATAGAGCTTTCAGAACACAGGTTTGAGGCTGGGTACATGTCACTGATAACGCCCTCAAAGCCCAAACCACTTTCCTTGGTAATAGTTCCGTTTCATTCTTTACCTAGGATGCAGCTATAGTAACAAGGTATAAAAAATAATAAGCATGCAGCCCTTTATTAGTTTTGCAAAGTCTCTGCTTATAGTTCTGTATAGTACATGACTGTGTTATACAAATACAGTTATTTACAAAAACACTCTAGCTGTGCAAACTTGTTACTTTTTAAAAAATGTATGGATAGTCCCATTTCTGCCCATCCCAATATATAGTTTTAAAGCATGCATAAAAATTAACTTTGGTGTGGGAAAACTACTCTATGTGCTGTCACATATAGTGTTTTTATGTCTATTTATATATTTACAAAGGTTTATCAGTTTACAGAACAGTACAGAAGTTACATTTTAAAATCCACAATGTACTGTAATAGTGTGGGTTTCCAGGTCTCAGAAAACAAAGGAAGGGGTTAGATACAGCAAAGAAAACAACTAGATAATCCCAATATGTTAGAAAAAAAGAGAAGGAGGAGGAAGAGGCAGAAGGGGGGAAGAAGAGAAAGAAATGCAAAGAAAACTAGCTTGCTTAGGCTGGCAAATTATTATACATAATTTTCATGGCAGTGCAATTGGTTTGATAAATTGCTTTCCACATATGACCCTGGGTTGGCCTGTTGTTTAGACACTACTTTCAAATGTACAATGCTATAGTATCAAAATGTTTTGGCAAAAAAAGTCTTGAAAGGAACCATGAAGTTTTGACAAAAATAGAAATCTGTAATAAAGCTAAATAACACTAAAATAAAAGGAAATATTATAGTATTTCTTTTACAATTTGTATAATCACACTTGCTTATTTCTCTGTTCACTTCTAGTCTCCGTAATGAAAAATATTTTTATACAAAACATACTAAAATTCTGGAATCATACATGTTTTACATGCTGAATACATTGTTTTCCTGTCTCACACACACCCTTCTCTTTCACCATACTCTCTTCCTGTAACACATGCTTACTTCATTTAACAGGTGTTGAATACAGACAGTTAACACTATGTAAATACAATAGCAACAACTAAAAAAATCAAACCAAACCAAACAAGCTTTACTGAAATCTACTCATCCAGTATTTAGTACATACTTAGCATCAAGCCTCAAACAGTACAGCAATATGTTACATTCTCTTATGAAAACAGTTGTTAAAAGACTGTTATATTTTTTTTTCTAAATTTTTAAATGCATCTGCAACTTGTGCCTAATAGGATGTGGCCTTTAAGAGGTTTCCTTTGCTGTGGATGGGGTGGCTTTGCTGGAACTTCCATTCTGTGCCTTGTAGCTGGTGAGGCTGGGAGTATGGATGGTCCTGATGCTCCTGGCACCTTGGATGAGTGAAGTGGGGGAGGCAGGGGATGGAGGGGAGGAGGAGCAGGAGGGAGGGGCTGCTCGGCCATTGGGAGTCTGCAGTGAGAATGAAAGATGGTGACCTTTACCTGTGTGAGTGGGGCTCTGAAACTTTAAGGAGCCATTAGAGACAGAGGGGATGAGGGAGGCTGAGGAGGCAGATCGTCCTGTTTGGGGGCTGAGAGGGTTAGAAGTAACCAGTGGTTTAGAAGCAGCTAGGTTAGGGAAGTTAGAGCTGTCACCACTAGAAGAGGGCAGAGAGCCGCTTTTCCCAGAACTGGGAGAAAGGGCTGGAATCTTAGAAGCAGGTAAGGAGGGGAAAGCAGGTTTACAGTCCCCACCAGCTTTCTTAGCACTTCCATTAGCCTGCAAATAAAGACGGCGGGAGACAGTTTGTCAGAAAGCTGGTAACATGATCGATCGTTCCACAGGGTCTTGCAACACAGCCCTTCTGAGAATAATTAAATAAAAGACATCCACCCAACCAAACTAGTTCAAGGCCTGAGCTAAGTCTCAATGAGCTGTACTGGACCTGGGAGAAAACACCAAAATACAGAGCAGAGGATGCAGAAAGGAAGAAAGGAGACCATGTCTGGGGCTGGGTCAGCCATGTGTCTGGGTTAAGGGGTGAGGGTGGGGCGTGGAGTGTTAATGTGCCTCTAATCAATGCAATCAACATTAGTGGGGAGACTTTCAGGATAGATCAAAGACAGGTTTGTCTACTCGGTTTCTCAGGGCATTCTGATGAACCACTATATTCGCCAAAGAAAAGCCACCCCGCGTGGCAGCTTGTGTTAATGGCTGAACTTGGGACTCACAAAGTAAACGATGTTTTATTGCAAGCATGCAAAAGTGTGGAGAAAAGTTCAACAAAGGTTTTTAGACTTTTTTCATGCCCCAGATCCAGGACGTCTACACAGACTATAGCTTACAAAGAAAACACAACAGTTGGTATAAACTAAGTCAGCAACTTGCTCCACCACTGTAAGTGTGTCCATCCAAAACTGGTTTTAAGGTAAAACTACCTGACGATATTGGCGGGGATCCTGCAGTTTGGTCTGCTTGCCGGGCTTGTCCAGGCTTCCGGGTCTATTCTTGGAGCTCATGGGTACTGGCATCCTGCTGGTCTGTGGGGTCCCACTGGGGGCCTGTGGGGAAGAGCAGCGATATGGGGAAGAAAAGGGAAGTGTGTGAGCGGATTATCACTGAGGCTGGCCCACTGTGTGCCAAGAAGCTCAATGTGAGAAGCCACAGCCCTACATGCAGAACAGATCTGGGAGACGGACATCAGAGGACACCACTGGGTTAATTCCAAGAATCAAACAGAATAAACTGCTCCACTACTGATCAAACAGATTTTAATGTGAGTGTCAGAGCAATCATTTCAATGGCAAATGGATGACCCGGCATCCTTGCGCTTACCCAACACCGATCAGCAACAGAGGTAAAACCAGAATCAATTAGCTGTTAGACACCCAGTTGTTGTTGTTTTGAAGGGGAGGGAGAAAGTGTGAGAGAAAAGTATCAAGGTGAACAGACAAAAAAAATAAATCAAATATAATAAATGAGCCACCTGAAAGGAAGCAAGTCAACCACAAGACCCCTTTTGCTAATGGTGATTATGGCAGATTTAGGAAAGCAGCTGGGTCTTTTCATTTTCCATCAGACCAAGATACCTTACGTGAAGCTGAAGGTATTGCTGAGGGGGGTTCTAGGGCAGTGGGAGCTTCTTCCAGAACTAGCAAGGCTTGGGGAGAGGCCTCCTGGGCTATGTGGGATGAGCTTGCAACAGAATCTCTGTTGGGAGAACATGAGATATCAACGAGGGCTTTTGGACTCATTTCACTGATTGTATTTTCCAGCTGTTTGATGGTCTGCTCCAGGCTGTCCAGTGTTCTGTAGGTGTTATTTCTAATCTCATCAGTTCTGGAAATGGAAGATGTGTTCTCCAGACCAGGCTGCCCTTGTCTCCTGAGCCTGTTTTGTGGGGTGTCTTCAGTTGGAGAAGACTGAGTGATTTCAAATCGCTTGGCTTCTTTGTGCTGCTTCAAAGTGCCATCCTCTTCCTCCTCTTCGTAGACCACCACCTGCAAGGTCTTCTTCCCCGTCTTGGTTCCTGTGCGAATTGCCTGAGTGAGAGCAGCGAGTTGCTTTTTAGGGAATTTGAACTTGAACTTTTTCTTGGGACTTTCTAACTGGTCATATGCCACATCACACTTGCTTTCTGAACTTGGCGAATCCGCTCTTCTACTCGTGGCCAGCTCAGCCTTAGTCATTCCCTGTCCTCCTGACACTCTGGTGTCTCCTGAGAGGGAGTGTGACTGCAATCGGCTCTCAGCCTGAAGTCCTGAGCCGGGGCCTGACACAACCTTATGGAACTTTAGGGAAGTGTTATTCTGGACCACAGTGTCTCCATTTTCCTCCTCTTCCTCCTCTTCTATCTTTTCCTCTGTCATCATTCTCTCTAATTCCTCATCGCACTCCTCAAATATGGTTGAAAGTCTCTTATATGCAGATCGGATGTCCATGGGTTCGTCAAAAATGATGATGACTGGTTTCTTGTCTAGGCACACGACTGGCTCTTCATTTTCAGTCCCTTTTTGTTGGGAAGACATCTCTTTTTTGGCATCAATATTCACCGTCTGTACATCTTCTCCCTTCTTGCTCACTATCTCGTGGACCTCCCCGCTGGAGAGAACCTGGACTGCAGTTCTGGTAATCATGAAGGCGATGTTGTCTGTGGGTCCACTTTCCTCAGTGGGAGAACTTGGGGTTGATTCTCTGTCCTCATTAGGTTTCCCGTTAATAGCATGCCAACCCCCCTTGGGTCTTAGCACAACTTGGCCAAACTCTGTCACAGGAACCTCTTGATCTTGAGTTTGGACATCACAAATACTCAATTCAGTTAACCTAGTGGGAGAGAGTAGGTGACATCTATCTGCATTTTCTTGATCTCGTTGAGTCATCTCTTTTGTCTTTCCATAATTCATCTTCTGGTTCTCAGGGTCAGAAGGAGGGCTCTGCAGTCCTGAGATTTTAGGCCCTTTGCTTATTTCATCTTCTAACAAATTGGTGCCAGGGAAACTGGAATTGACCTTAGACACATTTTTCTGGGAATAGTTTCTACTGTCTCTAAGTAAACTCTTATTGGGTATGGAATTTTCCTTCATTAAGATGTCAGTTTTATATTCTGATGTTCTTGAGGCATCAAGAATATCTGATGTTCTTGATGTCAGTTTTATATTCTGATGTTCTTGAGAAATACTATTCTCCTCTCCTCTTTCCCACTTAGGATGGTCACTATGTGTAGGAGCCCCAGAGTTGACCTGTGAGGGAGAGTGGAGGAGGGAAATGACATGCATTAATCAGAAATGGATCTGGAAAGGAGGCTAATTAATCTGTATCTATCGGCTGGAACATAGATCAGGGAACTCACCTTTCGGGATTCCATTTGGGGGCCATTTTCATATTCAACATCAGATTTCCGTACATCTTCGTGGAAAAATTCCAAATTCTGGTAGAATAGTGTAGGACATGTTACTCCACAAAACCACACCCACCCCCAAAGTGGACTATAACTAAATTGTTCCTTTAATTACATTTCCAAAACATGCGGGCCAACCACAAATGTTACAACCACATTTGGGCTACCAGTCCAAAGCCTATAGCTCTGTTTACCTTGGGCTGTTTTGTTCGCCAACTTCCAAAAATGCCCTGTGTTTGCATAAGATGAAATCTCAATTAGCAAAATATTTCAAGAAATTCAAATCTGGTGGGGGAGCAATGAAGAGAATAAAGGGACTGATTCTGTAGGATATGTCCTCTTTTCAATATCTGACAGTGAGCTTGGCAGAAGCGGAAACTGGCATGGTTTGCCATTGCAGAAAGCACACTATGTCAGCAGGCAGAATCAGCATCTTTTGCCTGCTACTTAATTGTGTCACTTTAGGCAAGTGACTCCACTTCTCTGGGCCTCAAAGTTCTTGCTTATAAACTGAGGCACTAAACCAGCAGATTTTTCATGTCCCTTCCAGCTAGTTATTTCAGTCCTATCAGTTTTGTTTATGGAAAGTGTCCTCCAAGGACATCTGCACTGGTAGGGTGTAGAACTTTGAGATTTAAAAAAAAACACCACACATTCTTTTTCAAATGACAGATTGAAATATACTCGCAGTTTGTACTTTCACTTGCCAAGAAAACTGTCAAAATAGCCTTCAAAGTAATCACACCAAGAAGATCAAATGCAAATTCAGTGTGATAATGCTGCTAAAGTATCATCTAAACATTTACAAAACAGATATCTGAGCCTAGCCTAGGATTGTGACTGGCACATCATGATTATGATTTTATTCACTATATATATAGTCTGATGTAGAGCAAGGAGACATCCTGAGGCTCTCATCAAGATTCCAAACAGAAGAGCACAGCATGGAGGACCCAGGATGCAGAGGGCTCCCCCGGGAAGCACGTCCTTCCCTGGATGGTTGCGACAGTAACCAGCCCTGTCGCAACGCTCACACTAACCATGCTCTGTCATTTCCAGGGCACTGCTGTCCTTTCTTCTCATTGCAGAAGCCCAAGAAGAAGAGGTGAGTTTAGTAGGATGGGACATAATCCCAACAAGGTTGTTTCAACAACAGCATAACAAAGCACAGTAACCCAGGCCCCCACCAAAGTCAACCCAGAGCAGTCTTACTACCCTGCTTAAAAATGGAAAGAATGTTCATAGAGGTTAAGGGATAATACACAAACAACAGAGTCCCTATAAATCACATGGAAATATCATACAAAGTATAAGGTGAAATAGCCAGCCAACACTACCAATTTAACTTCTCCTTACCCCCAGGAGGTCCCCAAACAAGAGCAATGAATGACTCAGCTGCTGTGGTTGAACGACATAATATCTTTTGTGGGATTTTACATTTAGATGATTAAACAACTAATACAACAAGTAAAAGGTTTTATGAAAAAGAAATGAGGCTTAGGCCTAAGGTTTCAATTCCAACTATGGAATCAGCACGTTAGGGCCTGTGTAAGAATTTATCCTTGAATCAGGGAAGGAATAGCCATATGATCTAAAGAAGATGCCTGAACAGTGGATGTTCGGCTGGCCCAGGTGCTGGGGGGTAGACCTACTCTCTGTTCTTATTAGTCAGGCCGCGTGTCATACCTATCATGAAATATTTGGAATGCCACCATCTGAGACATGCATTGTAAGACAGATCAAGTAGCAGGAACACTCCAATGGAAGGTCACTAAGATACAGTTGCCAAGCTTAGGTTTCATGTGACCTACCATTTTGTCGCTAGAAGAAGAATGGGTGTATCAAAGCAAGTGCCTTAACTTTATTCAGAGTAGCATGGTCACAACTGTCATGTAATCTCACAATGATTTCTTATATAGTCAAGTGTGAATAATTAAGCCTCATTAATATTTATTTATGGGCTCTGAGATTTGAATTATTCAGACAACTGGTGAAGCAGGCTCAATATGCATACGGGCAATAAATTGAAATTAGAGACAAAACTATAGGACTACTACATGAAAGTCAAGAATAGGCTAATGCTTTCTGATGACAGGAGAAATATTTTAAAAGATATATAAAAGATACAGAAAAGGAGATGAATAGCCCAGGAAGAGGTTAATGGCAACAATTTGGGGACAAGTCTGATATTGACATTATAGAATAGATCAAACTACTCAGTATAATGATCTATAATAAGCACCTGTGATTAAACCCAGTGTTGGGCACTCAATACAGACCTGCTTATTATTAGCTGATGGACCCCTGATTGAGATAAAAGAGATAGATGGGATATGGGTTTCTAATTGCTGGACAAAACATCCATGTAAATTTCAAGGCAATTAACAAAATTCTACAATGAGACAATAATCGTCTCCAGAGGGATCTTCAAGAAGTTCCCAGTTTCTAGTGTTTTAGACAAAAATAGTCCCATTGGCCCAAATATGCCCTGTAACTAAAACGTGCTAGGGTCTTTCATGGCCTGGTCTTAATAAGGCCACATAAGGGAATTCCAGAGACTGTAAAAAATATATATATTTCCAATATGACTGTCATGGATTCAATCCAAATTAGTAGGAGGTTTTCTTCATGAGAAAGATTTATCAACAATAATCTCATAATCTCCCATGATGTACTGGGAAATTGTACAGTGCCTGGTTACTGGCTTCCTGTGGCAGACTCATTGTACACAGGGCTCTCTGTTGGCTGTGAGCCAGGGAGGAGCAGGCGGGGGTGGGGTGGGGGTTGGGGGCTGCAGGCACCAGGCTGCCTCTCCTGAAGGGTTGTATTAGAATAACTTCTGATTTCGTGACCCTTTAGCTCCTCTCTGAACTTAACGTGCACATGGACTGCAGTGCCCACTTGGAGTTGCAATGCACTAGCCGAGATAGTTGACTTCATTTAAGGGCCACTAGAACCTCTGAATTTTGAAATATACATTCTGGTGAGACATGTAAGGACTTGCGTTGGTGATAATAAGCTTTCTAGCCTAACATTTAGATAGTGACTTTATTCAAATAAGATGACTCTATTGCCAAAATATAATAAAAGCTCCAGGTCTAACTTAATGTTGAGATTCAATCATGTGCTCTCCCTAAAGTAATGAGGTCATGACAATGAACTTTGTTCCAGAGCCTGGACATCTGTTTCAAAGCCATTCGAATGCCACAAAGTGTATTAGCACTAAAACTATTGAACTTCTTCTCCTGGAAGGTCCACTTTGAGAATTTGTAATATAAGAGAATTCTGTTGGGTATCTTTAAACATGTGTGTAGATATATGTGTGTGTTTCCATGACATCCACCTGTGGACGGCCATAGGTGTGCAGCTCTGCCTTGAGCTTCCTTCCTGGAATCTACGGCTTTCACTGATTTTTAATATAGATGCTTTGGTCCAGAAGATACATTAAAAATGAGAAAAAGTGCTATAAACTTAGTGTTGGTGTTTCTTTTTTTGTGTCTGTAAGAGTCATTCTGGACAATCTTGAAAGATTTATACAGTGGTACCTCGAGATACGAGTGCCCTAACATATGAGATTTTTGAGATACAAGCCGTCGAGCGAGCGATTTTTGCTTTGAAATACGAGCAACATTTGAGATAGGAGTAATCGCGAGGATCGGCCGGCTGCACACAATCCACCAGTTTACCGTGACTTGACTCGAGTGTCTCATAGTTTCCCACGCCTCAAGGTTACGGAACGAATTAAACTTGAATCTCAAGGTACCACTGTATTCCTTAGTTTGTGAAGATAATGCCTCATTTCTGCACATACTGTTGTATGCTGTGCACAGAAACAATGCCTCTGCTCAGAAAACCTCAGCCAGTTATTTCTGAACTAAACACAAAGCGGTGTCTCAGTTCATTGTCTTTTTAAAGGTGAGAGAAAAGGAGAGGGCACAGAAGGGCAAGCGCAGGAGCGGTTAGTGTCAGAGCAAGGAAAGAAGGGCTGTCCGACCGCGTGGCAGAGGTGTAATTGCCACGTTACCTTCTTCTCCTTGGGTGAGACTGTGGCCCCCGGCCTAGTGTCTTTAGCGTGACTGTCAGCCCGGGACTGCTCAGCATGACTGTTTGAATTTACATCCATAAAAGAACACTTCTGGAATGCCTATGGAATTAAAATACTGAGGTTAACAGGATTCTGTGTAGTGAGGATGAAGGAGAAGACAGGCAAGCAGGGAACCAATCTAGAGTGTGGAGACCGCAGCCCTGTCCTGCATGCAGGTCACACCAGGGCAGGGAGGCAAAACCTGCTCCCCTTTTGGCCTCAGGCCCACAACGCTGGCGAGGGGGCAGAGCCTGGGGCTAAGGCCTCCAGATTTCTGGGCCACAGCAAGATAAAAGGACATAGTCCTTGCAGAGAACACACTTTCTTCCTGTCCAGGGTGAAACTTGGTTTGTGCTTAGAAGGGCTTCTTGTTTTGACCTTTCAAAAATATTGATATGTAAGTTAATTTTAAAAAAAAAGCCATCTTTTCTTTCTTTTTCCTTAATTTTTTTTTTACCAGACTCAATTTAGTTATTGAAGCTATAGAAAAAGGTCACAAGATATTAAAAACATTTAAACCTTAAAATAAAAGTAATGCTTGCCAGTTCATTGTCTGAAATAGTAACAGGGACTTTGTGCTCCGAGGTGTTCTGAGGCTCACTGAAAAAGCTGTGCTCTTCAGCACCATGGGATTCTGAGTGGCCTCGGATCTGCCTGAGGCCTAGATTAGTTTCTGAAAATGTCCTGGTTTTAGTAGCCACACCAGCTCATGTGAGCAGGGATCCAGGAAAGGAAGCACAGGCTATGTCTGCAGGGCAGAGGGGAGCAGCAGGGTGATGGTGAGAGGAGACACAGTAACCCAAAAACCCACGTTTCTTGAAATCAGAGGTTTTCAACGTATCACCTGGCTTAAAAACTATTACCCACGGCTCACCCAGAAAATTATATCTGAATCTCTGGGCCGTAGAACTTATGTAATTCTAATGAACAGCCAGGATTAAAAACTACTTATTTAAATGAATCATCTCAAATAATTCGTTCATATTTCCTTAATGTCAAGTACTGTCATCTGGAAATAACTGCAGGCAGAAAGAATAATCCATGCCCTCCCCAAGTGAACGTCTCATTGCTGGTCTAAGAAAGAACGGAGCTGATGCCCAGGACTCTCCCCAGCCTGCTTCCCATTCTTTGTGGACTCTCTGCTCCCGCCTCTCCGGCACCCTCCTTGTTGGCTTGGAGTTGCCCAGGACTCTGCTCACTAAGACCACTTGCCATCTCTGTTGGGCTGTTAGATCCTGGACTTCGGAGCCTGTGGTTTCTGATGATGCCTGTTGACAGGAGCATGAAAGTTGTTCAACCATTATGCTCCTTGTCCTGCCGTGGGGTTGAGGGCTGTCTAACTAGAGCCACTGGCCAACTTTCTGAGCAGCGGGATGGGTCCCTACCCCAGCAGGATGGCTGGGTTTGGTTAAGTTAGGGTTAGAGCACATCACTCACCACTAGTACCTAACCACCAATAATAAAACAAGAAGCCAGATACACTGCTTTTGTAAAGCTTCCAGTTAAAGAAAGCATCAAAGATACTCAGACTTTGATGGAGGAAAATATTATCAAGTGATGGGCTCTAAGTGGCTAGAATAAATAAATTAATGTTCTTAGGAGACTAGTGCAGGATTATTCACAAGACTAACACTCTCCACTTTCTTATTAGTAATTATTCACCATGTACAGATCTACAATGATCTAGTGCTCTGTCACCATTTGAATCAAACTGGGCCATGACCCATTCACACCCTAATTTGGGGCCAGATACTACAATGATTGGCCCCAGGATCTGCCTACACACTTAGAACATGCACCAATCCCGGTGACACATAGGCTTGACATGCCAGGGTCAATAGCCTCATTGGATAACTGGGTGATGGATGCCTCCATGCTTCCAGCTGTTTCATGAGTTGCTAACTTTATAAATCTGTGATTCCTATAAATGAAATCCTCAAGCCATTCAAAAAACCTTTGAGTAATCTGATTGGTAAAGGGGATGCTCGAGTCCAGCCTGTGAGTTTTAGTGAGGCTTGAAAGGCTTGTGCATGCCCCATGTTCCCTATAAAATCCAAGCAGCTTCTTTTTAGCAGGCATTACCACAGAAAGCAGAGTAGGACAGCAGCAGTGGAAATGACATGGTTTTGAAAGCTCTCCCTATTCCAAATGCAGGATGCAAATCCTCGAGCCTGCACACAACCATGGGTACACTGGTGAAAAGTAACATGTTTGGAGCCCCAAAAAAGTTATGAACTTACCATCTGAAGGACCCCAGAATTCTATAATAAGAATGAGTCAAAATGAAATACTCTATGAACAGACTTCATCTAAGCATTATGCATATGTCTTCAGTTTGTTAAGTTCTCAGAATGGATACACAGGGCAGGTTCATGTCCACAATTTGAATGTGGGATCAGTTTTGGATATAGCCCCTGCACCCCATCCTTAATCCTATGAGTGGATTGTGGCAATTAGTTACAAATAAAAATCTAAAATTAACAATTCTTAAATAGGCAAGAAAAATGGTAAATAAGACTATTTGGTTTTTCAGAATATTTGAAAAGATGAAATTGATATTGAATGGGAACCTTGTCTGGAGTGAAGGAGGCCAGATGACTCAAGTTCAGTCATTCTAAATATCAAGGCCAAGTAACAGGACCCTGTGCTTGAAGTGGGAGCTCAGCAGTTCTTATCAAGAGAAACCATGGCCGGTGTTTCTGATTTCCTTTTAAATTATTTTTAAAGGGAAACAGAGACTATCAACACAGAGAGGAAGAAAAGTAAATTCTACCAGCCAGAGTTAGGAAAGCTTGCAATTGATTTTTTGTGTACACTGTCTAAGTTGTTTCATAAAATGGTCATTCCTTATACACATCCTAAAGGTGTGCTGAGAGCTCAGTGAAGGCCAAGACCAGCCTTTTCTAACCAATGAGTCTGTGAGAGATATAGGCAGAATCCCTGATGGGAAGAGCAAGGAGCCACGGTCAGTCACTGCATCCACATACCTGGAGTTCTGCCATGATTTTGTCTCCTTCTTCCTCTTCCTCATCCTTTGAGGAGCAGGTAGTGACTGATGGTGGCAATGGAGTCCATGCTGAAGCAGGCTCTTCTGCTGGGCACTTTGCAGCTCTAGCCTGAAGGCTTGATCCAGCATCTTCACTGCTTACCTATAGAAAATTCAAGCCACAGATGTTGGCTAAACACCCCCAGGTCTGGCAAAAAGAGGGAGTGGCTACAGAGGACCTCATGTTCTCTCACTGCCTACTAAACTGACTTCCTAGCTCTTTGAATTGAGTTGAAGGGCTATTTTGTCCACTTGCATTTAGTTTAGGTTTTTGTTCATGTAAGCTACCATTTTGGTGAATGGATTGAAGAATTATAATAAAATTATAACTCCTCACCATTCAGTGCCTGTAAGAAAGGTCCTCCCATACTATCTCCATAAAACTTGAATTTTACATTAAACATCCTATCTAATAAAGAGACACATGCAAATTGACCGAATCTCTGCTATACCCACAAGCCATGCCCACCAGCCAATCAGGAGCAAGTATGCAAATTAACCCAACAAAAATGGTGGCAGCCATGGAGCTGTAGAGAGCAGGAAGCTTGGGTTGCTCTGGCGATGGAGAAAGCTAAGCTTCCTGCCCCACGCTGGCCTCTGTTGAAGGCTAGAAAGTTTCAATTATAGAAGAGAAATAAGTCCCAGATACCAGGGCCTCCGCTTGGGTCGCCGGGGGTGTGGCCAGCCTGCAAACCACCACAGGCTCCTCGCCCAGGCCACCCCATGCCCTAAGGGAACCTCCACCCTGGCCTGAGACACCCTTCAAAGTAAACCAACACACCAGGCCCCCAACCACACACCAGGCCTCTATCCTATCTAATAAAAGAGTAATATGCAGATTGACCATCATGCCAACATACAAAATGGCTGCCTCCATTTGGCCAAAGATGGCTGTCCCTGTGTGGACACAAGATGGCCACCACAATATGGCCAGCAGGGGAGGGCAATTGGGAGGGACCAGATATGCAAAGGAGGGCAGTTGTGGGTGATCAGGCCAGCAGGGGAGGGCAGTTAGGCGTGACCAGGACAGCAGAGGAGGGAAGTTGGGGGCACCGAGCCTACAGGGAAGGACAGTTTTGGGGGGAGGGGACCCAGGCCTGCAGAGGAGAGCAGTTGGGGGAAGACCAGGCCTGCAGAGGAAAGCAGTTGGAGGGGGACCAGACCCGAAGAAGAGGGCAGTTAGGGGTGACCAGGCCTGTAGGGCAGGGCAGTTAAGGGCAATCAGGCTGGCAGGGGAGGGCAGTTAGAGGTCACCAGGCCTGTAGAGCAGGGCAGTTAAGGGCAATCAGGAAGGCAGGAAGGCAAGCAGTTGGGAGCCAGCAGTCCTGGATTGTGAGAGGCAGTCGGACATCCCTCGAGGGGTCCTAGATTAGAGAGGTTGCAGGTTGGGCTGAGGGTCACCCCCATCCCCACGCACAAATTTTGTGCACTGGGCCTCTAGTAAAAGATAAAGCATGCCATGTTCTGTGCATGTGCTAAAGCTTATTAAGCATCTCTCTGTATGGACTCTCTCAACCATGTTAGCTCATCCCAGTTATCTTTTTAAGGTGGTCTTTCTTTTTCTTCCCTCTGCTACCCTTACTTTCAATCTCATGATGACCTGCTGGGGAAGTAGCTTATGATTTGCATTTCACATCATTGCAGCTAAAAATCAAGTAAAGATAAAACTAGTGTTGCTGCAGTAATTCTGGCTAATGTTTTTCCATCGGTGGTACTTTCTGCCCATCTAGTTTTATTTGATTCTCTGCCTCAGTACTTTTTATGTTCCAAACGAGAGCAGATACAACCTTGTCTAAGGGAATCATATGAACCAAGTGACCAGTTTGCCAGGCCTTGACCCATCTGACCTTAGTGATGGTGTTCTCCTTCCTGCTGGGGTAGACCACTTCGCCAGTCCTGGTGGTGGTGAGCCCAGATCCTGGCAGGTAGCTTCGTCTCGGGGGTGGGGGAGGAGGGGGTGGGGACTTGCCCCCCAACCTGTCCAAATCCTGCTCGGAGCTTGGAGAATCTTCTGTAAAACAAAGTGCCACTGCACAATCATCTCCTTTCAAGATGACGCTCAAGAGTCTGGTGTATTCCTATAACTTTGATACATTCTGATGCAAAATTTTCTCTATTCCTTCCATAGTACAAAAATTAATGGTAAAATCCCTGCAGCTCAATTGACTTGAAATCCTGGAAAGACCTTTCACAAACTAATTAACCCCTTTGTTTTCTCATCTGTTAAATGATATTATAACAAGCGCCTCTCCATTGGGGTGCCCTGAGGATTAAGTTATACATAAGGCACAGTGCTTACTGCTTTATGACAAATGTTATGCAACTATTAGCTGTCATTATCAAACCAAAACAGGTACCTTGGAGAAATAAGTGATCGGACCTAAAGGCAAATGCAGAGCCCTGCATGGCCTCCAAAGCCCCCAACCCCTGGCAAAAAACAGCCTTGGGAAGAGGCATTGGGTAGGGGTGTGTTAGAGTAGAATATGGCCAAGGAAAGGGCAGAGGGAAACTGGGAAGCACATGGGAACAGAGAACAAAATCACAGGGAAAGTGGGGGCTTTGGTCATGGTGATGGGCTTGGAAAAGGCTCTCTGCTAAAGAACAGAGATAGCAAATGCAGTACAGAGAGGATTATAAAATAGTATTGATATTTACTCAGCTTCCCCCTGGAAAATGCTCAGAAAGAGCCTCATTGCAAAGCCCTTCACCAACCTTCCGCACTTCTGCCCTTTACAAACACTCTGCCCAGCAGCTCACTAAAATGATAGAACTAGACATTCAGGGTCAGCGCTTGTAGTGGGCTTTTCCCAACCCTCTCTAGGGACTGGAGTGTTTGTCTTTTCTGAGCAGAGAGACAGAGTTCTTTAGAATACTTGACGCTTTCCCATTTATAGTGGTGACAACCTTGCCCAACTGGTGGCTCAGTGGTTGAGCATCAACCTATGAACCAGGAGGTCAGGGTTCGATTCCTCGTCAGGGCACATGCCCAGGTTGTGGGCTCAAACCCCAGTGTGGGACAGGCAGGAGGCAGACGATCAATGATTCTCTCTCACCATTGATGTTTCTCTCTCCTCCTCTCCTTTCCTCTCTGAAACCAATAAAAATGTATTAAAAAAAATAAGTTGTGACAGACTTGGGAAATCATGAGGGTGACACGCCAGTGAGTGGACAGTTCCTATCTCATGCATGAGGGTGCTGAGTTGGCTCCTATGCCAGCAGCCTGGCCTCTGCATGGTTACCTCTAGGTTGGGTCACTCTCATAAGCATGTCAAACTCGCTGCTTGCGGGCCTCATGCCTTAGCATAGTCTGGCCAACCCAGTTTTCTCCTCTCAGGTGTGATTACAGACTTCCTCTTTGAGCAACTAATTCAAGCTCCTCTCAGCCCTATTCTCACTAGCCCTGACCTTGATCTGCTGAGCCAAGCTTAGGCAAAGAATCCACTTAGCAAGTATTCCCCATTCTTGACAGCTGAGAAGTTCTTCATTCCCCACCCTGATATCTAAGTCCTTGGCCTGCCTTTCGCAGGAATCCCACCTGCTACACTCAGAGCTGAGTCAGTCTCTCTCCTCCTTTGCAAGAGTCTTGAGTCAAGTTTCCTTGATATTTTTAAACATCTGTTTTTGTGAATACTTTTGCTTTACCATTGACTGAGGCCACCATCCCCCAAATTTTCCATTCATATTTTTGGGAGCTATCCATCCTTCCCCATTATATACATAGGCAGACAATCCATCCAAAAGGAAATACAAATGATTTTTTAAAAATCCCAAGTTTAGAATTTTACCCAATTAGTAGATAAAAATAAAAGCAATAACATTCATGACAAATAAAGAAAAGTAATAGAAATCAAAGTTTACAGAGAATGGATGATACCCTCACCCACTTTTAGTGGCCTGGACATTATTAAACTCTTTGACAAGAAACCAGGCCATGTGTTAAAAAAAGAAAACAACAACAGTAAGAACACTTTAACTGAGGGAAGATACTATGGGGAGTAATTACAAATATAATTTATGCAAACTTTTTTTAAATCTGAAAGAAAATCCCAAATGAGGTTAATAAAATTGATAATATTTTTGTTGTATATCAGAAGGAACAATTATAATTTGTTTAACATTCTAAATACATAACATTTTCCTTTTTTTTAACTTTATTTTTATTGTTGACACTATTATGGATGTTCCCATTACCCCCCTTTGCCCACCTCCACCCAGTCCGTCCCCCTTCCCTCCAGCCATCTCCACACTGTTGTCTGTGTATATGGACTATGCATACATGTTCTTTGGCTAATCTCCTCACTGTCATTCATCCAATTCCTACTCCCTTCTTCCTCTCTAACATTTCATTCTAAATTTATCATTTATTTATAATTTTAAAACATCAAAGGAGACTCTATGACAAAAATTAATAATGGGAGAGTGAACTAGTAAAGAGAGAGATGCAAAGAGGTAGATTCTCCATGGGAACTTTGGGAGAAACGCCGGGTGGTGAGAGCAGACCTGCCCCTCCCAGACCCTTTCCTCTCTGGTCTGCATGCCTGACCCTCCAGGGGTCTAGCCAGGCCTCTCACAACTGGCAGGTAGGGAAGGAGGTGAAAAATGCTTCTTAGCACAGACAGATGGGGAGACTTTCAATGAGTGGAGTTTTAGAGCAGCTTTGTGGAATGAAAGTGTTACAGTGGTTAAACTGTGCTTATAAATTTCCTTGACAAGTCAAGATGGTGATTCCATTTCAAATTAATTTTAGTTGCTGGATGAGATCTCATTCATTGAGTATGACACATTGGGCCACATATAAACAATGATGTCACATAATTTTTTTTAATCCTCATTGTAACTTAAAAATTTTTATTGATTTTTTTTTTTTTAGAGAGAGAAAGAGATGGGAGAGAGAAGCATTGATGTGAGAGAGGACTATCGATTGGTTGCCTTCTGTAAGTGCCCTGACCAGGGAATCAAACGCTTAATCTTTTGGTGTAGGGGATGTGCCACCTGGCCAGGGTAGATGTCATATAATTTTAATATCAGAATAAAGCACAAGGCTTGTAATTGCTTAATAGGCTGAGTTTTTGTTTTTTTTAGTTGTTTTATATTACTACTGACATATTGAGGCTTAATTTCCATAGTTCATTTGGTTAAATTTACAATTTAATAATTTTGATTTAAAAAATGTGATTTCATCTTACAAGCTACTCTCTCCCTCTGGGAGCTCATAAAAGCTGTCATTTTCTTCTGCAGCATATGAAAATCTCCTGCTTTGAATGCAGGCGTCATACTCTCCCAGCTGGTGCTGGGAAATGTCATGAATTCACAGGAAATGCAGAAGCTGGGAAGTCTAAAAGTTCCCTTTTTGAGCACTGTTCTAGCATCCTAACATAGAACAGCTTCCCTACCGTGGCAATAATTATGGCTTCAAAGTAGTAGTGAAGCTCTAGGGACACCTGAGAGATTGTGAAAGCTTGGGCCCATCCTGACCCGAGGGCAGCCAGTGGCAGCTGTCAGCACCTTACCAGAGAGTTCCAGCCTGTCCCCGGGAGCGTCACCCTTGGGCTTTGGGCCGGAGGCTGGGGGCATCTCTAGGTTTGGAATTGATTTCATGATATTGGCTTGAGCTTCTTCCAGGAGCTTCTCAAACTCTTTCCCATTATAGTGGTCCAGGTTTTGTCTTTTCTCTTCCCATTTCCTTTCTGCTTGCTAAAGGAAAAGAGCAGGTGAAGAAAGTTGTTAAAAACAGAGGAAAAAGCTCATTAATTGTTTAGACATTGTTTAGAGGTGTAACACAGTTAAAGTGTTGGCAAAATAATGACCTGGGTTATGTGCTGAGGGACACCTGGCAAATCAGACAAATCTGCTGTCTGCTGCCTCCTCTAAAGCTAAATGGGCTGCATTTAAGCTCGTGACATTCATATTGCAGCAAGCTCAGAAATCAAATTCATTCATTTAATGATGACTGAGCACTTACCAAATACTTCTACCAACAGTAAATAAAACAGGACACAGTCACACTATCTCAGGTAAGTATCCATAACCAAGTTTTTGTTTTCTAAATTGAGTTTTCATTGTAGAGATGTTCAAACAAACAGAAATGAATACCAAAACACTACTAGGAGCAAAGACTCCCATGTCTTGGTTCCACTTCTGTCAAAGACTTGCTATATGGCCCTGGGCCACATTTTATTATTTAGAAAAGTGTGTGTGTGGAGGGGAAGGGTAAGATTACCTAGATGATCTGTTTATAGTACAAAATCAGCAACAGTTGATGAATTGAGGGCACACAAATACCACATGAAATGATTCTCGATGTTTGCAATTCTATTGCTTTGCATTATCAGCAGTGCTTAGGCAAGAATGATCATTAGTTTGAAAACAGGCATTGACAAAAAATTATTTCTGTAGATTCTTTTAAAAATTGAAAATTAACTGTATGTTAATAAACACTCACTTTATAATCATTCAAAGTGTGCATACATTTCTTGGGACATCATATCCTATATAATAAAGGTAATACGCAAATTGACCATCACACCCTCACAAGATAGCTGCTTATGATCAGGCTGGTAGGGGGGGTTAGTGAGGGATGACCAAATGACTGAACAGCAGGCTGCATGGGACAAACAGGCCAACAGGGGGATTAGTAAGGGACGACTAAACAACTGAACAGCAGGCTGTGTGGGATGACCAGGCTGGGGGTGGGGGGCAGTGTCAGGAGCGGCCAGGCCAGCAGGGGATGCAGCTGGGGGCAACCAGGCTGGCAGGGGTGCAGGGGGCGGGGGAGCAGCTAGAAGCAACCAGGCTGGCAGGGAGGAGGCAGTTAGGGGCGATCTGGCCAACAGGGGGAGGGGAAATGATCAAGCTGGCAAGCAGAGGCAGTGAGGGACAATCAGGCCAGCAGGAGGGGCAGTAAGGGGCAACCAGGCAGGCAGGCAGGTGAGCGATTAGGAGCCAGCAGTCCAGGATTGTGAGGAGGATGTCCAACTGTCGGTTTTGGCTGCCTAAACTGACATCGGGCCTAAACCAGCAGTTGGACATCCCCCGAGGGGTCCCAGAATGGAGAGGGTGCAGGCCAGGCAGAGGGAACCCCTCCATTCATGAATTTCATGCACCAGGCCTCTACTATATATAAACACATTTTTACAAAAAATATAACTCAGATACATGTAAATACTATCTCTACAGCCAGGCTGTAAATTCTTCAAGGGAAAGGACTGAGTACACTCCTCTATAGGGCTACAAAAAAATGGAAGTAGGACTCTACCTCAATAGACACCGCCCTGTTCCTGGCACTCACACTGTGGATTTCCTCAATGAACAAGTTCTGCATGGATGAGCCATTCATGGGCGGCTGCGGGGACTGAGTTGCCTGTGATGACTGGGGAGCTGAGGTCACTTCCTGTGTGACAGCCGGAGGGCTGGTCAGGTGCTGGGCAGGGTTGGGCGAGGCGGAGGAGAGCTGGGAGGGCTGGGTGACCACAGGAGAGCTTTGTACATGGTGAAGCATCAAGGGCACCACTTCTGACTTCACATCTCGAGGGACTGCTGCACTGTGGAGGGGCTGGGATGCCAGGACTTCTGCGGCGGTGGCCTTCTCCATGGCCACATACTGTGCGGCCTCGGCTGCATCTGTCCCTTTCAAGAGCCCATCGGTGACATGTCTAGGAGGAAGCATGCACAGCTATGAAAATAGGTGACTTTCATTTTATTATTATGGTGCATGTGAATGTAGTGCCATCCCAAAGCCAGGCAAGATTTTATTGCAAAATTAAAACATTCTAAAACTCAGAGTAGCAGCTCAGGGTTGAGGGTTTCCATAGCTACTTCCCAGCAAGTGAATTTCTTCCTACTTAACTCTGGCAGCTGCTTTCTCAGTCATGTCCTTAGGAGGTGGCCTGCTTTGCTCTATCCACTAGCATTGTTGTGCCCTGACACACAATTCCATCACTACTTTGGGTGGAGGTGGCAGCATGAAGTGGTCACGATTCTAACATTGTCTCCTCCAGCTGATCCCGGCCTGGAGAGCCCTCACAGATGCAGGAGCCCAGGACTCTTCAGTCCGCAGGCTGATGCTCTATCCACTGAGCCAAACTGGCTAGGGCTAAAATGCTCTTTTTTATTTGAAAAAAACAGACACTATATTCTATGAGTCTCTCCTGCTACAGCTCTGTTCCTTTTGCTGCTTAGTTTCCCTACCCTGTCCCTTCAGCCCCAAGGATGCCCAAGGAACTCTTCCCTCTTTTCCCTCTCACTCTACTGTAGCCATGTCTTCTACTTCAAATAATCATCTTCACGAAGGCAACTTCTGATTCTAACTCTCTCTCCCTTTCCTCCTCCCCTCCCAGTTAGGCAGAGACACACCTCTGTGTCTCTCTCTTGAACTTCAGTCCACATTCCTAGGTGCCTAGTGGGTAGCTGTGTTTGGTTATCCTTCCAACATCTCAAATGCAACACATATCAAAACATTTCAGCATCTTCCCAAGCTGCTGAGTTGCTCTGACTATGACTATCACCTGCGTTATCTCCCCAGCCATGGCATCAGGACACAGGCACATCCTGTCTTCCTCATTGTGTCTCCCCGTGCTGGATACAGCACATTACATACACCAGACACCAATACCAATTAATAGTGTAAAGGCTTGTGATGGGCAGCCAGATGGCAGCTAAGATTTCTTTTATTTTTATTTTAAAAGTAACTTACCTGGGTTTATCATTCTGACCCCTGAACATTTATGGAGCAAAAAGTCCTAGAACATTCAAAATACACATCACATCTTTTTTAGAACTTGATTCCCTTACTGAGCTCCATCCCTCTATGCTGGCTCTAACACTTCGTTTTAATTGTTTCACAGGGGAAAGAAGGGAGAAGGGTCAGCGCTGTCTGCCAGCTGCTATCTTTCCATTTAATAAAGGTGGCTCATTCTGGGCTTTGCAGATGGGTTACTACATTTAGGGAAGAGCTTAATGAATTCTTTTACAAGATTTTTATCCTGCTGGAAGAAAAAATTCACTCTGGCAACTTAAAATGAGAGGACTTATGAGAAGATGTGACTCAGGTATAATTTCTTCCTGTACTCAGTCAGATTTGGTCTCTGCAGGAGGCCACTGCTGGGTTTCAGAATTCCTTCGGGAACTTCCGCAGACGATGATGCTTATCATGTTTGCATCTCAAAGGAGGCCTTTTCTTGAGATCATTGTTACTAGAAAAATTTCACTTGTTCCTATGGTTAATAATAATTTACCTGAAAGTCAACTGCACTTTCTTTATTTATCTTATAAATCTGGTCACATGGTTATAGTTAATGACTAAAATTCTCCCAAGAAGCTGCCTTATTTGTTCCTTCTGTCTGTGACCTGCTCTCAAATCTGGTCTAAGAACTGAAGGATAATGTATCTACAATTTTCTAGTTTTATTAAAAGGAGAAAACTCAGGGACTGCCACTGTTGGAAATGAGTTTAGTTTTGGTAGTTGTGTCTACTTCCTATTCGAGAGAGGAAGTTTTATAAGGGCAGGGTTCCTGTTTGTTTTTATTGTCATATTAGAGGCCTGGTGTACGAAATTCATGCAGGGAAAGGGGTGTGTCTCTCGGCCCGGCCTGTGCCCTCTCACAATCTGGGAGCCCTTGGGGGATGTCCAACTGATTGCTTAAGCCTGTGAGCCCGACTTCTGGGCTTCTGGCTGAGTGGCGCTCCCTCTGTGGGAGCGCAATGAGCACCAGGATAGTATGCTCTTGTATTGAGCATCTACCCCGGGTAGTCAGTGTGCATCATAGAGACTAGTCATTCCACCATTCAGTTGATTTGCATATTAGCCTTTTATTATATAGGATTCTTAACACCCAATACAAGGCTGGACAGGCAGACTGTCCAAACATTACTGACTGCCTGGGCATGAGATCAGAACCAACTCTGCTCGTTAGAGTCAACCTATCAGTTCCTATCCCAGTCCCACCTCTGACTTCCAGTGAACTTCCTCGAAGCTCAGATTCTCCCTAGACAATGAGAATGAGAATGCCTGCCACATAGGGCTGCAAGTTAGGACTGAGTGAGCTAATACTTACAAAGGCTTAGTTCAGTGCTTGGTACATAGGAAGTGTTCACTGACATGAGCTATTGTTTTGAGTGTGCTGAGAAGAGATCTAATTGTCACCCAAGACAGAGTACACAAGACAGCATTTATAAAGGTGCTTCTGGGAACACAATCCTGCATATATCAGCACTTTCTATGTGAGTATAGAGTTCAGGAATTTTCTTCTCAATTAAAGTCCTGGGTGATTCGGTGATTTAGTTTAGTTTTTCTTCTGCTGTGACCTTCTTTTATGGGCCACCAAGGGTGACTGGCTGTGCCACTCAGGGGGTTGGTTTCTCTTTTCCAGGTCGGATCAATACCTCTCAGATACTCTTTCAACTGGAAACTCAAGAAAGGCTTTATTTCCATTCATTTTCTTTGAACTGAAGTCATCTATGCCCCTGAAGTGAAGAAGGCTAGTAATATATTTTGATCCATTTTTCAAGTAATTTTTTAATGTTGACTGAGTTGACTAGTGAATTGTAAGCCCTATCTTGTGCCGGATGCAGGTCCCTGCTGAAGGATCAGGACTTCAAGCCATGCGCACAATGGAAGTTCTAGGTGGGAAGGGACCACGGCTTCTCCTCAGGGAATAAGAAGTAAGCTGTGCCGTGTCCCAGGTCCCAGGAGCACAGAGGAAGCTTGGGAGTCCAAACCATAGACCTCCAACCCTCCCTGCACTCCCACCCGGCCCCGCCCTCTGCCTGCCCACAGCACGGTCACCTCCGCAGCAGGGTCAGGGTGTCGGTCATGCTCCGCACTCTCTGCAGGAGACAGTCCAGCCGGTGTGGCTCCTCCTTCAGGAACCGCACAGCCTCTACCTCTACACGCAGGATGGCTCGCATCTTGTTTTGTAAGGTCGGGAATTCTCCTGTGCCCAAGAGCAGTGGGTGAATTGTGGGAGAATAAGTCAGAACAGCAAGACCCCACCCTGCACCCAACCTGGATAGTTCACACATCTTCACCATAGTGCTGTTCACACATCTTCAGGGAGAAGAATGGGTGGACAGATGGGTTCAAAATGACCATGGCCAGGGGGAAAGCTCCTCTGGGTGCCTTCTTTCCTCTCTGTGAACTTAGGATAAGGCCAACTGCCCCTTGGGGTTGTGTTTAATGAACTTGGCACAGGAGCTGGTGTGTTGTAAGAGTCCAGTGAGGAACTGTATTATCATTTAGTCCTAAATCTGACAGCACCCACTACAGTAGAAGCTTCAAGAAGACAGGAAAGCCTGGGTCCCACATGCCTGACACCTGGAGGTGCTTGGTGGGCCATTGCATGCATGGGTAAATGAATGAGTGAACGAAGCCCTCCCTGTGTGACAGGCTTTCATACCCTGAGGAAGCTCACCTTTCAGGGAAGCTACCGCTTCTCCCACTTGTCGCAGGAGGAATGCCCCATCTTCCACATCTTTTAAGGTGACTACTCGGCTGGCCGATGCAGAGTCCTTCTTGAGATCTTCAACCAGGTCCTCCAGCTCACTGGGGGGTGGGAGGAGGCACGAGCAGACCACAGAGCGTCAACACCGAGGGGCTGACAAAGCACAGGCGCAGGGGCACAGAGCTCACCTGGGTTCCCACTGTGTACAATGTCCCAGCCCACCAGATGGTGGGAGCACATGTTAGCACAAATGCAGGCAAGTTTACCCAGAGCCTGTTTGTGGAGTGGCCCAGGGCAGCCACAGGGAAAATGGCAGCTGGCTGACAAAAGGATCCACTCTTCATCTTCAGTGGTGCTGATGGCAACTAAAGGGGGATGTGTGCACTTTGTGACAACAGAGAGAGAGAGAGAGAGAGAGAGAGAGAGAGAGAGAGAGAGAGAGAATATGCTATAGTGGAGCCCAGATTAGGCTTCTTCTCAACCTTGGCACTTGACCTTTTGGAACAGATAATTCTCTGTAGTGGGGCCTATCCTGGGCATTTGAGAGTATTTGGCAGCACCTCTGTTTCTGTGCACTTGGTGCCAGTGCACTTCCCCCAGCTTGTGACAAACAAGAATGTCTCCAGGCATTAAATGTTCTTGGGGGAGGGGAGCAATCCTGCTCTGATCCAACCTCTGGTTTATACTGATTGTCCCATCAATAAGGACTGACTTTCCTTTCTAAGCCTCAAAGAGAAAAAATGCTCCAAACCTGATTGACACACACTCACACACACCCCACACTCACACTCATGCACCCTCATATGCACACACACACCTTAGGGTATTACCAGCTCCAAAAGAATTAAGGCCTTTCACTTCAAAAACAAAAAAAAAAAACAAACATCCTGTCACCTGGGAACATTAATAATGACCTCCTAAGCCACATTTGTATCATTTCAGTTTGCCTGTAAATCTAAACACTCTCCCCAACTCCCCGCCCAAACCCTGCATAAAAAAATGGGGAAAGAACTTTGAGATGAAGAGCCACTGGGTGGCAGTAAGTGAACAGCTGTTAAGTTGTTATTTGGTGGAATCCTAGCCTGTGGAGCAGGCAGCAGCAGGAAGAAAAAAAGAAGGCAGTATTTGCAAAAAGATGGCCTGCTAAGAACCTCGCATCAGGTGGACGGGTGGGTGAAGTGATGGATGGCACGACAGTTGTGAGAGCGACTCAGGCAGGATGGCACATGGTTCAACAAGGACCATGGGGCAAGCAGCAAATTCATCCACCTCCAAGAACTGGGGGGGGTGAAGTTTTTGCTGATGTCTTTCTGTTATGAAAAATGGACCAAAAGTGCCTATGATCCCTTCAGATAAGATGATGCAACTTCAGGACCAAAATGATAAGCCATCTTCTCTCTGTTTACATTCACAAACTAGGGACAGAAACCCATTTTATGTGAACCCACTGTAATGTTCCCACAGCTCCTGCACCCTGAGGTGGAGAAAATATGTGCCATCTCTCATAAGAATTCTAAAAAGTCCTTTCAACTTCATAACCAAACAGATTGGACACGCTGTCCAGTCCTCCTAAGCTCTGATGGAAGAGCTAAGACTCAAATGTTATCATGTTTCCATTAACAATCCTGCAGCCAGCCAGGTTGCAATTAATACTCTAAGGAGCTGTCATCTGACCAGTCAGCCTAAAATCCTATTTGAATCTCTTCCACACAATGTGACTCTTGGATTTTATAACCTTGCACCAGGTGCTTATAAACACTTGTAAGGGCCCAACATAGTGAAGCCTTACATGTCACAGTTTTTCCTGTGTTGATCATGGAACATAGAGAAATGTGTACTGAAATTATTGTACACAACAATATCACTTCTCTTCATATAATTCTATTATAGTTAAAGCATGCAGATAAAATTTGTTCATTCCAAATGTAAAAGGAGACCATGGAGCTAAAATGAATGCTGAAAACAATTTTTTAATATTATACTATCTAATAAAAGAGTAATATGCAAATTAACCACCACTACACTACACTCACAAATCATGCCCACCAGCCAATCAGGAGAAAGTATGCAAATTAACCCAATCAAGATAGCTGCAAATAGGAGGCTTGGGTTGCCTCTGGCGATGGAGGAAGCCAAGCTTACTGCACACCCTGGCCTGCTTTGGCCTCCACTGAAGACTACAAAGTTTCAATTATGGAAGATAAATAAATTCCACCAAAAATGGCTGCCGCCACAGAGTGAGCAGGAGACTTGGCTCTGCTCCAGACTACAAAGTTTCAATTGTAGAAGGTAGATAAATCCCAAACACCAGGGCCTCCTTGGGTTGCTGGAGGGTGTGGGGTGGCCCCACATCCCAAGGGAACCCCCACCCTGATCTGGGACACCCTTTAGGGCAAACGAGCAGGCCCTCACTTGTGCACCAGGCCTCTATCCTATCTAATAAAAGAGTAATATGCAGATTGACCATCACTCCAACACACAAGATGGCTGCCCCCATGTGGTCAAAGATCCTGCCCCCATGTGGACACAAGATGGTCACCACAAGATGGCCAGCAGGGGAGGGCAGTTGAGAGGGACCAAAGCCTGAAAGGGAGAGCAGTTGGGGGCAATCAAGCCTGCAGGGGAGGGCTGGCAGAGGAGCAATTGGGCATCAATCAGACTGGCAGGGGAGTGGTTAGGGGCAATCAGGAAGGAAGGCAGGCAGGCTTGCAGTTGGGAGCCAGCAGTACTGGATTGTGAGAGGGATGTCTGACTGTCCTCTTGGGATCGGGCCTAAACGGGCAGTCGGATATCCCTCGAGGGGTCCCAGACTGGAGAGGGTGCAGGATGGGCTGAGGGACACACACACCCGTGCACGAATTTTGTGCACCAGGCCTCTAGTAGTAATATGACTTTTGGGATGTAAACTCTGCTCAAAAGAATGCCAGATGTTCACAGGTGCTATGGTTTATAGGTAAATCCATTCTATTTGTTAGTGTTGCTTTTCATTCTGCCTTGGTTAAAAAGGAGTATTCATTTGTTGAAATATATTTCATTTGACTGTTATCAGAAGCCCAATTATTATTTCTATGTAGAAACCCACCAAAGAGAAATTCTCTTGATCTAATCTCTCTCCATTGTTCCAGGCCCAAATTTTATTTCTTTTGCCATTTGAATGGCTTGCTAGCAACCTGCCTAAATATGACCCCCAAGGGAACTTATTTTCATGTGTGTGTGTGCGTATGAGTGTGCATGAGTGCAACAGTGTGTGTGTGTGTGTGTGTGTGTGTGTTCATGCACACACAAGGAGAGAAGTTGGGAGGAGGGTCAGGGAGAGGAGAGGAGGGCAGAAAAGGAGGAGGGGGAGGTATAACTGTTTTCCTAAGGTCCCAGAGTTGAAATTTCCAGCTGTCTTTTGTAACTACTCTGATCCATCCAATTATTTTCTCATTTCTATTTCTACTGCTTGATTCAGCTCTACTGACTTTTGTCTGGACTGTTAAAGTCAGTTCCAATATGATTTCTTAGACCAGCGGTCGTCAACCTTTTGGACCTCACAGACCACCAGGGGTCCTCGGATCACCGGTGGCTGTCTTGGACAATTTTTGTCTCCCTCAATTAGCCCTGAATGTGATGGCTAGAGGGATCCATCTGAAATACAGCTCAGAATCTGTTAACTTTCTTGATCAAAAAAGCTTCGGTGACCTCATCAGGCCAGGCAGAAACTCCCAAATAGGAAGATGATTCAAAATCTCCCCTGTATCTTTGTAAAATGCACAGTCCTAAGCTCCATCTTGAGAAATCCTGAACCAGGGGTTGGACTCAAGAACTTTCATGAAAAGCCAGAAATCCAGTTACGTGATCTTCCAATCTCAGTAAACACAGAACAAACAGATGTCAAGCAGACATGCTGGGCGTGAGCACAGTCTAGATATGGGGAGATACCACGCAAACAGAAATAGCATGACCCAAATACGAGACATGATTAGTATCTTGTATCCACACTCCACCCACCTGGACTACTCTAATTTTCCAAGGATGTCCTGTGCCTTCCTGGTCCAAAGACTTACTGGTTTGTAGGGTTCCTCTACTAGGGGGCGGGGGGTGGGGGCCGCCACTGATGAAATCTCACCAGTCCTCAAGACCATTTCGGTTCAGTTTAACAAACCTTTGTGAAGCCCTACTACTCAGATCGTACTGTTCTTGGCCTAGAGGCACAGGAAGAATAATTTCAGGTTAAGTCTCCCTGGTTCCTGGCTTGAAGCCACTGTATAGGTTAACCTGGCACAGGTAAACGATCTGTTTTGTGCTATACACATACTCCTATGTCCTTTTTTGCCAGACTGAATTTCCTCTAGGGGTTTGTGCACAACCTATTTGTGTATGGCCATCCCACAAACCCACAAGTGAAGTCCTCTCATTATAAGTTGGGCCCACTCCTCGCATATCTCATTCCTATGCTGGCCTACTAGTCTCATGGCCTACTAGTCTCAGGATAATATTGAGATTAAAGATGCCTTATTTTAGTCAAGAAGCAAGAATTATCTTGGGTAAGCGATAAATACAAAATTTGAAAGGAGGAAATTTACTTTTCATAATTTATTTGGAAAATGTATAAAATATTAAAAGGCTATATATTTTAAAAGAAGTTTTCAAGAAAAACCCTGAGACCTACTTTTAAACAATTGGGCTGTCACAAAATCATTTTAGACGAATAATAGCCTTACTCCTTCACGGTGAGGGATTAACTACCTATAAATGTATCAACTAAATACAATATTTTGAGATGGCAATGAACAGTGGTTTCTTTGAAAAATAATAACTGAAACAGTTTTTTTTTTTCTCAGACTGCTACTGAGAGTGACATTTTAATTTCAGTCAGTCCCATTGGGTTGGCATCTGAGGTGAGATAAGCTGCAGTCCAAATATCCAATAAGAGACAGAGCACAATGCTTTCCATTATGGAGACTTCTGGGGCTTCTGGTCATACAAAGAATTTGAAAGTTGCTCCCTTACAATCTCACTTTGGAAGGTTTAAGCTTTCCAAGAAGCAAGAGAATTGCCAACACTAGAAGAGCTACAGAAATTACTATTCATTATATTATAAGGTGAAATAGCTCTGTGATAAATCTCCATTGCATAACAAGACGTACATTAACATAAAAGATGTTCCTGCCCTAGTGACTGGGGAGTAATAAACCTGCTCACTTCAATGGAGGGACTTGATAGATGCTTTCAATAAGAACCTCACAGAAGACTGGGAACTTTGAAGGAAGCATCTCTTCTCTTGATCAGACATACTTTACATTTAAATTCTTCTTTTGTGACTCTAACTACAGTTGAATAATAGGAAGATAATTTTAGCGGTGTTATTTTGACAATTAGTTTTGATTTATTGAGATTAAATGCAGACTTCTCATTCATCACTGGGTTTTGCCATTTGCTCCTTTTAATTCTGTGTTGCTGAGCCCTACAGAAGAGTGTGATGTTCCCACCCTTAAAGAGACCAGCTCAGGTACCTGAGGATTGCTGAATTCCTTTGGCCTGAGTGGAGGGCGCCAAGAATGCTGGGCGGAGGGGCGCCAGAACCACAGAACTCTAGCTTGTAAATAGTAGGTGCTCAATAAAGGGAGAGGGGGAGAACGCCATCTAGCAAGGACCTCCTCCTTGGCAAAGTCAGGTTTCCTGTTCCTGTTAAACAGCTAAACACGCAACAAGCGACGGGCACTCACCATAACTTTTTGACGATCTTCTCCTCCTCATGCAGGTACTTCTGTCTCTCTTGCTCCACCAGGACGCGCTGGCGTTGCACAGGGTCCTCCAGCCTTTTCATCATTTCAATCACTCTGCCGCTGATTTCCAGCTCAGCCTTCTTCATCATCACCCTCAGCAGCTCCTGGTTTTGCAGCTGTGGAACAAAAGAAATCAACCTCAATTGGCTCTGCTTGCCTGACACGCGGTGAGTGCCTGGCAGGCTTCAAAGGCGGGTTAGGATAAACAGCCACAGCTGAATCTTTCTTTATTTCAATGAAAAAGGGAAGGACCAAAGACTGTATATAATGTTGCTTCTTCAGCCAACATCTGAATTTTAGCAGCCAACTGACAATCAGACTTTCATGTCTGAGTCTGCAAAAAATAGGATCCTTTCTTTACTCTGGTCAATGCATCATGGACAATGGACGTGAACTCTCATTGACACGTTTTTATAGAGAACACTAGGTTAGGAGCCAAGCAGATTTTGGATCAAACCCTAAGCCTTCTCCTGGGCTACTGTGAGATGTCTCTGTTTCCTTATCTCTAAGGACGGGGATTCACTTCCGTTGGCAGGGCTAGTCTGAGGATTAAATGAGATACTGCTTAGTATTATAATGGGTATTCAACTAATGTCGATTTGGCTATGGACTATTTTAGAATACATATTAAAAGAGAACCGTGTGTCTCTTTTTTACATGGGTTCATGTACCAAATAGATAACACAGACCATTACAACATGGTGTTGATAATGATGGTGGCAATGATAATGATTCCAGATCAACCTTGGCAATTTAGTTATTTCCCTGGGTTACACCCAGGCTGCTTGTGTGCATCAGACCACAATTTCCATGTAATTTTCCATGTACTTTCTAGCACACTCTTGTTTCTCACCACAGAGTATAGGATGTGTGAGTTTGCATCCAGGCTTCACAATAATCTGGCTAAACACTTAAGTCCTATTTCCAAGAAGGTTCTAAGTGCTCTCCCGGCAGGAAATTTTCTGACAGTTCATAGGCAAGTGAATTTTTTATCAAAAGCAGTAATTATATTATACCTAAGGTTACCCTGAAATGTCCATGTCGTTTCCTCTGTTTTCTGCTGGTATGGACTGTCCTACGACTGCTGTGTCTTTGTCAACTGTCCATTGTCTGCAAATTAAGGAAAATGCCATCTGACCATGTTACACCTGTTTGAACCCTCATCCTGGCTTCCATTTTCTCTGAATAAAGAGAAAACGTCTCAACACGAGCAATAAGCAGAGCCATCATCACGTTCCAGCATCAGTACAGCACTGTGACCAACTGTCCATCCAGAGAGAGGTAGAGAAGGAGAGAGAGGGAGAGAGAGGGAGAGAGAGGGCGGGGTTGCTTGGCTTCAATGTCTAGTTTTACCACTTAGTAACCATGTAACTGTGGCCAAGTTATTCATCATCCATAAAAAAGGAGTAGTAATAGTTTATATCTCATAGGCTGGTAATGTAGATTCAAAGAGGCAATCCAGTTCTGACAGTCGTGCCTGGCACAACCCTGGCTCTCAGTACATACCAGCTCCTGCTATCGGGAGCACAACCCTGGGCAAGGCCTGTGGTTTTGTCTGGGAGGGAACCAGATAAAACTGTGCCACGCTGGGGTCACCTCCTCTATAAGACTCACGGCCATGCTCTCAGACTGCGTTGGCTGGTAATGTCTTTTTAATGTCGTTTTAAAACATTCAGTCAGTATATTGCTGAGAGTCACCAGGTTTGGAGACAATGCACAGAGGGTGGCTTCCTCCCATGCTCTCTGCAGCCACAGATCTTCCTCCTCATGCTGCCTGCAGCCGGCACGCTCTCTGCTGAAGCCACACACACAAGAGTTCTTCTGATTGGCCAAGCTTCTTTCTGCCACAGGGACTTTGCACATGCTAGGGCCATCATCTGGTTAATTTCTATTCTCCATAGAATCTCCAGGACATAGTGCATGGCACATAGCAGGCATTTAATAAATAGTGGTTGAGTACATGAATTAAGCAGCATTGTTGGTAATAACAGACAATGGAGATCTAAAATCTCTTTCCTGGGTGAAAGAAATATAGGGTAACCCATGGGCTCAGAGATGGTTTGGGCTCAACTCTAATGCCCTGCCTTGCTCTAACTGCAGTTGTTAAATATACACAGCAACACTACCTACTATCAAAATAGTATACTCCCATTCAGTGCCACGTGTCAAATGGCAATACGTAGGCGAAGGGACAAATAAGTAGATGATTGTGTCTAAAAGTGACTGATGCCTGGGTCCACCCCCTGCCCTCCAGAGAGGTGCAGCCTCAGCAAAAGAATTTTTAAAAGTTCTCAGGTGATTCTGATGTGCCACCAAGGCTGTGCATCGTGGTCTAAGAGAAGGACCCCTGAATGAATAGAGGATGCCACTGCACCATAAGCTGTGCGGTGCAGTCCTCTGCACCTCTTGCATAAACCCCACGGACAAGCTCCATCCACTAAAGTTATGGTCCCATTAGCAGTGGATAGTAACAGTGGCTATCCAGCTGGAAATTACTGAAAGACTATTTAAAATTCTTAAAGCTAAAATTTGAAAGATGGCAAAAGTGAAGCCCTAAGAGGTAAAATGACTTATTCAGAGTCACTTGGGTGACTGCAGGGCGGAATCAGGATGAGAACTAGGTCTTTTGAATTCAACCTAGTGCCAGGTATCATGTGTTTCACTCCCAGGCACAAGCACTGTTTCTGGCACACGGTAGGTACTTAATGCATATCTGCTGTATGAAAGACACTTCAAATAATGTTTCTGAGAAACACAAATATCAGAACACAAATTCATATAATATTCAAATTATTCAAATGGTAACACGGTCAGATCATATTCAAATGATGGAGGGAGGTGAGGAGGAAGGGAGAGACTTGCCTGAAGTCCTGGGCTACATGACCCTCCTTCCCAGAAAGAGGGGCTTCTGGAGCCAGCCAGAGGGCTGACGGGCATTTTCGGGTATTTTCAGTAGCACACTGGCAGGTGCACAACAGTGGGTTAACCATGAAGGAGCAAACACATGCTCAGGTTCTCTCTCCACTCTCCTCTAATCCTGTTCCCTCGAACCCCACCCCCATCCCTGCCCGGTGCTCTTGGGACTCAACTCCAGCCTGTGTGAAAAGGTGCTGAAGGCAGCTTGTTGACCAACACCCCTCTCTTAAATGCTTCAAATAAATTAGTCATCAGTACTTCAAGTCATTATGTTTATTTTGGTTTAGCAGTTACATCTCCATTTCAATTAAAAAAAAAACACATCTCATTCCATATTTTACTTTAAAAACAATAAAATACAGATGCTCCTAACTTTCCCAAGGGATAGGCCCCTATAAACCTATCATAAGTTGAAAATGCATTTAATTCACCTAGACTACTGAAGGTCATAGCTTAGCCTAGCCTACCTTAAAGGTTCTTAGAATACTTACATTAGCTTACAGTTGGAAAAAATCATATGGCACAATGATTACACTGTAGATTTATCAGTTATTTATCCTCAGGATTGTGGAGGCTAACTAGTTCAGAAAGAATCAAAATTCAAAATATTTCTACTGACTGTGTATTGCTTACACACCATGGTAAAGTTTAAAAATTGTAAATTGTTCCGTCCTAAATTGGGTACCATTTTAAATGCACAGGTCAATGAGTTTTGACAAATGAATACACCAAAGTCACCACCACTAAAAAGAGAGATAACATTTTTATCATCCTAGAAAATCCCTTCATTACTCTTTGCAATCAATCCCCTAACCCTCAGCCCTACGAAACCACCAATCTGCTTTCTGTCCCTTTGGATTTGGTTCTTCCTGTTCCAAAATGTCATATAAATAGAATTGTATGATATGTAACCTCATGTGTCTGGCTTGTTTCCTTAAGTATATTGCTTTTGAGATCCAGCCATGTTGTTGTTTTAGTAGTTCCTTCTTTTTAATGTGGAGTGGTATTTCATTGTATGGATAAATCCACATATGGGGGATTTTGTACATTGTATGTACTAAAATTTTTATTTACTGACTTGATTCTGGTGACCTCACCAAAAGTTATTTTTTTGGGGGGATAGCATTTAAAAAATAGATTATATTTGACTTTATATGTATACAATCAGGTCATTTGTGGGGAGAGCCAATTCCCTCTCTGCATGACTCTTGTTTCTTTTCTAAACTTATTGTCCATGCTAGGATATTCAGTACAGTGCTCAAGTGTATTGAAGTGATAGAAGCCTTCCTTGGCCTTGTTCTTAATTTTATGGGGAATGTATTTAGACTTTTAACTAGAGGTTCTATAGTTTTTCTCAGACATCCTTTATCATTCTTGAGTCATGGGTGTCCTTATCATTGGTATTGAATTTTGTCTTTTTTTTGTGTGTTCACTTATTGAAATATAATTTTTCTTCTTTATTCTGTAACTAGAGGCCCGGTGCGTAAAATTCATGCAGGGGAGAGGGGTGGAGTGTCCTTCAGCCCAGCCTGCTCCCTCTGAAATCTGGGACATCCCTCTCACAATCCAGGACTGCTAGCTCCCAACTGCTCACCTGCCTGTCTTCCTGATTGCCCCTAACCGCTTCTGCCTGCAGCCTGATCACCCCCTAACTACTCCCCTGCCAGTCTGATTGATGCCTAACTGCTCCCCTGTTTGCCCAAGCTCAGTCCCTGGTATCTGGGATTTATTTATCTTCTACAATTGAAACTTTGTAGCCTGGAGCAGAGCCAAGCCTTGTTGCCTTAAGCACCAGCCAGGGTGTGCGGAAAGCTTGGCTTCCTCTATCACCAGGTGCAACCCAAACCTCGCTCCTGCTCTCTCTGTGTTGGTAGCCATCTTGGTTGGGTTAATTTGCATCCTCACTCTGATTGGCTGGTGGGCATGGCTTATTGGTGTAGTGGAGGGTCATTTTGCATATTACTCTTTTATTAGATAGGATAAGGTCAAATACATTAATTCATTTTTTCATATTAAAACTATTTTGCATTCCTGAGAGAAAACCAAAGGTACTGCATTATCTTTGTAATATATTTCTGCATTTAACTGCTACCATTTTGTTAAACATTTTCTTGAGAGATATGTCTGTGGGTATTGTTTTTTTTAAATAATACAATTGATTGGTTTTGCTCTTAGGGTAATACTAACTTCATAAAATGAACTGGGAAGTGTCTTCTATTTTCTAAAAGTTTTTTCCTTTTAATACTCTAAAGATGTCATTCCATTATCTTCTGACTTAACTTTTGTCTCTGTTGAGAAGTCAGTGTTAATTCATCTTTATGTAATGTGTTTCCCCGCCACCCCACCCCACCCTCCTGGCTACATTTAAGATTTTTCTATTTATCCCTGTTTTTTAGCAATTTGATTCCAATGTTCTTTTGTGTCTCCATGTTTGCTCCCTTACAAGACTGGGGAGCCCCTGAATGTGATTGTCATTCCAGGGTTCATTGAGCTTTTTTGGTCTGTGGACATATAGTGTTCATCAGATTTAGAAAACTTCAGCCATAATTTCTTCTAATGTTTTTCTCTTCTCCCTTGACTACTTAACATTGTTTCACAAATCATTAAGTTTTGGTTCATTTTCTTCAGTCTTTTTTTCTCTTTATACTTCAGATTGGACTGTCTCTATTGTGTTTTCACACTGACTGATAATTTTGTTCCACCAGAGATTAATCTTCTTAATATTGGGTTCAGATATTGTTTTTTAGTTCTTGAAAGTTCCATTTAGATATTTTTTATGTCATCAATTTCTTGTCTCATTGTGTCCATGTTTTCCTTTAAATCCTTGAGAATTGTAATAGCAATTAAAGAGCCCTTGTTGCTAATCTTATTATTCCTGCCATTTTATTCACTGATGGATTTTTCTGAAAGTTATGTGTCACATTCCTCAGGATCATCACATGTCTAGTAATTTTTGAGTGGATGCTGGGCATGCAGTTTTAGATTTTGTTTTCCTTTATAGAGAACTTACTTTGGCTATTGTTTCAATGATTGTGGATCATATTTTTAGTTCAGAGGCTTGCTTTTAATCTTTGTTACAAGTAATATAGGGTAAATTTTACTTTGGGGCTAGGTTAGTCCTAAAATTGAAGCATGGTTCTTCTCTAATCTCTACTGAGTGTCCCAGGGGACCCATCAAGACTTTACTTCTTTACTCTTGCTTGTCAAATCATGAACATCTCCTAACCCTTTGTAAGATCGGCCATTTTATTTTTGCCTGGCTTAGTGATCTTTCATGCTATACACTTGGCTTATTGTTCAAAAACAGACCCACAGATTCATATATGTATTGTTCTCTGCAGAGCTTTTTCTTTTTGATATTCCACTCTACAAATTATAGATGCTTCAACTCTCTAAACTTTGGCAGTATCTCCTCAGCTCAGAGTGTGAGGGCTTGGGTTACCCTTTTCTGCATTATGATCTGAAAAGTGCCCCCCAGGAAGAAAGCTGAGTCAATTACAGGAATAGAGAGCTTATCTCTCCCTCAGCCAACAGAAAAGGGCAGAACTGCAGTCACTTCTGTAGATTCAGAATTAGTTTGGTAAAAACCAAATACTGTGGCATTTTGGGAAAAAGAAGTAGCTCATCCCCCTCCCCACCCCCCCCTAAATCATACCAGAAAAGGTAATAGAGAAAGGTAGTCATCTTTTGAAGGGAGCATTGGTTAGGTACAAGACCTTCACCTGTTCCCCTTTACCATTACTACCAATTAATAGCAAACCCAACTGTAACCTAGAATGGGAATAGTATAACAATGTGAAGCTTCATACAGCTCTTGTAACAATTATAACTGAAAGGAGAATCTATATGATTAGGCCCTGGGCATGAGGGGCACTGTTTAAAGGCAGGCTTTCAACTCATGGGTGTGTCTTTCATGCTAACAGGGTGGCAGATACCCTACATGTTTCTGCTGCACCTCGTGACAGCTGTCGGAGATCTCAACATATTCAAAGTTATTACAATGAACCGAGCATTTATAATACCCGAGAGAGCAGTTCTCCCATGAAACATTCTAAAATCAACAGTATCTGGAATACTCTAGAATCTCACCCTGAGCATTCTAGCATCACCAGTGCATGCCTCTGGCCCACATCAATGAAGTCAGACTCTGGCAGTGGTGCTTGGCTATTGATATTTTTAGTAAAGACCTCAGGTGATTCTGAGGGGTAGCTAGTTTAAGGACCATTCTCTTATACTCTTAGTCTATATGAAACTGGACAGAAGAGAAGAAGGATATATAGAGTTTTAATGGTTTTCTTAACTTTCTGCTTGGGCTCCTTTTGCTTCCCCTTACATTTTTTTTGCCCTGTTTAAATCTATACCCAGCCCACTGTGTCTGCATCACATTTCTTTTCTTGAGAATAATCCATCAATTCTGAAAATGAAATGTTCAAATGAGACATGCTCTACAGTCTAGGACTTTCCAGTGATTTAATTATCGAATTACTGAAGCTGGCTGCCAAGCACAAAAGATTTCATTCAATTTCACTATTTTATAACACAGTTCAAAGAACATTTGAAGTTCTAATTCAATTTTTGTTCTTTTGAGACTATTCTAGAGTTTCACATATCTCTAATAATAGCTCCATTACTGGACTTGTGTTCACTTTGGGGTTGTACTTTATTTTTGGAGTACAGAATACATATGCTGATGGAGAAACTGGCACTGAGATGGCCTAATTCTTTTGAACTCTTTTTGTCTTACGTAGACTCCTCTGACTAAAAAGACAGAGGCTTGACAGGAAGGAAAGCTGATGGAGACACAGAGGATACAAAGCCTGAGGTAGAAGCCAGGCTAAGAGCAAAGTGCTTCTCTTTCCTCATGTGTCTGCTCTTTAGAACTGCAAACACTTCTAATCTCAAGAGCATGTCTGCTCACTGTTCCTTACACCCCAAAGCCAGGAAAGCTGAGCAGTTCTGAGCAATAAAGGAACTGTGTGGTTCAGACAGCATTCCCAGACCTTGACTAGAGAGCTGCTTGTTTGAGAAGCTATGATTCTGCAATGGAGCCTCCACAGTTCAAGGGTTGAAAGGAGTGGCAAGCTGTGGGAGGCCCCTTCCAGCCAGCCAGAGGACCAAAGGATACCAGCCCCCAACAAGGTGATGTCACAGCCACAGGCATCACAATCTTGGTATCAAATTTGCCACACTTCAGTGATGTTTCAAAAATTCCAACCCTGCCCTCAAACCAACAAACATTCACTTTTGAAAGTACTGCTATACAAACAATACATTTAGGAATTTTTTTCTTTTTTGAGTGTTCACTGGGGAAAAGACAATTTCCAAATGGCCAGCAGGTAGCACTACAAGGAAGGAGCAATTTGAGAAGGGGCTCGACCTCCATAAACCACAGGTACTGGTAAGAACCTGGAGGAGGACTTACCCTCTCTGTCCTGCACAAGTGTTGTTTGGCTTGCAGAGTACCATTGGTTTTTAATTATTTTCCAACATTCTAAAAATGAATACAGATATTTTACTTAAAAAATCCTGTATTTCCTGATTCTCTTGGATTGCTGAAATGTCCAAGAACTCTTGACTGTAATACTTTCAGATTAAAAGCTGACTGGAATGGAGTGGTAACTGTCTTTTAGAGGGGCCTCTTTGCCATTGTCCCTCCTCCACTTCACTTGTTTAGTTGCTCTTGACACTGTGGCCACTGGACTTTGTCACCTGGCACACACCCTCAGCCCAACCTATACATTCATTTCATTGCAGAGTGTCTTTAAAATTGCAAAGCAAGGAGAAGCTAATGCAAAGGTGGGGAATTTCACAGATGACATGATTCATGAAAGTATTTAAATAAATTTGCATGGGACATCCCAGGTGTCTGGGGTGTTGCCTGAGAGGCAGAGTTGCCCTGGAGGCTTGAGCACTGAGCCATGCATGCTGTCTGGGGAGTCAGACCTTACAATCCGTGACGGGGCCTCTCAAGCCAGCTGCCTTTCTGTTTCTGGCAGGTAAAATAAGGATAAAGCATCTTGCCTTAATGAGGTGGTGAAAAATGTAGGGCTCATGCCTCTGTGAGCTGAAGCAAGAAAGGACTATAGTCTGAAGCCCTTCCATGTCGGACCTCCCTGGTTGAGGAGGCCACACCACACTGGCTACTGTGGATGCCACACCTGTATGGCTGGGCCAGGCTCCTAGGTGTGTCCGTCTTTTACCAGTGTTTGAACTATGAACTCATCGAAGTCAAGGAGGCTGCCTGGGGGTAGTATGAGCCAGCTCTCTACCCTCAAAGATCAACCTCCTACCAAAGGCAGGCAGCATGAGGTTGATACATAAAGCAGACACATGATCTCATGACCAGTGGCACCGTCCCAGCTCTTCAGTGCCCACAACCAGGAGATGATGCATTACTCAGCTTTGGATGCATGTGATTGGCTCACCAAGACTCGTGTCACAGAGGGTCATTTACCCTCCCATTTTGGTTCCCATAGAGTGCACACATTCCTTAATAATGGGAAAAGGTAAGGAAAATATTATGGGACACACTATCCAAATAGAATGCAGATGTTTTTCTCCACAAATCATCCATGATGGCTTCTTTTCCTTATTAATCATCTAGTTCAAACTCCTATTTCTAAATACCTCATATGTTCTTGTAAAAAAAAAAAAGCTCAGCTGACTGTCTTACCACTGGGCCTGCCCACTGGGGGAAAGCAAGGAGCTGGAACACTAAACAGGAAGTTGTTGCTGGCTGTTATTATGCTACGTGGGGCTCCTGGGCTCTCATCTGTCCTCAGAAAAACAGATGCTTAATGGGCTTTTCATGTATAAAGGCACGCAGAGCTTAAAGATGTGGCTACACATTGACTATGGTTGCAGGAAAGGTTTGGACCAAGATTATGAGTGTGAGGGAGGAAACCATGGTTCACCCTTAGGAAAGGCTGGTGGAAAGCACCCTGGCGGGTGCTGTGGGGCCAGGGGTGTGGAAGGAGGGGAAAGCTGATTTGGGCAAATATGAAGGAAGACATCATCCACAAGAAATAGTCTGTACCTGGAGCTGACGCATCTGCTGCAGCTGGAGCCGTAGCTCGGCCACATTCCTCTTCATGTCGAGCAGGCTCAGGTGGATGGCTGAGCTGCCGGTGGCCAGGGGCTGGCTGGGTGGCCCCAGGGACTCCACTGTGCCGAGAGTCTTACCGCCAGAAACATGGGGAGTTCCTATGAGAAAAGAACAGCAAAGACCCTAAGAAAGTCAGACAGGTATGTCGAAGTTAAGTCCCACCCATATAGAAAACTTGACTCTAAAAATGCCCATTTCCTTCACTGTGAAAAAAAAATTTTTAATTATGCTGGTCCTCTAGATGACAAAAATAAGAATTAAATTTAAGTAAAGTATGGAAACCTCATGCAACACTGCAGCATGTGCTCTGTAATAATCATGTGCTAGAAGTTTAGTGCCAAAGGGAGGCAGATCAGTGCAGTATCTAAAGCAGAAGGCTATGAAGTAAGCTGTCTGTCTGTCCACATAGCTTCTGTAGATGTATACAGGTGTGCAGAGGAAAGATCAGATGTATCTGGAACAAAAGATTAACCGTATGTCCGGCTATTGGTATTCCATGAGGTTTATATTACTACTTTTTCTATTTTTAAGTTTACACAGTGAATCTCTATAATTTTATAACCAAAAAATTATTTTAAAATTCTGGGACCTAACACAAGTTCTCTGTGACTATTTCCTGCAGGCAGATGTATCCCTTAGTTCAGAGCAGAGATTGGGCCGATTACGAAGGGAAGACAAATGAGAACTGAGTTTTTTCTGAATCTTTCAGCTTTCCAGACCAAAAGCAGCAGGACCTCTGCCCCAGCCCTGATGGTGAGAAAAGCAGGCGCGATGCAAGAATTCTTTAGGAGAGAAACCCAGGCAGCAGAAACAAATGCTTCCTCAAGTTTCCAGCTGCCATAAACGTTGGCTCCTAGAGTCCAATTTAAATAAACCTCATTCACTTTATAAGTTCATCTGAGAAGAGCCTGATTTGACAAAATTTGTTTTAAAAGGCCTCAGGAAGGATCCCAAGTAGAACTTACAGGATGAGCAAGGTACAGGAATAAAAAGGAAGTGATATATGTATATATATATAGTTTTAAGATAACAAATGCAGTTCTCTGGAACAGGCCACCATAGTAAAATCCTTACCACAGCCACAGCCACAGCCACAGCCACACTCACACTGACTTCTGAAGGGCTAAAAACTCTTTCCTGTAAAGGTCAAAGTGGAGGGTGTGCAATGAGCCCAGCTGGCCTCCCACCACAGAACCTTAGCGTTGCTCTCCTGCCCTGGAGCCAGTGGTGTCTCTTCCCATCCCAGTTCAGCACCCCTGGGAACCTTGCCTTTTTCAGCACATGCAGGGATGCTGCCCTGGTGGCTCTGACCAACTTTTGGCAGGCTCCCTGCCCCCAAATCAAAATCACCCTCATTAAAGCAAGATTTGCTCCATTACAATCTAGTCCCAGGTGTAAGGGGCGATCCTATCATTGGACAGCAGGAAGTGAGTAAATGATGATTTTAAACCATCAATCAGTCAACTCCTCTGGCAATGTTGGTGTACCTTTGGGAAAGAGGGAAGCAAATTATCAGGCACCACATGTTCATGTGGAGCATAACTTCACTAAATGGAGAAAGTACTTGGTGTTCTACACACAGAAACACCCCTATATAGAAATGATTAGTTTCATTTCTTGATCTGACCAAAGTTTTACCTTAAGTCCAGTCAGTGACTCTGCTTCTCCTTGCCTCCTGTCCAGGCTCCCTCTTAGACTCAACAGTGACTAAGGCATCCCACCTTAATAAAAGCAGGACCGACACTCCTTATTTACAAAGACAAAAAATTAGAAACATCTGCTTCCTTTTCCAGATCTCATCTCTTGATCTGAAAACATTATAGGTGGGTATTTTCTTCAGATACTCAAAGACTGAATCAAAGTCTAAGGAAAATGCTGACTCATACAAGACTAAGCTGAAGGCTACAGGGAAGACAAAATAAATGGTGAAAGGTTTCCATAAGAGAACATCCAGTAACATTTCCAATAATCGCAGCATATTAGGATTAACAGCATCTTCAAGATCACATATTCTGAGGGAATCACAATAAATGGGAAGTTTTTCTTTTAGAATGGGCCAAGTTATTTTATCAACACTCAATCCCTCCTTCTCTTCACATTCTGAGGGCACTCATGCACCTCACCAACCTCCTGCATGGAGGAGAAGCCAGACTCTGTTAGAACTGGATGCTGATAACTTGGGGGGAAATATCTTTCACAACAAAATTGCTTTATGGAAGCTATACTCATTTCAAAAATTTCTTCATCTATAACTTCTTAATCCTCTAAATTCGGTTTTCTCCTTGGTATGCTGCTGGGCTCCGTTAGTCACTTCTTTCCTTCTCAGTCAATTTGAACTCTCCTGTCCCTTGTCTTCTTCCCTCTCCACTACTCCATCTTGGTCAGTCTCCTTTCTAATGTCTTCCTTGGCCAACTTTAAAAAGCCTGGCCTGTTCTGTCCTGGGCCTGTATCTCCTCTCTCTAGACGTGCTTTCCAGGGAGGTCACTTCCTCCACCACCATTTGCCAAGGTCCCTCACCTCTTGGTCTCCAGCAAAACGTCTCTTCAGATCTGCATAACAGTCCCTTTGTGTTGCTCCAGGACTTGTCATCTTCCCAGACCTCTTTTTGTCTCTGTAGGTCTGATCTTAGCCAGTGGCACTATTATATATTCAGTTACTTAAATCAGAAACCTGGAAATGATCCTCAGTATCCAGTTCTTAGTTGTGTGTCCTTGGCAGAGTAACTCAAACTATCTTGCTCTCAGTTTCCTCATATGGAAAATGTGCGTAAGGGTTATTGTGTGAGATAATGGAATTAACACCTGCTTAGCCTGGTGTCTGGCACCGAAGGACTTCCCACTGCAATCAGTTGTTATTATGTCTCTGAGCAGAGTGGGCTGGAAAAGCCTCTGCCAGCCTCCCCTCCTCCCCTGGAGTATTCCAGGGCCAGAGGTTGAGGGTGACAGCAGTAGGCTGAGAGCTAGAGGCAGGTGTCCTGAAATCTATGCACGGAGCTGGATTTGGGGGGTAGGGACCCTGAGTGATAAATTCCCCTTCAGATTAGTGCATAGGACCTGGGATCTGCTCTCCACATCCACACACAGGTGGTCACATTCTGCTCCCAACATGCACATGTGCATCAGGAGAGTCATCGTGCAGTATGTCCTCAGAAACACACTCCTTTCTGTTCACGTCACCCTTTCCAGGCAATGGCCTCACTTCCTCCTACTCACTGTTAGGTAATACACTTCAGTTGAGTGTATCTCACTATGAAATTTATTACATGCAAATCTGATGCAAATTTAATGGATCCTGTTGTGATAGAAAGATCCTGGGTTTGAGGGTTGGCCAGACTGGCTGTGACTCTTACTAACATCTTTCTTACAGGATTGTGTGTTAAATTATATAATACCCTGTATAAAATACAAAGTATGCCTTTGAAATGGGAGGTTCCTTCTGTTCTTATACCCATAGAACCACATATTCCTAAAGTAACAGGAAGTCTGGGATTTCCTTTTCCTTTACACTTAGACAAATGAGCTCTTTAATGTCTATATAATTCCATGTACTTGTCTACCGAACAGGCATAATTCTTCTCTTACAGCTTACTTCCTTGGGTTCTGGAAAAATTAATATATTTTGTGCACTGTACAGGCTGCTATGGCAATGAAAGCCCGGTGGACCACATCTAGCCCTGACACACTAGGCCGAGAAAGACCAAATTCCGCAGAGACGCAGGGGAGCAAACACAAATGCTAGTTGCTGGTGGCATTGCAAATTGGCTCAGCCTCTCTGAAGAGAAACTGGCAGCATGTTGCCAGAGATACTCAATTGTTCGTCCCTTTGAACTTACTGATTCCACTTTGGGAAATACATCCCAAGGAAATTATACCTGCTCCTTCCCCCTTACTCCAAAAAAGACATTTACAAAATTATTCAAACCAAAGAAATGAAAAACCTTTAAAGGGCCTGGGGCACCTTAACACAAAAATATGAGAAAAAAAATGACAGGTGGGTGGCCCATGTGGATATGTTACCTATGTGATAGTGTGTACAGTCTTCTTCCCTAGAAGATGGGAATAATGAGGATGTGCCAGGAGTTAATGGGTTCTTATATGAAGAGCACCTAGAACAGTGCCTGGCACCTTGGAAACACTCACTAAACACCCACTCATTATGATGATGTCACCCGAAGTGAAAAGAATAAAAGCAGAATACAAAGCAGCACATACACGTTGGTTAGAACAATGATATCAGATACTAATAATTTCTGGGCTAGAGTCCAGAGGGATGGAATGATTTAGTGTTCTGTAGTTTCCTTCTGTTCCCCCTGACTTTAAGATACAATTGACCTAGACCATGGTGGAACTTGAAAGTGCAAAGCATGTAGCTTTGATACATTTATATACGGCCATATGATCACCACTGTGGTGTTAGCTAAAACACCCATCGTGTCACATAATTGCCATTTCCTTTTTGTGGTGCGAACATTTAAGATCTACTCTCTTGGCAACTTTTAAATATATAGTTCAGCACTGTTTTCTTTTTTATTGAATTTATTGGGGTGACATTGGTTAATAAGATTATATACGTTTCAGGTGTACAATTCTACAATACATCACCTGTATATTTACCATCCCAAGTCAAGTCTCCTTCCATCATTTATTCCCCTTATACTCTATTCTCCCTCCCCCAATGCCTTTTCCCCCTAATCACCATACTGTTGTCTATGTCTATGAGTTGTTTTTTCCTGCTTAATCCCTTCAATTTTTTTCACCCAGCATCACGCCCATCCTCCATGGTTATCAGTTTGTTCTCTGTACCTAAGAGTTTGTTTTGCTTGCTAGTTTATCTTGTTCATTAGATTCCACATATAAGTGAAATCATATGGCATTTGTCTTTTTCTGATGTATTATTATCTATAACCACCGTACTGTGCATTAATTCCAAAGAACTTGCTCATCTTCCAACTGAAAGTTTGTACTTTCTGACCAACACCTCCTCATTTCCCCATCTCCCAATAACCACCATTCCACTCTCTCTTTCTATGAGTGCCATAGGTTCTTTTTATCCCTTAAATTCATAATAGATCAAAAAAGAAATGAAGAGAGAAACCAAGATGCAGCATAGGTAAACACCTAAACTGCTGCCTTGCATAACAATTTCAAAACTACAACTAAAAGACAGAACTGACATCATCCAGAACCACAGGAAAGCTGGCTGAGTGAAAATTCTACAACTAGAAGAGAGCGGCTCACAGAGATTCAGAGGAGCTGCAACAAGCTGAGGTATGGAGACATGCATGTGGAGAGAGCAGGCGGTGGTGTGCTTGGCTGGCTTCATCTGGTAGGAGGGAGACCGAGACTCACGACAGCACTGAACCCCTTATCCTACTACATTGAACCCCAGCTCTGGACGAGTCTCATACGGCGGGAGTCTGGACTGTGAAAAGGGAAGAGTGCACGGAAATTTAGGGGATCTGCGAAAGGGCAAAAGTCTGGGGCACGCAAACCAATGCGCACAGAGAGGACAGACTGCTGACTGTGCCCCTGGCTCTCTCTGGTGGGCGAGAGACAGAGCCTCCCAACTGTGCCACTTCTAACTGCATTGAACCCCAGTTTTGAACGAGACCCTGGGGAGCCAGACTCATACAGGTCCCCAAGTGCAAGGGAACGGGAAAGGTAGAGGTCAGGAGACTCCCGCGAGTGTGCACAGAAAAGGCTGCAGCGATTACCGAGAGACACTTGAGACACAGGGGCCGCGTAGGGCGGGGCTGACTGAAAGCCAAGGCTGTCTCTGCTCAACCCTGAGACTTCACCCCACACAATCTGAACAGAGAGGCTTTTGCAGTTTTGCAAGTCTTGCATCATAAGGCTGATTCCAGCACAGAAGTTCTCCCGGCATAGTGAAAATATGGAGACAAAGGAACAGATCACAAACGAAAGAAATGGAGGAAAACAAACAATTGGATATAGAGTTCAAAATCACGGTTATAAGGTTTTTCAAGAATTTTGAAGAAAAGATGGATAAATTTAGTGAGACCCAAGAGAAGATTAAAAAGAAACAACTAGAAATTAAACATACACTGGAATAAAAAATATTATACAGAGACCTAACAGCAGACTAGAGGAACACAAGAATCAAGTCAAAAATTTGAAATACAAAGCAGCAGAAAACACTCACATGGAAAAGAAAAAAGAAAAAAGAATCCAAAAATGTGAATATAGTGTAAGGAGCCTCTGGGACAACTTTAAATATACCAACATCAGAATTATGGGGGTGCTAGAAGGAGAGAGAGAGAAAGATACTAAAAACCTATTTGAAGAAATAATGACTGAAATAATAATCTGGTGAAAGAAATAGACATACAAGTCCAAGAAGCACACAGAACCCCAAATAAAAGGAATCCAAAGATTACTTTCTGACCAACACCTCCCCATTTCCCCATCTCCCAATAACCACCATTCCACTCTCTCTTTCTATGAGTGCCATAGGTTCTTTTTATCCCTTAAATTCATAATAGATCAAAAAAGAAATGAAGAGAGAAACACATGCAATGAGGGAGAAACACATGCAAATGCCAGGGTCAGGAATTTAGGTAATAAATTCTAGCATTTTATTTTATGAGTCATGACTTATCACCGAGGATCACACCAAGATACATCATAATTAAAATACTAGAGCAAAAGACAAAGAGAATATTAAAAGCAGCAAGAGAAAAACAGTTAATTACCTACAAGGGAGCACCCATACGATTGTCAGCTGATTTTTCAACAGAAACTATGCAGAACAGATGGGAGTGGCAAGAAATATTCAACGTGATGAACCTACAACCTACAACCTACAACCAAGAATACTCTACCCAGCAAAGCTATCATTCAGAATTGAAGGTCAGATAAAGAGCTTCACAGATAAGAAAAAGCTAAAGGAGTTCATCAATACCAAACCAATATTATATGAAATACTGAAAGGTGCACTTTAAGAAGAGGAAGAAGAAAAAAGTAAAGATAAAAATTATGAACAACAAATACCTATCTATCAACAAGTGAATCTAAAAAGTGAATTAAAAATCTGATGAACAGAATAAACTGGTGAATATAATAGAATCGGGAAAGGAGTGAGGGGGATGCAGGGAAGGACTGGACAATAATCATACACCTATGGATGAGGACAATGTGGGGGGAGGTAAGGTAGACGGAGGGGTGGGAGTGGGTGGAGGAGAGCTATGGGAGGAAAAAAGAAAAACAAATGTAATAATCTGAACAATAAAGATTTATTAAATTAAAAAACAAAAAGAAAAAAAGAAAGAAATGAGAGAACAAGTATCTCCAAAACAAACTGGCACTTGTTCTGAAGTTTAGTGATTTCTGTGAAATAATTCTCTGGATGCACAGCCATTGATTAACTTCTAAGTAAACCAACAGGCCCCAGAGGATCAGGAGGGCTGGAAGACCAGGCCTGTTGGCTGTGCAGATGAACTGCCTGCACTTAGCCAGTGTGGCCCAAGACCAACAGAGATCCAGCTGACGTCCCAGATTCTGTCGATTCCACCACGCTGCACAACATTCTGTGGCTTCCCCAAATTAGGGGTTTCACCCAACTTGCCACATGCTTCCTGTGTAATTCAGTTGCTGAACATGTCCCTGGTAATGATTCTATTTCTAACCCAGTGGGAAGGTTGACCTCATTCTTCAGAGGTCTGCCTTGAGCCTGCAGAATAAGATGTACATCGAATATACCAAGATACTAGGGAATTCCAAGTAGAATTTAATTGGGGCCCTTTGCAGCGGGGGAAAGGGGGTGGTGGTGGCAATGCTAGCATTTAAAAAACAGGCCTTGGTCCAAGGATACCTTCTTCTCCTGCTTCCATTACTGGTGGCCCCAGCCAGCATTTGCCCCTTTACACCCATTGCCATGCTGCAGCGAGGCTGAGGTCCTTCCTCAGTACAGAGCCTTCCAATGGCTTTACTTTGCACTTAGATTATTACCTAAATTCCTGACCCTGGCATTTGCATGTGTTTCTCCCTCATCCTGATGGCTGTCCCCTTTCCCCTTCACTACCTAAGTACTGTTCATCTGTTAGGTCTCAGTGTGTCACTTCCTCAGGGAAATGTCCTTGGTCTAGGCTAGAACTGTCAGTTAAACTTTCATCCTTCACTTCTGTATCACACTCAATGCTCATATAATTACTTGTCCCATATCAGTTTGCCCCCATGGGATTAGGAATTCTAGGCAAGCAGCTATATCTGAATCATGGCCCCTGCCCTTACCCAGTACTAGGCATATACATATTTGTTAGATGTTTGGCCATATAAATGAATAAGTGAATGAATAGTGAATGAATGAATAAAGATTGAAAGGAGAAGACCAAAGGGCTTAGTCCCTCCCAAATTAATGACGAATCTGGAATTGCAGCATTAAGCAGGGAAGGTGTGATGGCACAGACATTATCCAGAAGGTCTCTGAAATCACATGTCGATGACTTCGAGGTCACGTACTTCTGCACTAAGCAGCGTGCACTCTTGACAGCCTGCAGACTCCCCGTTGCTCCAAGAACACTTACCTGCACTGTCTGTGAGGTTCTTGTTAGCTGATGTTTTCATCATCTTCTCACTGAATAAAAGAAAAAGAGAGTCAGCTATACAGTTTCCAAAATGCCTTTTTTTTTTGCCCCCTCCATTCATATTCTAAGCAATGAGCAGCAGGTAGTGATGGTATCAAGCAATGAGGGGATTTTAGCATCAGCACCACTATTGGCCAGATGGAAAAGGCTTCCCAGGTGTGCACTGACACTGCAGGTGGAATACAGCAGGTGGGCACTCATGACTTTCAGAGGATGGCGGAGGTGGAGTCGTGTGGATGGTGGTTGCAGGCACTGCGCAGTGGTCCATGAAGCCACATGCACTGGGAAGCCCATTTACCCTTCTTGGGCCAAAGTGTTACCTTCTACCAACAATTACCAGAAGGAAAAAACAAACAAACAAACCATGATTCAGAGAGATGTAACTATTTTCAGCCTTGAAATGATTACAAGAAAATGGATTTGAATGAGTGAATTATCTTAATGATTAAAGAGAAACAGATTGAATTATTTAATTGGTTTGTTTCTTCTTTTTACCTAGATGCATCTTTGCTATTACTTGTAAGGGGACCTTTAAAAAGCGCAGACTGAACAAGGCCAGTTAAACTGGCAATCTGTCTCTCCATGGCTTGCATCCTCTCTCTGTAAAACAAGAGAATTGTTTGTTAAAAGCTTTATTGACTTTCAGACTGGTTGGTCTGGTGAATGATCACCGAGGGTCATAAAAGGTACCACCTAGTAGGCCAGCAAAATGCACCCGCCTGGCTTGGAGAATGTGAAGAGCTTGCAAATCTCTGCTGAGCTTGATTCGTGATTGGAGTTTACTACTAACCCCAAGACCTTACTGAAAAGATGCTGTGCAGACTTGCAGAGGCCTCCTGCAAAACTAGAGAAAGTGGCTCCCTCAGAAATAACTCTGCTTGCCTGTAGTGTTTCTGAGCCTTTCTGTCCTGCTTCTGCCATTTTACTGCTGGCACCAGTGGCATCCTAGGCCAGCTGTGCCCAGTGGCTCAGGCCTCTAAGCTGTGCTCCTCAGTTGGGGGTCGGTGACCAGTTTTGACGTTAATGATGGGGATGTATATTGTGTGTGAAGTAAAACTTGTTTTATCATCTGAGAGCAAAACCAATGAATGTCTCTTAAAACCATGGAAATATATAGTTGAAACCAATGCCTAACTCTGGGGTAAATGGTGTTCAATCTAATGAAACAGGAACTTTAACCTGTGTTAAAGGGTTTCTCTAGAATCAAGCCGAAAAACAAATATCCCTAATATGAATGAATAACCCCTATTGTTTACTGTGCACAGATGCTGCACCCGTTCAGGGTTCTCTAATGCTTCGTCACAATTCATTTGGCTCAAATTTTTGTATCTCAGTTGCCAGTTTCACAGAGTTATTACTATTATTTTCAGCACATTAAACAAACAACATCACAGTGGCTTCTCTTTACTGGCTAAGTGCAGAGGGCATCACATATGACTGCAGGCAAATTCAGTTACATTTACTTGGCAGTCTAAAACAATAAAGATAGGCAGCTTGAATGGTGGGGGCACCTTGCCAGCCATCGAGCCCCATGTGCAGGTGTTCTAATGTGAGCCTAAGACAGAGAAGGGACCCCACTCTTCACTGCGGTCTCAGGGCCACCAACCTCTCCTAGTGTAAGCGACATGCTTCCTGTGCTACAGACTGCACGTGCACACACTGTGCTTTCACATAGAAGCCACCTATTTTATCTGGTACCCAATGGAAATTGTGGTGGTCTGTTCTTTCCCTGGACTTATTGAGAGATGCTGTATCTGTATCTTAAACTTTATGACAATCCAGCAGACTTTCAAGGGTAATTTTGTCCATATACAACTTTTTGGCCTTGCATTTTGCCTTGGGAATATAAGCCTTATGAAACTCTGAGTTTAATTTCACAATTATAAGCTTCTGACTTCAGAATGCCATGCATTTTCTTTAGTTTAAAATGGATGGTCTGTCACAATTCTGAGTTTCTTGGGTGAAAGTCATGCAGTTTAGGTAGTTCATGGTTGTAAACCCACTAAGAGAAAAGAAACAATTTAAGCATGAATAGTATGACCTCTTTGCTTTTGTCATGTGGGAAGGAGAAATCTCAAGCAATGAAGAGTAGGAATGCATCTCCATCTCCACGCAGCGAGTTTCCAGGTATTTCAGGTGTGGCAGTGAATGCTAAACCCCTGAACTGCAAAGCATTTTCAGTTACCCCTGTGCTCCTGGTCTCCTCTCTGTCATAACATGTGCATGTGCCAAAGGGAAAATTTTGGAAGGAACTACACTCAAGAAAGCAGGTTAGTAAATACCTAATGGGTATCGTATGTTCATTAGACCCAAGTCGCTATGGTATCTCAGAAATGATTGGCTAGTGGCTGATCATGCTGATTGCCATGTGGGAGACACAGACTCACACAAATGGGCTCTTGGGAAATGAGTGGCTTCCACAAGGACTAGCTGAGTATCGGGTTAAAGTTGTCCAGGGTCCCCATTTTTCCCATGGTAATGCTGGAAGTCAAACTCATGACCCTCGGAGTCCAGGTACCATCTCAAGATGTACTAGTTTCCTGCTCTTATCCAATCCTAGGCAAATACAAAGCATTGCTTTCTTCTTTCTTTCTTCTTTTAAAAGCAGCATGAAAATTTTAGGGTCTAGACAGCTTTGGTGAGGAAGCGGCTTGAGGGGTTCCCTGAAGCTGGAGTGTGGGACAGGAAGGCATAGTCACAACATAACTACAGACAGAGGACAGTACTACTAAGAAATGTAAGAAGCAGGTAGGTCTATGACTGTAGAGAGTAAGTGAGAATCTGGTAAGAGGGAAATGGAAGAAGGGGTTCGACATTGGCTCTGGGCACAGCCCTGATTAGGGTTAAATCACTGTTCTTTTTGAACCCTCACTGGTCAACAGGTTTCATGACCTTGTCTAAGAAAGGTCAGAGTCGCATTAAAAACCAAAACAAAGCACCTGGATCATTCAGGGCATTGATCTGCAACTGATCCATCACTGTGGCTGGAGTCGCACAATGTTACAGCACAGTCTGGGTCGTCTCCACACGAGCGTCCACAGGGTGGCATTTCCTGGCTCAGGGGGTACTTGGCTTTTTGCTGTGCTTCCCCAGACAATGGCTTTAGGATGCAGAGGAAGACAACCCACAAATCCATCCCCCTCTTCTTACTTCCTAGGGATCATGTCGATATAGTTAGAGCTTCCTGGGGTCAGAGTCTGGATGCTTTGAAGGAAAGGCCCTAGATTCAGGCCAGGTATCACACCCTTGGTTCTCTTTTTTGTATCTGTGAGGACAGAAGAAAGGGCTCCCTGGGTGGCCTCCTCTGGGCTATGTCACTGGCTGGGCCCCAGAAAGAAGACAGGATCTTTCAGATACTTTCGAGTTCAAAACACTTGAGCTGACACCTGAGGGGAGCAGTTCTCTCCCATTGCCCAGGAAACGTTGAGACCTGCACGTGGCCGAGGCACTGACTGCACATGCATGTTCCACTGTCTCAGCCAAAACCATGTTATAGAAATAAAATTTTTCGACACATGGAAATGAGAAAACTTTTTCCCTCCTATTTAATCATCAAAGTGTTTCTAGTTTCAGAATTCATTTGAGGGAGATTATCTGATTTATAAATTCATAAATAAGATTGTCTTTCCATTTCATGGTTGGTAATCAGGAAACAATTTTATGGTTTAACTAAATTACAGCAACTGGAAACTTATGCAGCCTTTGCCCATGATGAAATGTTATTAAGTATGTTTTAATGTGAAATGGGGGGAAAAAAGTGAAATGCAGTGGGAGAAATTATATATGACCCTCTCGTTTTCATTGCAGTGACAATTTTGTATAATAATCATCAAAATATTAAAGATGCTTAAGCTAATTCTTGCCAATATCACTTGGTTTAAGGTATTACAGGTTTGGTATAATTACTGTTGAAAGGATGGTTTAAAAGTGATTTCATAAACCATTTTCTATCATTCCATAAACCATATTTATGGGATTAGTATATATGGTTAACTAATCATTTAGCACAGTAAGTCAGCCTGGATAAATGAATCTTTTCAGGGCCCAAGCATAATATTAAAAACTCAAGTCCAAATCCAGAGAAAGTGCTGATCCCAGTATTGAAATTCCTGCTGCGAAAATGGGCTTTCCTGCAAGCACCTGTCTGTGAAGAAATAACAAAGCCTAGACTGCTCACAGTCTGCTCTCTGTCTTCAGAGTAGAGGGATGGGAAAATGTGCATTTAAGGCAATATTTTAAGCCAGTAACTCCATTTACGCAATGTTTTTGATTCAAATTTTCACCTCTTAACATTTTTGACATGGACTTGCCTTTGTTCTGAGTCCTTATTAAGCCTGAGTTAAGTCCTTATTATTGCTTATCTAAGTAAATTAATGGCTATTACAAAACAAGTCAAGGCTGTATGTAACAAGTCTGAGACTGGTAATTCCCCTGTAATGAAGCCCTTAGGATATGTTTTTAAAGATCCTAAACAAATGCCGGGGACCTAGCTAAAACCAGCCAACTTTTTGGAACTGGCAGTATTACTTAGGACTCCAATCAGAGGCATTCTTCTCCCTAACCAGTTACTAACATTGAAACCTAGTGGTGCGGATAACCTGGGCAGGCATTCTGAGAGTACTTTCTAGATGGTCCATCAATTTACTTCTACCTGTCATCTCTCTACCCACAGAAAGGAACAAATGGTCAATGAGTCCTCAAGAAATGTTTTTGAGCACTTAAGTTATGCTACACGCCACAGTGCAAGCTGCGGACACAGTAGGGATAAAGTACCATCATTAAGTGGTACCTTCCTTTCACAAAGTCATTTTTTTTTCTGGGAGAAATCTCAGTGAATTAAAGCCCAGTGCCAAAGGCATTTCCCAGAACTGAACAGTGAACAGGCTTCAAATTGTTTGCTCATGCCCTGACTCTGGTATGAGGGGGAAAAACTAAAGTAATTGAAGACACTATTTTCAGATAAGTTCAACAAAACACTGGAATTCAAAAGATCTGAACTTGTGATACAGCTTCAAAGAGGACTCTGAGCAGCTTTCAATTTTTGCCCCCACTCTAACCTATTGGTGAAAGAACTATATACTAAAGACATTCTTCCAAAAACTTCCAACAAATGTTAACTTCTCATTCAAACATCCAGATTTATTGAGGCAAGATTGATGGAGTTAATGGTGACTACAATGGGGCTACGATGTTTTGTGTATATTAATATTGTCCCCCTACCTCTGCACACTCCTAAAGATAACAATCATATCTTGCACTTTTCTTGCATGTACAAACATTAGATGAGGACTGAATACACGGAGGGTCATTAAAAAATATTGTTTATAACCCTGACCTTGAGGGCTGCTGTTTGTTCCCCTGCCCACTGCTCATGGAGAAGAAAGGAGTGCTATGTTCCCTATTGCCACTTTATCCCCCCACCCCCACCCCGGTCTGAATTACTCATCTGTACCTTCCCTAGTGCATTTTGAGACCAAGGTTATGATCATCCACACCCTCATATTCTCAATCACTATGTACAGATGCAAACGTTGGAGAGTGAAGAAGACTGATGGAAAAAATATTGATTTATTCAAAGCACAGTATTGGAGGAGAGCTCTACAGGTACCCAGAAACACTGGAATTGTGAACAAGTGGGTCCTAGAGCAAATTAAGTTTGAAACATCATGGGGTAAAAATGACAAAACTGAAGCTGCCCTACTTGGGCACATCATGAGAAGGCAGGGTTTTTTGGAAAAGACAATAATGCTGGAAAACATAAAAGTCAGCAGGTAAAGGAAAAAATTAAATGAGACAGATTGTCTCCATAATAGAAGCCAGAGGCATGCGTCTCAAAAGCTGAACAGGGGCTGCTGAGGACAGGGCACTGTGGACATCACTCATTGATAGTGTCTCTAGGAGTCAGTAACACACACAACAGGTTTTCTATCTACATCTAGAAAATTCCCTCACATCCTTGGATGACTTCAGCCTGGAAAGATGTCCTCCTGTTTGCCATACTGCAGCCCATCATCCTTTGTAGCTTCAATATCCGTGCTGATAACCCTTTCAAATGTTTGGCATTAAAGATCCTCAAACTCTTCTTCACATGTATTCTCTGACTTTAAGTTATCAGTTGGTAAGTTTTTTTGTCCAGATCAGAAACTCCAAAATCATCTAAGTGTAGCAATCTTGTCTTTGATTCCCTTAGTCACACAGATCAACTCTTTACCTGCATCCTTATCTCCTTCATCCTCAGCCATTAACACTGTCTGGAAATTCATTTTAATTTTCCTGCTCCTCACCCTGGTGGTCCACACACATTCTCTTCACTGTCCTGACTGGATTCTCTGTGTTTGGCTTCTCTCTCAGCCTTGCAATTCCTCTGCTGGCTAACTTTGGAGGAGGAAAATAAATGAGAGGAGAAGACCCCTTTATGTCTCTTTGTTTCTTCCCCTGTCTCTTCCTCTTGGTGATACTTCAAGGAGACAGAATGTGGAATCCTTGTCAGGCAACCTGGTTTCCCTCAAGTCAGGAAAGACAATGACCAAAGCAAAGGTGTTCATCTGGGATGTTTTGCATTTTACTTAGGGACCATGAAGCTACACACTGAATGACAACTGTAAAGAAATAAGCAAAAAATGGAGCCCCATTTATGAGGATCTAGGAAAAAAAAGCTATATCTAATCTTCATAAATTTACCAAGGCATTGAGAGAATGAGATTTTATAATGAGATGTGAAGAGAAATGCTGTGGAGATGATAGTATTCCCTGTAATAAATAGTTCTTCACATATTATAACTGCTGCTATTTACCCAGAATGCCTCAATGATCTTTAATTATCAATAACTCAATTCAACAATTACTTTGAGTGTGAGTACTGTGATAGCCCTGGGGGTAAATACTTCCAGAGTCTTTCTTCTTGACCTCAGGATTCAGATGCCCCCGATCAATGGCTGGATTCTGCAGGGGCGGGTGCTCTTAGTAGTCAAATGGAGCTGGATGGCAGAGTCGGAGAGGTCAGCTACTCCTTCTGAGAGGAAACATGTGCAGGCAGGCAAAGCGAATGGTGGGATTTAGCCAGAAGAAGAGAAAGGAGAAGAGAGTAGAACAATTTTCTACATAAGGAGAGTTCCAGACATAAGCGCAAGCATTGGACTAATAAAATTTGACATGAGCAAAAACAATGGACTAGGACTTAGAGGCAGACTGTGTGTGTGTGGCAGGGGGGGGGGTGGTTAGCGTGGAAGCCATTGAGGCAGATCAGGTGACAGTGGTAGTGGCTTGGACAGGAATGGTGGAATGAGGTAGAGAGCAATGGCTAGAGGCAGGAAGTCTTTGGATATAGAATTCTCTGGTTGCCCAGATGTGGAGTGTGAAAGACAGTAATCAAGGTGACACCAAGGCTTTAAGCCTAAGTAATAGATGAAGTTGTCATACATGAGATGGGAAAATAGGTGTTCATTTTTGGACATGCTGGGTTTGACTTGACCACCAGACATCCAAGGGGAGATGCAAATCTCCACTCATAAATAACTCAATATCTCTGGGTCTCAGTTTCCTCAACTGTCAACCAAGAGTAACAACTGCCTTCCTTGTCCCATAGGGCTGTCATCCTCCTAGAATGAAGGCGAGCAAGAAAAATTTATGAGCAAGCACTTTATAACTTGCAATATGTTATAGATGTGGAAGACTTCTTTTGTCACTTCATTCATTCAACAGATATTTTTCTGGTATGGACTCTGTGGCAGATGCTTGGGCTATAGCTGTGAATAAAGCAAAGGACTTCTTACCCTCCTGGAACTTACATTTTAGGGGTGAAGGTAATGAAACAACAAACCAAGTGTCTGTGTGTGTGTGTGTGTGTGTGTGTGTGTGTGTGTATGCATACATGTACTTGCACATAAATATACATATACTATTTATGCAATCATGTGTGTGTGTGTGTGTGTGTGTGTGTGTGTTTGTATGATGGTTAAGAAAGGCCTTCTTGAGCAGATGGTGTGTGTTTTTTTGAAATATTTTTAAATTGATTTTTAGGAAGGGAGAGGGATAGAGAAATAGAAACATTGATGAAAGAATCATCATCGATCATCTGCCTACTGAAGATGGAGTCTGTAACCTGGGAATGTGCCCTGACAGGGAACTGAACTGGTGACCTTTTGGTTCCTGGATTGACAGAGCAGATAGTGATTAAGTGAAGCAGATGGTGATTAAGTCAGGTAGACAGACATCTGCTGGAAGAGAAGAACAAATGCAAAGTACGAGAGGCAGGAAAGGCCCAAGTTCACACAGGAAGCTAGGGTATGTGGAATGGAGCTCATGACAGGGAGCGTAAAGGGCTGAATGAATACTCTGCACACAGAGGATACAGGGCCTCCAAGACTCCCACTCCTTGTTAAATAGACACCCATTCTCTAATGTTCAACACCGATTAGATACCATCTTTGAAAGCTGGCTAGACTTAGACTTTTAGAATCATGCAACTTTCTAGTTGGAACTTACTTATTTAGTCCCCATAATGTTCTTTCCATTCTAATTCAGTGATTTGGGCTAAAGCAAAAAAAAAAAAAAAAAAAAAAGCATGCAGGCCCAGCAAGCCTCACCCAGACCTGTGCTCCCAACACGCACCCTCACTGATTTCCGGCATTCTGACAGCATTCTGCCCAGCACAGCAAATGCTCTGGGAACACTCCAGGAAGCCTTTACTCTATTTCACAACATGCTTCCTGGTAGGCTGTTTTGTCTGAGACCAAATACAGTTCCAAGTTGGGCATGAGGACACATAGTCTCTCAGATACAAATGGCCAACACATTATGGCTCCTTTGTTCAAAGGACTATGGCTTCACAATGTTATGTCAACTAAGGCTTTTATTTATAGAAAACTTTCCAGTTCACAAAAGGATTTTACACCCATTTTCCTTTAACCAGCACAAAGTCTCCTTAAGAGGTCATGGTTATTGTTCCATTGTGGCCAAGGACAGGAGGTTTAGGGACGTGGGGTCCCCCTAGGGAAACACGGCTAGCTCACCTTCACACACACCTGCATACCCAATGCTCCTGGTAGGGAGCTGCCCGCCTCATGACTCACCAGCTGGGGTGAGAACCATCCCTCCCCAGGGCAAGCCTATACCCTGCTTGCTTAAATCATCTACTTAACTTTTTCTTTCTCTTCCCTGAGGGGAATTTTAAATATTCATGCTCTAGAAGTGACAGCTCTTTTTTTTTTTTGATGTGACAGCTCTTTTTTTTTTTTTTTTTTTTTTTGGTACAGGAACAAACTAGTATGAAGAGCTGTTTGTTCAGGTTCTGGCAACCTGAACACCGGCCTATAATTTACCTTCCAATGAGAGATGGTGTCAGAAGCCATGGGAGATGGTCTCTTGCATGGTCCTAAGGGAGCTTGAAACTAACTGCCACTCCCACCTGCCCTGGGTCTGCAACCTCTCAGCTTGCACTCAAAAGAAAAAAGATAATGGCTCTGAAGGAAAAAGAAAAAAAAACAAAAACAAAAAAACATTTCCTATACTTGGCTTCTCTCATGTGTTTTTCCATTTTATCTTCTTAGATACGTGCTTGCTGGAGGGGTTGGGATACACAGCCTTTACTAAAAAGATGAGAAATACTGAGACAGCATGAGAGTGAAAACACTACTTAACTAGTGGCTCCAGTCACTAGACTTTTGGGAAGTCTCCTGACTATTTCTCCTTCAGTAAAGTCACCGATTAGGAGCATGGTCTCTAAGATCCCTTGGCTCTGAAGATGGACAGGGAGGGAGAGGTGTTTCTTGGCAATACAAGTTGGTCCTACAAGACTGTTGTGAGTAATACAGACTTTTTGAGACCTGCAAATTCATGCTTATTAGACCTGGCTATATTTTTGAATCACGTTATTTGTGAAAAATAAAGTTCAAAATTCAAACAAGTGCAGTCTCCCTAATGTTGACCAGACAGAAGGACAACTCCCAAAGAAATTAAAGTGTAGCCAGGACATCAGGAGAGCCCAGGAGCTGGACTTAGATGAGCCCCAGCTTCAGGCTTGGTCGAACCCATGATGAGTCTGTATTGAGTCTTTCAAAAAGGTTGAACTCACATCTAAGCATGTATTTATTTTCTCTTTGAAAAAAGAGGTTCCAGTCGGCAAGGAAAGGGGCTTATCTGAATCTCACAGTATTTACGTTCCTCTGGCTTAGCTTCTGGTTTCAGACCCAAGGCTTCTGATTGACAGTACCTCATGAATATTCAAAAGGAATACAAGGGCATATTTAAATTTCATCTAATTAGTGACAGATGATGGCTTTTCCTTTTGGAAATTGGTTTAAAGTAACACAGACTTTGTGACAGTCATTCCACTGGTATTTTTGATAGAATATTCCTTGTATAAGAGGAGTGTTATCTTCAAAACTTGTCAGGTGGTTAAGTACGATGTTTATCAGACAGCTGTTGCCTCTACTCAGCAGTTAAAAAATGACTAGCAAATATTACTTAACCATGAAGCTTATATTTCTGTGATTGAAGTAATAATTCAATTTATTGGTTCTTACTTAACTTCTGAGACCAGCAAAACATCATATCCAGATGATATTTTTATAGGCACCATAATGCTAGAAATACAGCAAATTTTGCGTAAAGATCAGTCTAACTTCCTAAGTAATATCTTTTCATTGAATTGATATATATATAGTTTTTTATATATACTATATATCTTAAATTCTAACTCATCTCCATGTTCTCATGAAGGCTTCCAGACCATCATGAGTTGAGGAAAGTACTCCCTTGTCTGAATTCAGAGCCATTGTTGTCTGCATCACTTTTTTGGAATTAATTATATACAAGCAGTCCCCAAATTAGACTTGTAATTAAAAGTTTACTTGTACTTCATTGTTTAGAACTTGGAATAAATGGTGGTTGAATTTCCAGCTGGACCACGGAAACCTCTATAACTTACAGTGTATTATTAGTTTTTTCATTGTTTTCAAAGAAAACATGGCCTGTCTTTCCAGCTGGACTTCTGGGAACAGAACTGCTCCAGAATGACGCTGCAGACTCTAGGGGAGCCATTTCCCCTGGAGTGACTTGCATGGCCTCCTCCCTTCTCTACGCTTCATTGGCAGACAGTGTCACTGTCAAAATGATAAGAATCCCTGAGCAGCACCCATGAATGAAATCCCATTTCTGTGGTTGTTCCTACAAAACAGTTATTTAGTGGGCATTCAGAGTTCAGAAGTTTCCTGTACTTAACTGTAGCATAACCTATATGTTAATATTACAATTTTGATGTGTATGTGTGTGTGTGTGTGTGTGTGTGTGTGTGTTTTAAATTAATCCTCACCTGAGGATATTTTTTTCCATTGTTTTTTTTAGAGAAAGTGTTAGGGAGTGGGAGAGATAGAGAGAGAAACATCGATGTGAGAGAGACACATTGATTGGTTGCCTCCTGCATGTGCCCAGACTGGGGCCAGGGAGCGAACCTGCAACTGAGGTATGTGTCCTTGATCGAAATCAAATCTGCCGGAAACCAATAATTATCTCACTAATAGCAAGTGTGGACAAGTAACCCAGAAGGCTGGTCAGCCTTGAAGCTCTGAAAGGTCAAAGCCAGCCACGCCCTATCTAATTGAGACAATGAACTTCCCCATCAAATAATCATATAAATCCTTACTGATAAAATAATCTACTTGTTACTGGAATTGCCTGCTTCAGGTCAAAGGGTGTATCCCATACCTGAATAAAAGGGATGGCAAGGCCAAAGAAAGGGGTAGTCTTTCCACTAGAGGAAGGTTCCCGCCTGGCCCCCCAATATCACCAAATTAATGCTTTTCTAGCCTCTCTTTTCATTTGCATTCGGCCTCCTCCAGAGCCCGAACCCTGAACCACTTGAGACGTGAAAGAGGGTCCCACACAAATCCAGGCCTTCTCAATCTGAGGTTCGATGCTCTAACCACTGAAAAAAATCGGAGAGGGTACAATTTTGATATTTTATGATGGTCTTCACAGTTTATCTTCCTTGTGCATGGGGTCTACATAGAAATTTCTGTGTGTCTTGCAAAGTATCCAGCCTATAGCTAAGCACAGAAGAGAAGCTCAATAAACATTTATTATTGTTCCATAATTAGAGCTGCATGGAAAATCAATCGAGATAAGAGTTGAATCATTCAAGAACTTTAGGCATCAAAACCGGTAATCTAACAATCTCAACTGCACCTGGTTAGGCATCTTCACCCTCAGTCTTATAGCCTGGTTGCCCTTGTGAAAGGATGCCCTAATCCTGGCTTGTCTTTTTGCTCCTGGACCCAAGATGTGTAACCCTGACTACTCTCCTGAAATTGACTTAAAATGGCTTTGATATTCTAAACATTCTCATCTGGATTCTGAAGCCCAGTTGATTCCATTTTCTTCACACTGAGTTTTGCTGTTTCCTATAATCTGTTCACCAGCTCTATGTTCTTCTTCTTCTTCTTTTTTTAAATATATATTTTATTGATTTTTTACAGAGAGGAAGGGAGAGAGACAGAAAGCTAGAAACATCAATGAGAGAGAGACATCAATTAGTTGCCTCCTGCACGCCTCACACTGGAGATGTGCCCACAACCAAAGTACATGCCCTTGACCAGAATCGAACCTGGGACCTTTCAGTCCGCAGACTAACGCTCTATCCACTGAGTCAAACCGGTTTCAGCTCCATGTTCTTCTTGGTATTATATTCAGAAATAGTCTTTTGTCCTGGCCAGCTCTGTGGTTTAAGCTCTCTGTTTGATAATACTTAGTAGGATGCTTGGCTCAAAGCAGGCACTCTGAGCATTTATGGTAGGGCAGGCATGGAGCAAAGCACTTAACTGTAAAGTCTTCTTCCATCCTGTGAAGTCCTGTTATTATCCTTACCAGAGGCCCAGTGCACAAAATCTGTGCTCTGAACTGGGGCAGACATCACTCTCACAGTACGGGACCCCTTGCTCCTTAACCCCTGCTCACTAATCCTTATAGCTTAGCTCTCGACTCTTGAGGAGGTGGGAGAGGCTCCCACTTCTGCTGTTGCACTTGCCAGCCGTGAGTCTAGCTACTGGCTGAGCAGCACTCTTGCTGTGGGAGCGCACTGACCACCAGGAAGCAGCTCCTGTGTTGAGTGTCTACCCCCTGGTGGTCAGTGTGCATCATAGTGACTGGTCATTCTTGTTGTTCCACTGCTTGGTCGATTTGCCTATTAGAGTTTTATTACATAGGATTTTACAGATGAGCAAAGGAAGGCAGAGCAAGAGTCAGTAATGTATCAAAGGTCCAACTGTTAGAACTCAGATCTGAACCAAGCAATCTGGCTTTGGAGTCCACATTCATAAATAAACACTGCTTGTTACTGCCTCTCAATAAATGGTGTATTGCAGGTTGATTGAACTGAAAGTAATGATAGCAAGTTATAACCATAAAGAAGTTGTTTTACCAAAAGGAAAGAACAGAATTATGAAAATTGTCAAGATCTGTGTTTTAGGAATGCCATGATATACATTTCTTAAGTGTGAGGCATTATTTCATTTGCCCACTGCATTAAGTGGGAAAAGTCCAAATTTCCTTTACAGCAGTGCTTCTCCACCAGGGGCATTTTACCTCCCGGGGCATCTGATTATGTCTGAAGACATTTTTTATTATCATGACAGGCAAGGTTGATTGGGGAGAGGGGTAGTTTGCTAGTGGCATCTACTGGGGTAGAGACTGGAAATGCTGCTAAACACCCCACAACACACAAGAGAACCCCTCCCCGCTTGCCCAATTATCAGGTCCAAAGTATCAATAGTGAGCAAGTTAAGAAAACCTTGCTTTAGAAAGATGCCAAGTCTGGTTAACTTAGGATACCTCTGATGTGGCTCACTTCTGACGAAATACACAGAAGGAAAAATATCAATCATTCTATTTTGATAAATTTAGATTCACCTCCATAGAAGGACAAAGCACAGTTTTAAAAAATCTTCAAATGTCTATCAGTCACTATGAACATGTTTAAAATGACATAAATTTGAATGTAAACTTTCACTCAATCAACTGCTAAACCAAGGATGCATCCCACCCCTCAAAACTACCAATATAATAACATATAATCCTTGTAAAATGAGAAAATGATGTAAAATGATTAAGAACAGACACAAGCTTCCAGTTAGCATGCAGGCTTCCTCCTGTACACAGAATTTTTATTTTCCCTTCTTTCTACTTGGCTCAAGACAAGAGAGTCTGTTTCTTTAAATCTGTGATTTTTCAGAAATCATAGCAGGATTCCACGTGGCTTCTCTTTCCCCAGATATACATGTCCAGACAGGGCAAGAATGTCTCCTCTGTGGATTCTTGACTAGTTTGTTGAATTTAGCTACTGTACGTGCAGAATAGTAAGATATGATCTTAGTTCAAGCTTACCATGTTTTGTTGAAAAATATTGCATTAGGAGGAATCTGTTATACATTTGGAAGGAGAGCTAGTAGTCACTTTGAAATGAGTACCCTTGAATTTTGAGTGTTATTTCAATAAAGATATTGCACATTATATGATCCAAACTATAAATACAAGATAGCAAAACATAAATGTCCTAGAATTTTATAATTCTTAAGGGCTGTTTTATGTGCCATGAATAGAAATAATGGTGCTATTTAATGAAGTAATTTTATAACTGAGGGAAGATAGAGCCCATGCAGTAAGTCATGTCACACATGGTTCCCTCGGCACTTCCTAATACTCAATTCTTGGAGTTCAAGATGAAGGGAAGTCATCTGAGTAAAGCCAACTCATCACTCAAGATTATTTTCTTTTCTTTCTAGAAGCTCAGATATGAGAATTGTTCTCCTGAAGTTGTAATCTGCTCATCTACCCCAAAGCCCATAGCCATCTTGGGAGGAGAGCCCTACCAACATTTCTCCTATATACATGATGTTTTCCCAGATCGTCTATGTATAATTTGTCATTTTTCAGTGTTTTGTGGAAGCATATTTATTAAATCAAGGCACATGACCAAATGTAAAAATCAAGATAAAATTAAATTCATTTCCAAGTCAATAGGATTGTTATAAATTAATGTGTTCTCAAAACAAAAAAACTACCATTGGAAGTTTCCTGAGCACCGATGGGAAAGAAAGGACTTTTCCTCTGTGACTGCAAACATTCTGCAGTTATGTGGGCCCTTCCATGGAATACTCTTCTGAACAGCATGTGGATCCAGCTGTGCCCAAAAAAAACATTGCCACAGATTTCTCAGTCTTCCTCCTGTGTTTTTGTAGCTTCCCGTGTTAGATGTAAAAGTTCACTTCAGAGCTCTATAAAAAGAGCACTCTTAGGTTTATTTGCTTTTTAACATCATTAAACTGCAACAGAAATTGGTTTGGCACTTTATAGAACCCTATCCTCATGAAGTTAGACATTTAGGCGTTGAAGACTCCTTAAAAATACTTTCACAGATTAAATATATCTGAAATAACATCACCATGTAGATGAAACAATAGACTATAATTTTGTGCTTCAGTAAGTGTTTTATGTTCTTGTTTTTAAAAATTTCATTGACATAGTTCTCACATTCATTGTTTAAAAAAAAAATCTACCAAGAAGGTTCTCTATATTTCCTTAGTTCTGCATAATTGTGCTAATATATTAGCTAGGGCAGCTATATTTTTAAATGGCATGTATATATTTAGCAGCTAATTATATAAATTCTATCATGATTATGATTGTAAATATCCTTTAGGAGCAGTCACTTAGCATCTAGTCCTGAAAACATTTTTGAAAATTTGGTTAAAATGCTCAGAATTCACTTATCTTCTCAGTGAAGGTGGGACTCATAGTTCTTATGCATAAGGCAGAATATTACACATTGATAAAGAGTATGGAGTCTTTAAAGGAACTCAACATTATATGCCACTTAGTGGTTTTGTGACCTTGGGCAAGTTACTTAACTTCTCTGAGCTTAGTTTCATTATTTGCAAAATTGAAATGATGCTAATACATACTTCACTGAGTCATGATGATTATATCCCAAGATGTGTAGAAACTACTTAACACAGTGTTTGGCCCATAAAAGGCTTTCAGTAAAAGCTAGCTACCATCAGCACCCTTCTTAAAATAGTAGTACTTATGAAATAAATGTGGTGTCCAGCAGTACATTCCAGCTCAGTCACCAAGCTCTCTAGTAGACTTCAGAACTACTTGAAGAAGAGGAAGTATCACTATCTAGGTAACTAGATAGGAGGGAGTACTGATAGCAAAAATTTCCAGACTCAAGTCTTTTTACTAGAGAATCATTCTATACACACTTTTGTCGTGTGCCTGGGTTAAGGATGTTTACGTGTTTCAGTAATACAGCCTCTAAATGCTGATGTATGTGCATGTGTGTGTATGTGTGTGTGCATGTGCGTGTTGGCCTACAGGAAAAGGGAATTTAGCCTGCTCATGTATGTCAAGGACTCCAATTCCACTCTCTGAAGATAAGTTGGTTAACAGGTGAGTAATCACCTTGGCCAGATGTGTGAGATAAAATTCTTCCTCTGTTATTTTACATTTCAGGGAATAAAAAAAAAATGGTAAAATTATGCTCATAATTATAATTATATGTCAGAATATGGTAGTGATAATGATAGTATATTTTAGGTGAACATTATTCTTTTTCAGTCAATTTTTCTAATACTTGTTATTCTAGAAATAAGATAATTTAGATTTTATTAAAAAGTATGTGCCTGGGTTAAGGAATTTTATAGGGTTTCTAACATATAAAGCATAAATCCATCTACTTTTTCTGAGCTTTGGTGCAATAGAAACCTAAAGAGGAAGCAGAGGCCCTAAAAGAATTTGTACACTGCTTTAAGGCTAAAATTCTACTTGACTTTGATCCAATATAGAGAAGACTCTACATAGCAGAGAGTTCTTTTTTCCCTCCCATACTAAGTGCTGTGAAAAACTGGGCTCAGCCTGGTGAGTGTGTCTCAAGGGTTGAGCATTGATCTATGAACTAGGAGGTCACCGTTTGATTACCAGTCAGGGCACACACTCAGGTTGTGTGGACCCGATCCCTATTGTGGGGTGTGCATGAGGCAGCTAATCAATGATTCTCCCTCATCATTGTTTCTCTCTCTCTCTCTCTCTTTCTCTCTCTCTTTCTCTCTCTCTCTCTGAAGTCAAAAACAATATAAAATTAAAACAACAAACAAACAAACAAACAAACAAAACCTGGGCTCAGTGATGCTCATTAAGTTATAAACATGTGGTAACTGCATGCTGGGAAGAAGTCATACACTGTCATTGACCAACATGTGCCTACAGCCCAGCAGGGTGGAAATAGCTTAATATGATCCATGGTGGAATCAAGCTCTCAATTCTCTTTGATCCACAAAGTGAGTCGGCATAGTGGTGGTGGTGGTGCTGCTGGGGGAATGATGGAAAGAATGGATTCTAGCCCTCATATAGTATCCTGGAGATGAATATTTTTTACTGATTTCTTACTAAATTCTTATGATTCTAAGTCTTTTCCCTAAGTGACTAGTTCTTCCCACCAGCCACCCCAGAAGATGTGTCACCCTTTCTTCAAAGCACAGGGCACAAGCTTCTGAGCAACAAGGAACATCTTGGTAGATTTCCCTCTACTTGTGACATTGCTCTATTTCAATAAGCCTCAATATTCCCACACCCCTCAGCTGTCCGGGTTCCTTTCTTTGAATCTTACAATTTCAATTCCCTATGGCCTTAGAAAGGAGAGAATAAATATCATTTCCCAATTCCTAATTTTTCTTAGTCCTACATAATCAAGCCAGTCATTATTGCTAGTTGTTGTTTTTTTAACTTGTGTGAAAGGATTAGAATTTGTTATAGCATTAATGATTCCCAAACTTCCACGTTCATTCCCTTTCCATCCTCCAGGAATCTTTCTGCTGTGACTGAACAGGTAAGGAGAGACAGCCCTTTCATGATAAAATTCTGCTAATGAGGACAGGGCCTTTTGATTTGTGTGTGAAAAAAGTAAGATAGACAATTCATATTACAATTTTGGCCTTCTTTTTATAAGGTTATATAATAGTAGCAAGTGATATTACCATTTTTAATGAGGAACAGATAACATTAGTTCTTATAAAGTACTGAATGATTAAATATGTAGATCTCATTTTTCATACTTCTGGATTTATATAACTAGTTTGAGATGCATTTTTTTTACTAGATATTTTATTATTATAATTATTACATTGATTTCCTTTAACCAATTCAGGCTAGAGAAATTCCCTCTATCAAAATTAGCTTTTCTTTTAATATATGAACTTTGGAGAGTTTTAAAAATGTAATAGGAAGGGTCTAGACTAGCAACTTACAATAATATGTATATTAAAATGGCCAGAGTGTGTCATTCATCAGATAACTTTGCTGATCTCAGTATCACTCTGGAATGAGTAGTAAATCTAAATCATCCTATTTTTATGCAAATTCATGTTTTATCACTCTCCATGACAACCAATCACACCTTCTTTCCATTTCCCCAAACCAAATGAGAAAACAAAATTTCACCACAAAAGGAAAAACACAAATCATTACTTTAAATAGCTACACCTTGAACCACTCATGCTTTATTTTCTGTGACGGTTCGTTATTATGAGCTCTAGATTTCTTGATCTGAATGGTTTCTGCTAAACACAATTTTCTTCCAAATTATTCAGATGTAGTTATGGAGGACGCGGCCTGACTCACGCTCAGGAGCCTGCATTGACCACTCCTGGTGTGTCTGCCCTCCTTGAGCAGGGCCATGGGTCTGCCTCAGTTGACCCCCAACAATTTAGAGGTGGCAGACAAGAATAGCCTTTGACCCTAGGCTGAGCCGGCTGCAGCATCTGCAGGGCATGCTGCCCAAGGCCGGTGCTCAGCTGACATCTGTTCTCTTGATCTGACCCCTGACGAGCCGCATGCTCAACAACATGCGGGCACAGCCCACGCTGGCGACCCTCCCCCCCTTACCTGGTCTCTCTGTCTTTGGGGATCGTCGCGGTGCTGTAAGCAAACATTTGCTTCTCCACTAGAGGAGGGCCGAGGTCCACAAGGCCGGATAGTCCTGGCGCGGTCCGTGGCTTTTCAATGTACACCAGAGTGCCCGGCTCCTTCTTGAAGGGCTGGCGGCTGGGAGAGGCCCGCTCAGGCTGCAGGGTGTGGGGGGGACCGTGGGCGTTGTGATGCGCGTGCATGTCCACCATCCTCAGGTCGCCCACTCGGTGTGGAGAAGCGGGGGGCGTTTTGGAGCGCAGAGTGGGTAAGTGGCTGTCTGGATATTTCCTGGATTTCTGTCTGTACAGGGACTGCTCCATGTGCATTTCCGCCTGTAAGGCTGGGCTGCAGTACGCGCTCGCCGACCGGATGGCGGTGCGGTGATAGGCGATGATGTGATCGGGCACATCCAGCGGGTGCGCGCCGTGGGAAGAGGCGATGCTCATCCGTCCCTCGTGGTACAGGTAAGGATCCGCGTAGAAACCCTCGTTTCGGTACATCGCGATGTTCTTGCCGCTCATGTCTTCATCGGGCTTTACGTCTCTTCTTTCCAGAATGGCGCTCGGGCTGGGCGAGATGGACCTGGACACCGGCAGGCTGGAGAGTCTGTCCCTGGGGATGGTGGCGTTGCCAGGGACCATCATCGGGCGGCCGCCCCCATAAGGAATTCTGGATGGGGAGGGAGGCATGGAGTGGGGCACGGGCGTGGAGGGCGGAGAATTTGGAATGGCATGGGCTGGGTGAGCTGTGGACCCAAGTCGAGAGGCCGCAGGGCCATCTCCTCTTGCATAAACAAGTTCTCTCTGCATCTGAAAATAAAATAAGAAGTTAGAAAATGTACTTTGATATTCACATTTTTAGAGAAGCCCCAGGGGTGGTGTGGCTTCCCTGATGTGGGAGGCTGCATAGGGCCCTTGTAAGATGTCCACCTCTAATCCCAAGACCCTGTAACTATGTTCCCTTACATGGCATAGGCACTTTGCAGATGTCCCCTGTTAAAAATATTGAGAGGGGGAGATTGTCCTGGATCATCCGGGTGGGCTGACTGCAATGACAAGGGTCCTTATATGTGACGGGGAAGCAGAAGGGTCAGAGGGAGGGGAGGAGATGTGGTGGCAGAAGCAGGGTCAGAGACACAGGAAGATGGTACCGCTGGCTTTGAAGGTGGAGGAGGGGCTGTGAGCCAAAGAATTCAGGCAGCATCTAGAAGCTGAAAAAGGCAAGGGCATGGATTCTCCCCAGTGGCCCTCAGCGGGAGAGTGGCACTGCCAACACCTTGCTATTGGCCTATGAAACCCATCTGGATTTCTGATCACCACAGCTGTACAATAATACATTTGTCGTGACTTAAACCACTAAATTTGTGGTATTTTGTTACAGCAGCTACAGGAACCAAATACATCTGATGTAGAACTCAACATTGTGGGGTTTGGAGGGAAAATTGTGCAGTGGCTTAAAATTTGAAGTAATAGCTTCTTAGAGACACTGAATAAATTTGGTCTAATGTATCAGAAGTGCTAAAATTGTGTTCCCTAAAACTTGTTCTGGGCAAATTTTCTAGTAGTAGCCCTAGAAAATAATAAGCATCTTTCCCATCTTGCACAGTCTAGTGATGGGTCCAGAGAGGAAATGGACATGCTTAGGGAACCTGGAGGGAAGATGCATTCTGACTCACCATATCTTTATTTACTTGAGCCTTTGAGAAACTGTGCTCTGGAGGTTGGGAGAAAATAATGATACAGGAGATAAGGGTACAACTGGGGGCCAGGGAGACAGATGGAAGGGAATCCCAGGCACGGTGGGGGAAGGAATCCTAACAGTGCATCCTCTGGGGCTGCCATGTGGTGACAAGAAGCCAGCAGGAGTTAGCTACTGTAAGCCCAGTACTTCCTTGCTCAGGCAGCAGGGACTTCTGGGCTGTCATTACCATCAGTTTAGGAAAGCAGGGAATCCCATTAGCTCTCCTTTTGAAGAAACAATGAGTCAAGAATCAATGACTCAAGAATCATAGTGGTTGCCAGAGGCAAGAGGTGAGGGGTGGGTAAAGTGGTCTAAAGATATAAATGATATAAACTTGTAGTTAAAATAACAAATACAATAAGCAAATCATGGGGGTATAATATATAGCATGGTAGCTATAGTTAATACCGTATTGTATATTTGCAAATTGCTAAGAGAGTGATCTTAAAAGTTCTCATCACAAGAAAGAAAAATTGTAAATCTAATGAGGCAATGGATGTTAGACTTATTTTGGTGATCCTTCCTCAATATTCACATATGTCCACCTGAAACTAATATAATGTTACTAGAGGCTCAGTGCATGAAATCCATGCATGGGGAAGAAGGTGACCCTCAGCCCAGCCTGCACCCTCTCCAATCTGGGACCCCTCAAGGGATTTCTGACTGCCAGATTAGGCCCGATCCTATCAGGCAGTTGGACATCCCTCTCACAATCCAGGACTGCTGGCTCCCAACTGCTTGCCTGCCTGCCTTCCTGATTGCCCCTAACCACTTTTGCCTGCCAGCCTGACCACCCCCTAACCACTCTCCTGCCAGCTTGATTGATGCCTAACTGCTCCTCGGCCAGCCTGTTTGCCGCTAACTGCCCTCCCCTGCTGGCCTAGTCACCCCAACTGCCCTCCCCTGCAGACCTGGTCACCCCTAACTTCCCTCCCCTGCTGGCCTGGTCACCCCCAACTGCCCTCCCTTGCAGGTCTGGTCTCCTCCAACTGCTCTCCCCTGCTGGCCCGATCACCTCCAACTGCCCTCTCTTGCAGGTCTGGTCCCTCCCAAGTGCCCTCTCCCCTGGTGGCCTGATCACTTACAACTTCCCTCCTTTGCAGGCCTAGTCCCTCCCAAATGCCCTCCCCTGCTGGCAATCTTGTGGTGGCCATCTTGTGTCCACAAGGGGGCGGCCATCTTTAACCACATGGGAGCAGCCATCTTGTATGTTGGAGTGATGGTCAATTTGCATATTACCCTTATTAGATATGGTATGTCAAACATATCAATAGAAAAAGGAATCAACTTAATGGGGAAAGAGAAAACTAGTTTGTAATTACAATGCTGTGTTTAACAAGGGGCAGAATAAAAAATACAAATTAATTCAGGATATGATGATTTGATACTTTGTGTTTTTGTCAAAGCCCAGGAGATTTTCCAAATGAACTTAAGGGAAGGGACAAATGACATTGGCACCTCCCAAGTCTACCCTTCAAGTTCGAGTTGTTCTGTCACAGGAGCCCACATTCCCACCCAGACTTCTGGGGATGTGACAGACAAGGAGGGCATACATGACTAGGGATGGGTGAGGTAGGAGGATGAGGAGAGAGAAGGTGGGCTCCAATAGATGAGAACTAAGATGAGCAGCTGGGAGACACATAGTGTGGGTGAGGGGGAAAAAGAGAAGAAAAAGCACAGACAACAGAAGAAGGTTGAAAATAAAGCAGAGCCCAATGCCTTGAATACAAACCGATGCCTTATCTTACACACTCACTCATTTAGGAAACGGTATTTACCAAGCACTTGCTTAGAACCAGGCATTATTCTAGCATACAGTACTAAGAAGCCCCCAGTTTCTACCATTAAGAGGGAGCTCTTGTGTATGGCTCTGAGAGGAGAATGCAGGGGAAGAATGGCAGAACTCCCAAGCTTTTCTCTGGAAAGTTCCAGTAGTGCAAAACCTCTGTCCCAGAAGTTTCACATGTTATGAAAGATTTAATAATAGCAATAACCAATAAAAAATGCAAGCGAGGTGCAAATATATAATAACCACAAGAAGCCCTTTCAGGCTACCTTGTCTGAGCACCATTGGCTTTTGCTTCTCAGCCCTCTTGGGGAGCGGGTTGGGGACTGTTACTGAGGGGCCAGAGTATGCAGGCTCCTTATTGGCAATTACAATTTTATTCCATGTCCTCCACCTCTCAACACACACACACACACACACACGCACACACACTCCCACCAAAATCGGCAGTTGGTTCCCCATCTACACTGAACTTGGGATATCCTCAAGCTGTCCTCACCCCATTTTCTTTTTTTTTTAATTTTTATTAATTTTTTATACATATCTCCCCATTGCCCCCCCTCCCTCCCAGGTATACCCCAACCCCCCAGTGTCTATGTTCATTGGTTATGCTTATATGCATGCATACAAGTCCTTTGATTGATCTCTTATCTACCTCACCTAACTTTAATCTTCCTGCTGTAATTTCACAGTCTGTTTGAAGCTTTACTGTCTCTGTATTTATCCTTTTGTTCATCAGTTTATAATGTTCTTTATTATCCTCCAATGAGTGCGATCATGTGATGCTTCATCTTCATTGACTGGCTTATTTCACTAAGCATAAGGCTCTCCAGTTCGAACCAGGTTGCTGCAAATGGTAAGAATTCCTTCTTTTTAATGGCAGCATAGAATTCCATTGTGTAGATGTACCACAGTTTTCTGATCCACTCATCTGCTGACGGGCACCTAGGCTGTTTCCAAATTGTGGCTATTGTAAATTGTGCTGCTATGAACATAGGGGTGCATAAATCCTTTCTGATTGGTGTTTGTAATTTCTTAGGATAAATTCCTAAGAGTGGGATTACAGGGTCAAATGGGAGATCCATTTTTAGTGTTTTGAGGAAACTCCATACTGTTCTCCACAGTGGCTGCACCAGTCTGCATTCCCACCAACAGTGCACAAGGGTTCCTTTTTCTCCACATCCTCGCCAACACTTATCGTTTGTTGATTTGTTGATGATTGCCATTCTGACAGGTGTAAGATGGTATCACATTGTCGTTTTGATTTGCATCTCTCGGATGATTAATGACTTTGAACATGTTTTCATGTGTCTCTTGGCCTTCCTTGTGTCGTCTTTTGAAAAGGTTCTATTTAGGTCCATTGCCCATTTTTTTTATTGGATCCTTCATCTTCCTTTTATTAAGTTGTATAAGTTGGCTGTAGATTTTGGAGATTAAACCTTTATCAGTGATAGCATTTGCAAATATGTTCTCCCATGCATTGATCTTTCTTGTTGTTTTGTTGATGGTTTCTTTTGCTGTGCAAAAGCTTTTTATTTTGATGTAGTCCCATTTATTTATTTTTTCTTTAGCTTCCATTGCCTTTGGAGCAGTATCAGTGAAGAAGTTCTTTCGGCATATATCTGAGATTGTGCTGCCTGTGGATTCCTCTAGTATTTTTATGGTTTCCCTTCTAATGTTTAAGTCCTGTATCCATTTTGAGTTTATTTTTGTATTTGCTGTAAGTTGGTGGTCCAGTTTCAATTTTTTGCATGTATCTGTCCAATTTTCCCAACACCATTTATTGAAGAGGCTATCTTGGCTCCATTGAATGTTCATGCCTCCTTTGTCAAATATTAATTGAGCATAGTGGTTTGGGTGGATATCTGGGTTCTCTATTCTATTCCATTGATCTATATGTCTGTTCTTGTGCCAGTACCAGGCTGTTTTGAGAACAGTTGCTTTGTAGTATAGCTTGAAGTCTGGTATTGAGATCCCACCTACTTTATTCTTTTTTCTCAGAATTGCTGTAGCTATCCGTGGTCTTTTTTTGTTCCAGATGAATCTATGAAGAATTCTTTGTAGGTCTGTGAAGTATGTCGTTGGTATTTTAATGGGTAGTGTGTTGAATCTGTAGATGGCTTTGGGTAGTATGGATATTTTAATGATGTTGATTCTCCCAATCCATGAGTATGGTATGCTCTTCCATCTGTTAACATCTTCCTCTATCTCTTTTTTCAGTGTCCTGTAGTTTTCTGCATAAAAGTCTTTTACCTCTTTAGTTAGGTTTATTCCTAGGTATCTTAATTTTTTTGGTGCGATGGTAAATGGGATTGCTTTTTTAGTTTCTCTTTCTAAAATTTCACTGTTAGTGTATAGAAATGCCACAGACTTCTTAGCATTAATTTTGTATCCTGCTACATTGCCGAATTCATTAATTAAGTCAATTAGTTTTGGAATGGAGTCCTTTGGGTTTTTTATGTACAATATCATGTCATCTGCAAATAAGGACAGCTTTACTTCTTCTTTTCCAATTTGCATGCCTTTTATTTCTTCTTGTCTAATTGCAAGGGCTAATACTTCCAGTACTATGTCGAACAGGAGAGGTGAGAGTGGGCATCCCTGTCTTGTTCCTGTTCTTAGGGGAAATGGTTTTAGTTTTTGCCCATTGAGTATGATGTTAGCTGTGGATTTATCATATATGGCTTTTATGATGTTGAGGTATGATCCTTCTATTCCCACTTTGCTGAGAGTTTTTATCAAGAAAGGATGTTGGATTTTGTCAAATGCTTTTTCTGCATCAATTGATATGACTATGTGATGTATCACATTTATTGATTTGCAGATATTGAACCATCCCTGCATTCCTGGGATGAATTCTGCTTGGTGTTGGTGTATGATCTTTCCGATGAACTGCTGGATCCGGTTTGCTAGAGTTTTGTTGAGGATTTTGGCATCTATGTTCATGAGAGATATTGGCCTATAATTCTCTTTCATTGTGTTGTCTTTATCTGGTTTTGGGATTAGGGTGATGCTGGTTTCATAGAAGGTGTTTGGTAGTATTCCTTCTTCTTGAATGTTTTTGAATAATCTGAGGAGGATAGGTTTTAATTCTTCCTTGAATGTTTGGTAAAACTCTCCTGTGTAGCCATCTGGACCCGGGCTTTTATTTGCTGGAAGCTTTTTGATTACTGCTTCAATTTCTTCCATAGTTAGTGGACTATTGAGATGTTTGGCTTCCTCCTCATTGAGTTTTGGGAGGTTATATTTTTCTAGGAAAATGTCCATTTCTTGCAGGTTGTCCAATTTGTTGGAATAGAGTTGTTCATAGTATTTTTTTTAACAATCCTTTGTATTTCCACAGGGTCTGTTGTTATTTCTCCTCTTTCATTTCTGATTTTGTTTATTTGGATCTTCTCTCTTTGCTTCTTGGTGAGCCTGGGTAGGGGTCCATCAATCTTGTTTATCCTTTCAAAGAACCAGCTCTTTGTTTTGTTGATCTTTTGAATTGTTTCTTTGGTCTCCAAGTTGTTTATCTCCGCTCTGATCTTCACTATTTCCTTCCTTCTGAGTACACTGGGCTTTTCTTGTTGCTCTCGTTCTAGCTCTTTGAGTTGTAGGTTTAGGTAATTTATTACCATTGTTTCCTGTTTTTTGCAGTAGGCTTGTAGGGCTATGAACTTCCCTCTCAAGACTGCTTTCACTGTGTCCCATAAATTTTGTATTGTTGTGTTGTCATTGTCATTTGTTGCCATGATGTTTTTTATTTCTTCCTTGATCTCTCTGGTTACCCAGTTGTTGTTTAATAGCATGCTGTTTAGTCTCCATGTGTTTGATTTCTTTCTATTGTTTTTATTATAGTTGATTTCCAGTTTTATGCCACTGTGGTCTGAGAAAATGCTTGATATGATTTCTATCTTCTTGAATTTGAAGAGACTTTTCTTATGACCCAACATATGATCTATCTTTGAAAATGACCCATGTGCACTGGAGAAGAATGTATATTCTGTGGCTTTGGGGTGAAATGTTCTGCAGATGTCAATTAATTACATCTGGTCTAGTGAGTCATTTAGGATTGATGTTTCTTTGCTGATTTTTTGTTTAGAGGATTTGTCCAATGGTGACAGTGGGGTATTAAAGTCTCCTACTATGATTGTATTGCTGTCAATCTCTCCCTTAATATCCTCCAAGAGTTTTTTTATGTATTTAGGTGCTCCTATATTGGGTGCATATATGTTTACCAGAGTTATTTCTTCTTGTTGGATTGTTCCCTTTAGTATTATGAAGTGGCCTTCTTTATCTCTTGTTATGTCCTTCACTCTAATTTGTCAGATATAAGTATTGCAACCCCAGCTTTTTTTTCATTTCCATTTGCCTGAAATACCATGTTCCATCCCTTCACCCTCAATCTGTGTGCATCTCTTTTCCTAAGGTGCTCACCCCATTTTCCATGCTGAAGCTCAAGGTATGTCAGCTCCACAAGGCCCAGCCCGCCTTCTCTCTGACCATTCACTTGACTCAGCTGCTCAAGAGCATTCCCAATTTTCATTCCACAATGGCTAGGCTAGCAACCTAACAGTTTGCAACAGAGCATCATGGATCCTCTATAAACACCTCTCCCACTCTACCTTCCACAAGTTACGACTCAGTGAATAGAAACTAACTGCCAACTGAAAGTCTAAAGCCTTCTAGGGGAGTCTGGTGGCAGTAACTCAGCAATTGAAGCTGCTTTACGGCCTAGAAACTATAATACATGCACTGATCATTTTGATGACTAATAATCTGTAACAGCTTTTGAAATAAAGTCTTTAAACAAATTGGAAAAAAAATAAGAAAGATTTGGGTAAGTGGTGAGCAAATCAGACCTCCACTGGTCATCAAATACAAGAAGGACTGTTGGCACAACTAGCAGAGCATGTCTGGCCAAATTCCTCACACAATCAGACCACACAACGCAATAATCAACCCAAATGAACGCAAAGATCAATTTATCACATGGATTCAGACACACCACTGTGTAGAAAGCGTAATAGTGCTCAAGATGAATCAGGTGCAATAAATGGTAGGCACTATTATCCTTATTCTTAATTCCAAAAACTAAAGGGGGTTTCAGATGTCTAGAACCCACTTATGATAAACAGAAATCCTAACTACATTGGTCACTGCTCCCTGTTCTTTTCCCTCTTACCTGGCTTCATTTTATATCTTGATTTGGGGAAGACTGACCCAATGAATACTCATTAAACACTTCCTCACTTTTTCTAAGCAATAGAGTAAAAAGAGACATCAAGATTCCACAGAATACAGAACTGTCTAGAAGGATAAAGAATATTAATGAAAGAAAAATATGAAATTAACTTTATTTCATGACAAGTGGAGTAAATTTCTTTTAAAGCAACAGAGTGCCTGCATAGGCATTTTATTTTATTTTTTTCTATATAGGTATTTCAGAAACGTGTTGGGTAAGGTGAAAAGAAGTGGTTCAAAGGTACATCATACAACTAACTTTTAAAATAAAATATGCAAAAATATTATTAGAAGTTCTTAATGTCATTTGTAGATTAATTCAGAAAGAAATGTAATAGTTAACAACAATTCTAATACTCAGTGCATTCGTATTGGGAATACAGGTGATTAGTCAAAATATTTAACATCCAGTAGCAAGAATTGCATGGGTACCACACAACCAAGAATGGGACTTCAGCCAAGAAGGATGGATCCTGGCCACAAGCAATCAGTATCATCTACCTAATGGTAATACTGTGTATCACTCCTGCCTTGTCCACTTCAAAATAACCTTGCCATCATCCAACAGGGCTTCTGTCATAGCTGAATGCTATATATTCACCTGCACTATGCATAACTATGCTATGGCAAAAGAGGTAATTGAAAGTTGAACATCTCCATCAGCGAGAGTGACTTAGAGGTTGAAAGAAAGCCTTTGGCAGAATTCTTGCATTGGTTTGCCAAGCTAACTGACTTTCCAAGACTGAGTTCTAAAAAAGAACCTTGATAATTTCATCCTTGGCTCTACATAGAGCCCAAGGAGAGAATGACATGATGTTCCCATTATGTCGTGGGGAATGTTTTAAACCTACAATCAGAATGAATCCTTATAACTGGATAACTTGGGTTCATATACTAAAGAACATGATCGACCAAAGGCAACTCACTTAGGATGAGGCAGAAGGTATGGATGGGGAGATGAGAAGAGAGAATCTTTTTCAAATCTTCAGGATGATCGTCCATGGAGACTATTGGCTATTCTGATAAAAAGTGGACTTTATAGACTCCAGGAGATACTCCTAGTCTAAGTGAACTAAGAGTCTATAATTCATATTTTAAATAGTCCAAGCCTTTCATGTTGATCTCATGGAGATCTCTTCTTAGAATCAGTACCCAGTTTCGTTTTGTTTTTCTAACTGTTTTATTGGCAAGTGAATAAAGATATGGCATTATATAATACATACTGGGATTTTCCTGTACTAGTACTCAAAGTCAGTCTTTCAGGAGAAAATCATATTAAACTTCAAGGTAAAATAAATAAGTAAAACACACACACACACACACACACACACACACACACATATACACACACAGATTTACTATGCACCTTAATACACTTGAATCCCATACTTCCCACCAACCTCTCTGATGCCACTAAACTACTCTGTCATCTCACTTCTCTTAGTAAGTTAAATGTATTTGGATATGTTATATAAGTTAAATGTATTTGGATATGTTATATCATTGGCACTTTTGCCCCACAAGATTTCAACAGTAACATCTTCATGTCAGCTTTAAAGAATTTCATTTTCCATCAGGAAGGGGATGACCTACACGCAAAAGTTTTTTTTTTTTAACACCTTACCAGAATACAACACAGATATTCCTTTGCCTGCACCTCAGCTGAGACAAAGAAAATGGTCATTGCTTGCATACTGTCAATGGATGAACATGGCGGTTCTCCATCATTCATCTCCTGTACTGGGCATCGCCTCTCCCTCTCTCCATTATTGCCCAAACCACTGCTGACTCCGAGTTGAGTCCTTCTAGTTCTTGTAAACAACATAGTTTCCCCCAGATCCCAGCACTGAGCCTGCTCAGGCTGCTGTCCCTGACCACAGTTCCCAGCTTAAAATGCTGTTTGGCCTGAACTTCCTAAAGACCAGAAACAAATCTTGGGCAGTATCAAATGAATTGCCTAATGTTTGAGTTAGAAACCCTAATATATATCCAAATTTTATTTCCCCTTAATACTGTAAGTTAAATCAATATTACTTATTAAGAAATTTTTTGAATGTAGGATAAGAGGGGAAAACATCTTACAATTATTTCTGGGGAAAAATGTAGCCTATAAAAATGTTTATTGCAAATCATTTTGGGAGCTGACTCATGTAATCATGTCTTTGTGGTGTATTTAAAATATATATATTGTTTGCAGAAAGGGAATATTATGTACAGTTTATTTTACTTCAAGCTCCACCATTTCAAATCTAGAATTTGTAAACATCCCACTCAGTCAGACTACACAATGAAGTAACCTGGCAAAATTGAAGAGGATTCTTATAAGACTTTCACCGACAAAGAATTAAAGCCACTTACTTTTTCTTAAGGCAATCACCTGTATAACTAACGCCGTGAGAAATCGCATTGGCTCTGCTCCCAATTACATGATTCCTTTGTTTGTTGGTTTCATCTAAATCCTCAGTTCAAAACTTGGATATTTTAGAGTTTTCTCTTCAGAGAAGAAATCACAAAACACACAGATCCTGAAACGCTTGTGTTCCCAACCAGTAAAGACCATCTTGTTCTACTCAGTCTTCTGAAAGAAGCTGCCACGGGCAGGGATAAAAAGTCCTCCTCCCCAGGATAAGCCCGTGTCTCCTCCCTTTGGAAATCAGTCACTAAATAACCACCGGCTCCGGCTCGGTGGTGACTCAGTCCTTTTAACAACTGCGTACATGGAAAACACAAACCAACCAATGAACTTACTTCTGGGAGGCCTAGGTAAATGGGTTAACAATGGAGGAAACATTACAAAATCGATTTACTAAAGCAAACATGATCATTAAAACCAGCACACGAGCAACCAGCAGCAACGGAACCCACAGGCTAATTACCCTGGGGACCAGCTCTCAGGTCAGCGCTCCGTGGAGGGCGAGAGCTGCTAGGAGACCTGGGTGGACCGCACCCACACCTGTGCTGCTGCCAAGACTTTTGAAGTCTCTGGATTGGCAACGGAAGGAAACGTGAGCCAATTCCCCTGGTTTATAACACCAGAGGGAAAACATGAGGGAGGAGGCTGTCTATTCATTAACCAGCCTCGCTCACGAAGCCGAACTTTGGGTAGCAGCCATTAATCAGTCGTGTGCAGTGCCAGGCGGGGAACGTACCTGAGAGGAGAAGGAAAGAGATGGGGTCAGCCAACGCTTGAGCAACGAGGGGATTCGAGAGAGGAAACCAGAGCCTTTCTGCCTCCTCACAGCGGAATGGAGGCCTGGGTAGTCTTCCGCAGTCTGGCTATTCTCCTCCAGGTGAACAGGCGCAGGGACGTGCGCTCCCAGCAAGAAGGGACTTGTGCGGTGCTCAGGGAGCACAGGCATGAACACATTGCCAACAAAAGCTGAGGGAGAAGGAAGGCGTTTCCTTAGCTCCCAGGTAGGGTCTGCTAGCCTTCGAGCTTGCTGAGCCCTCGGGCCAGTGCGAGGGGAAGCTCCCGGGAGGGAACCCAGCAGAGTCCCTCCGAAGGCCATGGCCTCAGGCCACCCCCCACCCCCCCACCACACTCTGGGCAGCCTGCACATTTTTTCAAACATTTCAAGGCTTTTAGAGGTTGTCCTTGCTGACCGAAAGAATTCCATGACAGCTCTCAAGTTCATTTTCATCAGCACTGCAGGCTTTCTCAAAACACTGTTTACTGCCATCGAGACGCTTTGTGGTTATTAAAGGAGGGAGAGAACCGAGCACATGACATCGCCACCCTCCTAAGATGTCTCATTAGAAACAATATTTGGGTGAAGTGGTTGTAACCGATGCCACCTAAGAGGTCTTAAAAGAGAAGAAGGAATGCGAAAACCCTTGTTTTGATTTTTAATCTAATCAGCGGGCTCTTGTTATTTCTCGGCAGAGTATGGGAAGCGCGCTATCGCCCCGGCCGCATCTGGTGTACATTTGCAGGTTTCGTTTCCTCAGTCCAACGTGAGCTTTCCAGGAAGGGGGGCGGGGGCTGCTCTCCCTGTCCGTCTGATTAAGCCATGAGGCCAGCCCCGGCACATCCCTAAAGACCCTGTTTCTGGCATTCGTACGGCATCTAGCCATCAGGCTCTGGCGGTAATTGACCCGAGGTGTATTCGTGCAGGGCTGCTGGTGCGAGGGAACAAACATGAAGAGTCCGGGCCACGGCCCCGCCCCACGAAACAGAAGCACTCAGCTCGCCGGGTCGCAGTTCGGCTAGGTGACTCACGCCGTGCTCCACACACTAGTCCATGTCAGCTATTTTACAGACAGGTGGCTTCTGTCAACCCCGTTACCACACGAGTCCGTGGGCGCAGGTGAGAGACCGTCTGGCTCACTTCTCCCACCTCCTCCTTCCTTTCAGGTCCAGAACTTGCAAAGTGCTCCCGGCACGGTCTGCGGAGTACACCGAGGGCAGTAACTCACTGTCAGGGGTTTGAAAGCTCGCCCAATCCTGCGGTGAATCAGGATGGTTAAATGCTCTCTAGTGAGAAGCATGCAGCTCACTCAGAGGGGGAGTTCCATATCTGGGCGCTGCCCAAGGAGCCGGGCGAGCTGATCTAAGCAATATCCTGGCGCACATGGGACCCGGCCCCACGAGGGGCGTGGGCTCTCCAGCAAAGGGGTCTCTCAGGCGAAGTTACCACAACCTCACTATGAACGCCCTCCACGCTGGTCGTAACTTCACCTGACCCTCCTCTGCAGGCCCATCCTCTGTGAACCTACTCTTCCAGCCGAGTTCAGGGTCCTAGTCCTCAGCCTCCCACTTCCTTTCATTGGCACTTTAGCAAAGTGGAAGCAATGCACTTCTTTTGAGTTACTATTAAGAAGAGAGAGGTTGATCAATTCAGTATTACCTCAAAAAGAAATATGTTTTATGCTCTGGAAAGGCTAAGAGTCTTGAGAAATTATTTCTCTTTCTTATTAATTTCTTCATTGGCATTAACAAAAAAATTACCTATGCTAAAGGAATATCACTTACCAACATTAAGACGATATTATGAAGGGAAGTGATTGTGATGTTAAAAAATTCATCTTGCTTACACTGTTAAAACTGGAAAGATGTCATTTGTGAGGTACTAGTGAATCTTTTAATATTGCATTTGATCACAAATGGAATGTCTCCCAGACAGGAGACAGACTGTTGCCAAAATTATTTAATTTTCAGGAAAGAAATGGTCCAGTCAGGGGTTAGCTTATGGCTATATCTAAGATAAGCGTATTTCCACAAATATTTTGACACAGGGAACTCCGCTGAGCCCTCCAGTACTGGCCCTGGCTGCCTTAGCACTGTATCCAGTGGTGACTCAAGACCTGTCTGGCACAGAGTAAAGTAATGTTAAATAAATCATTTAATTTCCAAGGCACAATTGTAAGAGTGTCAAGCTGCAGGACAGATAAAAGAAAAATGTTCTTCTCTCACTGATACTTGATCCTCTGTTGGGATACTCCTGTATAATCCAGGCCAAGGACAACCTCCTTTTGTACCTAAAATAGTTACAGTTTGTAAAATACTATCTTCTTTCTATCACTTGCAACAGATGGTGCAAATAGCGCCTTCTCATTAGTTACCTCCATTTCGGCACATCATCCATTTCCTGGGGGGACACTGTTCTTTTATATACAGGAATCCCTTCCGTGTTTCTAGACTTGTTGCTACTAGCAAGTCACCTCTGTCACCCAAATATAATTTTCAATTCCTTAGGCTGTGTTTTTCTTTTTATGACAGTTCTCTAAATTCCTGTTTAACTTGGTAACATACATTCTGCAATATATAATATATTTACATTTATTTATTTATTTATTTATAACATTTCTTATTCTACAAAGGACCCCTCCCCCCCTGCGCGCGCGCGCGCGCGCGCGCACACACACACACACACACACACACACACACACACGATATTCATCCAGCAGTTTGCAGCTTACCCAGTGCTTTCAATTGTGATTTCATTTCACAGGCCTCAGAAATACCCATCTAATGGATAGGAAATGGAAGTGCAAGGAGCTGAGAACTGGGGTCAACTTTCCATTGCTGGTAAGGAGTGAAGCAGCCAGAATGCTCTTCTTTAGAAAGGCACTGGGCCACTGCTTCCTTTGCGTTCAAGTGTAAAATTCGGTGTGTCCTCCAGGACCGTGGGTGCTGCTCTGGGAGGAACTGTGTTCCCAAGGCCTTCCCTACTGGGATACTGAGGGTTTGTTTGAGTTTTGACTTTCTGTGTGCAGTGTGGTGAACTCTGTTGGAGAATTACCTCATTTATTTCACTTACAGGTTGAGGTTTTCTCAGCAAAAGTAAAAATAACTTAGACATATCAGTGGGGTTAGGATCCAATTACCCAGATACTCTCTTGACTTACTAGAAGGTTTTATCTTCCTGATTCAAAATTAGTTATATAATTATAGAATTAATTATATATTGTATATACCTAATATATAATATTAGTATTTATTATGCTTATCCTATCTAATAAAGAGGGAATATGCTAGTTAACCCTCATGTTGTCACAAAGATGGCAGTGCACACAGCCAATAAAAAGGGGATATGCTAATTAACTGCCCCACCCTCAAAGATGGTGGCGCCTACAGCCACAAGATGGCAGCGGTGCCCAGTCTCCTCAGCCCTGAGAGGGTGGCAGCATGCCTGCTTCTGGAGTCCCCTAGTTCCTTCAGCTCCTCGACTGCCCAGGGCCAGCCCGAGGTGCAGGCAAGCCTCAGATGGCAGCTGCCCAGCTGTCCAGGGCTGACTGAGGCTCAGATAACCAGGGCTGGCTGAGACTTGCACTGCCAGCAGTGATAGCAGCAGAGGTGGTGATGGGTCATCACCACCCCTTGATCACCAGGTCACCTCCCACCCCTGAGAGCTCCCAGACTGTGAGAGGGGGCAGGCCAGGCTGAGGGACCACCCCCTCCAGTACATGAATTTTCATGCACTGGGCCTCTAGTACTTATGTTATATATCAATAATTATCACTATATATAACTTCATCACTAGTGACATGCATATAAGTATGTATATACATATATACATAGTACATATATACGAACACATAGATGCTTTCATTAGTCACAGATATCAAATTACTAATGGAATAAAATACCTGGGCCTTATTTGATTAATACTTGTTACCATTTTAACACCAATCCTGCCACTGGTGACATTCCTGGGACCACACTTCTCAGAGATGCTGGATCACTAATAAAAGCATACATCTCTGTACCTATGTCCTCTGTCACTCTTACATTTTGTCAGGGAAACTAATCAACTTAATTATGTTGCAAATTTAAAAAGTTGATATAACATGATATACCTTTAGAATAATCACCACAATGTCAGAATAAAAAATATGTATTAGTTTGATGATATATCTTCAACATACCTGAACTTAAGCAACAAATTGATGATCTATATAGAATGTTATGCTTTATAGTTGCAGCTTTAAAAACTAGGTGTTTTTCAAAGACTGTTGCAGAAACCCACAGGTTGAGAACCGCTAGCAGGGGTGCCTAAGACCATCGGAAAACACAGATATTTATATTACGATTACATTAGATATTTACATTATCAACCGCTGCTGTAGAGCCTAAGATCATCGGAAAATACAGATATCTACATTACGATTCATAACAGTAGTAAAATTACAGTTATGAAGTAGCAATGAAAATAATTTTATGGTTGGGGTCACCACAACATGAGGAACTGTATTAAAGGGTTGTGGCATCAGAAATGTTGAGAACCACTGCTCTAGACCCTTTCTCATGCGTCAAGCAGGCTCAGCTTCTTAGCACCAAGTGCCTGGTAGGTTTAACCCCTTCAGGTGGCTTCTGTCTTGCCTGCACAGCTCCTCCTTTCTGCACAGTTTTTCTGAAGCCAACTCTGTAGACATGAGTTATAATAGTGGCCCTGGAATCACCCAATTGCCTGCATCCTGCTCTGTTCTTATATTGATTGGAGTAGGATATGTGCTGGTGCCATTATGAGGTAATAGAACAAACACACAATACCCCATGAGCTCTGTCAGCAGAACCCATTTAAGAGGGAATTTTATGGATGGCTTCTGATGAAAGGTTTTTTTAGTTGTGCCATTATTTGATCCTTGGCTGAACAATATTAGCCAGTCTGTCAAAAGGAGAAAGGGTTGTATGAGGGAAGAGCTCCAAAGGATAACATTGAGGGACAATAACTCAAAAAATCCACCAAGTTCAATTTTCCCTCAAAATCAACATGAAAAAACAATGATGGAAATCCAGATCAAAACAGTACAGGTGCCAACTCTTCTTGGGTTCAGAACAGCCACCTGTTCTCCTCTTAACAGCAACTTCTGAAGCTAAAAGAAGTTCCATGGGTATCTCAGGTATACTGAGTTAGTGAACTGGGAAACGTCTCTTTTGTTAGACTGGGAATAGATGTTATTTGTTGTGTAATTATATGGGCTCTTCAACTTTCCCAATTCTCACTAGTTATAAAAGAATTTAAAGGGATCCATGTTTATAAATTAAATGAATATACCTTTGAAAGTCCATCTGTTTTACTTGAGTTTGGCTGGAGTCTGTGCCCCTCAATCCCCTCATCCAGGTTGTCCCTTCACAGTCAATGTAGCATGGTGAAGTAGGAAGAACATGAAACAGGGAATCATGGAAACTGCACTCTAGTCCAGGTGTTAACATCAGGTTTTTAAATATAAACAAGAAGTCTAATCTAGACTATCTCCAAGGCCTATTCCAACTATAACATTTTATGGGTCCACAAAGTATTTATTGAATAGCCACTACATATGCAAAGCCCAGATGATGATGAAAAAAGATCTGTGCAACTTCATACCTACCTTTGAAGGGCTTACATTCTAGTAGGAAAAAAAAATGAGGCATGTACATGAATATTTAAAATAAGAAAAAAGCAAAAATAACTTTGATGATTATCAAACAAGTGCAATTGATAAACACTCTTGGGATCTACATTCTTCTGGCTAGAAGAGCTGAGAAATAATTCTCTGAAGAGGTAAAATGTGAGTCCATAAATAATAAGCAGAATTTCAGTAGGTAAGAAAGAGTTTACTTTCTTAGGTATTCAAGGCAGGAAGTAAGACATATCAGAGACAAGAGGTGGGGGAGTGCCTAGTGTTCTAGGGCAATGGGTTGATCTCTGACCCAATGAGCAATTTACTCTAGGACAGTGGTTCTCCAACTTTAGCATGCATCAGAGTCACCCAGAGAGACTCTACTTCCAGAGTGTTTGACTTAGCAGGTCTGGATGGGGCCTGGGAATTTGTATTTTGAACAAGTCCCAAGTGCTGCTGACCTGCTGGTCCAGGGATGGTTTTTTAAGAATGACTTCTCTCTAGAGAAGTGGAAAGCTTACATCAAAATCTCCATTCAGCTGATTTATTGAGCTTTGGGTGGCAATTATAATTAACCTAGAATTTCTTTACTTGTAAACACGTTCAACAAAATTTGCTAGAAGATGGGAATAGGGAAAGGCAACTCATATTTTTGGAAACTTCCAGTTTACCAAATGCTTTCCAGAATATCATTTAATTCCTAGCTCAATCCTACCAGGTAAATGTTATAATCCCCGCTTTATAGATAAAGAAACTGGGACCCAATCCTGGCCAGGTGGCTCAGTTAGTTGCACCATCATCCCGTACACCAAAAAGGTTGAGGGTTTGATTTTCTGTCAGGGCACATACCTAGGCTGTGGGCTCCATCCCTAGTTGGGTGTGTACAGGAGTCAACTGGTCCCTGTTTCTTATGTTGATCTCTCTCTCTCTTTTCCCCTTCTTCTTTCTTTCAAATCAATAAAGACATATTCTGTGAGGATTGAAAACACACACACAAAAAAAACTGAGCCCAAATACTTAGTGTCTTACCCAAAGTCAAAGATCAGAGCAGAGACCCATGAAGAGTCAGAACAATCCTGCTCTCTAGTGTTAAGAAATCAGTGCAGTGGAAATGCAGACTGGTTCAACCACTGTGGAGAACAGTATGGAGTTTCCTCAAAAATTAAGAATGGAACTCCCATTTGACCCAGTAATCCCACTTCTAGGACTATATCCCAAGAAACTAGAAATACCAATCAGAAGGAATATATACAACCCTATGTTCATAGCAGCTCAGTTCACCATGGAAACAGCCTAAATGCTCATCAGTAGATGAGTAGATTAAAAAACTCTGGTACATCTACACAATGGAATACTATGCTGCTGTAAAGAAAAAGGAGCTCTTATCATTCGCAACAGCATGGATGGAACTGGGGAGCATTATGCTAAATGAAATAAGCCAGTCAGAGAGATAAATATCACATGATCTCACTCATTTGTGGAATATAATGAACAACATAAACTGATGAACAAAAATAGATCGAGAGATATAGAAGCATTGAACAGATTGTCCAACCTCAGAGAGAAGTGGCAGGGGGGTAGGGTGGGGGAGTGGGAGGAGGGGATGTGTAAGAGATCAACCAAAGGACTTGTATGCATGCATTTAAACATAACCTATGGACACAGGCAGTAGGGGGGTGAGGGCATGTGCTACGGTGGGTGCCGGGGGGACAGTTGGGGAGAGGTCAATGTGGGAAAGGGATATATATATATATAATACTTTAAACCAACAGCTGCCGCCATTCAGACCTCATGAACCACTGGCCACTGGTTGGCGACCGTTGCTTTAAACAATAAAGAACTTCTTTTAAAAAGGAAGTTAGTGCAGAGGCCTGACAAAGGAAAGCAATGGTTCAGCAATTGCTAAGATAGGTATTATTTCTGTCTAAAATCAGGTCCAGAAATATCTAAACAAAGTCATCTGTATTGAATGCTGCAAGAGGTACAAGAGAAAAGTAGACCAGAGCTTATTACTGTTATCTACAAAAGTGGGGAGAAACTGCCTTCCAAATGATGTCTCCAGGATACCCGTGACCCATACAAGAATGCTCCATTTCAAAAGCATACCTTTGTGTTTTCAGTTCAAATATCAAGACCGCCAGCCAGCCAGCCAGCCAGCGGACATGGCTCAGAAATCCAAGCTGGTCAGCAAAACCACTGCTTCTCCTTATTTGGATAAATAACAGTCTCAAAGAGAGCCAATTTGGGAGTCGTGCATCCCCCAGGCCTGGCATGTGCCATGCTTCTCTGCCTGCCCTGCTGTGCCCTGCACAGACAGCTGGGCAGTGCAGCCAGCACGGGCCAGTCACTGCTTCCCCACAGGTCCTGGTGCTGCCAGGAGCCTCCTTCTTAGAGATAAGAGCTGCTTCCCTGCGTCTCCAGGACAAACTGCCAAGCTTTGGGCACTTCTGAAACGTAGGCTCTTAGGAGGAAAAACAAGACAGCTGCCAGTCCAGTGACTCCATGTAAAGAAGTCAGGCTCCATATCACAAAATGCCCACCTCCGGCAAAGGAACAGAGATGGTCTAGTTGTTTCCCCCCAAACATTGCCCCCAGGAGGAAAGAATCCCCTGACACACAGGAAGGAGGTGAGGCTCGGGAAGAAAATGCTTTGGAATCTGTGAAGCACCTTTGGAAGTTCGTGATCAGCAGCAAGAACTTTCAACTCACTGCAAAGAGAAACAAGCTCCAGGCTGACCCCAAAATAGCATTATCTCCCCCCACCTCACCTGCCCCCACCCAACTCAACTTGCAGTCTTTTTTCCTCCTCCTTTAGATCATCCTTTCTCTTCCTTTCCTTCTCTTTGAAAAGCAACATTGGGCAGAGTTTCTCCCAAAGACAATAAGAAGACAGGGGTCAATTAACAGACAAAGGGAGTTTCTTAAAATTAGGGCAGGACGATGGCTTGATTCCACTGAAGCTCAGCTCAGCTCTTAAGTGCCCCTTCAATGTGCTAAAGCTACAAATTCGTTTCCAATTTTTTTTAAAAAGGGTTAATCATCCTCTTCTGTCAGTACTCCTCCCTCCCCACCTTGATGCCCAAGGAAGGGTGTGGAGGGATGAGCGCTGGGTTATGAATGAAGAGGCTTGGGTTCTCCTCCTGGGACCTGCTCAACCATGGTCTCCTGCAGAGACTGTGGTCCTGCCATTAAACTTCCCTGAGGCTCTGGTTCTGCTGCTAAGTTGGCTCAGGAGTAGCTTCTATTCTCACCCTTCTGGTGCTGTGGACATCACATGAGCTAACTTATTTGTAAATGACTTTACATGCAGAAAAGTGTGATCAATGTGTTAATATTAAAATCACCAACAAACATTTATAGGCTCATTCAATGAATCGTGAGAGCAAAATAAATAGAAAGACAATACTCACTTTATTTTTATTTATTTATTTATTTATTTAAATATATTTTATTGATTTTTTACAGAGAGGAAGGGAGAGAGATAGAAAGTCAGAAACATCGATGAGAGAGAGACATCGATCAGCCCCCTCCTGCACGCCCCACAGTGGAGATGTGCCCGCAAGCAAGGTACATGCCCCCAACCGGGATCGAACCCGGGACCTTTCAGTCCGCAGGCCGACGCTCTATCCACTGAGCCAAACCAGTCTCGGCGACAATACTCACTTTAATATATTCACAGGAGGATAAAGAGAATGGCACATTCTCTTTTGGAAATATAAGAACTTGTGAAGTAATGGAGATTCTGACTGCCGTGCTGTAATATTTCAAAGCATCATCCTAAGAAAAACGCCCAATTATATGCTATGGACTCACATTCAAGAAGGTGCTTTTACCTATTCTCCTTCCCAAATGAACTAGTAAATCTGAACCCAGGCCAGGTTGGTTAAAAGACTTCCCATCCACTTTATGCTGATATGATAAGTACATCCCAATATCAATTATTTATAAAATTCATGGTGGGCGATTATACACATCTCCTTCCCTTCCCAATTTATCTCCTGGGAGAACCTGTCTTCAGGAATGAGAAGAGTATCTGTGACATAACTTGCCTGTGGACAGAATAAAAGTTTTGGTTGGTGAGGAGGAGGCAAAATCAATTAGCTAAAGATAAGTTTTTGCGCTCAGAATTTCACTATATTGTCCATTCTAGTCTTGTTCCATATTTGTATTAAAAACCATGATCTGTGTGCCTTAGATCTTAACAGAAAATTAAGTATCTGTGGTAGTGCTCAAAAAATAATTTGTTTTTTTGGGGGGATGGGCACAGATGTATAGCAAAGTATAGTGATTTAATGGAAATGTTTGTTATTGAGCATATATGCCAAGATGAACTTGCACATATAGATATTCACTGTATCTACTTTAGAATATAAAAATGTTTTGGTAATTTTTATAGTAATATGTACTATGTATATGTGTAAAATTCTGCAAATCAAAATTCTTTGCAAAAATTAAAAATATCAAAATACCACCTCTGACTCATTGCTATGCTATAATCACAAAGTGGTACTGAATAGAAGCTTATTAGCATTTCACTCAATTTCTTCAGCTCATTGTTACAAATAATAAAAATACAGACACATTTTAAAGCACCATATTTCAGTCTTAAAATGGCCAGATTAACATAATTATCGCCGTAGGTTGCCAATAGTGGCGCATTTCTCATTTTCACAAGAATGCAGAGGTTCTCCCAGCTTGCAGGCTAACAGGCTCTTTGGTCTAGATAGATACAGTGAAACCTGCAGCAAGTTCTGAAGCATTAAGAGCTGAGCCCTGGAGATACCTATGAGTGGCTTGCGCTGCAGTGGAGCAGGTTATTTTGTTTTGTTTTGTTTTGCAGTGACACAGCTGCTAAGAAATATATTTTTAGATTTGCTTTTAAAGCAAGCAAAAATGGCACCCACTCTGCGGATATGCACCTAGAATGTTCCCTCAGTCTCTAGGATGAGGGGTTAACCATCTACTGTATGTCCTATTCAGGTGCCTTCCTCCTTAGAATGAGGACAAAGATTGGCATGAGGTGCAGCTCCCAGAGCCTGGCTGTGCGCCTCACACCTCAGAATCGAGTTTCAGAAAAAGCACGCACTGTGCCTCAGCTATGTAGATCAGGCCCCTGCTCTTTCGGAATTACTTCATCACTGACATTGTTATGTTTGGGTTTTTCTTTGGCAGCTCTTCCTACTATGTCAAGGGCAAATGGAAAGGAACAGGTTCAAAGAGTTAAATCAGAAGAAGGGACAGACATAAAAAGAAAGAAATCAAGTACATGAGTCGATCAACTGAGTGAAACATGCTTTCTGTATTTCAGGAATCAGACTGGGATTGTGCTAGAGCTTCCTGGATAAAGGGAAGGACCCATAGCCTAAATGACACACTGGCTGATCATACTTTTTTTTTTTTAATCTGGAGAAGCCTTAAATAAATCAATCTGCAAAAAAGTGACTGAGGAAACAGCTTCTTTTTTTGTGTGCCAAATGCCAAGATGCTGGAGGTCTTGAGAACACTTAAGCAAGAATTCGGTTTGACCCTGACATCCAAATGGTTCATTTTTTCCAATGGTATGATCTTTAATAATGGGTTACTCTGCCCCTCTATGAACACCCAATTCAGACTTTGTCATAAAGCCTAGATTTCTACACTTCACTTGGTGACAATATATTGTCATTCGTTCTGCCAGACCCTCATACCAATTGTACTATCATGCTTTAAATCAATTTTACATGGACTTTCTTTTTATTTTATTGTGACAAAGCAATAATATTCATTAACTTTCAAGTTCTTGGCACTACTTATCTTTCTAATTCTTGTTAATACAACATTATTTAATTAATAAAATTTAAAAACTTGTTTCTTCTATGTGTCACTTAAAATCATTGGCTCCAAGGGGAAAACAGTTTGAAACTTTAATGTATTACCATTCAAACTACTTTCAAACAGAATTATTGTCAGGGCCTTAGCAAAGAGGCCGACTTTTGAAAATAACACTATAATACTATACAACCCTTTAAAGTCAATATTATTTTATTCAACGGATCCCATAATTTGAAGCAGCTGCTGTTTTTCAGTTGTCTTGATGGCTTGCTCTCCTTCAATAAAATATTAAATGATATGAATCTGGTTAGTTGAGAAACCCATTTCTTTCTGGTCCAGGCTCATGCATTTCTGACTAATGAGCTCTGTCCATACCACAGCATTGTGCTGCTGTCTGGACACTAAGTGAAAGCTGGCTATGTCAGCGATTACAATGGACGGTTGAGAAGTCAATTGTATAGTGTTTGCCTGAATTGATGAAGAAAATAAACCTCAAGAGGGTGAGAACCAAAAGAGGGGAGCCCTGGAAATGGACAAAAGGCAGCTGGAGGGGCCTGGGTCCAGCCCTATTTTTGTCACTTCCTTATGTTGTGGTCTTAACCAAGTCACACCAGCCATGCTAGCCTCCTGAGTCACAACTGGCAGTGAAAGGGTGATGAGAGATGATGTATAGGTCCTTTCCCCCTTTGAAACCCTGATCCCAAACGAGCCAGGCCTGCTTCTTCAGGGAGCACCAACAACACAGGTCAGGTGTATTTCCTAGTCACAGCAACCAGCCCCAGTGCCTCAGAGCAGACGGTGTCACACCTGCAATCACACACAAGCAAAGGGATCGCCAATGCAGGATAGGACCTTGGCCCCGAAAGAGCCTGTATTGGTATAACAGGAAGTGAACTCTATAGTCCAAGCTGTCCTGAGAGGGACTCACAGAGGAGACTTACAATCCCAGGGAAAAAAACAACAACATGTAGGTACAAGGGATACAGTTGGAAAATACCAGGGCATATGATTGCAGTAAAAGGCAATTTCTGCTAGCATCTGTATTTATGAGTCAAGAAACAGGGTGTGGCTTGGATATAAAAAGCTCAAGTGTGGTATTAACCTTTCCTGAACTTTCTAGCAAGGCACAGAGCTCCTGAGAGGTGGCATAGGTGTTATCATACCTATCTTAAGATTGGAAGGTCCGGTTCCAGTCCACATTCAGTCGCGTTGGTCGCTTAGCCAGCCCCAGGTTTTATGCAGAAATGGGGCTGGAACAAGCTGCTTAGATCCTGGAGCCCAAATGCAGTGCTGTGATGAGCAGCCACACCCCCTGTGGATGCTGCTGGCAGTCATTACTTCGCAGCACAAGTCACCAGGACATTTTGCGGCTTGAGTGGATGTGTCAGTTTTCAGGAGGGGGCGAGGCAAGCAACATCTCTGCCTCTGAGTCAGTTTAGTTAGCTGTCCTGACTCCAGAGCCCTCCACCTTCAATGTTCTTTCTTTCACCTCTTTCTAGAGCCCTAAAAAGAGAGCGGGCATGGGCAGACAGTCTCCATTCAAAGATGCTCTCTCACTTCCAAATCAAGCTCATGAATAAGCTCCCTGGTCCCACGAGAAGTTTTATGAGTGCACAGCGCATGAAGCAAAGAATGAAAAGAATGAAATACCCCTTTATCTACTTTCCCACATCATCTGAAATTCAAAGTTTTCATTTCACTCTAAGTTATAACCAGGTCCCTGAATAACAACCAGTTTGACACTAGGTCTTAGATGCTACAAATCTAAAAAAAAAAAAAAGCCAAAATTGTACTAAATAATTTATCTTGAAGACAATTAAGCATTACTTATTTATTTATAATCATTACTTCCAAGATGAGTTATCTGTATCTGACTCCAGAGTTGGAGCTCTTAGCTCCTGGTAAGGCTGTGCATTGTCGGATTCTAAAACAAGACCTGTAGAGACAGTCTGCCTGGGTTTGAATCACAACTTTGCTATTTACTAGTGTGTGATCTTGTTAATAAACTTTCTCAGCCTCTGTTTTCCAATCTTGAGATAGGTATGATAGCACCTATGCCAAAGAGTTATTACGATGACTACATAAAATAACATATACCATTTAGACCACATTGGAAAACAATTTCTCATGCATATGAACTCATCTCTAAATTGAGATAACGGTATCCATACAGTTATTCATAAGCTGATCCAAGCTCATATGTACCTTTAAAATGAAACAGATTGATTTAATAGAACATTATTCTTATTAAACTTCTTTAAAAGAAATAAATGCAAAATATTGCTATTTAACTAGTGCAAGAATAAAACAGAATAGTTCTTCTTAAGTAAATATAATTTATTTCAAATATTTTTTCAATCAATTATTAAACCCAATAGAAATAAAATATATCTATTATGTTATATATGCTATAATATGTAAAAACTGTAGAAGATTTTAATGTTATTCATAAAGCTTAAATTGATATTTTTAAAATGTAAAAATCAAGATAAAATCAAGAGATTTTATTTTAAAATCTAAAATGTTTTATACAACAACAACAAAAACACAAGAAAATTTCTCTGAACTGTTAAAGGACACATATTAATCTCCACCCCCCCATTTGTACCATGCCTTCAAATTCTCTACATTTGTCTCAGAAACTAAATGCAAGTGAGCATCTTCGTGAAAACTATCACGAAACACATAAAATGATGAGATCTGTACTAGCAAACAATGTACTATTTAAATCCTTTTCTAAATTATAAGGTTCAGCAGAAACTAGATCACAAGACTTACTGACTGAAGGCAGCCCAATGCAATTTAAACGGATTTTTAAAAAGACTAATGCCAATATCAAAGAAGTGCCCTTTATACAGTTAAAATAAAATCCTGAAGTATCAGTTCCCCATTGAATCAACTCAAACACAGCAGATCTGTCTCAACCAAGGGAATGTGCCACAGAAGACAAAAATTTCTGAAAATTCTTTGCTTACACAGACACAGTTCTTACCTTACATCTTTCGTCAGTCTTTCTTTTCTAGAAGAAACTTTCTAGATTCGCAGAGACCTTGAAACCACCCATCTCTCAAATGCTTCCAGCGCTGCCTGTCTTTATGGTGACTGAATGCAAGGCTTGAGGTTTTTGTGTGTGTTCTTTTTTTTTTTTTTCCACAGAAGGAAGCTTTTAGTCAAAATATGCGGTTTAAAGGAGCAGTATCAACCCTTGTTAAAACTATTTCACGGACATTCAGAGGTTTTGTTGCTACTCTATGAAAGTTAAATCTGAGTAGGAAGGCATTTTTCCTGTCCCGGAAATTGGCATAAGTAAAACCAATGCTGAGCTAACGAGAAATGTTTCTTCCATGTGTTCTGTCTGGCAGAAGCTGCAAGCCATATCAAGGAAACACGTGATGTTTATAAATACAATATGGCTCATGTTGTCATAACCTCTCAATGACAAAAAGGAAAAATAAGTGCAAGAAAAAGCAAGCAACCACACAGCAGGAAAGATGAGATTTGTATCACTTGGAAGCTGCACATCAGATGCGCATATATTAGCCTTTCTTGCTTCTTAAAAATAAAATAAAGTGTAATTGGAAGTAGCGTGGAAGAATATCTACCTTGTCCTGGATCTTCCCCACATGGAAATATGTTTACTTAGCTAATCGTCTCAATAAGAGTAACTCCTTACCATTCCAATAGAAATACTATGTGTCTGTCAGAAAGATGACAGAAAAGGGCCATATTACATCCATTATGCATAAGTGAGGTCAGTGTTAACTCAAGCAAATAGAAGAATGAAGGCAAAGATTTCACATAGACTGAAACTGATGTGAAAATTATAGATGTTTGTATCATTATTGATTAGTGATTTTCTGATTTTCTATTGAACTGTAGGATTTGGGGGGACAGTTACTATACTTGGTCACTATTACAGTTGACTCCTGAACAATGTGAAAGTTAGGGGCTCTGACTCTCAGCACAATAAAAAATTGTGTTTACTTTTACTCCACAAACTTGACTACTAATAGCCTACTGTAGACTGGAAGCCTTACTGATAACATAATTAGTCGATTGACATGTATTATGTATATTATATGTATCATATACTATATTCTTACAATAAAGTAAGCTAGAGTAAAGAAAGTGTTATTAAGAAAGTTATAAGTATGATATAGTCCCATTCATTTATTTTTGCTTTTATTTACTTTGCCTTTGAGGTCAAATTAATAAAATAGTACCTATGTTTTCTTTTATGTAGTTTATTATTTCAGATCTTATATTTAGATCTTTGCTCTACTTTGAGTTAATTTTTATGAATGGTGACAAACAGCAGTCATTTCATCCCTTTGCACGTAACTTTCCAATTTTCTCAGCACCATTTATTGAAGAGGTTTTCTTTTCTCCATGGTACATTTTTGGCTTTTTTGTACAATGGAATATTGTAAAGGTGAAATATTGCTATTTGTCACAATATAAATGGATTTTGAGAATGTCATGCTAAGCAAAATAAATCAGATGGAAAATATCAAGAACCATTTGATTTCACTCATATTTTATCTAATAAAAGAGTAATATGCAAATTGATCACACTTCTGCTACACCCACAAGCCACACCCACCAGCCAATCAGGAGTATGTATGCAAATTAACCACCCAGATGGCTGCAGCCACAGAGAAAGCAGGAGGCTTGGGTTGCCCCCTGTGAATAAGGAAGCCAACCTTTCCACACACCCTGGATTCTATTCAAGGCTACAAAGTTTCAATTATAGAAGATAAATAAATCCCAGATACCAGGGCCTCCACTTGGGTCGCGGGGGTGGGGGGTACGGGGGGGCATGGTCAGCCTGCAAACTACCACAGGATGCTCACCCTGGCTGCCCACACCCCAAGAGAACCCCCACCCTGATCCAGGACACCCTTCACGGCAAACCAGCTGGCCCTCATCCAAGCCTCTATCCAATCTAATAAAAGAGTAATATGCAAATTGACCATCACTCCAACATACAAGATGGCTGCCCCATGTGGTCAAAGATGGCTGTCCCCATGTGGACACAAGATGGCCACCACAAGTTGACCAGCAGGGGAGAGCGGTTGGAAAGGATCAGACCTGCAGGGGAGGGCAGTTGGGAGGGACCAGGCCAGCAGAGGAGGGAAGTTGGGGGTGACCGGGCCTACAGGGGAGGGCACTTAATGGTGACCAGGCCTGAAGGGGAGGGCATTTAAGGGGTAAACGGGCTGGCAGGGGAGCAATTAGGCATCAACTAGGCTGGCAGGGGAGTGAGTAGGAGTTGATCAGGCTGGCAGGCCGAAGCAGTTAGGGGCAATCAGGAAGGCAGGCAGGTGAGCAGTTGGGAGCCAGCAGTCCTGGATTGTGAGAGGGATGCCTGACTGCTTGTTTAGGCCTGATCCCATAGCAGCCTAAATAGGCATTCAGAGATCCTTTGAGGGGTCCCAGATCGGAGAGGGTGCAGGCTGGGCTGAGGGACACAATGCCTCATGCATGAATTTCATGCATTGGGCCTCTAGTGTGGGATATAAAACTGAAAGCAACAAATGAACAAACAAGACAGACAAATAAAAACTCACAGACATACATCAGTATGGTGATACCAGAGGAAAGGGAATTAGGGGTCAAAAGACAAATGGGGTCAAATATATGGCAATGAAAAGAGATTTTACAATGCAATATACACAGGATATATTATTGTACACCTGAAACCTAAATAATTTTATTAACTAATGTAATCTCAATAAATTTAAATTAAAAAATTAAAGTCATCAAGAAGAGAAAATGCATTTATGGTACTGCAATGTAAATAAAAAAATAAAAAATCTGCCCATAAGTGGACCACACAGTTCAAAATCATGATGTTCAAGGGTCAACTGTCTATCTTCAGAATCTTGCACAAAAGCCTAAAACAGAGAAGTGGTTCTATGTATAGTGGTTGGGAGAGTGAATCAGTAAAACTTCACAATAAAGGAGTCAGATTAACTGCTCTAAAACAATCACTCCTACTTTATAAGTTTGGAGGCATTTAAAATACTGACTACCCAATTTAGAAGCAAGATTTGTCCTACTGAGTTATAAATACAGTGAAACAAGATCTATATTATTTAATTTGCTATCTGGAGATCTGTTTACTTTCTGCTATAGGAGAATTTAACTCCTAAGAATAAAATGCAGATATGTGTGCATCACTTAATTTAAACAGACAAATCTGTTGCTCTCATCTTAAACTTCAGGGCTATTCACTGCTATAAAATTAAGTTGATAGGAAATGTTAGGCTAGATAGGCATTTGTATTTCTCATTTTGGTCAGGAACTACTTCTGGGATAAACTAGGGAATACGTTGCAAACCCCAGACATTTCCATTTTTAAGTTCTTGTACTGATCTTAGGAGAGAAGGCATTAACTGAAATTCATGATAGGAAAAGTGGTGAAGTGAGCCCCCTTTTCATCCAGACATGTAATGAGAATTTTCTCAAAGCAGGACAGTGTCCAAGGGAAACACAAGGAGTTTCCTTTGAGAAGCTTAGAATTTAAAAAGAACTTGTATGTGCATATCAATACCTACAGTGCAGGCAGGAAAAGGTGAGTGTGCTATGAGAGGGGGTAGAGGTGAAGTTCTGTGCAAGTCAGAAAGAAAAAGTGATGAGTGGGGCTTGGAGAAGAGAAGAGTAAGGGGAGGTTAGATGATGACAGTAGCTTTTGAGTTAGGTCTTTAAAAATGGGTGGAACACAGACACTGATGATGAAGACAGGATCGTGGAGAAAAACAGTAGTGACCACTGGAGTGAGTAAGAAGGCCAGTTCTGAAGATGACTCTGAATCCAGCTCCACTTCTGAAAAGCTCTGTGGCTTTCCAAGTTCCCTAACCTCCCTGATCCTCCATCCACATCTGAAACAGAGGGATAATGAGAAATCCTTTCACACTGAGTTTTATTGAAAATCAAATGAGCAAAATGCTCATTTTTCTAAAAGCTCAGCATGGTACCTTGTCCAGAGTATATTATGAATAAGTTATTATGTGAGTGAAGGGAATACTGTGATGATTGGGTCAAGGAGGATCTTAAATGAATGAAAATTAATTAGGAGTATTTTCTGATTTCTATGGGATTCTCTTTTCTTCCATTTCTATGGAATTATTTCATTCACCCCTGCCTTCCCCAAGTCCCAAACCCTTCTCAACCAGAACACTGGCCTGAGGACAAAATAAAAATCTCAAATACATTAGGAAATAGGAACATATTTCTTCTTTTCCTTTACTTTGATTTTCTTCCCTCCTCCTTTGTTTTTGGCGGGATATCTTTTTAACCTTTTCAGAAGAGAACAAAGTCAAATATAAAAAGACACTGTGATAGAATTAAGAAGTGAAACAAATACTTTAAAAGAATATTTTATGTGTTCTAAAATCTTATTAGGAGCATCATTTCAAAACTTGCAAAACTCATATGGAAATATCAAGAACGGAGACTGTGGGCTGAATCCAATGGGGTAAGATAGATATGGGTTCAAACTTGACATCTGACATTTACCAGGTTTATGGGCCTGGGAGAGACATCATTGCTTCAGTTGTATCATCTGTAATTTAAATAATATGTGAAGTATTTAACACATTGCCTACATATAGGTACAAAAGAGTCTATTATCCTAAACCAAGGAAAACAATAGTATAGAATGAATGTTACTTATATCCTGACTGATTCCACAAAAATATAATAGAGTTCATATAAATTATCACAATTTTGTCCCCCCAAAAAGTCAAAGTGGAATATAGGACAAAAAAGAACATGAGAGGAGGAAAAATTAAAAAGAGAATCCAGGAACAAAGCCAGCACACAAAATACACACTGCAGAATGCCTATACACTGCTGTGGGTGGGCCACAAATTTAATTCTAAGCTTTAAAGTAGCAACACAAAGAGGGAAAATGATCACTTCCAAGACTCAGAGTGTCCATATGATAAAAATAAACCGGGAGAACAACTATTTCTGGTGATGAGAACAGGAAGATATTTTAACAGTCGCTTCTCATTAATGACAGAAAATGAATAATGCAGCATTTGTAGCACTGGCACTATACTACTGAAGGCATCGTGTTTGACAAGTGTTTACACTCACCACTCGTAAGACACTGAAACTGGCTCTCAGAGGGATACAAAGATGAGCATGAGAATGGTTGTACCTTTGGAGAACTTAGTCTTAGGGGTGAGATGAACATGCATTTAAATGATTATAACACCAATAGAATGTGCAAAATGTCCCCCTAAGAAAAAGATGGATTCTGACAGAGCATTAGGGAAAGTTTCACAGGCAGTCTTTTATTTGGCCTCTAAAAGCACGAGTTAATTTTTTTACACTTTATTATGGAAATTTTCAGCTATAAAAAGTAGAGAAAATAATATAACAGACTACCATTATCCAGCTTTGACATTTTTCAATATTTTGCCAATTTTGTTTCATATACTTCCAAAGTAAAATTTTTATTTGCTTTGCTGGAATGTTTTAAGGAAAAGCCCATTAATTGTGCCATTTGACCTGTAAATACTGCAGTATTGTATGTCTGATTTTTAAAAACACAACCACCAAGTCATCATTATAGTCATCAGAATTACCAGTTATCCCTTACTATCATCTGATTCCCAAAACATGTTCAAATTTTCCAAAGAGTTTCAAAGATATCTCTTACAGTTGATTTGTTCTAATTAGTATTCAAATCTGGCATTTGGTGTTATTTTATAGAAGAGACCTAGAAACACAACAGTGTTCCCTCCCACCATGTTTTTTCATGCCGGCATTCTGTCACTGGAATTGGGCAATTTCCCATCGTATGCTGAATGGACTTTTGAAAGGCAGTTATGTGAGGTGGGAGAGTGCATTTTACACACTTGGAACAAGAACTGTGAGTCAGCTTTGCTGGGTGTTGGGGTGGAGAAGATGCTGATCATTGGCCTGTGCTGTTCTTTGCACAATGGGAAGATGACCTTAGGGAGATGACTTCAGAAGCAGTTGTTAGAGTGGAGTAGGAAGAGTTGGGAGACTGGTTAAAGGCTGTTGCCTAACTGACTGGTAGAAAAGCAGTGAATGCTGCACCTATATCAGAGCCGCAGTTGCTAACAGCCTGGAATGTGGAGTGCAGAGGCCTGGGTTCACATCTCAACTCCACTATGCTCTACCAGGAGCTGTGTGGCCTTGGGCAAATTTCTTAACATACCTAAATAAATGTTTCCTGAGTTATAAAAATGAGGCGATACCTGCCTCAAAATGTTGTCTTGGAGATTAAATAAAATTACTCAGAAAAGTGGTTAGTTAATGCTCAAAAAAGTTAGCTATTGTAAGAGTAGCAGTGCAGGCAATGGCCGAAAGGTCACCTGTCAGAGGCCTTGCACAGTGGAATGGTTCGGGTTACAGTAGGATGTGCTGAGAAACAGCAGTTAGGCCACTGAAGACTCACTGATAAGTCAAGTTTTTAAATCTCTTCTCCCAACCCTCAAAAGACACACAAACACACACACACACACACACACACACACACACATCCCATCTCTTACAAAGAGAAAAACAGGAGAAAATAGCTTGAAAGAAAAAAAAAGGTTATGATTTTTTGTATGTATGTGTCTTCAACAACAGGATACACTGGAAATACTGGAAGACTATTCATGTAGACACAACCACTTGGATATTGAGCATTTGGGTCTTGAACTCTTAAGAAATGGTAGAGCCAGGGATATAGTTTCAAGGATTATCCACACTGGATGATTAAATCGGTGGTAAGAAAAAAATCACAAGTGAAAAGGTGAAGATAAAATAAAAAGCAAATTAAAAAACAAACTGGAAGTCCACCTGAACATACTGAAGACCATAGAGGGCAAAAGGAAGAAAAAGAGTTAGTGCATAGAAGAGGTGTGTTTGAATGTAGGCAGGGATTTAGAAATGGCGACAGTGTAATGGAAACCCAGGTTTCTAAGGAGACTGCACATTGGTATCAAATGCAGACCGCAAATAGAAGAGGTCTGGGAGGCAGCGGCTGAACCGGGTATGAGGTACTAATTTCAGACGCAGGGCCGATTCTGGGGACTGTGCTCTAAATCTGGAAACTCTCTATACACAAGTAAAAACTAAGGACAAAAGCATCAAGAGACTGTCAAATTGCAGAGGGAAGGTTAAGGAGAGGTGGGGTAGATAAGAGATCAACCAAAGGACTTGTATGCATACATATTTGCATAACCAATGGATGCAAGACACTGGGGGGTGAGGGCATGCATGGCTGTGGGGAGAGGGGCATTGGGAAGATATGTACACATGTAATACATTAATAAGAAATTTGGGGGGAAAGCCCCTAAGGGCATACAAGAGGGAGAAAAGTGAATGTTGGGAAGTAACCTCAAAGTACATGCGAAGGTGGAAAAACCCAAAAACTGGAAAAGCCACTGGCTTGGTGGGCAGGAAGCCACCGGTGGTCCCCGTGGAGAGGCACGGAATGAGACGGCTCATCTTCGAGGTGTACATTTGTGAATTACAAACCCATGAGAACACTTATGGCGACGACAGTACCATAGGAACTGAATTTTCAAAGCTACTATTTAATGTAACATAATAGGGATGGAAAGATTCAGGAGCTGGGTATGCTCTTTCCAGCAGAAAACCATAAGTCTCATGAAGTAGGCTAGCCTCAAAAATGCTCAGTGAGTGCAGAGTGAAAACCTAGGCACGTCTTCCTCACCAAGCACATATGCCATGCGCGGTCACCACCCCAACGTGCTTCCTGAGGAACACTGCCACCATCAGAGCCCTGCTCTGGAGAATGACTGTATTGAACCCAGAGTCTTACATCTTTTCTTTCACAGGAAAGACATTTCCATTCATTGTGTAAGGGAAGTGTCAGAGGCCACTGCAAAGTGCTGGCATTGCTGGTATGGCGCCTCTGCATGGTCCAACCAGTGTTTTTCATGACACGCATGCGCGTTGGTCATGAGTGGGCAACTGGAGGCCCACCCCGCTGTCTCTAGGGGCTGGTGAGGGAAGGTGAGTGACAGGCCGGGCAGGCTCTGTTGCTGACGCCTGTGAGCAGTTTTCAAATTCCTCCCCAGCCACGCGCACCTTGCAGACATGCAGGAGGATTGAGCTCCTCTCAACCCACCATGCAGCTCAGTTTAGTCTACAACAATTCATCCTTGCTCTGTTCTCTGTTTCTGTTCTTCACACGAACAATGGGGCTATGCAGCTGCGCTCCAGACAGGGCTCAACAAAGCTTTCTTTCCTTTAATGGAAAGGCAGTTACATTCATCAGGAAGGAGAGAGAATTCCAACCACTAGAGCCAAGAGGTGAGGCTGAAGGAATTCTATGTCTTTTAATTTTTTGAATCTGTGATGAGACCAAGTTGGAAACAGCAGGGACAATCACACCTTGTTGGTTTTTAAACTGCGTTCTAGTTCTCATTTCTAACTCATCTTCACTGAACCCAAAAAGCTTTTCATTGGGTTGGGTGGTGAACATTTGTTGCCTCCTCAGCTGGGGACAACAGTTGATTTTTTCACACAAAAAAATTACTGTCAAAAGTAGGCTGTGGGCAACTCAGAAAGTGATCACTTAGGGTCTCATCTAAAAAACAGAGTAATTTCACCGATAAGTTCTGAATTCTAATAGGTTTTGTCCATATGGTTACTATTTGATTCTCCCCATGCTCACAGAAGGCCCCTTATGCAGGTACCACATCTGTTTAAGAGTTAACACAAGTGTCCTCCCCAGCTAAAAACAAGATTGTCAGAGGCAATTCTGGAACCTCTGTGTGGGCTCTTTTTAATGGAAACAACTCTGGACACCATGAAACTCCAGTTCAAAGGCTAGACGTATCCAACACACAGATTTCCCAGGGAGCAAAGATTCTTAAAAACGTCACCAAGAAAGAGAATATCGAAGCAATAAAAGGCAAAGGGTTTTATGATATTCAGTTCATGCTTCCTGGTTGGCAGGCCTCGATCTGTCTTCACCTGGTGCTGGTTTACATTTAGAGTGGAACTGGCTAAAAATAAACCTCAAATCCTAGATGGTCTGCAGTAGCCACATGGCCTTTGCTTCAAATCACACACCATTTTCCGACATAAAACAAAGCAGCAGTTGAGTACGTGAGAGGCTTCTTTCTCCAGAAGTGTGGGTTCTGATGTCACCACAATGCTATCACTCTTATTCCAGGCCAGGGTTGCCTAGAAATCCTCCCAGCACTTCCTCTTGGACCTCCTGGCCTCTTGGTCCTAAACTCACATACCCTGTGTGTAGATAGAACAATGATGGCTACATCCTCAACTCTGGAACCTGTAACTATTCTGAGTACCAGGTAGGTTCAATGTGATCACAAGGGAACAGGGTTAGAGGTGTGATGATGCTATTTCACTGGGTTTGACAACGGAGGATGAGCGCCGCAAGCTGAGGAATGTGGGTGGCGCCTGAACACTGAGAGTAAGAGGAAAGAAAAGCCAACATCCTGCTGATGACTCCTAGATTTGAGTCCACCCATACTGGATGTCTGACCTTTAGGACTATAACATAGTAAGTCAGGGTTGTTTTAAGCCACTGACTGTGTGTGGTCATTCTTATGGCTGCAGCAGAAAACAAACAGCGCTATAGGAAGCAGGGATGCTTCACCTCAGGCACTCCACACCAGTGCTGGGAGACAGTGCCTGTCTTTCTTTGGCAATAAAACCAGTTAATTTCCTTTTTTTCCTTCAGATTCCAGCAGAGTGCTAATCCTCAGAAAAGATGATATATAATAGCACAGCTTCTTCTAAATTTGAGTGTGGGGGCGGGAGGAGGAAGGGAGAAGTTAATCTTTCTTTTTTCCTCCCATTTTCTTTCAGAGATGTAACACTATTGTTAGAAACACAATCCCTTTCTAGTGGACCTGCATTAATGTAGTTTGAAAAGCTGCCTTTTCAGTTTCTCTGTTCTGTTTTTTTCCTCAAAATATCTCTGTGTGCTGTGAATGTTTGGATAATCTGAGATGATCTAAATGGAAAGAATTTTAGCTTCCAAACCATGCAGATTTTCATACTATGCTCTCAATCAATTCAGATATGATTTGATAATATTTAATACACAGCAACAGCAAGCAGTCCTAAATTAGAAGGTGAATAATTTAATTAGTGTGCTAAGACTTGGAATAGCTGATGTAAGAATATTAAAAGATTTTACATTCAATTATTTATGGGGTGTTCTATTTTACTGCTGTTTGTATGCTAGCTTTATTTTAATTGAAAAAAAAATAGCAAGAGATCCTCCGAGTAAGTTAAGGTACAATGGATCAAGAACCTGTAAAGATTTTTCAGGATCCTCTTGGGGTCAGGACATAACTAAACTCCATGGCTAAGAGGAATGAGGCTGGGTGAGGCCCTATTTCAGTCTCTTTGCCCAAATGACCAGAAAATCTTTCTCAAGAAAACAAATGAGTCGTCAGACCAAATGAGTGGTGAGAACACTCAGAACCTGGTGGTGGGGTGTGATTTCATCAGGAGCACATATCAGAAGAAGAGGTGGTTTAACCCACCAAATTAAATTAAAAATAGAATAGGAACACTTACCCTCATGTCTCCGTTCACAGTTTTTGGCGTGTGGTTGAATGCATGTGCAGGATCCTTGTTGTACACTTTGAGGAGTGATCTGTCCTGAATGTTCCTGGAATAAAAAACATCAATAACTGTGGCAAACCAAAGGAACCTTATTTTGGCCAATTTTTCCCCCCATAAGAATCAGGTAAAAGACAACAGCAGACAACCCAGCTCTTGCCTACAAGCAACCAGACAAAAGTTCTTTTACCATAGAACAGGCAAAAATCAATAAGGAAAAGGAAAATGACTTCAGTTTTTCTTTCCTTTTTTTGGTTCTTTCTGTGTAGTTTTCCACCATAGATAGAGGGTAGCATGAACTTTCTTTTAAGATGTCGAGCTAAGAAAGGTAACACTTAAAGAAACAGTAAAGCTCTAATATCTACTTATCACATGAATGCACACAAACAAAAAATGCTTTTTCCCCTTCAAACAGTTTCAGCAAGGAAAAAAATATCTATTTGCAACCCAGACCAAAAAAAAAAGTACCACAAAGATCAAAACTAGTATCTTTACAATGCCTTTTTTTTTCTTCCACAGTGGGTTTTAAAAAATACTTTTCTACATATAAGTTGAATGAGTGAGTGTCTGCACAGGGTAATTAGAAGGAATAGCAGCAGATCAGTTCTTCCACCTGTCTCTCCTTCTGAACCCAGCATTTAGAGCTGGGGAGTCAGTCATACCCCAGCAAAGAACAGAAGCCCCACATCTTTTCTCAGTTCCTACCTTAACATTATTTAAGACTATATGAGTGTCTACGAAGTCCTTTTCCCTTCATATTCATATTTCATCAGCAGAAGGGCCACCCAAGGCCTCTCAGCCTTGCCTGCACAGTGATTCCTTCCAGGGCCAGTGCAGGAGTGGGTAGGGGGATGGGGGTGGGTAGTGGAAGAGAATGTGTGCAGGAGGATGCATTCCTTTCCTTCAGGTGCAGCCACACGTTTTGTGGGCTGATCCCAATCACTGGGGTTACTGGGTTATGTTTTTGTTTTAAACGGAGTGGAGAATTCTCAGACTAGTCTTGCTTCCCTCTTTTAAATGCCTGTCAGTAATTGCTTTGAAGTAGTGACTAGCCCAAGCTTGCACCATGGCTCCAAATTTCAAGTAGCTCATTAGAAGTCAGCTTAGGGGGGAGTGTGCAGTCCTTGTTATTAAGGGGCTAGGTTACTCTGAAGGGGGAGTTCACAGAAGGTGAGAATGTGGGGATTCACTAAAGGAATTCACCCTGTAGCTTCGGGGAAAAGTCATAATAATGATGTGGAGAAACCAAAAAACATACTTGAGCCACACAAAAAACTTGGTGTGATTCTAAAGATATTTAAAGTACCTTGGTTTATAATTAATTGAGAAACATGTTCATCCAAGATGAACCAACACCAAAGGCCCAGATTGCATTTACCATGGCAACATTTACCACACAGCATTTGAACCTGAACTCTCTGTGGCATTTCCCTAAGGAAAATATGGAGAACCCAACACAATGACGAAATAGCCAAACTTGTAACAAATATATTCTAACTTCAAAAAATACTGAAGAATGTAAAATGAAATTTGTCTCTGGGTTCAGATTAAAGTCATTGTCTTGATTTAAAATCCACATGGCACATTTTTTGGGGGAGTGGGAGGGAGGTTTTATATATAATGGTAATGTTGAGAATTTATTCGGTCATTCAAATAAGATACAGTTGAAGCATTTTATGCATAAAAGCAAAGAAATAGAATAATTCTTTGGAAAAGATATATATATATATATATATATATATATATATATATATATATATATA
>JAAGEH010002534.1:39052657-39105464 GCA_011751065.1 Lasiurus cinereus | reverse complement strand
ATATATATATATATATATATATATATATATATATATATATATATATAAACATTTTCTCCACATTTTTAGATCCATTTTTTATGAGTAAATCAAAACACTAAACAGTAAAATTTTAGACAAATTTACAAATCAATGACTTCCCAATTAAACATTTTAAAATGAGATTTTAAGAAATCAGGCTATTAACACTACAGCATGAGGATCAATAAGATCATCATTTTTGCAAATATAAACATACTAACTAAAAATTATCTATGTTAGAAATGATCACTTCTCTCAAGCACTTGCTTAAATCTATGTTATCAACTGAACTTGCCTGAAAAAGGATTATCTTAATTTGGAAATTTGGGGGACCTTTCCTTTTTGTCTTCCCTCCCACTTCCCTCTTTGTGACTATGAAATGACACTCCCTCAGAACGCATAAAGGAAGTATTAGTAATACTCTGAGGCTTGTGAAACGCTCTAGAATATTGGGCCTCATCCTAAATAATTAAAGCCTAATATGCTGTCTGACCATTTGGCCAGTTGCTATGACACGTACTGACCACTAGGGGTTAGCTTGATCGTGGGTTAGCTTGCTGCTGAGGTCCAGCTGATCATGACTGGGTGAGATGGGCTGGAGACACTCTGGAACCCTCCTGTGGTCCCTCCCTGGCTCCAATCGTGCACCGGTGGGGTCCCTCGGCCTGGCCTGCACCCTCTTACAATCCAGGACCCTTTGGGGAATGTTAGAGAGTCAGTTTCAGCCTGATTTCTACAGGCCAGGTTGAGGGACCCCACCAGTGCACAAATCTGTGCACTGGACCTCTAGTTGTAATATAAAAATTCTTGCATGAGCTGTGAGGCAGTGGGTCCAATTATTCATAATAACTTCATCAGCCTTGAGTTCCATAATCAAAAGTGGCTTTGCCCAGTTTCATGCTTATTTATTATTACTATATCTCTCAATTCCTCTAACTGAAAAATGTGCAGAAATTCAAGAGGAGTGTTGTAAAATGTCACGTCCATGTAAAAACTCTACATGGGATTATATTACTGCAAACATAATCTTTAAACATAACATGATTACTTCATGCTTAAGTTTATGCTTTATAAATTTCCTTTTATTGGTGACTGCCTGATTAATGATTTATTTTAAAAAAAACCACATGAATTTTCTGTTACCCATGAATATTTAAACATGTTTTTATAAAAAACAGGAAGGTTATGCAATGGATTCAGCACCCTCTACCTTAGGGCATGTGTCAAATTTTGAAAGCCCTAAATTGCTCATACAACTTGGCACTTGCCTAAATATGTCATTGAAATCATTGTTAGATATTTATCAGTTTACATTTATTATGCATTAAAGGGATATTTTTTAAAAATGGTTTCTACTAATTCCATAATGAAGCAATAGGTCACCCTGCTGTCCCACAGGGCAAGCACACAGAAACTTAAGTTGTGGCCCGGATGAGCTGAGCAGGGAATAAACATTCTGAAGGGATAAAAAATTCTTGACCAAGAATGTGGACAGTCAGGTTTTGATTAGGTGTGGCAATGAACTGGCTGCATGAACTTGAGTAAGTCCATTAACTTTTATGCATCTGAATATCTGGTACCATAACATAAAAAGGCTAGAATAGTCACTAAATAATTTTTTAATTTCTAAAATGCTTAGAGGCTATACTAGCACCTGCTTGTTGGTGTTGATTTAAGTCCTGTTTCTCAGGCTGTTTGTCTGGGACAGATTAGATGGGTCCTTCTGCTCTATACACAACACCACCACAGTCAATAAAGATGCTTTCATCGACTGCAGTAGCAAGAATCCATGGAGCCTCACTTTAGAATATATTCTACTGGGTGCCCTGGGGAAGCCTGCCTGGAGGGAGATCCTTTGGTAAAGGACCAACTATTTAAGAAACAACTGGGAGAATCCAAGATGGTGGCATAGGTAAACACCTACACTGCTGCCTCGTACAACAATTTCAAAACTACAACTAAAAGACAGAACGGACATCATCCAGAACCACAGGAAAGCTGGCTGAGTGGAAATTCTACAACTAGAAGGAAAGAGAGGGACTCACAGAAATCCAGAGGAGCTGCAAAAAGCTGAGGTACGGAGACACGAGCGTGGAGAGAGCGGGTGCCGGAGAACCTGGCTGGCTTTCTCTGGCGGGAGGGAGACGGAGACTTTCAATGGCATTGAACCCCTTATCCTACGACACTAAACTCCAGATCCAGCCAAAACTCATACGGGGGGAGTTTGGACTGTGAAAAGGGAGAAGTGCATGGAAATTTAGGGGAGTCGCAAAAGATCAGAAGTCTGGTGATGCACACGGCACTGCGCGCAGAGGACCTGCTTCTGATTGTGCCGCTGGCTTTCACGAGTGGGCGGGAGACAGATCCTCCCAACGGCACCATTTCTAACTTCACTAAATCCCAGTTTCGGGCGAAACCCTGGGGACCCAGACTCATATGGTCCCAGAGCACAGGGGAGCAGGAAAGGCAGCAGTCTAGAGGCACTGCAAGAGTGAGCATGCGCACAAGGGACTGCTTCAGTGATTACCCAGTCACGTGAGACTCAGGGGCCGTGGAGGGTGGGGCCAACTGGAAGGCAAGGCGGTCCATTAAGCCCTGAGACTCCACCCATCCCAAGCTCAATAGAGAGGCTTCTGCGGTTTTGCTAGTCTGGTATCATAAGGCTGAATCCAACACAGAAGTTCTCCCAGCATAGTGAAAATGCCAAGACAAGGGAAGGGATCACAAACAAAAGAAATGGAGGAAAACAAACAACTGGATATAGAGTTCAAAACCATGCTTATAAGGTTTTTCAAGAATCTCCTAGAAAAGATGGATAAATTTAGCGAGACCCACGAGGAAATGAAAAAGAACCAACTAGAGATGCAAAAGAACCAACTAAAAATTAAACATACACTGACTGAATTAAAAAATATTGTACAGAGACCTAACAGCAGACTAGAGGAAGGCAAGAATCAAGTCAAAAATTTGAAATATAAAGAATCAGAAAACACTCAACAGGAAAAGCAAGAAGAGAAAAGAATCCAAAAATGTGAAGATAATGTAAGGAGCCTCTGGGACAGCTTCAAGCATACCAACATCAGAATTGTGGGGTGCCAGAAGAAGTGAGAGAGCAAGATACTGAAAACCTACTTAAAGAAATAATGACTGAAAACTTCCCACATCTGGTAAAAGAAATAGACTTACAAGTCCAGGAAGCACACAGAACCCCATATAAAAGGAATCCAAAGAAGACTACACCGAGACACATCATAATTAAAATACCAAGAGCAAAAGACAAAGAGAGAAGAGCCTTATGCTTAGTGAAATAAGCCAGTCAGTGAAGGAGAAGCATCACATGATCTCACTCATTTGTGGATAATAAAGAACATTATAAACGGATGAACAAAAGGATAGAGGCAGTAAAGCATCAAACAGACTGTAAAATTACAGCAGGAAAGATTAAGATTAGGTGAGGTAGATAAGAGATCAATCAAAGGACTTGTATGCATGCATATAAGCAAAACCAATGAACATAGACACTGGGGGTTTGGGGTATGCCTGGGAGGGAGGGGGGGCAATGGGGAGATATGTATAAAAATTAATTTAAAAAATTAAAAAAAAAGAAACAACTGGGAAGGGAGAATACTTCTCAGTCTTTTTTCCCGTGGACAGTAGCAGATTCCACTGCTTTTATTTGGACTGCTCATGTGAAGAATGACTCAGTGGGATCATTGCCTAAGATGTCCTCAGGCTTGTCTGTGAGGGCCAGAACAGCTGAGAAGTTGGGAAAGTTCCCGTCAAAAGTAGTGTCTTCAACTCTTAGGACCTTGATCAGGTCTCACCACCTTGGCCTCAGTTTCCACAGCTCTTAGACACCTGATGGACTGGATCATTTCCTAAGTTCTTTTCAGATGTAACATGCAAAGATCTCTGTGGGAGAAGTCAAGATGTCCTTGCCTTTGTAAACCATTTCTTGTAAGTGAATTATAGAAAGCCTGGGTGAAATAAGCTTGCCAGGTAAGAGCAATACTTCTTCACTGGGCCATGAAGAAATTAGGACTCGATATAAACACTAGCACTGCTAAATGCAATATCACACACACACACACACACACACACACACACACACATACACACGGCGTGACTACTTACCTTACATCATTTAATTCATAATAGACATTTCTGCTTTCGTCTTTGATGTAAATGGCGACACTGGGCGACTCCAGCATTTTCATGGTGAGCTGCTGTGGGAAGGCACTTACAAAGAGAGCCCGGATCGTGTCTGCGCTTGTGATTTCGTTGGGCATCCTGAGCTGCTTGGTTTCATCTCCATACTGGAGATAGAGAACCCCTGCATGCAAAAGGAGTGCAGTGGTTACTCTCAGATCAAAACTCACAGGACATGCAACACAAGAGAAGCCACTTCTGTCTGGCCATGAGCAGGAAATATTCTGGACAAGCTTGAAAGCATGCAGCAAGAGATATATGTTCAGAATTTCCAAGGAATGCACTCTCTGGTTATCTCAAAAGTACTCATTTTTAATCTCTGAGAGTCCAGGCAGGTGTTAAAAAGACTAATTTTCAACTTTTTTAAAACCAAAAGGACAAAAAGCGAACCTCAGGCAGCCTAAAGCAAAAGCCAATACTTAATTCCCTTGAAAGGATATTTAGGAATTTAACCGCATAAGGTAATTTCTTCCCTCCCCCAACCCCCCATGTCTTTCACTAACTAAAAACACATTTAGTATAGCCATGTGTAAGATATATAGCTTAAGTCTTTATAGTCCATTCAGAAACATTTTAAGTGGCAGTGTTACAATATTTCTGTGATCTAACACATATTGATTTAATGTTCATACCATGAGAAACTATAAGAAAAAAGTGGCACCCTGATGTCTCAGAGAGAAACTGGAATAAGCCAGTTGCAGAAATGAAAACAAGCACAGGATCACAGAATTCTCTGAGTTCCAGAGGGTATGTGGCTCCCAATGAATTATGCCTTTAAGAGTAGTCATGTTCTTATAAAGTGTAGGTTTTTCCTACACTTTGCCATGTGACTTACTTTGGCCAATGGGACATTAGTAAGTGTGATGCAAAACGGAGGCTAGCTAGGTGCTTGCACACTAGACCTTGTCCCATTGCTGAGCATGGTCATGGGTTCTCCCTCACAGAACCACACTTCTGAGGAGCCCAGGCAAACATGTGGAGGCTGCATGGAGAAGAATGGGAGCCCTGACTGGTGGCCCCACTAAGCATCCACTCTCCAGCCAGGACTGGTTAGTCATGAGGTGAACCCTCTTGGTAGGGGTATCCCTTCTTCCCGGGAGAACTGCCCCCATCACATGAAACAGAGGTCATATGAAACAGAATCAAGAGCCTGGCCCAAGTTGCAGAATCATGAGAAAATAAGTAACTATGTTTGTTTTAAGTCATATGTTTAGAGTTATGTGTTACTCAGGAATAGATAACCGAACCAGGGAATCAGAGATCCTGACATTCAATTTGTATCTTATTGTGAGAATCTACTGAGGAGGGACTACTACTACTAGAATAATCCTTGGCAGGAGAGATTTAAAAGAGAATAGAATATACTTCTGGTTAAATATGGCAGTTTGTGTAACACATTTATCTCTATCTCCTCCTGAAATTCCATTAAAATGACAATAAGGAATAAAAAAGCATACCTTAAAGAATCTAGAGACCAGGAGAAGAAACAATAGCAGACAAGAGAAAGCTGACAACTAAGTCTTCAAGGAGACAATTCCACACAAGACACAGGCCCAGGGGGTCTCCGGAAATGAGCACTAGACCCTGAAGGCAGGAATGCACAGTGACAAGAAAGCATGAGCCCTGATTGAAATTCCTTTTTTAATGGCACAGCAACCTACTCATATCTCCCTTTTTATCCCACATAGCCAAGCGACTCCCTGTATCCATACAGGACTGGAGAGATTGAACCAGAGTCTGCTCACGGGCACAGGGACAGTGGGTGAAGTGCCCTCTGACAGCATCCTGGCAAAGGGATGCCATCACAGCCAGGAACTGGAGGAGTCCTCTAGGAACGCTGGCTGGCCTGTGGGAAGACAGTAACAGAATTGTGAGGGTAACTGTGCAGGGTCTGCTTGGTCACCGTGGTGATAAACAGCCTGGCCCATATATAGAGCTTCCAGTTAGGGCACCCAGCCTCGCTCAGAGATTAGCAAACTACCTGGGATTAACAGACATTTCATAAAAGCCTCTAACATGAAAGAAAAGATGTTAATAAACAGAAAACAGAAACTCAGAAGGGATGAGACAATCCAAGAAAGGGGGAATATTTGGAGAGCAAAAGTAAACACTGAGAACCATGACAGCAGAAATTAAACACATTCATTGAAAAAGGAAAGTTGATAAAAACCTTAAAAGTATAGTAAAAAGACCAAAAGATGGGAAAAAGGTGAAAACCAATAAGAAAAATAGAGAACCACTTCAGTGCATCCCAATACCTAATACTGGAGATTGGGATAAAAAGAGATCAGGAAAAATAGAGAAGTTTTACAGAAAGTATTGTTAGAGCTCCCCCACCCCCAACTGAAGGACATGAAATTGGAGATTGAAAATATTCATGAAATGCTCAACACATTCAGGTTTGTTACTGAGACAATCCAAGTGGCTGGGGAAACAGCGGTTCCCACCAATCCAGAGGGTGGGGAAAGCAGTCACAAGAGAAGGGTCAGGACTCAGAAAGGCACTAGAGCTTTCTCACCAGCAACCAGAAATCAAAGACAATGGAGAACAGCCTGAAAAATCTGGGAGGAAACACTTTAGATTAGGCTTGTATCCTTCCAAACCATCAACTGGGTATTTATTAAAGTCAGCTTCTCAGTGAGGCCTTTCCTGACCACCTTATTCATTATTTCAGCACCCATTTCCCCAAACAGTTCATTCTCCCATCCTTGGTTCATTTTCTGTTTTTGAGCATTTTTCACTCTACAGCTGATGCTTGAACAATGCAGAGTTAGGGGCTGACCCCTACACAGTTGAAAATCTGAGCATAACTTTTGACTCCCCCAAAGTGTAACTACTGCTAGCTTACTGTTGACCAGAGGCCTTACTGATAATAAAGTGCGCAAAAGTGGTTTTACAGTTGTGAATATGTGAAAAACAGAGCTGATTCTTGTATTATTATTTAATTATATTTCCCATATGAACATTTGTTCACCTACTTTTGCCTCACCCGGTCTACACAGTTGATTAACACATATTATTATAAATATTATATTCAATATTGATATGCTAAAACTAAGCTAGAGAAAAGAAAATGTTATTAAGAAAATCATAAGGAAAAATACATTTACAGAATTTTCTGAAAAATATCTGCATATAAGTGGACTCACACAATTCAAACTGTTATTCAAGATTCAATGTATAATTCATATTTTAATTATTGTTATTGTTTATCGTCAGTCTCTCCCTTTAAAATAAAAGCTTCATAAAGTTAGGAGTTTTTAAAAATGTTTTTGTTCACCGTGGTATTCCTAGTACCTCTAATATGACTTACTACATAGTAAGTTCTCAGTAAATGAATGAATGAATGGATGGATGAATGAATGATTTATTAGTCATCCAGAAGGAATGTTCATTTGGGGTCTAGCTGAACTATATGCTGTAAACAGCCCAGTCATTTGGGGTCTAGCTTTGGCTATATGCTGTAAACAGCCCAGTCATCTCCTGCCCACTTTGTATACACATTAGAACTACATTCTGAAACAGCTCTTTCCTTGACTGGAGCAGTCCTTTCCATTCAGTGTAAGCAGCTCAACTTCCCCTCTTTGCCCATCATACTTTTGATCCTCAGCTTCTTCAAGGGGTTAGTTTTTCAGAATATCCATGCTGTTACATATTTTTCAGAGTGCAGAAAAAACCTTTCAAGTCTGTCTGATCTCAGATCGTGCAATGTTTTTGTCCCAAAGGGGAGATGTGGTGGCTGCCCATGTGATTGCTAGTGCCATATCAAAAGGCCAAAACCATTCCTGAGGTCGGGGCCTCAACCATGCCTGGGCGAGGCCTCTGCCCACGGGCCACTTATGGCCTCTCTACAGTCAAATATCATGGCCTCACCTCCCCAAAGAGCCTGCCTTTCATTCCCACATCTGCAATCTGTACGTGTGTGTGCTTTAAATAGAATTTGTAGGCTCTAAGTAAAAAAAAAAAAAAAAAAAAAAAAACATTGGGCCTATGCTAAGGTTACCTCAGGGTCTGGCTGGTGCAGCTGCCAGCTGGGTACACAAGTCCAGTTTCATGACAATCCGGAAAAGACGGGGAAACGATGCCTTTGTAAACAGAATAGTCTTTTTACACTTGATTCAGCTTGGTTTCTCAATTCAGGAAAGGGATTTAGAAATGCTTAAAATCAGAAGGAATGCTCTTAATATATGATGGCGTTTTACTGGCACAGTGATGAGAGTCAGCACGTGCTGGCATACTTCCCCAGCACTGAGTTCGTGCTGGCCGCTCCAGATTCAGTCTGAAGGACTTTGGATCATAAACTATTTCTTTATAAAGAAGGAAAGAAGACAGGGAAATGAATTTGTAGGATGTCTGCTATGTGTCAGAAACAGCATGTGTATATTGCAGGTTCTCAATAACATTAAGTAACAACATTGATGAGATGCCCTAGGAAGTTAACTCTTGTTTATATCAATTGGTTTCATTGTACGTCGTTCTGCTTCAAGTTGCAGAACCTATGAATGATGTTAAGTGAGGACTTCCTGTATTCATTTAATCAGCACAACTTCTCTCCAGATCGCCATGATAGCCCCACTTCACAGACTGGGAAAAGGAAGCTCGGAAGGTCCCAGTAACTTACCTAAAGTTACAGCTAGTAAATGACTTAACTATTTTATGTATCCAATTGCATCCATCCACAGAACAAATTATAAACAATAATATAAATGGAGCCACTTTTAAAAATGGAGCCCGTGCTGCCATGCCATAGGCACTACCTTGCATGTCTTACACCTCAACTCTTGGAATGATAAAACATGACAGAATAACCACTGGACTGGCTCTAAGGCCACATTGTGTTCTAAGATAATAAGAAAGCAATTATGATGACTACTGGACTGAAAATTTAAAACACTGCTTAGAATTAACATTATATGTTATCTACACCAATACAAAGGCCTTCCTTCTATTGATATAATTATTCCCATTCCCTTTCTCATAAATAGCCATTGCCTGTGCCCCCTTATTGGAATATTATTTGGCCTTCTGCCTGAATTAATAATTCCAGCATAGCTATTCTTATTGATCTCAAGTAAACACTTGTTTGCCTCTCACTTTGAAGGGTCTTTTTATGTTTCGGTTAGGACCATGATCTCTCTCTTGAAGCATACAGCCTAAATAAACTTTTGCATTTAGTCACATCCATTTCCTCTAACCTTCCTTCTGGATGATCTTAGCTGTCCTCACATTTTAGTTTGGCCATCTGCTTGAGGATATTGAGATGTGATGGGGGCAGCTTGGAACAAAGATTCCTTAAAGTCAATTGGAGTAAATGCTGACACACAGTCAGACAGAAACAATACATGTGCTGGGACAAGTGAGGAAGGCACAGAGCTTGGAAAGCAAGAGAGTTGAAATGAACCTCACAACATGTGGAGCCCTTCTGAGAAGCCTGGATACTCAAGGGTGCTCCAGCTCAATGGCTCTGCAGAGGCAATATGCATTTTTTACGAAGAGCATTTGGTCACAATTTTACAAAAAACAAAGTGCACTTGGCAGGTCACGTTTGCATCACACATCCTCATAATCTTTTAAATCTCAGAACAGTTCCAGAATGTGGGACATCTTCCAAAATATTCTTTATCGTAATATGAAATGCAAGGATTTTCACAGTGGATCTTGCAGGTAATTTTTTTGTTTCTCCAAGACTCATGTTAAAACCTGAATCCCCAATGTGATTGTATTTCAATATTTCAAGGTGGGGTCTAGGAAGTAATTAGGTCATGAGGGTAGAGACACTGTGATAGGATTAGTGCCCTTATAGGAAGAAGCACAGGACTCTTTCTTTCCATCTGGGATACAAACAGAAGATAGCCATTTGCGAACCATGTTCTCCCCAGACACCAGATCTGTTGGCACCTTGATGTTGAACTTCCCAGCCTCTGGAACTGTGAGGAATACACTGCTGGTAATCTATAGTAATTTGTCATAGCAGCCTGAATGGACTAATACAGACCCCAACCTCCCGTTCCAGCCTTATTACTCACATCATGCCTCATTCCTAGAGCACTTATAATTGTTCCAGACCACTCATGGGCTCAGGTGGCTTTCCCATCAATTCTTTGTGTGGCATCCCCATTACCTACTCTGAGCGATCTTAACCAACCACTCCTCCATCACTTTTCCATTAAGATTTGAGGAATTAATTTTTCTCACATGTGCTTACATTGTGTTTTACTGAAATTGAAAGCATGGCTTTTAATTCTGCATTATTAGTAATTGTGTTCACCAGATGGTATTATATAGTAGAGTACTGGGTACAGAGTAGATGCTCAAATATCCTTTCATTGAAATGAATTCAATTCTCCATGTAATACAGCCATGCTAATTGACATGTGCTTGCCTCCTGGGATGCGTTCTACAACCCCCCTAAACAGCATTTTTCATAGGCAGATGATGGTGACAATTTCAAATGACATAAATTCCCCAGTTTCTTCAAATCCAATGTAAGATTATATAAGTCAATACTTGTATTACAATTATGGCAAATGGCTAATGCCCTAAAAAATATAAAGAGCTCTTATAATACTTTGTGATGGAAGCTAACAGTTTTCAACTTAGTAAGAAAAATATAAATATTAAAATAAGATAGTTTTTTTGCACCTTTGAAATTGGCAAATGTTTTTATAATAAAATACAGAGTGCTGCTCTAACCAGTTTGCTCAGTGAATAGAGCGTCGGCCTTTGGACTGAAGGGTCAAGCGCATGTACCTACTGGGGATGTGCAGGAGGCAGTTTCTCTCTCATCGATCTTTCTAACTCTCTACCCCTTTCCCTTCCTCCCTGTAAAAAAAAAATCAATAAAATATATTTTTAAAATAATACACAGTGCTGACAAGGGTTGGGAAATAAGTTCCCTCATATACCATTGTTGGGAAAGTAAATTCATACCATTTCTCTGAAAGGCTATTTGTCAATATGTGTCAAAATTTTCCAAAATATACATATGGTTTGAGCCAGTAATCCTAGTTCTACACATTTATGCACAAAGATGTACTTACTAGGATGCTTACTAAAGCATCACTTATAAGAATAATATAGGGGAGTTTTAATATTAGGGGATTCATTTAATAAATCATTTCATAAACATGTTCACTGGAACATTACATTATTATTAAAAGGAATTCTAAAAGAATATGGCAATGAAAAAATATACATTTGTTAAGTGACAAAAGTATGTTATAAAACAAAAAGGGACTACATTTAAAAAAATTAATTACCTTGATGGCAGTGAGAAATCCAGGTTTTGTGGCCTGAAGCTTATACCATTTTGAGGAACTTCTTTAAATAGCAGGATATCAAGTTGGAAATATGAAATTCAGTCTGAAAGTTAATTATTTATTTACTAGAGGCCCAGGGCATGAAATTCATACAGTAGGTGGGGGGGGGGGAAAGGCGGGGAAGGGTGTGTGTGTCAGGATGTTGTGTACCTCAACCCGGCCTGCACCCTCTCCAATCTGGAACCACTTGGAGGATGTCTAACTGCCCATTTAGGTCTGATTCCTACAGGATTGGGCCTAAATGGGCAGTTGGACATCCCTCTTACAATCCAGGAACATTGGCTCCTAACCACTCGCCTGCCTGCCTGCCTGTCTGATTGCCCCTAACCGCTTCTGCCTGCCAGCCTAATCACCCCCTAACTGCTCCCCTACTGGGCTGATGAACTCCTAACTGCTCCCCTGTCAGTCTGATGGCCCACAACTCCCCTTCCCTGTGGAGGCTTGATTGCCCACAACTGCCTTCCCCTGCCAAGACTGCCTCCTCTGCTGGGACCTGCCTTCTCTGTGTGAGGTGTCAGAGATACCGGGACTAGCCTCCTCTGCACTGCACAGAGCCATGGGGCCCTCAGGCCTCAATGTGCAGAGTGACCACTGGGCCCTACCTCCACTGTGCATGCAGCCATCTTGTGGTGGCCATCTTGTGGCAGCCATCTTGTAATGATGTCACCTAGGCTTTTATTATATAGGATAGGGGTCTGAACCTTGCTTGGTTTCACCAAATGAAATAGTAATTCTATTGAAGTGAGCATTCCAAAGCATTTCCCTAAAAAATGCTTTGAAGAATCTGTTGATGACTTCTATATTCAAGCTATGTTGAAGACATGAATGTCAAAGATGTTGATTTCTAGTGCTATGACCCTATTCATACCAATGGCTTCTGCTGCCCTCTTACATGGATTATTAGAAAATTGTCTATAATGAATCTATAACACAAAGTCACTACAGAACTTGCAACAATATCAGCTGAGTCAATAATTTAGTTTTAAAGGTTACTCAACAATTTACGCAGAAAATAAATATTATAAGACAACTGCTCCCCTGCCAGCCTGATCACCCCCAAATGCCCTCCCCTGCTGGTCATCTTGATGCCAGAAAAATGTTAAGAAAAACCCAAAATAAATTCATGATTTAAAAACACACACTATCATTTAAGAATTAAAAGAACTTTCTTAACTTGAAAAAGGAATCCATCAAAATTCTCAAAAAAGCATAATGCTAAATGTTGCAATATTAGAAGATTTCTCCTTAAACACAAATGTTTTGTTATCGCTGTATCTGAAGTCCTAGCTAGCATAGTTAATGCAAGAAAAAGAAGTAAAAGGCATCTATAATAATAAAAGTGTAATAAGCTAATAAGATTGGACATCCTTCTGGACAACCTTCCAGATCAGGGCTGCAAGGGAAGCCCAGGCCCTGAGTGCCAGAGGGAAGCTGGTATTCACAACCGGGGGAAGGAACACCTACTCTTGCACGAATTTCATATATCAGGCCTCTAGTATGGATTATAAGGGATGATCAAAATAGTGATTATTCTCTGATGATATAACAGAGAATCCAAGGAAATCAGCAGACACATTACTAGAGCTAATAAAGATTCAATACGATGGAATGATTTAAAATCAATATATAGGTTCAATAGTAACCCCAAGTACTAGAAAAAGATAGAAAATATAGTTTAATAAAAATATCACTTAAAAATACCACTTATAACAATAATATGGCTATTTAGAAGAGAGTACTTGCTCCACCACATACCAACACTATTAAAACAGTGTAGGTTTGGCAAAGAGATCGAACAAGTAGACCATGAAACAAAATAGAGAGCCTAGAAAAAAAAGGGGGGAGGGGTTATGAAAGCTTGATATATGACAAAAGTGGTGGTATAGATCCTGGGAGAAATGACTGCTCAATAAATTGTGCCAGGAAAATTGTTCTCCATATTAAAAAAGTAAAAAATATATTTTTTCCCTTACACCATAAGTAAAATTAATTCCTGATGGGCTAAATACCTATATGTGACAAGCTAAATTATGAAATTTTAGAAACAAAACATGGTGCTGTCTCCTAGCATACTAGTATAGGAAAAGACTTTGAAAAGAAACAAAAACCATAAATCATAGACAATATTTTATACTACATTAAAATGAATATTTTGTACTGCATAATACATTGTAAGCATAGTGAAGAAGAAAACTATAGTTTGAGAGAAGATTTATAGCTCACATGCTCTATTAAGGATTAGTATTCAGAATAGCTAAAGAACACTTATAAATCAATAAGAACATAGAAAATAAGTAATAATGAATAACCAAAAGTGGATATAAATAGGCAACTGATACAGTGAAGAAATCTCAGCAGCCAATAAACATTAGAATGCCCAACTTCACTAGTAATTGTTGGAATAAAAAAATGTTAACAATGACATACTATTTAATACCCATCAGATTGGCCAGTGGTTGGCAAACTCATTAGTCAACATAGTGGCAAACTACGACTCGCAAGCCGCATGCGGCTCATGAGCCGCAATTTGCCGACCACTGAGATAGGCAAATATGAGTAAATCTAATATCCTAAAGTATTGATGTGGTCTTGGAATAATGTAGTCTGTTATTCATTGCTGGTAGGAGTGAAATTTGCACAATCACTTTGGGACACCTGGAAAAGTTGAAGATGTGCGTTGCATTACCTGGCTACTTCTTTTAAATTATCCATCAGAGATAAAAATCTCATGTGCGGGCACTTGTTCCTGGATGCTCATTGCAACTCCATTTCTCACTGATTTGTTCTCAGTGGTTTATTCATATACATAGTAAACAGCAGTTCTAATGAATGGAGTAGAACCACATCCATCAACATGGATAAACTTCAAACATTAAAGTTGAGTGAACGCAGAAGGCTACAAAAGGATATATGCAGTATGATCCCATTTATGTAAAGTTTTATGACACACAAGACAGTAATATATATTCTTTATGAATACAACAAGTATAGTAGAAGCATCAACAGTTGCATGACAATCACACCTTCCAACTTCAGCATATACTTAGCTCTGAGAAAGAGGGGGAAGGAAGGGAAATGGGGTTCTATAGCCGCTAATTTTCTTTCTTTAAAAATGTAAGAGATCCAAAGAAATTATAGAAACATATATTTTATAAGATGACAAATTATAAAGCACTTGCTATATGCCAAGCACAATTAAACCCTTTCCAAATATTAACTCATTTAATCTTATTTATGAGGTTGCTACTATAAGTATGCCCATTTTACAGATGAGAAACACTGAGGCAAAGAGAATTTGTGACATACCCAGCTAATGATCTTAACTATTGTGCTATTCTGCCTCTCAGGTGTTAAACAGATGAAAATATCTATTTAATCTTGGTAATGTCTCTTATATTATGAATACAATAACAAATCATTTTAAAAGAAAGACTGCCAAAATAATGTTGTTTAAAAAACATCCCTTCCAAAGAGCACCCGATTCTTTCCCAGGAACTTAAAACCTGGAGGTAACTGTGGAAATCTGGAAGCTTTCCCTTGGTTTTTGATATAAGAGTTGGTGTAGAAATCCTATCATACAAAGCAAAGAGTAAAGGCCACAAAAGAAAGAATATTTTCTTAAAGATAAGAACAAAAGTATAAAAATATAATAATCATGGTTCCAGAAAAAAAAATTAACTGGCCTTTTAATGATATGAAAAGTATGTTTTTATAGTTTTCAAAGAATCAGAAAGATGGGCTCTAAGTCAAACAAAGTCCATAATCACCCCTACTAGGAGATTATATATCCTGCATATTCCCAATCACACTTAGCAGATTTAGGTTCAGAGATTATAAATATTAGTGAGAAATCATCTGAGTTAATCTGAAATTTATTTTCTTCTTTCCTAAATTATTAGGATTTTAAATAATAATAACCAGGAATTATTATGGATGAATGAATATATCTTTAGAAGGGTTTTCAGTATGAAATACAGTGGTACCTTGAGATACGAGTTTAATTCGTTCCATAACCTTGAGGCGTGGGAAACTATGAGACGCTTGAGTCTATGAGACGCTCAAGTCGCGGTAAACTGGTAGGTCATATGCAGCCGGCCGGTCCTCAGGATTACTGGTATCTCAACTGTTGCTCGTATTTCAAAGCAAAAATCGCTCGCTCGATGGCTCATATCTCAAAAATCTCTTATGTTAGGGCACGCGTATTTCGAGGTACCACTGTACTAGTCCTATCTAATAAAAGAGTAATATGCAAATTGACCATACCTCCACTACAAACATAGGTCACACCCACCAGCCAATCAGGAGCAAGGATGCAAATTAACCCAATCAAGATGGTTGTAGCCACAGAGAGAGCAGGAGGCTTGGGTTTCCCCCGGCCATGGAGGAAGCCAAACTTTCCACCTGCCCTGGCCTGCCTTGGCCTCCGCTTAAGGCTACAAAGTTTCAATTATAGAAGATAAATGAATCCCAAATACCAGGGCCTCTGCTTGGGTCACTGGGGGGCATGGCCAGCCTGCAAACCACCCAGTCTGCCCCTTGCCCCAAGGGAACCCCAACCCTGATCTGAGACACCCTTCAGGGCAAACCAGCCAGCCCTCACCCGTGCATCAGGCTTGTATCCTATCTAATGAAAGAATAATATGCAAATTGACCATCACTCTAACACATAAGATGACTGCCCCCGTGTGGTTGCAGATGACTGACCTCATGTGGATACAAGATGGCCACCACAAGATGTCCAGCAGGGGAGGGCAGGTGGGAAGGACCATATCTGCAAGGGAGGGCAGTTGTGGGTGATCAGGCCAGCAGGGGAAGGCAGTGGGGAGGAACTAGACCTGCAAGGGAGGGCAGTTGGGGGTGACCACGCTGGCAAAAGAGGGAAGTTGGGGCAACCGGGCCTGCAGGGAAGGGCAGTTGAGGGGGGGAGGCAGACCTGCAGGGGAGAGCAGCTGGGGGTGGGGGGGAACCAGGCCTTAAGGGAAGAGCAATTAGGGGGGTACTAGGTCTGCAGGGGAGGGCAGTTAGGGGTGACCAAGCCTGCAGGGGAGGGCAGTTGGGATGACCAGGTCAACAGGGGAGGGCAGTTAGGGGCAAACAGGATGGTAGGGGAGCAGTTAGACATCAAGCAGGCTGGCAGAGGAGTGGTTAGGGGGTGAACAAAAGTGGTTAAGGGCAATCAGGAAGGCAGGCAGGTGAGCAATTGGGAGCCAGCAATCCTGTATTGTGAGAGAAATGTCCCAGATTAGAGCGGGTGCAGGCTGGGCTGAGGGACACCCCTCTCCACCCCCCATGCACGAATTTTGTGTACCAGGCCTCTAGTTTTTATATAATTATATGGGGATTTTAAACAACACAGTGTTATGAATTTTATTGTTTAGAATTTCTTCCATTTTCTATATTATGTAGAAATTATTCTACTTAAAAAGATACAACCTGTTGGTTCTCAAGCTGGGAGAAGAAGACATGAGGAGGTGTCCATAGGATGAGAATTTTTTTTTCTCCTTTGGTAAACAAAACTCAGGATCACCAATAATTTCTAGAGGAAATTTGCAGGGTAAATGGGAACACAGGTGCTTCTTTATACTTTTATACCATCAGTCATGCTAATGACAAAATAAATAAATAAATAAATAAATAAATAAATAAATAAATAAATAAATGCCATTCTTGATGATAAACATCTATACTAATAATAGAGGAAATGCAAATTGCCCAGGATGCTGTCATAATTACTGAACAGGATGCATGGGGTGACCAGGCCGGCGGGAAGGGGGGGGCTGCTGGGAGGGGAAGAGAGGTTAGTGAGAGATGACCAAACAACTGAACAGTAAGCTATGTGGGGTGACCAGGCCAGCAGGGGAGGACAATTGGGGATAACCAGGCCAGTGGAGAAGGGGGCGGCAGTTGGGGGCAACCAGGACAGCAGAAGGTGTTAGTTGGGGGTGACCAGGCCAGCAGGGAGAGCGCTAAGCCTCCCCCCCCCGGGGGGGGGGGGCGCGGGGGAGGCAGTTAGGGGTGACCAGGGCAGCAGAGGTAGGCAGTTGAGGTTGACCAGGCTGGCAGGGGGTGCAGAAAGGGGCCACCAGGCCAGTAGGGGGTGATAGTTAGGGGTGACCAGGCTGTTAGAGAAGGGCAGTTGGGGGCGACCAGTTTGGCAGGGGAGGCAGTTAGTGGTGATCAGGCCAGCAGGAAGAGGCAGTTAGGGTGATCAGGCAGGCAGGCAGGCAGGCAGGCAAGTGAGCAGTTAGGAGCCAGTGGTCCTGCATCATGAGAGGAACCTGGGATCAGGTCTACCCAGCAACTGGACATCCCAGAAGGGGTCTTGAATTGGAGAGGGTGCAGGCTGGCCTGAGGGTATACCCCTCCCATGCAGAATTTCATGCACCAGGCCTCTAGTCCTATATAATAAAGCCTAATACACTAATTGCCTGGTCTTCTGGTGACCAGTCAACTGTTCAACCAATCAAAGGGCGATATGCTAATGATATGCTAAGGCCACCCAACTGCTTGCTATGATGTGCACTGACCACCAGGGGGTAGATGCTCTGACTGGTAGGTTAGCTTGTTTCTGGGGTCCAGCCAATCCAGACTGAGTGAGATGGGCTGCAAATACCTGGGAGCCCTCTGACAGTCCCTCCTTGGCTGGCTAACCTCCTGCATCCCTCTCTGGACAGCCAGCTCCGATCAGCCCTAATCGGGACTAGGTGAGATGGGGCTGGACACACCCTGGAGTCCTCCCTCGGTCCCACCCCAGCCCCAATCATGCACCAGTAGGGTGCCTCAGCTTGGCCTGTGCCCTCTCTCAATCCAGAACCCCTTGGGGGATGTCGGAGAGCCAGTTTCAGCCCGATCCTGCAGGCTACTCCCCTCAGGACTGATTGGGCGCAAGCCCACAGCAGGTGCAGTGAGGCCAGGATGAGTGGGAGCAACAGGTAGGAGCTACAGGCAGCTTTGGACTGTGGGTTTCAGCATAATACCCACAGGCCATCCCGAGGGACCCCACCCTTGCATGAATTCATGCACTGGGCCTCTAGTTTAAATATATAAAAAGCTAATATGCAAAGTGTCCCCTTGAGATTTCAATTGGGAGATCGGGAATTTAATTACTTGCTATGATATGTGCTGACCACCAGGGGGCAGCGTGGAGTGAAAGAAGGCCCAGGCTGGCAGCCAGAAGGCCCCAATTGGCCCTGATTGCCAGCCAGGCTTAGGGACTTTACCTGTGCATGAATTTTGTGCACTGGATCTGTAGTTATAAATAAGTGCCAGTAGACTCAGATCTGTGGGTTTCCATTTTATAGGACAGAACCCCCCCACGCCCGCTTTTCAAGCTCATGTTTAAAAGTAGTAAAAGGGGGATGTTTGGACTCTAAAGAGCTTTGCCCATTTTACACCTTATACCTTGCCCCCTCTTGCCTTCATTCCTGGGCGCCACCCCTGTTTCCTACCTCTGTACCCTGCCTTCTGCAGGGGCACTCATCCCCAGCAGTTCTAATCCTTCTCAGCAGTTCTAATCCCTCTCAGTCTGTAACACTCATCCACTCTCTAGCACCTCAGGGAAATATTTTGGGGGAAAATGATCATTCCTCTGTGAACAACTGGTCTTTGCCACCCTTTACCTAGAGGTTTACCCACTTGTGTTATGGGGCCTGAAATGGGGGTGCTTCAGATGAAGGGTGACACTCTGGCCATAGGCAGCCACTGAGGGATAATTCAGGAGCACTCACATTTTACAACTTGCTGTTCTGTTCCCAAAGAAGAAGGCCATAGAGGGAGACATGGCCAACAGGGGGTGAGGTCCATGCTGACCAGCAGCTGTTTCTCTTCAGGCTGCTTTTTCTCAGCTTCTTCTTAGGTGTCTGAGGGGGAGGCTCAGAACTTTTTCTAGGCAGTGGTGAGAAAGAGGGTGTGGGCAGTTCGGGGAATTCATATCTCCTATGTGACCCAAAACATAAAGTTAACTGATCCACCCGAGGCAGTGCTTTTAGTGATGATCAGCTTCTCTTAATGTCTGTGATGTGACTTGATGGAGGTGCAAATGCAAGTGTTAAGTCCGATGGAATAAAGGTCCAATTGCTGGGTGCAGGAGGAGCATGGGGAAGGGCCCTGACTCAGGTACTACACTTCAGAGACCTTCACTCCCAACAGCGCATGCACCCCAAATATTAAGGGTAGTCAAGACACGGCTGTTTTGCAGGGTGTGTGGTGGGCAATCACTTGTGGATGCAACAATAAGTGCTTGAGGTAGAACAAAAGGGGGGACGTTTGCTATAGGGTGGGGACGATGTTGGGGGACCCTTCTTTATCTCAGCGTCCAGCACAGAATTGTGAGAAGTTGGGGAATTCTGAAATCAAACCTGGCTTTCTAGGTTGTTTTATAAAGGTGTATTTGTCAAAGGACGAGGATAGAACATATTTTATCTAGCCACTTGTGAGCTTGATATATAGCTTTAAAACTATTTAGACAGACGGCAGATGAGCCCCTGTGTTCCTGCCCCAGGCGAGCTTGTGTGAGACACAGAAACGCGGACTGCCTCCCCAGCACCGGCGTCAAAGCCAGGAATAGAACCTTCCTCGTCTCCTTTATCTGAGCTGCTGCAATGTCCAGTCCATCAACAGATGATTTGGGTCTATTTTTGAGTAGTCCTAATGGAGACAAGTCCCCGAGTGTCCTCAACTTCTCCGATATTTGGTTACTTTATTTTTGTTTTTTTGTGAGCAAGTGGGAAAGGCTGAGTCATGCTGAGCTGCTTTCAGTGTCTCCACGTTTTATATAACAGAAAACTGTTCTTGGTACTAATTTAAAGATGTCCTATTACTAGTATATTCTAATTACTGTGATTTATTCACTATCTGATTCCTTGGAGCTTTCAGCAGACTTTCCTCGGGTTACTACAAAAGTTCCCACCACCATGGCAGGCCACATCTGCCAAGTGGACAATTCGGGCAAATCCAGCCAAACTCCAGCCCAAAGTGGCAATGACAGAACAGGAGTCAGGGTGAGTCGGTTCCCAGGCTTGTCCCTGGCTTCCTGCCTACTTCCCCTCCCTGTGTCTTCCCTGCTGCTCCAGTGTCTCTCCTCCTATGTCCTCGGGCTCATGCCAGGGGGTGTGGATCTTCTGGAAGTCTCCTCTGTGTCTCTTGCCTTTGCCTCTCTCCACACCCTGCCCCTGTAGAGAGAACAGAAATGTCCTTCTTTCCGCTCTGGCCAGAAGAATACAGGGGTTCCAAGACAGCTATTGTCTAGGAGAAGCCAGAGGGATGGCAATGGAAAGTTCTGGAAGGTTTGAGATAGGTGCGCAGGATTGCTTTGTGGGTGAGCAGGAGAGAAGACAGAATGGTGATTGAGATCGATTGGTTGGTCAAGTCTTCTGATTTGGGTCATTTGGTGGCACTTGTCCTGATGAAGAAGGGGAATTATCTAATTTTCATACAGCATATTCTTGTATGCCATTTCTTGCTTTAAAGCAAGTGGGAAAACCAGGTTTGCTAGTGGACCTCCAAACGCAGGAGGGTAACAAAGTATCAGGCCCATAGTTTCTCCCCCAACTGCCCAGCTCTATCTAGCACCCAGGACCCTAAGGAAGGGCTGGACTTGACAAGCTGAACTTTCAAATCTGCCCTCGAAACACACAGAAAGACTTTTCAATAATCCTTCACTTCCTGTTCCCCTCTGGTACTTTCTGAAGTGGCATTTAGGAGACATCACACATGGCCGCTGCCTTCTCCCCATTTCCCTTTCAAGTTGCAGTGCTGCCTTTCAGGAGTAGCTTCTATTCTCAACCATGAGATCACAATCAAGAACAAATGTCTGAGGTGGCTGGAGCAGCCCTAGGAGCAGTGAGTGGGGAGGGATTGCAGTGACAAAGTTCCTGCTCAGATCCGTGTCCCCAGCTCTCCTCTGTCACAACCTGGAAAAGATAATTCCTGGGTCCAGATTCACCATAAATAACCTTTCTCATTGCTTTCATAGATAAGAAGAGTTCCCTCTATATGCCTTAAGCTCCAAATAACAATTGTTAGCATTCCTACTAAAAGGACTGGGGAATGCAATAAGCTTTGGCAGTATCCAGCCATTTATTAGCCAAGGAACAAATCAGGCAAAGTTGTTGTCTTGGGTGCCCACATCGTCTCACCCACTGAATAAGCTGGGCAGCTTGTTCAGGCTGGAAGAAACCTGGAAAAACAAGACCCAGCACAAGTGTCACTATGACTTAGAAGCATCTGTGCGTTCTCTTGACTTTATCCTCTATAATATCACTTCAACTGATAAGCCAACATTATGCTTTATAACAAGCATAATAAAAGGGAGAAGAATGGAACAGGTCCCTTTTCCACAGGACAAGTACAACCTTTACACTGTGCTTATGCAAAGCAGATTGAACCGTTATTTTAATCCTTAAATGAAAGCTATAGGTAAAGAGAAACGTCGATGACACACAGGGCTGTTTTAGATTTACGGAGCAGCAGCTCTGCATTTACTCATGCAGAATTAATAGCATAAAAGATGAATTTCATCCATTTAGGAATATTTATTGAGTACCTGCTTGTGCCACACAGTCTTTTAAAGGCTGGGGATACAATGGTAAGCTCAGAGGACTTCACTTTGCTGGATGTACAATAGACAATAAACTCACAGATAAGGAAGTGTAAGAGTGTGCCAAATAAAAGGGAACAAAATAAGGCAGGGTGTGGGGGCTGGACAGCATGGGGTAGGAGTGGGTGGACTGCTATTTTATTCGAAGTGTTGGATGTCCTGCTGATAAGATATTTGAAAGAAGTGTGGGAGCAAGGCTCAAAGATATCTGCCTGAGGAACAATCCAGGGAGAGGGAGTGGCAAGTTTTCTTGAGGCAGGAGTATGTTGTGTTCCAGGAACAGCAAGGGGCTAGTGTATTTGAAGGAAGGTAAGTGAGGTGGTGAACACGGTGAAGTTAGTGAGTGGTCACACCTTGTAGTTTCTTATACTCATAATGAGCTGAAAGCCAGCAAAGGGTGATGAGCAGAGTTGTCACAAAACGAGATCTATTTACCAGGTCTGCTCTGTTAAGAACTGACCATAGGGAACAGGACTAAAACCAAAAGACCTTACGGACCACAGCAATAATCTAAGAAAGAGACTGTGGTGGGTTGGACCTGTGCAGAGTGCTGGAGATGATGAGCATTAGTTAGTTTTCTGGATCTATTTTGAAAGTAGAGTGAATAGGAGTTCCTGATAGATTGGATATGAAATGAGATCAAAAGAAGAGTTAGGAGAATGGCAAGATTTTGGCACAAGCAACTGGCAGGATGGGGATGCAGTTGGCTGAGATGGGGAAGATACCGGAAGGAATAGATTTTGTTGGGGGAATTAAAAGTTCACTTTTGAACCTTATAAGGGTGAGATAGCAAGTAGGTAATCTGAGATATTAATCTGGACTTTAAGGGATCATCGTTATTATTATAGACTGAATGCTTGTGCCTCCCTTGAGAAATTCATATATTGAAGCCCTAACTACAAATGTGATGGTATTTGGAGGTGTGGCCCTTGGGGGATGATTAGGTTTATCTGAGGTCTTGTGGGTGGAGGCTTCATGATGAGATTATAGCCCTTATAAGAAGACACACCCAGAGAGCTCATTCTTTCTTTCTTCATGAGCACACACCAAGGAAAGGCCATGTAAGCATACAGTGAGAAGATGGCCTTCTGCAAACCAGGAAGAGATCATGATCATGCTGAATCTGATCATGCTGACACCCTGATCTTGGACTTCCAGCCTCCAGAGATATAAGGAAATAAATTTCTGTTGTTTAAGCTACCAAGACTATGGTATTTTGTTATCGCTGCCCATACGAATACAATTATATAGGTGACATTTGGCATTGTGGGACTAGATTACATCACAAAGGATGTTAGCATAGTTGAAAACAGATAAGGTCCGGAGCTGAGGCCAGTGCAGTAGGTAGAGAATTGAGAGACAGAGGTGTCCAGGAAGCTAAGACAAATATGTGTCTTAAGGACAGAAGTGGTCCAGTGAGTCAAGTTCTGACAAGTCAAGTATAATAAAGGCTGATTAACATGTGGAGATAACTGGTAACCTTGACCACAATTGTTTCTATGGAGTGGTGGGACTGTAGGTTAATGGATAGGTTCAAGAGAAACCATAGGAGAGGAACTGGAGCCAGTGCTTATGGAAAACTCTGTCAAGTCATTTTATTCTAATGTAATAGTACCTGGGAGGGGATTTCATAAAATCTGGGGTGGGGAAACTAAAGTGATGGGTAATCCAATCTTAGAATAATCCCAAATGATTGCTGAAGACTGACAAGCAAGAGATGAGACACAGCTCAAATGCCATCATTTTTGTAAGATTCAGATTTCTTTTTTTAACTAAACAATTTTTATGGTATTGTTACAGTCATAATAGAAAATTGTAGCAAACATGAAAATGCACAGGATCTTTCCTTTTAGAATTTTGCAGACACAAACAACTTTTGGTCACAGTGATATCTGGCAATCCAGCAATAACTCATTCCTACTAATCTGCCCTTGGCAATGATTTCTCTGGTTTTATAAGGCATGTTTGGTATACAAAGTGGGGTTATCCAAGATCTTTGTGATATGGTTGGCCAAAAGCAAAAGCATCAATTTTCATTTCTACTGATAGTATCTAGTCTCCAAATTCCAAAGAAAAACTAAAAAATTTTAATGTTCACAGAGAGGCTCAAGAAAAAATTCTAGTGTCTATTTAAATGCAAGGAGTGATGCAAATGAAAAAAAATCCAGTGGTTTTAGTTTTCCATTGTTTCTTTCCTCTCTGCCAGAATATGCTTGTCATGGATCACTTAGTGATGATTGCAAATATAATGGAAAATGATGTCCAAATCTAAGGAAATCATATGTGTGTATGTATATATGCATGTAATTTTTATAGGTGTATGCATGTGTGATATGGAAAGGCACACACACACATATGAACACATACAATTTCTCATAATAGATAAACCAAGGAGTAATTATTTGTTAAATATATTTTGTTAATTTTTTACAGAGAGGAAGGGAGAGGTATAGAGAGTTAGAAACATTGATGCAAGAGAAACATTGATCAGCTGCCTCCTACACACGCCCTACTGGGGATGTGCCCGCAACCAAGGTACATGCCCTTGACCAGAATCGAACCTGGGACCTTCAGTCTGCAGGCTGACACTCTATCCACTGAGCCAGACCACTTAGGGCCCAAGGAGTAATTATTACCATTGTGAAAGAATTCATCAACACATCCTTTGGTAGTTAGTATCCAAATGCACTTAAAATCACAATTATACATTATTTGAACAAGGGTCTTGGGAATATAAGTGCAATAAAGGGGATAAACTAATAAACATAAAGTTAAAAGGCAAAGATTCCCTGTAATAATTTACAACATGAAAACTAATAATTTCAAGGATCTCAAAAACAATATATTGTCCTTGCATTACAAAATAACACATATTTGTTCTATGTTGTCTTTCTCTGTGTCTCTGTGTCAATGAGCATTAAATCAGTAATCAGTCATATGTAGGAGGAAAAATACTTAAAATATATCTGTTTGAATAAAAATATATTGATTAATTTAAGAGCAATTGGTTTGATAGGAACCTATTTATTAATTAAAGTGTGGCCCATTTGGCCACAATAGGTGGAATTTCAGCCTTAACTTAATCTGACATTTACATCTTGCTGATATTTTTACTGACTTCAGTTCTATTGATATTGTTTTCAATAGAAGGCTCCTCTCTTATATGGTAAGTTAAAATACAAAGAGCATAACAATGCGTCATGTATATGCCAGACAACATTTAGAATGCCTCATTCACAAGAAAGAAAAAGAAAACATGCTTGAGAAACATTCTCAGTATCTTACAAAAAGAGCAGAAGGAAGAGAGATGTGACTTTTATGCTGGAAAACACAATTCAGCGTGATCCAATTTCTAATTACTGTACCAAAGCTGCTGTTGTAGATGACCTCGGTCGAATCATTTATTTCTCTCTGTTTGTTCATTTAAGAGTTCTATAAACCCAAAATCCCTCAAATACTATCCAATTCCTTTGGGCTATCTGATTTTCACTTAATTTAAAGGATGGAACCTTACATAAATGTTAGAGAGCACCTCCAAATTGTAAAAATCAAAGTTCCCTTTTCAAGACAAAAGACATATACAGTATAAATGTTATTGTAAACTGCGGGTAATTACTGTTACATAGTCTCATTCACCACCTTGGCGGGCAATTCAGGGACCTGGGAGAAAATAAGAAGAGTCTGTAGATGTGGTTAGTCCCTGGGGTTGGTCCCTGCACAGCAGATCCTACACTGTTGTTGCAGCCAATTCTTGCAGCCATTGGCCTGGGGATAAAGGACCGCCCACTGATGTGCCAACAGCAATCAAGACGCAACTACATTAGCAGGATGCACTGAGTGCACCTGAAACAGCCAGCTCTGGTGGCCATAGAGGCTGTGCCACTGGGCCCAACAAGGCACTTACTATATAAGGCCATTCTACCAAGAATGGAAGACAGAGCAGCTCTACCTAACATACAGAAACAAACACAGGGGGCAGCCAAACTGGGGAGACAAAAATAAAATAGGTCCCAAATGAAAGAACAGAACAAAACCCTAGAAAAAGAACTAAATAAAATGGAGCGAAGCAATCTATCAGATGCAGAGTTCAAAACCCTAGTAATAAAGGTGCTCAATGAACTTCAGGAGTGTAGAGAGAACTTCAATAAAGAAATAGGAAAGATAAAAATGGAAATAGAAAATATAAAAGGAAGCCATCAGAAATGAAGAATAATACATTATAGAGAATCAATACAGAAGATAAAGCAAAGGATCAATTCAATTATTTGGAAGATAAGGAAGCAAAAATTTTCTTATTGTCACTAAGAATTTATGGGAGCTTCAATCATGATGGCAGCATAGGTAAATGCAGTACTTTCATCCTCTTACAACCACACCAAGATTGCAATTAATCAGAACAGAAAAAAAAATGAGGATAGTTTAAGGAGACTCTGGGACAATTTCAAGGATACCAACATTCACCTCATGGGAGTGGTGGAAGGATAAAAGAGAGCAAGAAATTGAAAATCTATTTAAAAAATAATGATGGAAAACTTCCCTAATTTGGTGAAAGAAATGGACATACCTGTCCAGGAAGCACAGAAAGTCTCAAACAAGATGAGTCCTAAGAAGCCCACAACAAGACAACATCATAATTAAAATGCCAAAGATCACAGACAAAGAGAGACTCTGAAAAGCAGCAAGAAAAAAGCAGATAGTTAACTACAAGGGAGCTCCCATAAGACTATTAGCTATTTGCTCAACAGAAACTTTGAAGGCCAGAAGGGATTGTCAAGAAATAGTCAAAGTGATGAAAAGCAAAGACTTACAACCAAGATTATTCTATGCATCAAAGCTATCATTTAAAATAAAAGGATAGATAAAAACCTTCCTAGACAAGAAAAACCTAAAGGAGTTTATCACCATCAAACTAGTATTACAACAAATGTAAAACAGTCTTCTTTAAGAAGAAAGAAAAAAAAGATAAAAACATAAAAAATAAAATGGAAATAAATACATATTTATCAATAATTACTTTAAATACAAATGGGTTAATTGCTCCAATTAAAAGACATCTGGTGACTGAATGGATAACAAAACAAGAATCCAACATACAGGCATTTGCAAAAGTAGATTTACAGTTGTGAGTACATGAATCAGTTTATTTTTGTATTATTATTTGCTAGTTATTGTATTATTTATTTGTATTACAACACTAAACCTACTTTTGTCCACCCCTATATGCAATCTACAAGACACTTAAGATAAAAAGACAAACACACAGACTGAAAGGAAAGAGATGGAGAAAGATATTTCATGAAATGGAAACAATAAAATCTTGAGGCAGCAATACTTATATCAGACAAAATAGACTTTAAAAGAAAGGCTATAGCCAAAACAGATTTGGCTCAGTGGACAGAGCATCGGTCTGTGGACTGAAAGGTTGCATGTTCGATTCTGGTCAAGGGCATGTATCTTGGTTGTGGGGACATCCCCAGTAAGGGGTGTGCAGGAGGCAGCTGGTTGATGTTTCTCTCTCATTGATGTTTCTAGCTCTCTATCTCTCTCTCTTCCTCTCTGTGGAAAATCAATAAAATATATTTAAAAAAAAAAAAGAAAAGAAAGAAAGGCTATATAATAAGAGATAAAGAAGGATCCCACAATTCCATTTCTGGGTATTTATCTGAAGAAACCCAAAATACTAAATTGAAAAGACATGCATCCATATGTTCATTGCAGCATTTATACTAAATAAAAGCCTATGTGGTCATCATACCCTCACGTGGTGATGCCCTCAAGCCAAAACAATCCATCACCAGGAGGCTGTGTGCACAGCGGGCATGCATGGGTGGGTGGGGATTTGAAGATGTGTGCGCAGTGCAGAGGCAGCTCCAAGGGGTGCAGAGGTGGGACCCCTGGCTCTGGCCTATCTCTTTGGGGCAATCCATTGAGGGTAGGGCCTACCTCTTTGGGGAGATAGATCATAGGGCTCCTGCACTGTGAGCGGGCACAGGCCAGGCTGGGGAACCACCCCCTTTCCCCCCGCCCTGGCCAAATGAATGGATTTTGTGTGCCAGGCCTCTAATTATTTATAATAGTCAAGATAGGGGAGAGACATTAGAGCAATGGCAGCATGAGAAAGGCTCTTGGTCTTTGCTCTGAAATTTCAACAACCTAACCAACCATAATTCAACAAAAATTCCCTGCTTAATACAAAGGTGCACCTGAGAGACTTACATATTAAATATCTAAAGGTGGGCAACTGGGAATAAATGCAGAGATGAGAAGGGATCAAAGGGCAGATGGCCTGAAGACACAGTCCTGTAGCCAGGAGCTTGTGGCTCAGCCTGGACAGAGGAGGAAGCTGGTGTTAGCAGGCAGTTCCTTCAGTAGGGAGGAACAGGGAGCTGCAGGGGATAGTCCAGCAGGGTGAGCAGCCAAGGGAATGCGCAGTGACTAAGCTAGCAAATGCCTGACAGAGCATAGGGTTCTGCCATGTGGCTCCCTACTGTCAGGACAGGCAATGGTATTTCAGACAAAGAAATGAATCACAGATCCCTGTTGCTGCTTGGATTCCCAAAACTTTCTCCTGCAGTCAGGTCAAGAATTATGTTACCTGTAAACTAAGAGCTATTACAGTAGAAGGGCTGTTTCCTTCTATGACTAATCCCAGGTAGTATTCTTAGGGCAGGACCCCACGAGGGTTAGGGTAGCCATTACAGTGAAGGCAAAACAAACCCCATTCCCAAGTAGTGTGGCTTTACTGTCTTATGGAAGCTGTGTGTGTCAAGACTGGGACATCACAAATATAAAAAAATCTTATGATTCAGTGCCATCTACTGGAAAACAGTAGGAAGACCTCATCAGAAGAAACTGATATTGGCCATTAATATAGACATAGATTAATACAAATGTCTCGGCAAAGGAGAACAGCAAATATCATGAATAATCACAGTAACAAGGATGTGCAGAAATAAAATGAAAAGGCCTCAGAAATCAAGCTGGAACACATGGGAATATGTGATATAAATAACAGAGATTTCAAGATTTTAGTTCTGAAAATAGTGAGATGTGAGAAAATACAGATACGCAATTCAACGCACTCGGATAACAAATCAATTAACAAAATGAATACTTTACCAAAGAGATTGAAACTGTAGAAAAGAACCAATCAGAAACCCCGGGAATGAAGCATGCAATTAAGGAGATTAAGAGTAAACTACTGCCAAAACCGGTTTGGCTCAGTGGATAGAGTGTCAGCCTGCAGACCGAAAGGTCCCAGGTTCGATTCCGGTTAAGGGCATGTACCTTGGTTGCAGGCACATAAAGGGCGTACAGGAGGCGGCTGATCGATGTCTCTCTCTCATCGATGTTTCTAACTCTCTATTCTTCTCCCTTCCTCTCTATAAAAAAATCAATAAAATATATTTAAAAAAAAGAGTAAACTACTGAGCACAGAAAATGCAACCAACTTAGATGGAGGAAAAAATTAATAATGAAAACAGGAATCTAGAAAGGGAAGAAGAGACCTGAGCATAAGGAAAAATGAAAGAGCTCCATGAGACCTATCAGACTCCATCAGAATAGCAATACTAGAATTTTAGGCATTCTGGAGGAAGAAGAGAAGGAGAAAGGAATAGAGAGTCAATTCAAACAGCCATCAGATATATGAAAAGATGTTCAACTTCACTAGCTATTAGGGAAATGCAAATCAAAACTACAATGATATATCATCTATCCTATTAGAATAGCTATTATCAATAAGACAGGTAATAACAAGAGTTTGGAGAGGTTGGAGAGAAAAAGGAACTCTTATCCACTGGTGGTGGGAATGTAAACTGGTACAACCACTATGGAAAACAGTATGGCACTTCCTTAAAAAACTAAAACTTAAGTTACCTTATGATACAGCAATCCCTTTTCTGGATATCTTCCTGGGAAACTCTAAAACATTTATTCTTAAAGATTTATGCACCCCTATGTTCAATGAAGCATTTATTCACGGTGGCCAAAACATGGAAATAATCAAAGTGTCCTGTGATAGAGATCTGAATAAAGATGTGTGCAAAAGGGAAGACTACCCAACCCTAAGAAAGGATGAATAGCACCATTTGCAACAACATAGATAGACCTTGAGAATATTATGCTAAGTGATATAGTATAGAAAAACAAGAACCATATATGATTGCACTCATACGTAGGATATAAAATTGAAACTCATGAACATAAGCAGCAGAATGGTGATTGCCAGAGAGAAGGGGTTAGGGAGAGAAAAAGGTCCTAATTATATGGTGACAGATGAAGAATCGGGTGGCGGGCACACAATATACAGATCTTCTAACATAAAAACCCACACTGGAAACCCATGTGATCATGTCGAACAATGTCACCCCAATAAATTTAATTTAAAACAAAGATATGGACACAATCTAACTGTACATTAATAGATGAATAGATGAAGAAGTAGGGGCATACATAAAAAAGGATGAAATTTTGCCATCTTCAACAACATGGATGGACCTAGAGTGTATCGTGCTAAGTGAAATAAGTGAGACAAGGCAAGATAAATGCCATATGATTTCACTTATATGTGAAATCTAAAACAATAACACTAACAGCAACAAAAAACAATGAACAAGCAGAACAGAAATAGATTCATAGAAATAGATTCATAGAACATTTTTCTGGTTGCCAGATGGGAGGGGATGAGTGAAATCAGGAAGGAATTAAAACAAAATGGTAGTTACAGAGTAGTCATGTTATTAGTTATTGTAATAACTAATTATGGTGTTTGATTGGTACTAGATTTATTGAGGTGATCACTTTGTAAGTTATATAAATGTTGTCTAGCCTAAACTAATATAATATTGTACATCAACTGTAATTGAAAATATAAGATTTTCTAGAAGACAGCCTTCTTTTCATCACCATTTCTCCAATAGCAGTCTTTCTTCCAGATCTCCTGGAAAATGGGTGAGGATTTTATGGATGAGGAAATTGAGGCCTACAAAAAATAAAACATTTTCCCAGGGTCTCCAAGTTACTCCAAGTCAGAGCTGGGATAGAAATGCCAGGATCAGAATGTTCCTGGTGTTTTTATAGAAGGCTGTGAGCTCAGCCTGTGACAGGTGCTTTTGTTGTTTCACCAGATGAAACTATTGAGAAAAAGCTGGGCAAACACCTTCTTGAAGTCTGCATACAAAGGGAGGGCAATCACGCATGTGTATAGAGTTTGAGGCTACATTTTGCTTAATGTTCTGTTTGGGTGTACTTCAATACTTCCTGCCAATGCAGCCATTTCTACACATTAAGGAAACTTGGATTGTTTAAGAATACACCTGATTATAATTCTAACTTGAGGAGACAACACATTTCAAATCTTTTTCTAGTACATTTGCTATAGTCACCCAAAGTACAACAGATGAGGTATAAAATCTTTTATGAGCCAATAAACAGAAGCTTTTGCCACACAATGTTTCAAGATAAAAGTACTCCTCCTTTTCAATCCTGTAAAATGGAGAGCTTTTTTAGTAATGTGTTCCAGGATAAAAGAAAATAAAAGCCTGATAAATCGAGACAAATCTTTAGGTTTCTTTAATTCCAACCTGTCAACAAACATGAGCTGCTAAGCCATAACACCTCTTCCCTATGAACCCATTATCAATGTACTGTATGTGAGTTCTCCTGCAAGCTCTGTGAACATGTATCTCAACAAACTAACATACTTGGGTTTCAAAATCCTTTTAGAATCAGGATAAACAGATTTACAAATGGGAAATTAACCAATAGTTCAACAGACTTGTGGTTTTCTTTCATGTTCCACATATCATCTGCTTTTTCTCCTCCACACAGGATGAGATAAAATTTGTTACTTTTACGTTCTTTACTGAAAAAAAAAATCACTAAATTTGAATGTTAATTGATGCTCTTCATTCTCTAGGTAACACAGTAGCTAGATGATGGGCTACTGGGAAACAGCTTCACAATGACGGCTTACAGCAGATAAAGGAAAAGAGAAGCTATGAAAGGTATCTGTACTGGAATAAGTTTTGCCCTTGTTTGGTCAATGAAATCAAAGGTAAAGGGTAGGTATGAAAAATCTTTTTGTTTTACCCATAGTTTGATGATAATTCATATTTCATTTCCTAAAAGATAAAAAATATTTCCTCTTCAAAACAGTGCAGGCAATCCACTTACAAAATTAATTTATTTAAATATTAATTATGCCCAGGGAGGCATAGTTGAGTTAAAACACACACACACACACACACACAGTTTAGGTGTCAGCGTGTCCTGAGTTTAAATCCTGTCTTCTCCACTTGCTGCTATGATCATTTATGTTATTCAACCCCATTTGGCCTCTGTTTATTCATCAGTGAAAAGGAGTTTACCACATTCTTTCAAGATTTTGATAGGAATTTATGATGTCAGTAGGTTTCCAGACACAGAGCAGATAGATGCTCAGTATATGATTTTAATATGAATTAAAGTAATACTAATTGATTTAGATGCTATTTTAATTTTTTATCATAAATATATCTCAAACATGTGGTTTTCCACCCCCCTCCTAGACAATGGGAGAATTTTAATGTTTTTTAAATTGATTTCAGAGAGAGGAAGGGAGAGAAGCTACATTCTACCAGAGATCAAGCCCACAACCCGGGCATGCCTCAACCACTAAGGCACACTGGCCAGATGAAAATGGGATAGTTTTAGAATGTATTTTCTCTGATCATCCTCTCTGATCTTAAATTGTAACCACCTGGTATTTTTATTTTATATTGCCTTTAACTCCCTTAAATGATTCATTATGATTGGTGTTTATTTACATTTTCTGAAAAATACTTAGTTTGTCACCATCAGTTTACATACATCACTTCTCCCTCCTAGGTTTATTACACTTCTTAATAAAAAATATTTTTTTAACTTCTTATTTGGAAATAAGCATAGATTCATAGAAAGTTGAAAACAAATCTGTTGGGAGATCCCAAGCACCCTCCACCCTGCTTCTACCAATGTTGGCATCTGAATAACTATATATATAAAAACAAAACCAGTTCATTGAAATTGATACTACCCACAGAGTTTATTCAGATTTATACATGCGATCATGCGTGTGTGTGTGTGCGTGTGTGTGTGTATGTGAGTGTGTGTGCGCACTTCTATGAAATTTAATGCTGTGTAATTACTACTCAGTCACAATACGTAATTGTGCCATCATAACATGGCTCCCTCATATTGGCCCCTTGTAGTCAATACCCTTTCAAAATCCCTGTTAACTTCTAATCTGTTCTCCATTTCTTTAATTTTATTTTAGTAATCTACCCTATCTAATAAAAGAGTAATATGAAAATTGACCATCACTCCAAGAAACAAGATGGTCAAAAGAGGAGGGTAGTTGGGGGAGGCCAGGCCAGCAAGGGAGGGCAGTTGAGAGGGACAAGGCCTATAGGGGATGGCAGTTGTGGGAGGGGGAGATCAGGCCTGCAGGGGAAGGGAGTTGGGGGGACAGGCCTGCAGGGAAAGGCAATTAGGGGTGACCAGGCCAGCAGGGGAGGGCAGTTAGGAGTGACCAGTCCAGCAGGGGAGGGCAGTTGGGGGCAACCAGGCCTTCAGGAGAGGACAGTTAGGGGCAACCAGAGTGGCAGGGGAGGGCAGTTAGGGGTGACCAGGCCAGCAGGGAAGGGAAGTTAGGAGCAATCAGGCCAGCCCAGGAGCAGTTAGGCATTGATCAGGCTGGCAAGGGAGTGGTTAGGGGCTGATCAGGCTGGCAGGCAGAAGCAATTAGGGGCAATCAGGTAGAGGTAGATGAGCAGTTGGGAGCCAGCAGTCTTGGATTGTGAGAGGGATGTCCGGTGGGATCGGGCCTAAACAGGTGCTTGGATATCTCTCAAGAGGTCCCAGATTGGAGAGGGTGCAGGCTGGGCTAAGAGACAATCCCTCTTTTATATATATATATAAAAGCCTAAGCGACTGTCCGACTGGCCAGTAGCTATGACACACAATGACCACCAGGGCACAGATGCTCAACACACAGGCATAGAAACATGGAACTGATTAATGCATCTCAGTGAAAAGGGGAGGGGGAGAGGGCAAGAAGAGATTAACCAAAGATCTTATATGCATACTAGAGGACCAGTGCAGGTGCTCCGGTAGGGTCCCTTGGCCTGGCCTGTGGGTATCTGGCCGAAACCATCTTCTAACTTCTTTGCCTTTAGAATAAGCTTATTGGCATTATTCTGAAAAGAATTGTTTTAAGCCTATAGATCAATTTAGAGAGAAGTAACATTTTTACTTTGTTGAGCCATCCAATCTATGAAAAAGTATGTCTCTTCAATTATTAGGTCTTTGATATCTTTCATCAGCATATTATAATTTTCAGCACATAGATATATTTGTTCTGTTAGATTTATACCTAATTATTTCATTTTCCTGAAGCAATTGCATATGATACTGAGGGTTTTTTTTTTTAAGTTACTTATTTTAGTTTTCAGTTTTTCACTATTAGGATATAGAAATGCTACTGAATTTTTTATTTTGTGTATTGATCTCAGATCCACTATATCTATGAAGGTTTCTCTCTCTTTCTTTCTCTCCTCTCTTTATCTCTCTCACTTTCTTTGGGATTTTTCTATGTAGAATATGTCACCAGAAAACAGAAACTTTTCTTTCTTGTCAAATGGCATGACTTTGATTTTTCCTTTTGTACTGACTAGAACTCCCAGAATTATGTTAATAAAGTGGTGAGATTGGACATTCTACTTTGTTTCCAGCTTAGAAGGAAGCATTCAGTCCCTCATCATCTATACTATGCTAATTAGGGTAATATGCTAATTAGGGCAGACGACTTCCAGACGTCCATCTGGACAAAGCCACAGCTGCTGCCAGGGCCTAGAACCAGCGCCACGTGGCAAGGGCGGGCAGGTCCATTGCTCACGTGGGAGGGGCGGGCTGGTCAGGTTCTGCTACTCCAGCACAGCAGCCCCTTTTGCAGAGGCAGCAAGAAGGCAGTGCCACACCCCCTTCCGCAAAGGTGGTGTGGGACAGGCTGCAGTGCAGACTGGTCCTAGTGCTGCCCCTTCCTCAGAGGCAGCCTCTGCAGAGGCTGGACAGCATGCAACCTACTTTGCCATAACCTCCCACAGCCTCTCACCCAGTTGGCCTGGCCCCAGATCGCCCCTCCCCCACCAGTGAGCAGGGTGGCGGGGCCAGTGCTAAGATGCTAGGGCTGTGGCTAGCAGCTGTGGTGGCTGACAATGGCAGCAGCAGCAGAGTGATGGGGGCAGTGCCTTCCCCTGATCAGCCTGGTTGCCTCCCACAGAGGAAGATATCCCCTGAGGGCTCCTGGACCATGAGAGGGGGCAGGCCAGGTTGAGAGACTCCTCCCCCAGTGCACACATTTTTGTGCACCGGGTCTCTAGTTAAGTATAATGTTGGCTGTAGATGTTTGTAGATGCTCTTTATGAAGTGAGTCAGTTCTCTATTCCATTTGTTGGGACTATTTTTTCTTAATCATAAATGGGTGCTGGATGTTTTTCAAATGCTTTTTATATGTCAATTGATATTATCATATTATATGGTAGATTGCATTGTTTGAATTTCAAATGTTGAACCATCCTTGCATACCTGGGATAAATCACTTGGTTGTAATGTATCGTTCCTTTCATACACTGCTCAATTTGATTTGGTAATATTCTGTTGAGGACTTTTGTGTGAAATGCATATGCTACTAGTTCTTCCAGCCAGAGTCTGTGAATAATAAATACTTTTAATCTTATTTATTTGAAATTTCTTTTTTTTGCCCTCACTCTTAAGTAATAACATTGCTGGTTAAAGAAGTATTAGTTGAAAGTGATCCCCCCTCCCACAATTTTAAAGACATTATTCTATTATTGTCTGACTTTGCATAGAAAAGTATGCTATTGTCAAGTTTTCTTCTCTTTATAAATAACCTATATTTTCTCTCTGTGTGCTTTTAAAATTTTCTTTTGATATTTGATGTTTTAAAGTTTCCCCAAAGTGAGCCTATGTGTGGGTATTATTTTTAAAATTTGCTTGGGATTTTGTGTTTCAATCATAAGACTCAACTCCATTTTCAGTTCCAGAAAATGTCTCATCAGTTGTATCCTCCACTATTGTCTTTCCCCAGTTATTTTTAGTCTTGTCTTCTGGAATTCCTTTTAAACATAGGCAGTGCTGGTCATTTTGTCCTGTCTCTGTATAAATGCCTTTTCATATTTATTTTCTTCTCTCACTTGAGTGTATGTTTAGAGAGAGGAAGGAAGGCAGAGAGAGAATGGGAGAGGGAGTGGGAGCAAGATATATAGAGAGAAACATTGATGTGAGAGAGGAACATTGGTTGTCTCCCATACACACTCCAACTTGGGTTTTAAACCCACAAACCAATTATGTATCCTGGCAGAGAATAAAACCTACAACATTTTGGTTTATGGGACGATGCTCTAATCAACTGAGCTACCTGGCCAGGGCCATGGTTTTTTAAATTTCTCCTCAGATTGTGAGATTTCCTAAGATTTATTTCTCATTGATTATTTCTCCCTTTAGTTGAATAACTTGTTCTAGCAGTGTTGGCAGTCCTGATTAAGTCTATGTAAATGTATTGGTCCACAAGTATTCTAGTTTTTCTCTAGGCATGCTAGCTTGTACTTCCTTGTCCCCTTTGAAGTGGAACATGGCCTTGTGACTTATTTTAACTGAAATATCACTGCTTGCAGATGCTTTAAGAGCCAGAATAGAATTTTTCAAGCTTCCTTTATCCAGCTTCAGTAACATGTTGAAATGGAGACTCTATGAGCAGTATTCCTGAGTGGCTATGATAGTCAGACACACCTGCCAACCTGCATCAGATATACAATTTGAGCAAGAAACAGAAGTTGCGTTGTGGTGTCACTGAGATTGAGGATTGTTTATTACTGCAGCATTACTCAGCCTATGCTGACTGATATACTTGGGGATTCTCCCCAAAAGATAGGTATTTTAAGTTCAGGCTCCATCCTTCTAAAAAGCAAGTATTGTAAATTCAGAGCTTTTGGTTTAGAGAAGATGATTTTTTTCCTTTTCCTCCCAATGCCTAGGCCACAAGGCAAACTTATTTGCTGTTTCACTTGATTATAAGTTCTTCTGCTCCCATCCCATTTTATTAAATGATCTGTAGGCCATTTTTTTTTTTTTGCAGGGACCATTAGTCTTTTAGTTCATTTTTTAGTTTCTATGTAAGTATCAGAGTCCTAGCCCAAAGGCCTGGGACCAATACCCACTTCTGAAATACCCATATTCACTGTCATTTCCTTCTTTCCTTCTGGAATTTGGATATTTCCTTTCCTTTCTTTCAAACTCAGCCATGTATTCATTTGATGTTGTCGTTATTATATTTCAGCCATCCTTTCTATGTGTTTGCAGTAAGGAGGGGACTGTAGGCATTCTACACTCCATCACTCTGCTAGAAATCTCCCTAAGAGATTATATTTAGATCATTCTTACTTAGCAAATAAAATATAATAATGTGAAAGGGCAATGATGGAAAATTTATTTTGAATTGGGGAAAAATTGAGGTGATATGGTTGAATGAACTCTGCAGATAAACAGAGTAAATTAGAAGCTAATAAATCTCAAATGAGAAATGTTTTGATTTTAACTTTTGATGTAAATATTTGATGTAATTGATACTTTTATTTATAACTCAGGTCATCATTGTGAACATCAGTTAATTGATAGAATACTAACTAGTACTATTTATCAGGTACCATATTAAGAACATTAACTATATGGTGATTTCAACTGTTCTTTACAACTAGTGTGGAGGTAGGCATTCATAAATTCAAAAAAAGTCCAAAGTCACACAATAGGTAAGTAACAAAGTCCAAAAAAGGTGACCATAATCATTGCACTGCTGCTTCTGTCACACTCAGTCTCCTTTGTGGGGTGTGGGCACTGTAAGTACTGGAAAGAGCAGTATCCCACTGTGGCTTATATTAACTTCTGGAGGAGTTCAAGAGATCAATATTATCCTGTTTTTGCCCTCATAAAAGTTCTGACTCCTTTTCACACTGTCAAACTGCTATTCATCCCTCAAAATCCAATACAAATGCTAATTTTTCATTAAAAACCTTCAAGGTTTTCCAAATTGGAACTTTTTTCTCTGTTTAGTACAGTGTAGAAAAGCACATGGATTCTCAACACAGCCTGCTGGGTTCAAATCCTGCCTTTGCTGCTCTGTGTAGTAGATACTTCCTGGCATAGTGTGAGTGCTTAGCAAACGTTAGCTACCATGATGGCATTTGCACTTATGCTTTCTTATATATGTGCCTCATCATTAGTAAATTAGGGGCCAATTTTACTCTAATTTCAAAACATCTACAGAATCCAAATTCTTCTCTCTGGGTCCATGCTAATACTCTCATCTCCTGAGATTATCGTGAGACTCCTACTGGCCTCCTGACTTCTGCCCAGGCCCCTTTAGTCTATGATTAAACCCAGCAGCCAGAATATAGTCTTCATACCTGAAGTGATACCACTGCTCATAGCTGTGCCAGAGCCATTTCCATTCTGATGAGGCCAGCATAGCCCAAGTCTTTGCTGTTGTAATACTAGTAGCCCTACATCATGTAGTTCCCATGGCCTCTCCAACCTCAGGCCCTACTCCTCTGTTACTTCAATCACAGTGGTCTCCTTGCCATGCATACTCTTGCTCAGTGACTTTGCATTGGCTATTGCCTCTGCCTGGAATTCTCCTGGATATCTGAGTGGCTTATGTCTCCACATGCCCCAGATTGTGGCTCAAATGCCACTTTCTTAGTGATGCTCTCCATTATTTTCAAAATGGCAACTCTCCTATCCTCATCTCTGTACCCCTTCCTCTACTTAATATTTCTCCACTGTGCATATACCATCTATTATTTTATTTTATTTATCATTTGCTACCCCAACAGAAAAGAAGCTTCAGATGATCAGAAGGCCGTGATTCTTTTTCCCCCCATTGTACTCAAGATTGCTTTAGTAGAAACTCAGTATTTGTTTTAAAAAAATGAGTTTCTTTCTTTCCACCTAACATAGCACCATGTGCATTGTAAGTATTTAATACATACTTGTTAAGTTGAGCTCTTTACTCTTAAAAAGGTTCCTACATTACTTGGTTCTTATGCAGGCACATGGAAGCATAGGCAAGAACATAACCCTAGAAGCATACAGAACCAATTACTAAATCAAAGCACAACACATCTTGTCCCAGGAGAACTTTCTTTCCCAAGAAAACCTTCAGCTACACCATCCTGGTGCATTTGCCTCTCCCTTGTCAGCACTAGGAGGAATGTCAATGTCTGGCTGCTAACTGGCCCTAGGTAAGGTAGAGTTCCCTAAGGCAGACAAGGGCAGGCTGCTGGTGGGGGAAATCCTTGATTCCTAGGAAATTGGGATGTGTATGTAGAGAGGTGTGAAGTCATCTGGAAAGGTCAGCCACCTTTTTAGTGTTAAGTCTGTGTACCTTACTAAGTGTGTCCAGCTGGAAGAGGAGGCGGTGGATAACAGTAGTTTAGATCAAGTAGGGATCAGAAGTAAAACCAGCACAATGTAGAAGGCCAGACAGACTGAGGTGAGCAGGATGGCTCTACAGCTCACTGTGGAAAGACTGCATATTCCCACACTTCTTGGGAGGGCCCTGCTAGTCATGTGTGCTAGAATTAAATACTCTCGTTCAAGGATATGACGAAGGTCAGACACTTAAGCTCTCTTTGCTTTCCTGCCAAAGTATGACTACTCTCCACCCACTACTGGGAGCTGAGTAAAATACCCTCATGTGGTACTGCACTGTAATAACACTTTTAAATCTTCTCCAGGGCATAATACTACCTTAAATCAGTGATTTCCCAGAATTCAAGAAGTAGAGCTGGAAAAAGTTTGAGAATTACATTCCTAAATGAGAAGTGTCATGATAAGAATGAAGCCAGGTAACTGGATAGAAACTGAAAGGGTGGGTGCTATCTCATCAACGGAGGATTCTTTGGCGAGCACCATCTGAGCACAGGGCTGAATGAAGTGAGGAGGGGGCCATGCAGAGATGGGGGCCAGGAACCAGGGTGATAGATCCAGGCAGAGAGAGCAGCATAAGCAGAGGTCCTGACGGGGAGCCTGCTGGAACAGCGAGGAGGCCAGTCTGTGTGTATGCACAGCTTCTTCTTTGTAGTTGTTGATTTATGTATATTTTAAAATCCTTACATGGTTACCATGTGCCTTTAGTTATACAGAAAATTCCTTAAATACAAGAACCAGATTTCATATATTTTTAAAATAACTCTCCATGGCACTGTTAACAGTGCCAGAAATGGAATCAATTCTTAATAAATGCACAAATACATGGAGAAAAAAATTGAGAAGTGGGCAAAACGTGTGTGTGTGTGTGTGTGTGTGTGTGTGTGTGTGTGTGAGAGAGAGAGAGAGAGAGAGAGAGAGAGAGAGAATAGAGGATCTATTTTTATTTTGTTTAGCTTTATATTTCTGGGAGACATAACCAGAAAAGTCTGAAAGCCAATTAACACCTTGGAAGATTCTAAAAATGAAAAGTTGGTGGGAATATCATTTTTCATGACATTCCCAAACCTTGGAGAACTCCAACCCAGCATGATGAAATGGGAGCTTTTCTTGATGGGATACAGTTAAACCAGTCAGATGCCAAACAACTTTCATTTGCTAAATTTGAGGATGGGGCTTGGGAGATGCCAAAGTGAAAGGTAGTAATGGAAGTTGAATCTGTACCAGGGGGTTTTAAATTTCCCTTCTCAATGCTAAGAAACCACATGGATACACTGTGAGGAGGTTGAAGAGGCTGGAATAAAACCAAATTAAATAACCAGAAAACCTGACAATTCTAATCTCACTGTCCTGAAGAGACGCTTTAGGTTTGTGACAACTGCCATAGGCCTGCCTGTCCCCTCAAATGAGAAAAGAAGGAGAAAGGAGAAGAGTGTCCTAAGCCCCCGTATTAGTCTGCCCAGGCTGCTGTAACAAAGAACCAAGGCTGAGGCTTAAACAACAGAGATTTATTTCCTCAAGTTCTGGGGGCTAGGAGTTTGAGATCAAGGTGTCAGCAGGATCTGTTCCTTCTGAGGCCTCTCTCCCTGGCTTGTAAATGCCATCTTCTCCTTTTGTCTCCTCTGTGTGTGTATGTGTCCTAACCTCCTCTTCTCATAAGGATACCAGTCATATTGGACTAGGGCCTCCTCTACTGACCTCATGTTAAATTAATTACCTCTTTAAAAGCCTTTCCTCTAAATACAGTCCCATTCTAAAGTACTGGGGGTTAGAAACTTTGGGGAATGAAAGTGAACCAATAAAAGCCCCTAAAGGAGTGGTTCTCACTGACAAGAACTGAAACACTACCATCATGGCGGGACTTTGAGGGCTTGCCTGCTCTCCTCCTCAAAAGCAGCTTTTGGAAGGTGGTCCAGACAGGACCTTATATCCAGACCCCAAGGAGGCTTAATTGCAATCTCATATTACAGAGCTAACTTGAGAAATCTGAATGGGAAGTGACCTAGACCCTTCACTAATGCCTCAGAAGACATACATCTGCCCTCTAATAATGCAGAAGGTGTTCCTTCCTCCCCAAATACAAGAAGCTGCCCCAAATGTCAGTGTCCAGATGTCAGCAGGCAGCCCTCTGAAGGCCACTGCTCAAATGAGAGCACCATGGCTGGCGTTCTACTTGGGTGGAAATATGTGGGAACTCTTACAGAATTTGATGAGCATAAAGGATTATATTTTAAAGTCAGATTTTAAAGAACAGATTAACTTGGCAAAAACTTTAGAGTGTGCAATGAATCTTGCATTTATGCACCCCCCCCCCCCAAAAAAAAAGGCAAGAGTTAGTCAAGAGCTTTTAGGTAGAGTTTTCATAGCAAAGGAAAACAAGAGACTGACAAACTAAATATTTTCCCTGTAAGTAGTTTAGGCACATATTGTTAATGCTTCATGTTCCAACCAAACAATATTAAAACACATCAGAGTACATCCTCTGAATCCAGATACTTCCAATTTCATTTTTGAAGAGAGTGGAGAGTAACAGCTTGCATTATTAGAACACATAAAAAAATTGGAATTTTATCAGCATGAGAGATTCCTCTCTAACTTTTTGCCATTCAAAAGTTTCAACAATGACTTATCCCTCAAATTGTCTTCTCAGTCTGAAGATACCCACCCTGTTAAGACAAAGAATACCCAATGACAAGTCATCTGAGGACCAGTCAAATTATCAAAACTATACCAACTTTTTCCATGTATCATATTAGATCACCAGAAATTAGTTAAGTTCAAAAGACATGGCTTCATACTATGCTCTTGGGTTTTTGGGTTTCATATAAGGACGTAGCCATATGAAAACCCTTTCCATAAAAGAACTGTTAAGTCTGTCACATAATCCAATGTCAACAACATTAACCTATAGAAGTTCTTCGATTATAAAATATTTTTTCTAATGAGCTAATATAAATCTCTTTTTAAATAATGAAATCTATTTGATTCATTACATTTCTCTCTCTCTCTTTCTCTCTCTCTCTCTCTCTCTCTCTCTCTCTCTCTCTTTCTCTCTCTCTCTCTTCCTCTTTTGTTTTGGCTGCAATTATAGCAATTATCCTTATCTAAATTTCTCTGGCACACATCCTGTGCCCAACTGCTATTGTATTAACTGTTTTAATGGTTCTTATATACTTTTACTATTGTTGAATAAGCCCAAATAAAATCTATTTTGGATGTGGAGAGGTATAAATAACAGATAAAACTTCCCTTCTTTCATGCTGTATTATGAAACTTGATGAAGAGTTCTTTTTGTGTAAGAGAATTTTTTATGTAATAAACAAAAGTAAAACAAATTATCTAGGTGTCTTGGTTAGGATGGGGTATTGCAACTAGGACAGAGAGAGAAAAAAATATTTTACACTGACTTATTGGCAGATTAGTTTTCTGAAATGGCTGTGAAAATTAAATTCCATAACCAACTATTAAACTTCACAGTCCCACCTACATTATTGAAATATTTTATATTGACTTTACGAAAAGGTGACCTGTAGTCCAGGTTTAGGAACACCCCAGTTATAAAGAAAGAAAAAGAAACAGCAGACCCCAAGTCTTCTCCAAGACTCTTCATTGTTACCACCTAACCAAAAACAAACCCTGTAAAATAATGGTGACTCCAGGAGAGCTCAATCAAATCTATTCACCTCTGTTGATGCTTTTCCTTCCTGTGCCCTGTCTACAAAGTAATCCTAGAGATAGTGGTAAAGGTCATTGACCATCTCAGGTACCTTATTACAACTAAACAATTCCTGCAAAATCTTAGAAATCATTTCAGAGTTTCACACAAGGAATTTTAATAGTGAGAGATTTCAAAAGACATCTGACTAACTTTATTTTTTTATATTTTTAAACTAAATCTTTTTTAAAAAATATATTTTATTGACTTTTTACAGAGAGGAAGGGAGAGAGATAGAGAGTTAGAAACATCAATGAGAGAGAGAGAGACATTGATCAGCTGCCTCCTGCACGCCCCCCACTGGAGATGTGCCCGCAACCAAAGTACATACCCTTGACCGGAATCGAACCTGAGACCTTCCAGTCTGCAGGCTGACGCTCTATCCACTTAGCCAAACCGGTTCCGGCTAAAATAAATCTTTATTGTTCAGTTTATTACAGATGTTCCTCTCCCCTGCCCCCACATAGTTCCTCTCCACCTGATTCCCCACTCCCCACCCCATACCCTTACCCTCCACGCGCCCCCCCGCCACTATCTTCCTCCATAGGTATAAGATTTTTGTTCAATCTCTTCCTGTACCCCTCACACCCCCTTTCCCCTGATAATTGTTAGTCCATTCCCTTTCTATGCCTCTAATTCTATTATATTCACCAGTTTATTCTGTTCACTGGATTTTTTATTCACTTGAATTTTAGATTTACTTGTTAACAGGTATGTATTTGTTATCACTTTGTTGTTCATAATTTTTATCTTTACCTTTTTCTCTTCTTCCTCTTCTTAAAGAATAACCTTCAGCATTTCATATAATCCTGGTTTGGCGCTGATGATCTCCTTTAGCTTTTTCTTGTCTGTGAAGCTCTTTATCTGACCTTCAATTCTGAATGATAGCTTTGTTGGGTAGAGCACTAACTTTATTTTTTAATGTAAGCACAAACACATAATGAGCTTACAAATCTTTTATGAGACCATTCTTTTTATAGGGGAATTGAAAATCAAGTGGGTAAATGAGTAAGTACTCTCTTCTCTCAGAAAACCTCATATATAAAAATCAAAACTCATAAAGGAAAATTAGAGATAAAGGAAACTTTTATCACAACTGTTTCACTATACTAAAAAGGTTTCTTGAAATAATTCTTTTGGTGGTTAATTCCCAGTCCCAAATACAATTGCCTACTTAGTTTAAAGATTGATTCAGTTTATAAAAACTATATTTTAAGACATTCATTATGTCAAGTGCAAGAAAGCTAAGAGGTAATCTTGTTGACTCACCTAATTTAGCCAAATTAAAGTCCTAAATACCTCTTGTAAAGAGAAAATTTATTCATATCTTCCTTCCTCTCTCTTTCTTCTTTCTTTCTTTCTTTCTTTCTTTCTTTCTTTCTTTCTTTCTTTCTCTTTCTTTTCCCATACCCCTGGTTTATTTAATATTTTTGCTGTGTGTGTGTGTGTGTTAGTAGTTTAGCACAGCTCATTTTTTTTCAATGAAATCTTATTTTCAACTACAATATTTATAGCAGAGAAAACTCTCTAAGAATACAATTTGAAAACTACACCTCCAATTCATTCTCCAGTTCACTGCTAAGTCCCTAGAAGTTGTTCCTCTGAGCCTACAGGTACTTGTCATATTTTCTGAAATACCCAAAATAGACAGCACTACAATTTCTACAAATCAGCAAATCATACCTCTTGTGTCAGTCATGGTTCAGTTGCAGGGAACTGAGCTAATTTAAGCAAATATGGAGTTATTGTGCAGTTTGCAGAATCATTAAGATGATTTTAATTGTAGAACTGGGTACAGTGGAGCCCATCTGCCTAAGAGGAAGCTTCCCATCACCTGGACAACTGTGACTCCAAAGGCAGAAACCCAGTAGGTACTGGAAAACCAGGCCACACCTGTGCTCTTAGTACTAGAAAAATTGATGCTTTGCACCTGACTTTCAATGCTATCAAATAGCACTGCTCTGGGACCTTAGCAAATGATGCTGAAGAAAACCCCAAAGCCTCTGCAAATCCCTTGGTTTCCACTTCTGGAACCCACATATTTGATATTCCAGAATCAGCCTGCTTCCTGCCTCCATAGTAAAGAAAGGCAAACCAGGAGGAGGCAGGAGTGGACCGTGCCAACAGGTTGCCATTTCCACCTACCCCATCTACTTAGTTCCACACTGGAGAAAATACTTAGACCTTTTCTTTGATAGCACTCTAAAAAGGCCAGGAATGTGCTCCAAACCTATTGACCTGCTATGAAATCCTCTTCCTTAAATGTTTGTTTTTACAATATTACATTTCAATCATTACTTGCACTTAGAAAAAAATTTCTTAAATGTTTCACTTACTCTCTAGATCAACACGACTTTCCATTCGTCTGAAATTTATTTCTATTTTAACTGCAAGGGATCATGTTCACACGTAAATAATCTGAGTCTCACAGTCTTTGCTCGTCATCCTTCTTGGCTTCCCACTTGGTAGATGGAGGTTTCCTCATTCCTTTGCTTCCTACCTACTCTTATGCGCAGGAGGGAAAATTCTGGCAACTCTGACCCCTCTGGTCCTTAAATTGAAACATTCCCTTACCCCCCAGGAGTGGTCACCAACACTGTTACCACGTTGGAATAAAGATACTCAACAATTCTCATGTATGGACAAAACTTCTCTCAAATTAGTCTAAAATCTTCTCAGAGCCATTTAAAATCATTCTTGCTTGTTGAGTCTGAGGGTTCAAAAGACATTTTGTTACAGAAACAGCAACCTGTCTGTCTGGCAAGCTGGTAGGGGTCATACGTGCAAAAATTAACTCAAAATAGATCATAGATTTAAATGCACAATACATACCAGTAAATATAAAACTTACGGAAAAAAATAAGATATTATTGAGGACCTTGACCTTTGTGATGAGTTCTTTGACATAACACGGAAACCACAATCCATAAAAGAAAATACTGATCAATGGATCTCCTCCAAAAGACCGTTGCAGAGGAAGAAAAGACAAGCAAACCATTCAGAATACGGTCAACACAGGCACCTGGCCGCAGAGAGAAGGAGGTGCTGCTGCTTTTCTCATTTTCACATGAGTTTTACTTTCAAATTCCTGAGTGCATACAGAAGGGTGGGAATGTCTCGCGAGGCCAGACACTGGCCCCTGCCTATGGCCACATTCCAGACAGGCATTTATAAGACAGCGATGATTAAAAGGCAACGGAGAACCCCATCACTGAGACCCAGACTTAATGTCAGCGGGGCAGTTTTTCATGGAAATTATTTCTAAAACCAAATTCGACTGCAAAGTGGATTTTACTTTCTTTTGTAGACTTCCTTTCTCCTTCTCCATTTTCACTGAAGCAGAGGGGCTGGGGGAGAAATCGTGAAAATGCCACAGAGAAGCATTTCGGTTGGGCTCCGATGAGTATAGAGAGCAGGGAACCCAGCACTCTGCGAAGTTGAGATTTACAGGTGTCGATCCCAGGAACCTGCTCAGGTTATAAATCAGAGCCATTGAGCACCATGCTTCCTTTCTTTCCTGCTCGGTAAATCGCTAAGAATGACTAGCTTGCCCTCAGCATCAGGAAGGACCCGTATCCTGCCTGCAGTCCCTCAGCGCCTCTCCCAAAAGCGGAGCTGACATCTTGCCTGCATCCCAAGGAGAATGTGAAAACAGACCCCAGCGATGGCTAAGGTCTCTGTCCCGTCTCTCCTCGTCTGCTTAAAGCCTCCGTGAAATGCACCCAACCTTCCTTGCTCTTCCCATCCCCCAAACACTCTCAAGTGACAGAAAGGGGGAATCAGTCAAGTGGGAAAATGATTAAGCAGGCAGGCTTATCTCTGGGCCCAGACTGCTAAAGTGAGGGGAAGTTTCGTTCCTCCCAGGGAGCGGGAGTGAATTGAGGATCTGCCTAGTACGGGCTCTGCCCTCAAGGTCCCCAGGTCTCCACTTGTGCTGCCTAAGCAACACACTGCGCATGTGCAAAAGAGCCTAGGTTCTGGGTTCTGTGGCTTTGAGGCCATGGCAAAGGGATGCGGTGTTCCGGGGTGACCCAAGGTTGCAGCCACTGGAGTGAGGAGAGCCAGGCACTCTGCACCAGTGCAAAACATAAGGAGGCCCCAAATAGTAATCAAGATCAATAATAATTTTATGTGATGTTTTAAAAATCAAAATTCATTCAACAATCCATGATGAACAAACTATGAAAATTTTAAATAAAGGCAAAGTCAACAGGGCTTTGGGGGAGATCATAAAATTCTGTGCATTAAGGTAAAATGACAATGTACAGATTCGAAAAGATACCCGGTGTCCAAATGGCACCAACAGTGGGTTTCTGGACAGCTCAGTATCCATCTGCAGCCTCTGAGACCTGAAGTCACCAAGGGCCAGGAGACACCCACTGCTCCTGCCATTCCCAGGAGCCGGTGTCTGAGTGTTAAAGATAACCAGGCACACGGGGTTTCCTGAACATAAAGCTGAACAAGGCCCCTGGCAGAGAGACTGTGTTTAGACTCTTTCTGACTCACTTTCCTGTTTATTTCCCATCCAGGCTCAACTGAATTACTCCACAGGGCCAGGTGTGGCTGGCAGGACATTCCCAAACAGGCCACCAAGAGGTGATCAGGGCAGCGCCCACCCCACTGGCCCAATGTCAATTCATTTTCTGGAACCACAGTTCCCCTTGCTTGGGCAAACTTCTCCTTCTTCTCTTCTCACTACGTTCCTTTGTTTCTATCCAAGTGTTGTAAAATCGCAAGCCTAAAGCCCCTCATAGAGCTGGAAGAATAAACATCTCAGATGCATTTTTAATCAGCTTTGAGTCTGCCCCTGCAGGAATTTTACAGCAAGGTGGACTCAGAATAAATCTAGCATTTTGCAGAAGGGGAAGAGGAAACACCAGCCACTCTCAGCAATTCCTAGGGCTAGGCTGCCCTGGCTCCTGCAGCTCCTCTGCCTGGAGGTTTGCTTCCATCTACCTACCTGCACTGCCAATGCACTTGGCTGCCAAGACAAAGGGTCCATTATCCAACAGGCTCAATGTTCCCTAGGTATGGGGAAGGCACAGATGCATTTATTCTTATCTTCATTTTATTTTGCAAAGCACAGGCTGTTCAGAGAATTGAACCTCACTCATTTCCTGCAGAGCACAAAGGAGAAATTCCACTCCTCAGCTGGTTCCTGGTGCTCTTGCCTCAAGCTTTTAAGAGAGCATGAAGGGTTTAAGAGAGCATGATGCTCCATAATCCAGCTGGAAAGCCCCAGCCTGGTACCAGTGTGGAAGCCTGTGTCATCCTAACACTGCCCTGGCCCACAATGCTCCTTGGGTATATTTCACCCCTTCAGGTCCCTCGATTTCATTTGTAAATCAGGCAGTAGAAAGCGTGCTAACTGCTTCTGCCATTTAATTAACTATGTCACCTCCAAAAATGTTTTTAAAAAGCAGATTTTCTGTGTGTGTGTGTTTTTCTCTTATTTGTGAAATGAATAAGCTGGATGATAAGCTAAATAAAGTATACAAATTTAATGTTAAAAATTAATATTAATAGAGCAAATAATAGGGTTTTGTTTTGTTTGGTCTTCTTTGGACTGCTATGACAATGTTTGACCCAGTCTGCTCTCATCAACTGCAGGTGAGGAACAAATTCAGAGTACTTCCTCACATTTTTCTTCTCTTTTTTTCTTCCTGCAAAGGATTTTACATAGAATTTAGCTATCTAATGCTAAATTCTAGGGGCCAAACCCTGAGGCTTTTTTCTAGTTAACCCAGTTCATGTCCTCTTTTATTCCTGATCTCCATCTGTCTGCAAAGACGGGTACCGAGTGGAAAACTTAAAATGGCAAGTTAAGCATATGAAACACCAGTACAACTGGCAAAGAGGTTTAAGTTCTCATACCTGTACATTTTGTTAAAGGGCCAGAAAAAAAAATAGCAGAGCAAGATAGGAAGTGAAATATCCAATATCAAAAAGCAAACAATTAGTGGTAAGGCAGAAAGAGAGAAATCTCCTATTTATCTTAGGAGGAAAAGCGTTGCCAAATGTGTGCCAAGCCCTTCCATCCTTTTGTGTGGCAGTGAGATGAACAGCTCTGAGTTTACAGCTGTCACTAACAGTCAGGGGAGGTTGGGCCACATTGCATCTCTTTTTCCTGGAGCCATTCACACCCTCCTCTGGACTGCCAGACAGTAGCGTGGAGCTGGTGCAAACCCACCTCCCAGACCCCAACTCTCCAGGTTTCTGAGACGGGGAAGGAGGTTCCTGAGAAACAATGCTCATTCTGCAGTCTGTCCCCCACTATTCCTTGTATCAGGGACACAAGCAAGTACTGTACTGCTAGCATGTTGGCTCTATTGGCTAAACAGCCAGGTCTAAATGTGTCCATTCCCATCTTAGACTTGCTACTTCCCCAGCAAGCAAATCTTCATGCGTGGTATTCAATCAATGAAGTTTATCAGGACTCATGTTTTTACAAATCAAGATCACACTAACATTCCATTGCAGGAGTGTGTTCAGAAGTATAAAAACAAGATACACGCAGTAATAAAGAGACATCAGGAACTGCTTTGTGAGGCTCACCCAGAGATCTTTCCTTCGTCTGGTTGGTCGACCTCACCACCGGAAGGCTCGCTCGAGTTCGGCTGCCTCTGGAGAAAGGACTTGGAGCTTCGCTTTCAGACATGGCTTCCAGAGAATCACCAGAAGTCTCGGATAAATGCTCCACCGGGTCGCCCAAGCTGGGAGGCTGAGGACTCTGAGACAGTTTGGGGCTTCTTGTCTACAAAAGGCATTTGAAAGAAAGTGGGAATATAAAGTATTATTAGTTATACTAAAAATATGTTCAATGCTATCAAGGCCTTCAATCTACAAAAACAATACAGCAAGAGGAAGAAGTCCATCAGAAAGACTGGATAGGACTAGAGACCCAGAGGGTCTAAGTTCCAGTTGTAAAAGTCACTGAGAAAAACATTTTGCCCCTCAGCATCCCTTTAAGATTTTTATCAGTGAACATCTACCTTACAAATTCCATTTTGGACAAGGAGTTGAGGACAAGCCACATCATGGGAAAGAATGAGAGCATATCAACTCCTTTTGCCCATTGTTATCATAACACATGGAACTGTGTGCACTTATATACTGCCACAAGCCCTATAATAACATTTTGGTCAATGATGGACTGCAGACATGATAGCATAGTGTGTAGGAAGCTACACTATTCAGGTTTGTGTAAGTGCACTCTATGATATTCATACAAGGACAAACTTGCCTAATGTCACACTTCTCAGAACATATCCCTGTCATTAGAGGGTCATGACTGCATACTTAAATGGATGATGCATTTACCCCAGAGTACACTGAACACAGCCAGTCCTTATATCAAGACCATTTCTAAAATCAATAACCTAAGATTGTAAGAGGGAGATTTATATCACAGTTGAATTTTTCTTTTAGAAGCACAAATCCAATATATAAGATTATGTCTAGCTTTGATTATTACCTCACCAATCAGCAGAAGTATCATATTATATAAAAACCCTGAGTCCATCACATCCACAACTGGAAGGCTTGACCAACTGGAAGTCAGTCCTGCAGTCAGTGCTGGGTTGTCATGGTGACCCAGCACTGACTGCTACGGCTGCAGGCACAGTGACCCAGCACTGGCTGTTGAGGGGCTGTGAATCAGGCTCAGAAAGAGGCCTGAAGAAAAAAGCAGGACCTGATCCATAGCCTCAGTGACAGCTGTTGATCAGCACTTGTCTCTCTCTTTCTTTCTGTGCCTGGTTAGCAGCCGCGTCTTCATTTCTCTCCAGGCCTCCCCCGAGGCTGCTGATCAGCCCCACCTTTCTGATCAGGCCCCATTGATAGGTCCAGAGATTCTAGGCATAGAATCTGATCAATTAGAACCATATTTGGATCAAGGGTGAGGAGCCAATAGCTGCCTATGAGGCAGAGCTTTTGATGCTGACTGACATAGAAACCGACCAATCAGAACCAAGTTGGCTGGCAGAGGAGGGAAGTTGAGGGTGAGATCAGACCTGTATGGAAGGGCAATTGGGGGCAAGATCAGGCTGGCAGGAAGGGTAGTTGGGAGCAAGATCAGGCTGGCAGGGGAGAGCAGTTGGGGGCAAGATCAGGCCGGCAGGAGAGTGAAGTTGTGGGAGGGTTGGGGAGGGTGAGGACCAGGCCTGCAGGGGAGAGCAATTGGGAGTGAGATCAGGCTGGCAGGGGAGGACAGTTGGGGGTGAGATCAGGCCTGCAGGGGAGGGCAGTTGGAGGCAATCGGGCTGGCAGGGGAGCAGTTATGTGTTAATCGAGGACACAGGGGAGGGACAAATTTCATGCACCAGACCTCTAGTGTATAATAAAATACATATGAAATACATAATTGATTTCTCTCTTAATTATCTGTACTATAATGACAGGAAGTTGAATGTATAAAATGCTTAAAGCTTTTAGTCAAAAACATTCCTTGACCATTTACTACCAGTTGAGCACTGTGGAAGATGCAGAAAAACAGAAATGTGGCCTGGATGTCAGAGTTTCAAAATTAATCAGTGAAATTAGTGAAGGACAACAAATAACTCAAGATATTATATAATTAAGTGTAAACTGTGAACTGTGTGGAACACCCATTCAAACTTTCAACAGACACCTATTGAGCACCCACCATGTTCGAGGAGCTATGCCAGGTCCAGGGAACAGATATGACTCCACTCTCATGGTGCTCACAGACGAGTCAGGTGATAGGCATTAATACAAATTAAAGGTGCAATGAGAGTGTATAATTCAAACTGCTGGTGGTGTTGGGGTGGGGAATGTATATGGATGGAGGGTTGGAAAAGCATGTAAACTGTGATCTCAAGAAAGAGGGAAGTTGGGGAGAAGGGGGAAACCATAGGGGAGGGATGAAAAGCAGAAAAGCCATTCCAGGTGAAGGGAATGGTATGTGCAAAATGTCTGAGGCAGAAAGAAGTGGCAAGTGCTGGAAACTTGATGTGGCTGAAGTTCAGCTAACCAGAACAAACACAGATTGGAATCTGAGTGAGAATTCTCAACTGGACTCTAAGGTACCAGAATATCATGTAGGTATTTTAGGCAGGGAAAAGGGACAGTGATCTCTTTTTAGAAGATCACTCTGCTGTTGTGTAGAGGCTGCAGATTATGCTAGTCCATGTAGAAAGTCAGAAAAAGGAAGGCAGTGAAATGGGATTAGGCTGAATGAATGTGTTACTTTGGTTTTCCCCTCCCACCACCTGCACTTAACTTGCATTACATGACTCCAGGCACCTTCCAAGAGGCAAACTGATCTGTGTTAATCAAGTACATGAGTTTTTACTTCAGGAGATGCCAAATGTACTGATGGACTGGTGGTGGGATCTAGGCCATTATATATATATATACTGACCGAGTATATATATATATATATATATATATATATACTCGGTC
>JAAGEH010002534.1:39038118-39052257 GCA_011751065.1 Lasiurus cinereus | reverse complement strand
GACCGAGTATATATATATATATATATATATATATATACTCGGTCAGTGTCCCTGGTAGCTAGCCATTTGTTTGTTTGTTTGTTTGTTTGTATTCCTTCATCTTCCTGAGGATGTCAATACATTTTGAAGTGAGGCACCAAGGCACTTAACTCTCAAGGCAGGACCAGCCTGTGGATGTACAGGCTGAGCAATCACACAGGGCTCCATCCTCAAATGATTTTGTGATTGGTTTCATGCTCTACTTTGGCTGTCCTGAAGCTCATAAATGTGAACAAGGTACACTGACCATTTACTACCAGTGAAGCTGGAGCTGCCTCAAAGCTTCTGCTACAGAACTCTCTCAGGGATATCCAGATGTGTCGGATACTCAGGAGAACCCTTTGAGGGTCAGTGATCAGCTTCTTTTCCATCTCTCTTCCTAAAAGTACACCCCACTTAGCAGGAGTGCTACTGTGTTATGGAGATGCCTGCATCTGGCTGCACCTCGCAGGACCTTTCCAGCGGGGAAACAGGAATGAGGTCAGCACACAGCGCGCGCACCCCTTAAGTGCAGTACGTGGCCAACCTGGGGGTTCCATAGAAAACTCTCAGTTCAGATGACATGCCAAGAACAGGGCCAGAAAGGACACCATTAACAGTTAAATTGTGTCTTCGGTTTAATTTTTCTGTGCAAGCCTCCAAAGTGGTTTATTGCCAGATTTCTTTCTTATAAAGTTTGCTTCTGCTCTGGAGACTAAGATTTGGCTGTGGCACTCGAAGAGTATCATTTGATAGGAAAAGCCAACCATACATCATTGTGCAGCTCACCAAAATTTGCATAAATTTATATGGTCTTCAATGAAGTATGCTGGGCAATGAACTTGGTCACTATGCTCAGCAGAATATCAAGCTTAGATGTCCTCATCCCTGACTTAAAAAAAAATATTCAGTTTAGCAAAATAGCTAAGGAATAATATGACTTGATGCAGCATGGCTTCATGTGCAATCTCTGCCATTTGGTCACCCTTGCAGCCTATCGGAGACATTCACGAGTTGTCATTTTCCATTGCAAGAGGCAAGAATCCTTGAAGAACATCAGAATTCAATTTCACTTCTTGTTCAGGGTCCTCATGGTGGTAGTATGTATAAAAACAAAGGTGTAAGGGCTAAATCTTTATTTTTAACTTCCTGTACACAGCCACTCAGTTCCAAATATAAACTCCTTCTTTCATTCTGTGTCATTCACTTTCTCACTGCAAACTATCTTGCATATTAGCAATCTCCTCACACGGCACTTCCCCTCTGATGTCAGCTCACTGCTGAGACATCACTTAGTGCAGAGAAAGGAAAATGGAAATTGCTGAATTGTGTCAAATACCCTGTGATTTTTGAAAAGTCAAAAAGCATTTGGAACAGGGACTCACTACTCAGCACAGGATTAGGCTTCAAGGGTTAGAAGTACTACACATGGCTCTTGAGCTCATGATGCATTTAAATGATAGTTTGGGGCCAAGGACAATATACATGTAATAGCTGGACAAGAAGAACTAAGAGGTGTGTCACTGTAAGTGCAGAATGCATTTTGTGGAAAAGCTGCGGATATTAAAGGGTAGGTTGGGTGAGGAGGAAGAACATGGAGGAGGAAGTGCTAAGGGGTGCCCTAAGTAAGGTCACAGACTTGCCTTCTAACACCTTCATGCACTCAAGGGGCCCACAAGAGAAAGTGGGGAGGCTAAGCTTTCCCCACCATGCACACTCTGAGAAATGGGAGCAGGTATCTTTCTCTTCTCTCTCAACTAAGCTAACAGATTTACACCATCCAATAGCAGTTGAATCCCAAGTTGACAGGGTTATGCCTCCCGCAGTCTCATGGCAGGATTATGCCTCCTGCAGTCTCTCCGTAATACTGAATATATTACAAAGTTCCACTTTTGTGGTTGACAGCCATTTTTTATAGGGTTCCTGCCCCTAAACCATGTTTCCCTTCTCTAAAGACTACTTCCCTGCCCACATGAATAAGCCCCTAAAGCCCAATGTTTCTTACATGGAGTAAACATACTTCTGCTTCCCCATACAGCTCTGCTTCACACCTGTTGTTCTAATGTAGCTATTAGTAGTAATCCCCTTTCACTCTCAAACATACACTGCTTTGAACAATAAAAGTATATACACACCACTCCCAGCCCCATCTCAGCAGCCAGGACCAAGCCATGGTACCTGTTCTTGCCTAAACTAATCATTTCCTCTCCCCTGGAATTCAGACCTGGGACAGAGGAGCTATTGGTCAGTGTCTATTAAAAACTTGAAGTGTGAGATCCTATGAAGCTGTGGCTGAAATGGACAGGAAACATGAAACAGAAAAAAACACACAAGGAAAGGATGAAACAGATCTGTCTAGGAAAATGAAGGGGAGACGCCCTTAACCCCAGTTGAAAAGCCTGAAAGATTAAAAAAAAAAAAAAAAAAGGAACTATCTGGGCCCTCCAAGAGTTGCAGTTCCTGACTCCAGTACACAGTGAGGCTTTTATATCGGTTGTGCTTAAACTAGTTTTTAAAAATAGCAATGTATGTTTTTACAAAATTTATTTTTATTGTTTAGAGTATTACAAATGCCCCCATTTCCCTCCCTGCACCTGGCTCCCATTCCCCCCTCTCCCGGCCTTCACTGCACTATTGTCTGTGTCCATGGGCTATGCATATATGCATATACGTTCTTCAGTTAATCTCTTCCTGCCCCCATCTTCCCTATGAGGTCTGTCAGTCTGTTCCATGCTTCCATGTCTCTAGACCTATTTTGTTCACCAGTTTATTTTGTTCATTAGATTTCACATTTAAGTGAGATCGTGTGATATTTGTCTTTCTCTGCCTGGCGTAGTTTGCTTAGCATAATAATCTCGAGGTCCCTTCATGCAGTCTCAAAGAGTAAGAGATCTGTCTTTTTTAATAGCTGCATAATATTCCATGGTGTAAATGCGCCACAGCTTTCCTACCCACTCATCTACTGATGGCACTTGGGCTAATAGATCTTAGCTATTGTAAATGATACCACTGTAAACATAGGGGTGCATATATTCTTTCTGATTGATGTTTTGGGATCTTAGGATATATTCTCAAAAGTGGAATTGCTAAGTCAAATGGCAATTCCCTTTCTACTAGTCAGTTTTTGAGGAAACTTCATACTGTTCTCAATAGTGGCTGCACCAATCTGCATTCCCACCAACAGTATACTAGGGTTTCCTTTTCTCCATATCCTCTCCAGCATTTGTTGTTTACTGATTTACTGGTGGTAGCTATTCTGACAGGTATGAAGTGATAGCTTATTGTCATTTTATTTGGCATCTCTCAAATAATTAGTGAGTTTGAGCATTTTTTTCATGTTTCTTGACCTTCTGTATGTCCACTTTGGAGAAGTGTCTATTTAGGTCCTTTACCAATTTTTTAATTGGATTGCTTGTCTTCCATTTGTTGAGTTATATGAATTCTTTATATACTTTAGAAATTAGCCCCTTATCAGATGTTCTCCCATACAGTGGTTCCCTTTTTATTATGATGGTGGTTTCTTTTGCTGTGCAAAAGCTTTTATCTTTGATATAACCTCATTTGTTTATTTTTTCCTTTGCCTCTCTTTCCCTAGAATAGTGGTCCGCAAACTCATTAGTCAACAGAGTGGTTTGCCGGTTTGCCAACCACTGCCCTAGGAGATATATCAGCAAAAATTCTGCTATTTGAGATGTCTGAGATTTTACAGCTTATGTTTTCTTATAGGATTTTTATGGTTTCACAACTTATATTTTAGTCTTTTATTCATTTTGAGTTTATCATTGTGTATAGTATAAGTTGGTGGTCTAGTTTCATTTTTCTTTGCATGTACCTGTCCAATTTCCCCAATATCATTTATTGAAGAGACTGTCTTTATTCCATTGTATACTCTTGTCTCCTTAAGATGACTCTGCCTTGCAAAGAAGCCATCACTGACAGAGACTATTTCTAGCAGCTCACTTGTCCAGGCTGCTATGATGCTCACACATCCAATCTAATAAAAGAGAAACATGCAAACTGACCATACCTCTGCTATTCCCACAAGCCATGGCCACAGCCAATCGGGAGTTAATAAGCATGCAAATTAACCAAACCAAGATGGCGGTTAATTTGCATATCCCCCTGCAGAGTGAAGATTGAAGACAGTGTGGAAGGAAGCCAAGCACTGCAGAAGGGAGGGAAGCTGCAGGGAAGCAAGCAAGCAGGGTGGGAAGCAGGCAGGGCTGTGGAGAAGGGAGGGAAGCAGGCAGGGCAGCGGAGATAGGAGAGAAGCAGGTGAAGTAGTGGGAGATGGGAGAGAAGCAGGCGGGGCAGTAAAGACTGCCTAAGGAAGCCCTATTCTTGCAGGAATCTTCCTGCAATGGGCCTCTAGTCTATAATATTAGTAGTAACCATGACAAACGTGAAACTGGAGCAATAATGCCCATTATTTTGTATTTCAAGGATTAAATTTTCTTTAAAAATATATGGGGGAGGGTATAATATAGGGTTACCACGATTTTTATTTTGTGGAGTCAGGGACATACAAAAATGCTCTTTCTATGGAAAGTATCACTCTGCATAGTATCCTAATTAGTATAAGAAAAGAAAAACATTTTTACTTCAAACAAGGGAAGAATGTGATGTTCATATAACCTCAGATTTGGCCTAATTAGGAAGTCCTTTTGTTGGGAGTTACTGTTCCCACTGTGGCTCAGGTGCAGCCTTTGCTCAGTCATGCATCGTCTACAGCATGAAACAGGGAGCTTCCACCCTGAGCTGCTGAGTGAAGGGCTGCCCCTACGTGGAGAGAAACATGAAACATCTGATGGCAGAAATGCACTCCAATTCACCTGACCAGGACTTTAGGGTCCATATGGCTGGGTTTTCCTCTGTGCTTCATGGGGACCCATGGCACCAAGCAATCTTCTGTTTCCATCACAATCTTCTAGAATCTTCCCCAAACCATCAGGCAACCCTAAGTCTACAAACCCAACTGGGAAGCCACTGGGAGTCATGCAGAAAAGTGTAGTCTGTATAGCCAGGCTACCAGAACCCCACTTGTCTCTTTGCCTCTTGTCTTCTACAAGGATGACTTTCTGTTACCAGGAGTCACTGGGGTACCAGGCATCACGCAAGTCTCCTCTCTGCTTCCTCTGCAGCCTGCACATTCTCTAGAAATCTCTCCTTAATGAAGGGTTGAAGGAAGGGAGAAATGAACTAATAAATAGAATACCTGCTGCACTATGCTGGCTCACTGACATGTGGTAATCCCATTTAACCCTCATTGCAGCTTCATTGAGAAAACCAGACTTTAAGTCTGAAATTCTAGCAAGTGTGGGAACTGGGATCAAATCTGTAGAATTTCTGAGCTGACATTTAACCCAGAGTCTAAAGATGTTGGCTCTAGTTCTGTTTCTACAAAAACTGAACAACACATAACCTCACTAAGTCACTGTTCTCATCTGTAAGACAAAGTTGAAGTCATTGAAAGTTAGTCCTTTCCTAACTCAAAGATATATACCACACAAAAAAGAAATCATGTCACTCAGAAAACTTTTGTTTACTGAGATTTTTTTCCAATTGTTTACTCTATAGCTCTTGCTCTATAGAAATATGCAGTGAGTGCTACACTGGTGTGGCTCAATGGTTTGAGTGTCATCACATGGACCAATAGGTCCTGGGTTTAATTTCTGGTCAGGGCACAATCCCCAGTAAGGGGTGTGCAGGAGGCAGTCAATTGGTATGTCTCTCTCATTGATGTTTCTATCTCTCTCTCCCTCTCCCTTGCGCTCTAATAGTCAATGAAAACATGTTATTTTAAAAATAAATATGCAGCAAGCTAGCACTAGGATCTAGTTTCCAAATTTGTTTCAAGTGCATGCAACAGAGTTGCACAACATTACTTTTTAAAGGACTGCCATCCTTGCATTTTTATCATCATGAACAAATATTTGCTGGATTGCTCACCATGAGCTTTATGCTAAGCTAGATCAAATTTATTCTTATTCTTTACAGTGTTGAAGAAAGATCTAGAAGCACTGATGATGGTTTTTTTAAATTTATTTTCATTTTCCAGACCTTTCAAACTCTAAATTGAAATGTTGAGGTCCAAAAAATGAAACATGCAAACATAGCTTGTTGTAACGTGTTAACTGTGGGGAACAGTGGAGTGTCTGGTGAACCTACTTGCTTGAGATTATATTTAGAGAAGAAAACTCAATCTCGCCTTACCAAAATTTCACTTTATCCTAATTAATGCCCAATTTGTCACAGAGTATTAGAAAATATAATGAAGTGTCCCCCATGGAAATGTATTTGGGATGACTCATTATCCCAATACTAATTAACTCACACAGTTAATTTAGTCAGACATTCATTCAGACTCTTTCGCTCCATTGCTTGCACTTGTGAAGCTTTCAGCTCAATCCTAGTCAACATTCGGAGTTGAATTTAGAGAACTTTCTAGTTATTTGGCACTCTGATGAAAAGATTCAAGGAGCAGAATATTAGATGTTAACCAACAATGGGTCATCCCAGACTTCAGGTTTCTCCACTATTCCTGCTCCACAACCTCTAGCCTCGGGAAAACGAACAAAATGTCAAGATGGAAGGTTTAAGTTTCTAACTTTGCATACTGAGTCTTTTCTAGAACCATAGAGCAGACACTTTCCTCCCTTCTCAGCCTCTCCTTGTTTTTGAAGTCTAAAGCCTCTGCTGGGTTTGGAACTGGGGATGGGAAGAAAGACAAAGAGCTCTCAGAAGCCATTCCAGGATTCCAACCTGCCTCCTGTCCTGCCACCTTACAGAAGCCCAGCCCAGGGAGCTGGATCAGCTGAGAGCTCCTCCCTTCAGGCCAGCCACCTGCAGTGCTCAGGTGGGTTGGAGCCAGGTGCGCTTCTGGAGCAGCGGCCCGGGCCCCAGTCTCCATGTGGCTTTTGGCTAGTTCCCACACTTCTATGGCGGGTGGCCAGAAAAACGCAACCGGAGCCAATGTCTCCTCAGTGCCGATCTCAGGTGATGGCCCGTCAGGGAATAGACTAATGACATCCACAGCTTTAGAATATGGCAGATGGGTGTGGGAGCTAGATCACTGTAAGAGAGAGCTGTGCTTAGTCGCAGCACACTTATGAAACTCTGGAGTGGGCCTGGCACTAGAGACTTAGAGGAGAAGAAATCAGCTTTTGTGTTTCGTAGAAAACTAGGTGCAAGCACTAAGGCGTCCTGCTATTGGCAAACACACAGCTGAGTGTTTAGGGTATTCCTGGGTGCTTCATGCAAGCAATCTGTGGGCGCATGCCAGGCTGACTGGAAATCGGGCACTTCTGGGCCTAACACTGTGAGGACGTATCTACACAAATCTTACCTTAAAGCCAACATCCAATGGTGTGTATCTGAGGTTCTCACAATCTCTCCTTCATAAATTTAGTTCTGAAAATTATTTCCCTTCCCCAGCTTGGATAATGGGAAGCATTTTAAGATTTATTCTGATAAATTATCCTTGATAAACTCAGCTTAAATCCTGTTTCTACAAGGGTGATATTTCAACTCTTCCTGCCCTCCTTTCCACTAAAAGAGTGCCCAGCCATTTTTCACGATTTTCACCTGTGAAAACAGAAAGATGTTTGGTCTGGAGTAAAATCAGTCGATTCTGCAGTTGAGCAAAGTACGACTGTGTCTTTTGTTTCCACGTTTCCTTCACCGGGCCTGTTGCTCCATTATCAGGCCAGAACTCTGGAAAGGCGGTGATGCCAAGTGGTCACTGCCCATTGCCTTCCTGTCTGGAGCCGGCCACAGGCATTCAAGCGGCGAGGCAGGCACTGCATAGAGCCAAGTGAGCCAAGGAGGCCCCCCTGACGCCCCACGCTGCCACGCAAAGCCCCCTCCTACACATGCCAAGGACACCTGTGCAGGAAAGGAGGCTTGCTCATTATTTAAAGGGGTGCCACATAGTACAGCTACGTTTTCAAGTTGTGTCAGATTAATCTTTTGAGATATTCTTAATTTTATCTTGGTCTTGTAGTTGTCAGCATCAAACAAACAAAAACAAACAAAAATAATGGAACATCTACACTTCTCCCCAAGTTCCTAGGAAAACTGCCAGTTCTTTGTGTGCCAAGGTCCCTCCCGAGGAAAGGGCTGTAACAGGGTCTCTCTGCTACAGAGGCCACCCTGAGGTCCCTCTCAACAGGCTCGGCTTAGAAAGTACTAAGGTTTTTGGAACATGAACCTTGAGCAGCCCTCTAAAATCAAAGGCTCAGAGGTATTATTTAATGATCCCTAAGATTTCTTTATTTAAGGTGTGCAATGTGATGCAAATATAAGTTTCAATGATTGCAGAAGACACTCCAGTTTAATTAGAATTGTAAAAATTAGGAAAAGCCATATTTCCTTGTATTAGAGTGGCAGGGAAAAACCTTCACACATTACATCTTTAAAAGAACAAATAAATGTAGAAACAATTTAGGAGGCTGGTTAACAAATTATAATGTAGACAGACATATTATGGAATACTGTGCAGTCACAATCAAGGTGTTTTTAAAGGATTTTTTTTAAGAACAAGAAATGGAAACAATACCAAATATGAGCATTGGTTTTCTTTATATGGCAATGTTCTGAGTAATATACATTTTTCCTTATATCTCCAAAATGAGAATAGATTGCTTTGGTAATTCAAAGAGTTACTGAGCAGGCAGGCTAAGCTAAAAGAGTGGACCAAGGGAGCACTGAGAAACCAAAGGATACTTGTCTGTGGTGACCTGAAGGTACTCCTGCTATCCCTGTCTTCTCCTGTGCATGTGCATGACTGGGTCCCAGGGAAAGGAAGCCTCCTTATAGATGGCCCCTGGCATGAGAACACAAATGTATGGGAAACCCCGGACACAGAGACACAGTTTCATTCCATGCAATACACAATGTGGCAGTAATCTAGAACTGAATGGACTTCCAATTTCAAAAAAGACACAGTTAAGAGATAAGAGCCAAAAGCTGTCAAATAAATTCTGGACATGCAGATAATATCAACCTTATAAAAAGACAAACTCTCACCTCTGTAGTTCTGACTCCATTTCAGTAAGGTAAGGCTCATAAAATTTGACTCCAGGAAAAAATTTTAACAATTTTCTATAATTCCTTGAATAGTTTCACATTTTCAACTCCTTCATAGTGTGTAGATGGTATGATTCTCCTTCGTTTCTCTTTAAGACATTTGGCTGTGCCTGGAGGGGCAACAAAAGCCGGTTGCCCTGCAGCTGGGGCCTGGGTCCTCACCAGATCCCTGGGAGTGGGAGGCGGGGGCGGGGGTCGAGGGAGCAGGGATTGCAGCCTCTTCTACTTCTGGGATTAGATGTTAACCTGCTACCTGCCTACCTGGTGTCCTACCTGTAACATGACATAGACTTGCTTCTGAAATAGCACCATGAATTTGGCTGCTCTCAGACTTTCACCTAAAGCCATAATAAGATAAGGCTACTTAAAGAAGATAAAGAAGGCCTAGCTCACCATTATCTCCATTTAGCATCCTTCCATCAAGTTAGAAAGTTACACAATTCCAAATGTGAATTTCATTAACTCAGCCCCCCTAGCCCTTTCAGGCATACCTTCCTGCAATTATTATTTAGTGTTATGTTTTCCTCTTGAAGGAACAAAATAAATAGACCTGGTGAAGAATACTGCTATTTTCTTTCTGACCTGTTATGCCAATACATCAATGTCCCTTTCATGAAGGCATGAGCAAACCATGCTTCTTTCAGAATTTGAAACAGGAAAAGAAGTATGCCTCATGAAGGATTGATAAATGTTCCTTTGACCTACACTGAGAAGTACGTAAAATGTCATGTACATTGGAAAGGTGGAAGCTGAATTTATTGCTCAAGCCAATCACAGTTTATCTTCACAAATTTGTTTCTTGGGCCTCTTGATTTTTAGTTTATTCACCTTCAGGTAGAGTCACTTTATGGCCAACTGCTTTGATTCAACCAGTCTCTCTGTTTATTTTTGAAACAAGAAGGTGTGCATGATAAACAAAGGAGCGGTTTCCCAGGCTTTGGCTCCCACAGTGCTCACTGGGAGAGGCCAGAGCACAGCAGCAGATGCCTCTGCCATTCAGAGAGCCAGGAATGCACTTAAAAGGCTTCGGGATAAAAGGTGGCCATGTGAGGATTGCTGTTATTACAGGGATGAAAGGAAAACGACCTGCTTACTGTCTTTGAAATCTCAAGTCAAATACAACCAACATAATACATAGTGCAAAATGTGCACCTTAGAAGGCCTCTGACAAAAGCCATTATTAAGCTCACCCCTGCAGCCTGGGCTTTGTTCTTTTTGGAGAGAATGTGGGGCCCCAAACCCAGGGGTGATGCCCCTAGAGCTTAACTGCCTTGTGAAACCAAAGAGGTTTTCCCTGATGGCAAAGCGACTTCCCTCAGCCTGACATGGCAGAGCTGAAGATGTACTTACCAGGCCCACATGAAGGAGGCCACATGGAGCTGTCAGAGGGGACACTTGGTGCCCAAGCCACCAAGCGCTTGTGGCCAGACCCTCTCCAGACATCTTGGGAGTAGAGTTTGCTGTTACTTTCTAACTCACATTTCCAAACACCCCTCCCCCCCAACCAGCCGCCCTCCCCATTTCACTGGACTGATTTTACAATGAACAAATCACCTTGTGAAAGTTCTGACTAGCTTCTCAGGTAAGTGTCTTTTCCCCTCTTGTCCTGCTAGAGGAAAGAATACCAGGGTTTGGAGAGATGGAAAGATGACAGGATTTAGAATGAGAAGATTTGACTCGTTCACAGTATTCTCACAAATGCAGACTCCAATCCTGACATGCACTGGCCTAATTTTGAACTCCAGTTCTCACTTTTATAGAAGAATCATAATATTTACTTGAATAGTTGTGAGCAGTAACTGCAAATGCACACAGGAATTTGTTAGCTATAAAATAACATGTAGCTCCCTGATGTAACAGCACTCTCTGCAGGGGATGCTGGGTGCTCTGCTCCACACTTAATTCGAGGTGGCGGGTCCATGGCCTGTGGGGTCCTAAGTGAGAGGAGAGGATACTAACCAATCTCTCACTGAGCTCACGTTGCCTTTTTCTTGGTCTTCCATCTTCAAAATAGAAAATTTGACACATGCGGACGCTCTAAGAGTTACTCGTTTACCAGAGGGGAGGGGGAGCTCCTTCCGTTTCCCCCTTAACTTTCATCCCACTCCTTCTCCAAGTCTAAGTCATGTTCAAGTGCTAGGAACGACTCCCACCATTTTTGTCTGCTCATGTTATGGAATCACAAGAATGATTTGATAAATGTATAATGTGAAAGTAAGTTAAAATATTCTCAATAAATACAAAATAAAAATGCTAGGTGTTAGCAAATTAATATACCCAGCTAATTGTAACTTGTATGTAAATGCTTAAAAAAAAACCTTGAAAAAATTCTCTAATACCTCATTACTTACTGCCAAATTTGCTGTCAAATTTATTGTCAAAAATTAAAGAGTCAGCATTTAGACTTTACTTGCTTTAAGCATAAGAAAACAATAATGAAGGGGACCCAAACTGTGTATTTCTCACAATGAATGAAAAACCTCACATCATGATGTCAAATCTTGTTCTGATAGCAGAGAGGAAGAGTAAGTGGCAGTGTACCCCGTTGTAGAGAAGAGCATACCACGGCTTCGTTTCCCCCTCTGCATTTCTACCGCATGTACAGTGTGTGTGCAGCCATCATAAAGAGGCTTTTAGTTTGCATGCGTTATGGAAATGTGTGGACAATTAAGAATTGTGGAAAAAATAAAAGGTAACCGAACCACCAGAACTGAGATGGCATGGGGTATGACAATGATGCTGTGTATTTCTTCTAGCCCAACTTTTACTCCTATGTCTCCTTGTTTGAGCTTTCTAATTTGAGCTTATTACCCTATAAAACCTAGACAGACTGAGCTTTAAGTAAAGGGAAGGAAAAAGGGTCAGTGTGGTCACTGAAGACTGACCACAAGTTGGACTGCTGAGACCTTCCTAAGCACAGTGTGTTTCAGGCCTCACAGTCCAGACCAAACGGTTCTGCCCTGTGTACACTCAGGAGACAATAAAGTAATAGCCCCTGCGTGGGGGACAAGAAGGATGTGGGAGGCTATGGCTAAGTTGGCACAGGTATCCAATAATAAGCCAGGTATCCAGGTATTGGAAACTCTCCCTGCTGCATTCCAGTTTTATCACTCTAAACTCACCTATGATGAAGCAGAGAACATTGAGGAGTTGGAGGAAATAAATGATATGTTGAAAAAATATGAGTCCAGAGTGCCTAGAGTCGAATCCCAATTCTGTTACTGACAGAGCTTTGTGGCGTTGGGCAAGGTACTTAACTTATCTGTGCTTCAGTTTCCTCCCTTGTAAAAGGGGGACCATACTGTGCCTACCCCATTGAGTTGCTGTGAGAAGTTAATGCTTGTAAAGTACCTGGTACAGAGCCTGGCACACAGTAAGTTCTCTATAAATGTTCCTGCCATTTTTATTATTAAAATGTATGTCAGTAACATGAATTGGACCCCAAATTGAATGTACTGGAGCTGAGCAAAGGAATGTTCTAGAGCTCTGAGACTTAGAATGATGCAGGTTTCTGCTTCACTCCCATGACCGTGCTGCCCAGAGTACCTGTTGAGGATGGAGTCTCCTGTTAGAGAGCCCACTTCCCGGTAATTGTGCCCCGATCTCTGAATTGCTGTTGCATTACTGCTGACTCACAGCTCAACTTGTGAAAAATAAAACATTTCAAAGCAAGCATGCAATTAGTGTTTATTTCAATAATAACTCTCACAATTTTAAAATGCACACTTCAGAATGCTGCAAGCACTTGGCTTTGAGAGGTTTAAATCAGCACGTGGGGCAGACCAGGCAAAGTACAGGCTCTCTGTATAGTGGCCGACACAGATTAGAATGACACACACAGTTGAGATAAAAAGGCAGGAGGTAAGATATGACTCAATGCAGAGAAAAGAAAAGTACTAACTCGCTGAGATGATTCAATTTTCATCAAGTACCTTTGAATGTCAAGTTCTGCCTGGAGAGAGATCAGCATGCACTGCAAAGCCTGTGTATCAGGAGAAAGAGAAAAAAATAGAAAAGAGAAAGGGTGAAAACATGAAAAAACAAACAAGCAGGTTGACCAAAGGGACCACCTATTTGTTCATAATGGAAATCTAGCACAGTTAACCCTTTCTTCCCCCTAAAGAAAGAAAGAATGGCGACAGTTTCATCTTTAGGTTTTAAAGAGAAACGATAAAAGGCTTGACTGGCAATGAGTTTTCCCTAAAATATCTGCCACAAGCCCATTTAAATTCACCTTGTCATTTCAGAATATGTCACATGATTGGCCTATTGTCCTGAGGTTGTCCCAAGGCTGCAGGGGGATTACCAAAGCCAGAATGAAATACCAGGCCGAATGCGGCCTGGGCCGGTGGCAAGCCCCAGCCTGCCAGCCTGGTTAGCACTGGCCACTGGGCTGGTTCTCCAAAGACAGGCCTGCAGGTGCAGCGCTCTGTGCTGTGGTTGGCCACACAGGATGACAACTTTCTCACGATCAGACCTGCTGTGAATACTTACAGGAATAGAGATCAGCATTAGGACTCAGGGAATGTATTCTGACACCGGAACCTGGCTGGCTCTGGAGTGTGCTGTCAGTTTACCATATTTATTATGTCAGTATTTAAATATTATTCACAATAATCAAAAGGTAGAAGCAACTCAGCAAATGAGAGGATAAAAAAGTGTGGTATAAAGGGTAATATGCTAATTAGACCAGAAGACCTTGGCTGCAAGGGAAGCCGGGGTCCTGGGTACCAGAGGGAAGCTGGTGCCAGCAGCTGGGGGAAGGAAGGCCTACCCTTGCACGAATTTTGTGCATTGGGCCTCTGGTATACATATAATGGAGTATTATTCAGCCTTAAAAATCCTTAAAAAGGAATTCCTTAAAAAGGAATCCTGTCACATGTTACAGCATTAAGTGAAATAGCAGTCATAAAAAGACAAAGACTAAATAAAGTACCTACAGTGGTCAATTCATTCTATTTTAGAAAATAGAATTGATGATACCATGGTGATAGAGAATAGAATGGATGATACCATAGTGATAGAGAATAGAAT
>JAAGEH010002534.1:38946725-39038108 GCA_011751065.1 Lasiurus cinereus | reverse complement strand
GATAGAGAATAGAATGGGTAATACCATAGTGATAGAGAATAGAATGGGTGCTACCATAGTGATAGAGAATAGAATGGGTGATACCATAGTGATAGGAAATAGAATGGATGATACCATAGTAATAGAGAATAGAATGGGTGATATCATAGTGATAGAGAATAGAATGGGTGATACCAGAAGCTGGAGTGGAGAGGGATGGGGAATTGCTGTTTAATGTGCATAGCTTCAATACAGCAAAATAAGAAGCTTTCTGGGGAACAATGTAAATGCACCTAACACTAATGAGCTGTGTACTCTTAAAAAATGTTCAAATGATAAATTTCATGTCATGTGTATTTTATCACAATTAAAAAGAAAGAGAAAACAATCAGCCAATGAGATGTCATGGTTTGGCAGCTCACTTCATGCATTACTGCACATGCACAGAGATGGACAGGCACACCTCGGAGATATTGCGGTGTGATCCAGACCACCACAATAAAGTGAATATTGAAATAAAGTGATTCACACAAGCTTTTTGGTTTCTCAGTGCATAAAAGTTATGTTTATACAATGTTGTGTGCAATAATGTTATATCTAAAAAATGTAATACCTTAATTAGAAAGTACTTTATTGGTAAAAATGCTAACACTAAAACATAAATGCTAAAAATCACAGGGCTGTCACAAACCTTCAATTTGAAAAAAGCACAGTATCTATGAAGCGTAATAAAGCAAAGTACACTAAAATGAAGGATGCCTATATCCATATGGATAAGTAAGACATATGAAACCTCTAAATACCAACTTAATTGAATTACATAATATCCATGATCAATTCTATTAATGTATACATGTACATATATATGTGTATGTCTGAATAATTTTATATTATTTGTAACCTAGTTTCACCATATTAGGTCACAACTATGCATGACAAAAAGAACATCTGAATAAAAACAATTATATCCAAAAGACAAAAAGCACAAAGACAGTTCTCCAGACAAGAACTGGTCTAAAATAGTCTACCCAGAATGCACTTAGAGGTTAAAGAAGGGGAAAGAACTCAAAGAACTTTTAAGGGAAGAGAAGAGTGACAACATTAGAGAATGATGAGCTTAAACTGACCTCAGAAGAGCCCTTTTCAAGGTGAATACTGTATATTCTTGAAAGAAAGGTGAGGGTTGCTGTAGGGCCCTCTGGCTCTCCTGCCCCGAAGTTTATAGGCTTCATCAACTATGAAAGGAATATCCCAAAAAACAAATAATAAAAGCCTGAGGAGGTGCATGAAAAATAAAAGTGTAAGATAAAAACAGAGTGATAGGTTTGAAGAGCTGCTATGGACAGACAAGCGAAAAAGGGGAACAAAAAAAATCACAGGGAGATGGGGAGTGAAATGGGCTGAGGGTAGAGAACCCAGGAGATACTCAGCCCAGCACAGAGATGCAGAGATGGGAGTGGGTGGAGGGGATCAGTGACAATGGGCCAGAGACCCCAACTTCCCTCTGCAGGTCATGGGCACCTGAGGAACCTGCAGCAAGAACAGAATACCTGGGCTAAGGGGACAAGGAAAATCAATGGAGTACTTTAGATCAGAATCATCTGAAACTCAAGAAAGTAGGAGCAAAAGGTGAAAGGCTTCCAACTTTGGAGCAAATTTCACCTCCACTGGTTGCATCTTTTCCTGCCTTTGCTGACCAAGATCAAGGAAGCAGAAGCAGGAACAGTCCCCGGGTTTCCGAGCCCCAAGGATCCAGGGATGCTGGAGAGAGGCCCACGGTCCCTGTCAGAAGACTCAATGGAGAGAAAGCTCCAGAACTGGAGGCCAGTGGAGCGGTAGCCTCGATAATGACAGATATATTTTTTCGGGATTACAAGATTAAACTCACAGAAAACCTTTCCACTTCTCAGCAGGCTTCATCTGTGTGGAAATGTTTTGAGCCTTATAGGTTTTGAGCTCTAGAGTAAGAAAGCAGAGAAAAAAAACACCGGGATTTTATTAGGCCACTCACATACTCTTGTTAAATCAAGAACGTAGAACTTAGAAGCCTGATTTATGGGTTTGACTATAAACTAGAAAATTATTCCTAAAAAAAAATAATAAAAAATAAGAGTGGGTGGGAAAGGAGCTGAGCATCTTCAAGCCTTTTCAGAGAATTGTAATGATGACCGAATACTTTATCAACATAACAAGGTTACATCCAGATTCAGGGAAAATACAAGACTCACTGCCTTAAGGAAATGGCTGGAGTGTCAAAAATAATAATGCCATAAAAATTAAACGGAAGGACACTTTGATTATTTCAAAGGCTCCTAATAAACCCAAGGACTATTATAGGAAGAAAATGGCAGAGAAACTACAGATGCTGGTGTTATACTGAAGGTTTTTTGAGATTTCTTTGACAGGTTCACTGAGGCATAAAGAAAAGGGGGTTCACAAGTTTCTTTCCTAAGAATAAAGATAATGCTGATGAGCCTGAGAAGAGCTGATTGAAAACAGTAAATATGGAGTAAATGTCTAATGCACAGATGAGGCAGGAAGAAGCAAAAATGTACAATAAGTATGCAGCAGTTGTAACAGTGAATGATGAGTGATACCTAGGTACTTATATTCTTTCTTTTGCTACATCTGTCTCTGAGTTTTAAATAATGAAAATAACTATATATATATATATATATATATGGCTGTGACCACTTGACTCTTGGGTACATATGACCCGCACTGACCACCAGGGGGCAGATGCTCGGCACAGTTCTCAGGTGACAGACCCCTGAACCAAAAAGGAGGGAGGCCAATTCCTCATGAAATGACGTGACTGCACCTTCAGCCATGGGTGCACAAATCCATGCACCGGGTCACTCGTCTATATACATTAAAGCCTAAGCAACTGTTAAGGCTGAATGACCGAATAATCAGAATGACTGGTTGCTATACCTCACACTGACCACCCCGATCGCCTGATCAGGGACTGCTGGCCAACCTCCTGGTTTCTCCAGATGGGGAATGGGGAATCAGGAGTGGATGGCAGACGGTTCCAGGCCAAGGCGGGTGTGGCCAGGGGGTGGGGCCAGCAGCCAGCAACCAGAGGAAGGATGGCCCTGGCCAGCCAACCACCTACACCCTGAAGGCTTTTAAAAAACTGCTTTCTGGGGAGGTTTTTCTTTCCCCCACAGCAGCACGCAAATCAAAGGTGCTAGCCGGGGAGCTGCCTGCTGCAGAGCCACCCAATCTCTCTCTGCACCCAGTTGGATTGAGTCTGACACAGCAGGGCAGAACACCTTGAGCCGTTGCCCATAGGCGGCCTTGGAGCTGGACTACCCAGCCCCTAGTACACTCTCCGCCTGAAGGTGTCCAGCTGCAGACCTTCGACCCTGTTAACTGGATCAGTGGTGGGTGGAAAGCAACCCAGAAGGGTGAGGAAATGAAACTTGGGGAGATACCACAGGTGCAGTCCCGTGACCTTCCCCTCCCAGGATAATGCTGCGCTCCCTAACTTCCCACACACCAAGAGATAAATGTGGATTCACAAAGAGGCAGCCCCCCGAGAAGCTTCAGCTAGGGTGGCGAGAGGAGTTACTTTTTACACCCCTACACTTTGCTTTAAGGCTGCATTCTCCTTCCCTAATACATGTTGCTTGAAGTACATGATGGTTTGTGTTTAGACATTTGATAAATGAGGGGAAAGCAAATATTTTGCTTTAGAACAAAAGTCTGGAGTTCTTGGGGGTTGTTTCTCTCTCTCTCTCTCTCTCTCTCTCTCTCTCACACACACACACACACACACACACACACACACACACACACGCACACACACTCACACGGTCACTCATTCCTCCCCTCTTCCCTGGCATGGTGAATATTCACGCAGAAAGTTAACCCTAGCTCTTCAGAACACACCCTTGTTTTGTTCTGTTTTATTTTCTAACCTCTAAATGGCCATTGGACATCCCCTGAGGGGTACCGATTGCGAGAGGGTACAGTCTGGGCTACCATTACCCAGCCTCCCCTCCCCCCCTACACACACATGAATTTCATGCACCGGGCCACTAGTCATAATATAAAAAGAGTATCAATAAAGGTGGCAAAAGTGAAATGTAGGTTTCCAGTAAGCAACAATGAGAAATCAATTTTAAGGAATGTTGGAGATCGCTAAAATTTAAAAACTGACAAAAGGTTCAGTATTGTTCACTAATTAAAGATTTTCTGATATCACTTTAATTTTAGTCAACTTTTGACTACTTGGGAGCAATTTAACCAGGTTTGAGATTAATTGTGGTTAAAGAAAATACATTCATGAAAAAAATTACAAGATCTAGTGAAGTCATGTTTATATTAGGAGTCCCGTAAAGTCTATGATTATACAATAATCATTGGCTGTCCAGCATTTCTTCTTCTAACACGAAGCCCTAATTGACAGAGACTAAACTTAGATTTTTATTCATGTTTCCAAATTTATTTCCTTTTACTCCTCTATTACCATTATGAAACACCATCCCCATGTCCCCTGGGCTCAAATAAAAAAAAAAAAGCAAAAGCCTAGCAGCCATTTCTGCACATGGACCTTTCACACAAACTACTCCACAGAGAAGCCTCCATATTAAACTGCCTGCCTGCACTGTGTTTTTACCATCTGAGTCAATCCTTATGAAGGAGTTCTTGGAGTCCTACATCCTATCTAATAAAGAGGGAATATGCTAATTGACCATCACTCTGTCACAAAGATGGATGCACCCACAGCTGAGGCCAAGTTCCCATAAGGATCCTTAACGAGCAATCAGCAGGGACCTGAGGCTACAGCCTCCCCCACCCCATGGGGCTTGACAGGGGACCTCAGGCCATGCCTCCACCCAGTGGGGCTTGAAGGGGGATCTCAAGGTGCCCTTTCTGTCCTGGTCCTGGGCTAGGGGACCTCAGGCTGCTCCCTCCACCCCAGCACTGGGCCAGGGGACCTCAGACCATGCCCCCCACCTGGCAGGGCTTGACAAGGGTGGGACTAGCCAGGTCTGGATCTAGCCCAATGGGAAGGTGGTACTGGATGGGTCTGGGTCTCACGTGATTTTGAGGTGCATGTGGGTGGGCAGGGACTTGACTCTGGGTCCTGTGGACTCTGACAGGAGGAAGGTTTTCATATACATTTTACTAATTTTCTTTCATCTCTGACACATCTATCATAGAGAAAGGGCAAATAGCAATATTAAATTATTTCCTCTAAATAATCCCCTTTTAATGTACACAAATTTCATGCACTGGGTCACTAGACAACAATAAGACTAAGGCTTTCCCATCCAATTGGAAATGAGCTGCACAGCTCTGACCAAACAGATCTGCTCTATTCTGACCAATTAGCAACCAGGGATGGGGACTTCTGTCTATATGAGCCAGTTCCCCTTTGGCTGCAGGAGTGCACTTTGGGAGGGGGGTGAGAGAGGCTGGGGCAGCCTCACAACAGTGAAAATGGCCTGCTGCAGCACTATTGAGCTGTTCCAGGCAGTGCTGTTTTACAGCCATGCTGTATTACAGTGGAGCTGTTTGCACTAAATAAAATTTCTTTCTTCATTGCACCCCAAATTGGGGATTTCTGTTGGCGTTTGAATTGATGCCAATGACCTTCAGTTGACACGTCAACTTGTTTGTTCTATGGAGAATTGTCAGTATTAGTTTCCACTGAGTTCAAGATTCAAGGAATGCAAAGTGCTATTTTTATCAAGTTTCTTAACACCTATCATCTTCCTGCTTTTGAAGTCACACAACAGGTATTTAATTTTTACTTCTCTGTAAAATGGGAACAAAGTTTTTTTAAAAATGTATTTTATTGATTTTTTAAAAAATATATTTTATTGATTTATTTACAGAGAGGAAAGGAAAGAGATAGAGAGTTAGAAACATTGATGAGAGAGAAACATCAATCAGCTGCCTCCTGCATACCCCCTACTGGGGATGTGCCTGCAACCAAGGTACATGCCCTTGACCGGAATCGAACCTGGGACCCTTCAGTCTTCAGGCTGATGCTCTATCCACTGAGCCAAACTGGTTAGGGCTGGGGACAAAGTTTTTACTTCATGAGGTTGTTGTGAAAATTAAAAAGAGTGAGGCATGTGAAACACAATGCACAATTTCTGGCACAGAGTAAGAATACAAATGTTAGGAACTCCAAGTTTTATAAAAATTGCCTAATAAAAATATGCTTTACTTTAACAAATAACCATGCAATAACTATAAAATGCCCTAAAATTCTGCATATCTTTTTGATTCAGCCATTCTGTTTTTAGCAATTAATTTTAAAAAAATAATCTATAATGATCTACGAAGTTGTACACAATAGAACCAATCCAACTAAACAATCACTAACACTGAAGGATCCAACTCTGTAACAGTGCAGAATAAAATTCACACATATAATTAAATGGAAAAAATGTTAGGGAAAATGGTATGTGTTAGGCTTTCTTTCAGTTTACATATATAGGGAAAAAAGGCAATACACCAGAATGTAAATCCATGTGGGTCATTAGATTGTAAATTATTCTTTTACTCTTTATTCAATATTTCTAACATCTCTAGAATATACATGTATTACTTTGTCATAAAAATAACTTATTTTAAAAAGTCACCTGGAGGTCTGGTATCAAATTATTTATGCCTTCCTCCCCCCTCCTCCAAATATGATATAAGTAGCTACAGATAAATATAAAACAAGATGAGAAAAAAATATTCTATCCATTTGAGAACCTTACAAATGAGAATAAGAAGATCATATCTAGATTCATAGCCTCTTGATACTTATAATTTTGTCATTTTTTCTCACGTTGATTATGTATTAGTTTCACCACCAGGGGGCACATTGAATTAAGCAAGTACAATAATACAGGGTGTGGGCAAAAGTAGGTTTACAGTTGTGAGTACCTGAAATTTTATTATTGTATTACTATTTATTAACTATTGTATTATTTTTCATACAAACAACTGTAAACCTACTTTTGCCCCACCCTATACAATCTATCATGATGGGAGGAAGCAGCTGAAATCCCAAATTTAGGAACATGACACACTCCACATTGATTGCTCTGTCACAGTTACTCCTCCATATACCTCACAAGGTGCCTTGTACAAACTCACTTTGGCTGTACATAACCAGTTTGAAAAAAAATTACACCACTTGTGTAGCTAATATCAATGATCGAAGCAAGAGCATTGATTTCTGCAAGTCTAATAGATTTAATAAAATACATCAAAGAAACAAAAATTATTTGCCCCGTGACATAAAACTAAACAGATATTGGGAAAATAGTTTTAGAATTAATTCTAACCTAAAAATAAAATTATCAGTAACTTGCAGACCAAAGCAGTATTAGGTTATTATGGCGTAAAAAGAAGGTTCTCTATTAAGAAACCCAATTGTAATATAATTTCATTTCTAAAAATGTTCAAAGTATTAAAGATGGAATAAGATTAGGTAGGCTTGTGAGACTTTGTAAATCATGCTGTTTTATAAATGATATTACAATAATCTTAAAATATCGGATCAAGCTCTGGTCAGTGTGGCTCAGTTGGTTATAGCATTGTCCCATGCACTGAAGGATCACGGTTCAATTCCTGGTCAGGGCACCTACCTAGATTGGGTTCCATCCCTGGTTGAAGTCTTATAGAGGCAACCAATCCATGTTTCTTTCTCACATCTGCTTCTTTCTCTCTCCTTCTCTTGCTTTCCTTTCCTCTCTCTCTCAAATCAATAAAAACATGTCCTCAAGTGAAGATTAAAAAGCTACACTGAGTGGCCAGATTATTATGACCTCTGAATGCATAATAATCTAGTCACTCAATATATATCCTATATAATAAAAGGCTAATATGCAATTTGTCCCCTCGACCAGGAGTTGGACCAGTAGGCAGGCTGGCCAACTGCCCATTACCAGCCCCTGGCCAGAACAGAGAACCTCAGGCCATGCCTCCTGCCCAGTGGGGCTTGATGGGGGACCTCAAGGTGTGCTTCCCGTCCTGAGACCCAGACCCAGCCAGCCCCTGCCCCCATTGGGCTAGGGTACTTCAAGCTGCTTTCTCTGACCCAGCACCAGGCTAGGGGACCTTAGTCCGTGCCGCACACCAGGTGGAGCTTGACAGGGGACTTCAGGCCACGGCCCCAGCCTGGCACCAGGCCGAGGGACCTCAGACCCCACCCTCTGCCCAGCAGGGCTTGACAGGAGAGCTCAGGCCATGTCCCCAACCCCAGCATTGGGCCAGTGAACCTGAGGCTACGCTCCCCTGCCTGGTTGGGCTTGACAGGGGACCTCAGATCATGCCTCCTACCCAGCAAGGCTTGACAGAGGACCTCAAGGTGCACCCCCAATGCTGGGTTGGGGGAACTCAGGCTATGTCCCCCACTCCAGCACCAGGCAGGGAAAACCTCAGACCATACCCCCCACCTAATAGGGCTTGTCAGGGGACCTCAGGCCTTGCCCCCTGCCTCAGCACCAGCCAGGGGACCTAAGACCACACCCCCCACACAGTGGGGCTTGATGGGGGACCTTAAGATGCACTTCCTGTCCTGGTGCTGGGCTAGGGGACCTCAGGCCGTGCCCCCCACCAGGTGGGGCTTGACAGAGGACTTCAGGCCGAGTCCCCCACCCTGGTACCAGGCCAGGGACCTCAGGCCACACCCCTTGCCCCAGCACCAGGCTAGGGGACCTGAGGCTGTATGCCCCTGCCTGGCAGGGCTTGATGGGGACCTCAGGGCATGCTCCCCACCCAACGGGGATTGATGGGGGACCTCAAGGTGCACCCCCAGTGCTAGGTCAAGAGAACTCAGGCCATGCCCCCCATCCTGGCACCGAGCAAGGGGACCTGAGGCTACATCCCCTGCCCAGCAGGGCTTGACAAGGGTGGGATTGGTGGGGTCTGTATTTAGCCCAATGGGGACAGGGGCTGGCTGGGTCTGGGTCACATGTGGTTTGAGGCTCATGTGGGTGGGCGGGGACTTGACTCTGGGTTCCCTGGTGTGCTTCAGACTCTGACAGGAGGAAGGTTTTCATATATATTTTACTAATTTTCTTTAATCTCTGACAGATCTATTATAGAGAAAGGGCAAACAGCAATATTAAATTATTTCCTCTAATTAATTCCCTTTGAACGTGCACAAATTTTGTGTACCGGGCCTGAAGGACTTTCTAGGATAATGAACAAACATAAAAGACTGCATAATCTAACAAAATGTATTCATGGCAGAAATCTTAAGAAGATGTAATTTCCTAGGAATCCTAAGTAATTCTACAATGAATTTAGGATGGTGACTAGAAGGTATAACTTTTGGAAAGAGAATTGGGCTTGAACCAATTTCAACGTAACATCTGTGAGATCTTGAGCACATTACCTTGGAAATGTTGCCTTGGTCATGTTTAATGTGCAGTTTCCTCATCAAGAATATAATAAATATAGCAATAATATTGCTTATATTATGGCTTGTGTATGAAATGAGATAACTTATGAAAACTGCTAAACCCAGTGCCTAGCATACAGTTCACTGCTTAATAAAAGCCCAATAAATATTAGGGCTGCCACAGATCCTGTGCTAGCACGTGGCTGAGCAAAGTATCTGAACCCTTCTGTTCTTGTATTCTCATGAGTTGAATGGAGGCAAGGAATTTGATTTTAAAACAAAAAATAAGAAGCAAATATACTTTATTTATGCATACAACAGAGTGCTGCCTTTCAAAGCAGTAGAGTAGTCCAGTTACCCAATTATTTCTATTACCCTACCAATGTCTGCAAAATCAGACTACAAAGTAAGCAAGAATACCTGGCATATGCAAGGTGGATATTCAGCCAGTTCTCCCTATTGCCTCACCATTATTCATGAAAATGGGCTATAGCAGTGGGCAGCCCATAGCATAGCAGCTGTTAAATATTGGCCATTTATCTTAAGTTCTGTGTTTCAACGTCTACCTTTCCTACTCTCATCCATAGAGTATGAGACTAAAACAATGCAATCAATAAATCTCTATGAGAGTTTTGAAAAAGTTAGATCCCCTCTCTCCCCCTCCCCCCCAAAACACACAAAAAGGTGGCATTAGGAGAAACAAATACATTGGCTATCTAATTATATAACCATTTATGGGATGGCTGATGTCTCACTAACAAGTCTCAGAGTTTTTTCCTAAGCCTTCACATTCTGGCTTAACAAAGGGAACTGCAAGCCAGCTGACTTGGAAATGTCAGGGTTTTATAAAACACGTAAGCAGAATTAACCCAGGTCATCTCAACCAGAGTGACAAATATTCTCAGATGCAGCCTAAGAACATCAGGATGGCCATTCCTGTGAGAACTCATTATCTGTCTATAGTATTTAACACCACTGGACACGTTAGATATTTTGCTTACTTGCTTATTTCTTGCCTATCCCCAACCCCCAGTATGTAAGCACCAGGAAGGCAGGAATCTTTCCAGGGCTCAAATTTCACTTCTAGAATGAATGAAAGGCTGGAAGGAAGCACTGGCTTGAGGGGAGCCTTGGCTTTGTCAGCCTGCTTGACTTGAGGATTTACCTCTTGACCATGTACTGCATTGTTTGGGACTGACAAGTTCAGACATGTGCTCCCAGTAGCCGTGCCTACACTGGGAGCCGGCCAGGAAGCTCACCAGCACTCATATCAGCCTCCCCAGCCAACCTGCAAACACCCCTCCAGCCAGCACTCAGGCCTCTCCATGGCATTCCAACCTATCACCCTGGCTCCCCTGGCTTTAGTGCTTCTTGGCTGCACTCACACCTTCTTCAAAGGAGAAAAATCTCCACCTGATATGGGATTCTTGTTTCACTAAAACCTTCCTCCTCTGGAACATTAAACTAAAGTGAAACAAAAATACTTCACCCCCTCAAGAAAAAAAAAAAAGCTTTTGAAAACCCAGGTTTCTTTTCTTCCTCATTATTACCAAAGCTTTGTCATATATTCCATCCTTGTTCCAACAGTTGCCTGCACGAAGCTGCCACAGGGAAATTACCTTCCTTTAGGATTGTGGTTGGCAAAATGCAGCTCGAGAGCCACATGCGGCTCTTTGGCCCCTTGAGTGTGGCTCTTTAACGAAATACCACGGCCTGGCCGAGTCTATTTCGAACTGGCATTAGAAGAAGTTTAAATTTAAAAAAGTTGGTTCTCAAAAGAAACTTCAATTGTTGTACTGTTGATATTTGGCTCTGTTGACTAATGAGTTTGCCGGCCCCTGCTCTAGGATAACAGGCACCAGTTAACACCAGCCTCGCCATGAGCTGACCAGGCCTTGCTTTAAGAAGCAGCCTTCTCACACTTAGGACCCGACAAAAGGTCAGAGTTTCAATAGGGAGGAGAGCCTGAGAGCTCAAGGCTGAGCCCTGGCCTCACTTCCCAGCTTCTAGCTTATTCATCAACAGAAATTTTTAGTTTATTTTGGAACTAAAAATTACTGTGAAAGTTGGTAAGCTTTATTGTGGAAAAAATACCTTCTTAATACAAATACTATTTTTGACAATCCCATTTCACTGCTAATAGCCATCAAATAAGAGATTGAACCCATTTCTTAAGCTCTAAGACAGACTGGTATTATTAAACAGACAAGGAAAACATGGGCCACCATCTATGGCTAGTTTGTGATGATCTAACATCAGCATTATAAAAAAATACAACATAAGGGGGGGTCCAATTCAAATTAATATTTTTAACATTGCAATTAAGGAAAATAATTTCTGAAGAAGTAAAAGGGAGAAAAAAAGAGATATAGCTCTCTAGCATGATTTTGAAGTTACTGCAGTAGAATGCATACATTCTCCTAGCTGGGTGAGTACTACCAGTTGTCATTTTTAATATTCCACTCTAATGTTTTCTTTTATAAAATAGGTAAAACATCCAGAAGTCTGGATTCTAGTAGTTCTTGGAGAAGTTTAACATGTGTCCCTCTAATTACAATGAATTAAAATAGAATGCCTGCACATAACAATTCAACTCTAAACAGACTTTGCTAATTGCCTGGAAATAGCAGAAGCAAAAAGCTGAAAGCAGTCAGTGAGAACACAAACAGCCTCTGGTCCTGCACTGAGAAGCTGAGAGAGTGAAATGAGAGAGAAAATAGCCCCTTAGCAAAACTAGAAGTCATATTTCTCCTGTCTATCATCATAAATATGGAACTTTTGGACCTGGGGGCAATCACAGATAACAAATGATCATCAGGACTCTGGGTGGTGCCATTTCAAGGCTTTCAAAAGCACATTTAAGAAAATTACCAAATGCCCTTCCCAGGGAAGGGCACTAAAATGTTAATTGAGAACTTCCTTGCCACTTCTTCCATCAAAACACAGAAATAAGTTGAAAATACCCAAAGGAAAAAATCTAATGAGAAATATGTTTGGGAGAGAAATAAAAACAGAAATTGTTATTCACAAACAGAATATATTGTTATTGTAAAGGCATTTTATTATTATTTTTTTTTACCAACTGGGTATTATTTTGCCGGCATTTCCATCTGGACAATCTGCCTAGGTTGCCTCATCACCTGTCCTAGAACATTAGGAAGTCACCATATTGAAATGTTACCACTTTGGGACATTCTAAAGGAAGTCTGGGTCAGCAAAATTGGGGTAGAGTGAGGGGCAGAGGGACCTGCATTCAGGGAGTAAAGAGGAAACGACATCATTGAGATGGGTGCTCTTTGCTGGTTGAACATATCCTTCAGGAAACACCTCTTTCTCCTGTTCTGCCTGGAAGACCCGGGAGGCTGCTACGGGTCTGAGGCTGAAGTGTAGGCATACAGGGTCATTCTGGTTTTCTAGTGGAGATCTCAGCACCACTCATCCTCCAGCACACCTTAGAGAATTCCACAAAAATTCCCTTGAATCCTCCACCCCGCATTCCCTCCTTTGGTCTGCACCTCCAGACATGAGGTTTTAGGACGAAGTTGAGAAGGTCACTCATAATTTTCAAACTAATTGCTGCATTGTATTTCAACTCTTAGCCAAGGTGTCTGACATGGAATCTTCTTCTTAACCCTTGGCCCCTTTCATAATTTATCAAGTATCATGATGACCATCTACGTCCTGCACAGCACTAAATAAGTCCACTTGCATATCACCACTAAGGCACAACAACAGTTCCTTTTCCTCTGGGAACAGAAACACACTCTTTCAGGGCCAGATTGACAAGCAAGAATAACCCTTTCTCTCCACCTACTCCTGGTTTGACACCAACTTTTTCAATATAGGGCTAACTTTGAGGTGTACCGAAGAGCTTAAAAATCCAAGCAAAGGACAATTGAAATAGAGCATTTCATTAGTTGACACAAAAAGGAGTATATGTTCAGTGGAATGGTGGTGTCCTGGGCACCATAATCTAAATGGGCAGATCAGTGGCTGCTATGGAGAAGGGTGAAACTCTGTAGATGTTTTTTTAAGTTTACATGTAAAGTATACACACATAACTTGCAATTAATTGCATAAAAATGCAAAACGATCATGTGGCCATGTTGAACACTGGGAGAAGGCCGACTTCCTATGGCCCCGATCTCTCTTTAAAGGAGTTTCTCAGTGAGCTAACACTCCTCCCCATTCATAATGCAGGTCTTCAGTCAGCTGGGAAGACGTATGGTGTAAGTACAATCCAATGTTGTGGACTTGTCTACTGACCTCTTTCCAGTAGAGCAGACAGTGCAGCAGAGGGGGAAGGCAAGCCACACTGATGGTCAGCCCTCACTAACCAGGGATAAGGGAAAGGAGCCCAGCTGGACAAATGATCCATCCTGAGGGTGTCCAGAAGGCCCATTGCTGGCCCAGGTTTGTTACAGCCCCAGACAGCATAATGTAGAGCTCCCCCATAGTGTTAGCAGTCACCAGCATGTGTAGACATTTATCCTGTCTGTCAACCACAAGGGAAGGATCAGACCCATGACAGACAGGGTAATAGCTTGTGGATGGGTTGTGAGGTGGGAAGGGTGATTTCATGGAAACTAAGAAGCCATTTTGTTTCAGGAATGCTTCACCAACTTGCTAGCTGAACCTTACAAATTCATAGCTTCTTGGTGCACCAAGCACAGTCTCTAGACACCATTATTAAAAGTGGGAGAATAATCAAGCAGCCTTACCAAGCAGTTAGACTCCGTATCAGGAAGTTTAATAGAGCCTTTCTTGAGAGAGTATTTTGATAAGATGTAGGAAAAGGGGTCCAGAAATGAAATAACTGTCGCAAAGGCAACTATTGTTTACTTGCTGTTTTTCATGAGTTCTGCCTAGACACAAGGTGGGGGAAGGTGCTCACTGGCTCTCCGGCTTCCTCTAACCTACAAGAGGAACCTCTCCATTTCTCCTCCTCCTCCTTCTCCTGCCCTCCTCTTCCTCCTCCTCCTTCTCCTCCTCCTCCTTCTTTGGCTTCCTCTATCCTACAAGAGGAACCTCTCCATTTCTCCTCCCCCCCCCTCCTCCTCCTTCTTCTTCTTCATCTTCTTCTTCTTCTATGTATTAGTATCTTTTATTTTTTAAAAATAAATCTTTATTGTTCAGATTATTACATGTTCCTCTTTTTTCCCCCCATAGCTCCCCTCTACCTGATTCTTCACCCAACCCCATGCCCTTACTCCCCACCACTGTCTTCATCTATAGGTTTAAGACTTTAGTCCAATCTCTTCCTGCACCCTTCACATCCCTTTTCTCCTGAGAATTGTCAGTCTACTCTCTTTCTATGCCCCTGATTCTATTATACTCATCAGTTTATTCTGTTCATCAGATTTTTTTTATTCACTTCATTTTTAGATTCACTTGTTGATAGGCATGTATTTGTCATCATTTTGTTCATAATTTTTATCTTTACCTTTTTCTTCTTCTTCCTCTTCTTAAAGAATACCCTTCAGTATTTCATATAATCCTGATTTGGTGGTGATGAACTCCTTCAGCTTTTTCTTTTCTGTGAAGCTCTTTATCTGACCTTTAATTCTAAATGATACCTTTGCTGGGTAGAGTAATCTTGGTTGTAGGTTCTTGCTGTTCATCACTTTGAATATTTCTGGCCACTCCCTTCTGGCCTGCATAGTTTCTGTTGAGAAATCAGCTGACAGTCGTATGGGTACTCCCTTGAAGGTAAGTAACTGTTTTTCTCTTATTGTTTTCAAGATTCTCTCTTTGTCTTTTGCTTATGGCATTTTAATTATGATGTGTCTTGATGTGGTCCTCTTTGGATCCCTCTTGTTTGGGGTTCTCTGCATTGCTGGCACCCAATAATTCAAATGTTGGTACACTTAAAGTTGTCCTAGAGGTTCCTTATACTATCTTAATATTTTTGGATTCTTTTTTCTTTTTGGTTTTCTGGTTGGGTGTTTTTTGTTTCCTCATAATTCAAATCTTTGGTTTGATTCTTGGGGTCCTTTGGTCTAATGTTGAATTTCTGTATATTCTTTATTTCAGACAGTGTATGCTTAATTTCTGACTGGTCCTTTTCCATTTTACTGGCGTTCTCATTAAGATCCTTAAAGGTCTCACTAAGTTCCTCAGAGGTTTTTAGAAGATTCTTGAGTAATCTTATAAATGTGGTTTTGAACTCTATGTCCAGTAGTTTTCTTTTCTGTATTTCTTTCATTCATGACATGTTTCTTTGTCTCTGCATTTTGGCTGCTTTCCTGTGTTGATGGGGTGGTTTTCTGTGGTAGGTGACCCATAGGGCTCATGGTTCAGCCTTCCTATCACCTGAGGTGGACCCTCTTGGTGCACCCCTTTGTGGGCTGAGTGCAAAGTATTGTTGTAGTTAAGTCTTGATTACTGTTGGTACACTGGGAGGAATTGTCCTCCAGGCCAATTGGTTGTGAGGACCTGCTGTGTCTATAATGGAAGAACTGCTGTGCTGGAGATACCTTTATGGAGCAGGACTTGTTTTAGTGGGGCTTTGGTGCTCACTGAGTCTGCCTCTTGAATGTGTCACTTATGGATATGAGGAGTTGAAATCTGGTGTCATCTCACACTGACCACTATGTACACTGGCTTCTGGATCTCCAATGGGGTTCAGGTCAGCTACTGTCTGAGGCCACCCAGCAGGAGATATAGCAAGATCTGCAGATTTCTCCTCTTTGCTTGGGGTTTGGAAGTTTTGGAACTGTCTGACCAGAGCTGCAGTTTGTTAGGTTAAGCTGCAATAGGGCAGGCCATTTATATGCAAAAGCTGCTGCGCAGAGCTTGGGTGGGTTTGTAAATTGTGTGGGGCGGGGTCTCATGGAATCACTAGGCTAGGGCATGGTAAACAGTGATGGCTGCCAGTCAGCCGTCTCTGCATCTCCGAGTTTCCATGTCCCCATATCCCATGCCCTAGTGCAGTAAACAATGATTCCTGTGCGCACCTCTGCCAGAAAGCCACCCTCACTTTCTGACTTGATGATAGATAGTCCAGTTTCTCCCAGTAGGAGTCTGGGTCCCCAGAGTCTTGCTGGAAACTGGAGTTCAGAGTAAGCAGGAGCTTGTGTCTCCCTTTGGGTTGAAAAAAACAGCGCACCCAGTCACCAACTACCAGCCCGATTTGCACAAGCCTGATTACCTCAGCTTTTCCAAGCTTGTGCACATCTCAATGCTCTTTTCTCTTTCCTTCTAGTTGCAGAACTTCTACTCAGCCAGCTTTCCTGTGGTTCTGGGTGACAGATGTTTTGTCTTTTAATTGCAGTTCTGGTGTGGTTGTGAGAGGCAGCACATACAGGTGCATACCTTATGCCACCATCTTAGTTCTTTTTTGAACCTCTCCATTTTATAATGGGCAACAGGTTCAGACTGTGGTTGAGACTTTCAGTGTCTCTCTCCTGTCAGCCCTGTGGAGGCACAGCTACCCCCACCTACACTGTTAATGACCAAATGAAGTAATGAATAAATGCTGACCTTGGATTATGCTGTGAAGAGCATGGCCATAGAGTCTGGCAGTAGCTCTAGAAAAGAATGAAACCCAGGGAAAAGAAGTAAATAAAAACAGAGGGCAAGAAAGGAGGCCAAATAGAAAATTTTGAAGAGTTAGATTCTCTTACAAAGAGTAACATTTGAAATGCATGGCCCACTGGGTAGGATTAATCATAAAAATCACAAATCTACTGTCAGTGAGCTCTGGTGAATGTAGGTGGACAGGGTTTGAGTACAATCTGTTTTATGGAGTTTGCACAGTTCTGTTACTTAACCTCATGCTAACAAGAATAACATTAAGGCACAGTATAGAGGAAATACATATCCTACTTCAAGATCAACTAGTAAAAAAATTTGCTGTGTCCCTCTAGAGATGTCAAAAATTAAATAATGGGATCAGAATTTCCTTGATTCTTCTGTGAAAGACAGCTTTTCTTAATCACTGATATATTTTGATCTAAGGAGTCCAAACTGATTATGAAGATACCTCAAAAGTATGTAATCAATACAAAGACCTTTTAAAAATATACACAGGCAAGATAGGTTTATCTATAATTATCTCAGAACCAGAATAATAATAAAATCATTTTTACATATAAGAGAAAGCACAAGAAATAACCTTCCTTTGGTTAGTTCACAATATAAATCAGACTGCTTTCTCTTCCCCTACTTTCGTAAAGACTGCCCCATGGTGCAATTGGAATTACATGACATGGGAGAATAGTAACCTTCAATATTGATGTCATCATTGTTTGTGAATCAAGTCATAGCTCTAAACCCAGGAAGCATCTGCAACATACAACATTCCTTTCAACTTCTGAAGCTTCAAGGCCTAAAGCCAAAAGGTGATGAGTAACCTAAAAAATATTTTCTTCTCTTTCTTTAAAAAAATTATTTTGGGAAAGAGGGTGAAACAAAAGTAATTTGCACCACCTTACAAAAGAGTTGAAGAGTAATCCTTATCATGCCAGCTTTTAATCTCATTTTTTGTAACCTGTCTTTTCTTCCAGAAATTTTTTCATGCCTGAAATCTATCTCATTTTAGCACTGTTACCCAAAGGCCCTATGTTCAACTCTGGAGCTAAAGGCATTCCTAGTACACACGCTTTTCATTATTGCTTAAATTTCTTTTCTGCTGACCATGATTGCACATCAACTTGCCAACAATCTCTACTCGGGAGAGAGATTCAATTCTTTTTAAGAAGAAAAATTATTGGGTACTTTATTTCTCCATGCAGCTCTTATAATACAAATATGTTCAATGCATTCAGCAAGTGACTCATTTTCCTTAATGTCTTTCAGATACTGGCATGCACATCCCCAGCATTTCCATTTCTACCATCCAAAGCAGAAAAGATAAAATAAGGTTATATGTTACCCAAGCCTATATATGATTATATGAGGGAGGTGCCATATAAGTGTGTCTGGTAGAACAAGCTGGCCAAGGAGCAGGAGGCACAGGGTTGGCATCAGACTGTCCTAGATATACTTTCTACCAAATTACTTAGCCTGAAGGAGCTTCAGTCTTTTTGTCTATAAAATGGAAATACCACCATGTAGATGATCCCAAGGTTCAGTGAGGAGTAAGTGAGATAACGTCAGTGCCTGGCATATAGCCCATATTCAACAAATACTTTCCTTTTGCTCCTTCTCCAACCTCTCTTTGAAAATGTTGCTAAAATACACACAGATGGTAGGAGATCACCAGGTGAGGGGAGTTGTTTTCTATAGTACACATTAGCTGATTCTAGTAGTTTTCTTTCTCTTTTTTTTCCTTTTAAATGACCAAGGTTACATGATCTTCATAAAATCATTCAGTTAATATACATCTATTGATAATCAAAATAACCTCCTATAAAAACATTGGATCCAGCTTACTTTGCATACTTAGGTCTACACTATCTAATTAGAAAATTGCTCAGAGCATTATCTGCTCTTTGCTAGGACCCCATACTTCACCCCAAAGTCATTGCTTTTCACTGAACTCATTTTTAGGAAAAGGATATTAGAATTTAACCTGCTGATTCTTTTTTTAATTATTATTAAATCTTTATTATTCAGATTATTACATTTGTTTCTCTTTTTCCCCCTCCATAGCTCCCCTCTACCCGGCTCCCACCCCTCCCTCCATCCTTACATCCCCCACATTGACTTCATCCATAGGTGTATGATTTTTGTCCAGTCTCTCCCTGCACCCCCACACCCCTTTCCCCCTGAGAAAAAAATTATGAACAACAAATACATATCTATCAACAAATGAATCTAAAAATTAAGTGAATTAAAAAATTTGATCAACAGAATAAACTGGTGAACATAATAGAATCAGGAGCACAGGAAGGGAGTGGACTGATAACCTGCTGATTCTTGACATGTACTCTTAACTTAGATTTTTCCATTCTCCATTATCTATCAGATCTTATGGGAGGTACAGGAGGATACTTTTTTTGATATGTATGCAATATTTCATCTCCCCCCCCAAGACCTTACTAACTTTGAATTCAAAAAATTAATAACTTCCCTTTATCTTTAGGTAACTTTTACAAAAATTCAAAATGATTTTTAAAAGATCTCATACCTCTCTGGCTGGTTGGCTCTGTGGTTAGAGTGTTGGCTTATGTACTGAAGGATCTTGGGTTTGATTCCTGATCAAGGACATATATTTGAATTACAGGTTTGATCCCCAGGGCCAGTCAGGGAGTGAGTCGGAGGCAACCAATCCATGTGTCTCTCTCACATCAATGTCTTTATCTCCCCATTCCTCCCTGCTTTCCACTCTTTTTAAAAATCAATGGAAAAATATTCTTGGGTGGTTATTAATAGAAACCAACCAAACAAACAAATAAAAAAATACAGAATAAAAAGGAAAGAATATTTGCTGTGAGTACATACTAAAAAACAATAATTGTGTCCATTTGCTCCACTATTCTAAAGACACTGTATCCACTAGCAATACAAATGGGTATGCACTTACACCTTTCTAGCTATTTGTGTATCAGGTTACACAGCAAGTATGTTCCCAAAAAGACATATATAAGTCAAACTTTAATAGAATTACATGTCACATTTGTTAACCGGTTAAACATTATGCTTTTATTTTCATTTATAATTTCTTTTCAATTAAAATTTTATCATTTCATGTATAGCTATAAAATAAGTTTATTCTATTATGTGCATATTGGAATGAACTACAGAAACTTCTATTTTAGAGGTAAATTTATTGGCCTGATGGTGTAGAATAAAAGAAAGAGTCTAATAGAATAGAATAAGAGAGAAACTACTTTCAGAATAAGAATAATCATACCCTAAGTTCAATGGGTCAGTAATTACCTCTTATAGTACAACTAGAGGCCCGGTTGGTGTGGGAAGGGTGTCCCTCAGCCCAGCCTGCACCCTCTCCAATCTGGGACATCCCTCTCACAATCCAGGAATGCTGGCTCCCAACTGCTCCCCTGCTGGCCTTCGTGATTGTTCCTAACCGCTTCTGCCTGCCAGCCTGATTACCCCCTAGTCACTCCCCTGCCAGCCTGATTGATGCCTAACTGCTCCCCTGCCAGCCTGTTTGCCCCTAACTGCCCTCTCCTGCAGGCCTGGTCACCCCTAACTACCTTCCCCTGCAGGCCTGGTCACCCCTAACTGCCCTCCTTGCAGGCTTGGTCCCTCCAACTGCTCTCCCCTGCAGGCCTGGGTCCTCTCCCCAAACTACCCTTCCCTGCAGTCCCAGTCACCCCCAACTTCCCTCCTGTGCTGACCTGGTCACCCCTAACTGCCCTCCCCTGCAGGCTTGATCACCCCCAACTGCCCTCCCTTGTAGGCCTGCTCCCTCCCAACCTCCCTCCCCTGCTGGCCATCTTATGTCCACATGGGGGCAGCCATCTTGGGTGTTGGAGTAATGGTAAATCTGCATATTACTCTTTGATTAGACAGGATAGAGGCATGATGCATGGGTGGGGGCCAACTGGTTTGCCCTTTAGGGTGTTTCAGATCAGGGTGGGATTTCTCTTGAGGCATGGGGTGGCCTGGGCGAGGGGCCTATGGTGGTTTGCAGGCTGGCAAACCCCCCAGTGACCCAAGTGGAGGCCCTGGTATCTGGGATTTATTTATTTTCTATAATTAAAACTTTGTACCCTTGAGCAGAGCCAAGCCTCCTACTTGCTCCGTGACTGCAGCCATTTTTGTTGGGATTTATTTATCTTCTATAATTGAAACTTTGTAGCCTTGCGTGGAGGCCTGGGTTAGCCAGGGTGTGCAGAAAGCTTGGCTTCCTCCATTGCCGGGAAAGCCCAAGCCTCCTGCTTGCCCATGGCCGCAGCCATCTTAATTGGGTTAATTTGTATACTTGCTCCTGATTGGCTTGTGGGTATAGCAGCACAATGTTTAATTTGCATATTACTTTTATTAGATAGGATTTTCTTAAGACAAGTAATGATATGCAAATGAATAGATACTATCTTGCTTATTCATTTCAAAACTCAAAGTATTTCTTCACAAAACTAACATGCAATTTGTGGGTGTTTTTTTTTTTTCTATGTGTGCTTTGCATTTTTTAAAAATCAGTATTCTCTCTTTTATTATACTTCATCAGACCATCCTAGGTATACTTACTACCAAATTACTTTCTACCAAATTTCATTTTTCCTCCTACTCATACCAAGAAAACAAAATATTTTAAAGACAAAAACTGTGATATAAGCTTTATGGCTTGTTTTATGGCATAACCCCAATCATTAATTTCCTGCTCACCTGGCGCCAAAAGTGGTCAAATCTGGCACACATGTGAAAAATAAATGGAATGAGTTTCCATTTCTTTCTTCATCTGAGAAATAAAAGTGTTGAATCAGGGAAGTACTTCAGGCTCCAGGGCAAGAGGACATGAAATAATGTAAATGTCTCCCAGGCCCATTTTCCAGACCTCTGAGTGTTGATCTAGTGGAGCCTTTGAGAGAGTCTGGTGAGAAAGATCATGTACTATGTCTTTGAGGAAATAAACCCACATCTCAAGGTTAGAGGTCTGAACATTTCCAGGAAAAATACACCTTTCTGGATGCCAGGTAAAGGGAACTCTATTCAAGAAAACACACATCTTGCACCAAGTGGCTACTGCCTTTGTCCTTTGGTTTCTTATATGGATCCTGTGACTGCCTGAATTTCAAGTAGGGAAGAATTGAGGTTTCAAGACTGGTGATCAATTGCTGTAATTTATTTTATTTTTTATAGATTTCAGAGAGAGGCAGGAAGAGGGAAAGAGAGAGGAGAGAGAGAGAGAGAGAAACATCGATGAGAGAGGAAAATTGATCATCTGCCTCCTGAATGCCCCCTTACTGGGGGTTGAGCCCATAACCCGAGCATGTACCCTAACTGGGATTTGGACCCTGACCTCCTGGTTCATGTAATTACACTCAAACCCTGAGCCATACCTGTCGGGTGCTATCATTTATTTTTAAGCAAGCATTTGGATGACTAATGTGTGTCTTAATACTCACTTAGCCAACTCACAGTTACTGACAACAGTATAAGATCAAGCAGGAAGTATCTTCAGATTCTATTTTGTTGGGACATAGTCACATGGATGATGGTAATGTGTGTGTATTTTATTGATTGAAAGTGAACAAAATCCAAATGTCCTTTGACAGATAAATGGACAAATAAAGTGTGGTTCATACACATAATAAAATACTGTTTAATCTTAAAAAGAAAGGATGCATACTATAGTATGAATGAACCTGAGAAAATTATGCTAAGTGAAATGATAAAGCTGTCACAAAAGGACAAATACTGAAAGTAGAAAAGTGGATGCCAATGCTGAGAAAAGGGGAAATGGGGGTTTATTGTTTAATGGGGGTAGAATTTCAGTTACAAGATGAAAAAGCTCTGGAGATTACTTGCTTAACAGTGTAGATATACTTCATTCTACTGAACTGTAGTAAAATGTTACATGCATTTCACCACAATAAAAAATTTTTAAAAATACTGTTGATGGTCAAAATATAAATACCATAAGAGAACAAAATAAAAAAAGAGGACAAGAAAGAACTTCTAGCCTGGATTCTCTACAAAGTATCTAAATTATAAGGAGGACTCAAATGGCAAATTATTCTGAGTATTCCATTTGAGATGTGGGGGCAATTAACTCGCTTGTGTATTTAGTCAAAACTCTTATTTTAATGGTTTTCTCCAGAGGGGAATGGCTCTGTACTCAATCAGGTTTGAATAAAGATTCCAGCAATATTTCATTTCATCTAATGCTCTTTTGGTGTTTTCCCAATCTTTTGATTCCTTGAAGTATTTAACCATGCTTGCTCTTAACCTCAAAAGCTGGATTACAGTATATACAAATGCCCTTTGGAGAAGCTCACTGAGGTAGGCTGCAGTTAGTGTATGCTACCCTTCCTATTTGGGTAGAGGGCTATGTGTAGGCAAATATCACAGCATTTGTACCACATGGGCAGTTTCATGCTGGATATTGGAGAACTCAAACCAGTCACTACAACTGTCTTCCAAGTGCCATGTGTTAAAGCTTTTCACAGCCTCTTATATGCTGGAAGATGCAGTTGTTCGTGAAATCACTATGCATGATGCCTCAAATCAGTTGGACTGCAAAGAATTTTTTCATATTTGAAGATAGAACAATAGATAATGCATATTTTTTAGCACACACCCACACTGCTTCTCTGGCTGCGGTCTGGGACTAATGAGCATCTACGTTTTTTCAATGGACAAACTGCTCGTTCAGCTTAAGATGATATACCGCCAGGACAGTTGATATTCAATTCTCTTAGATAGTCTGCAGAGTTGATTCTGTTATTAATATAGCAACTCACTGAATGCACACAGTCTGTTTTAACTCAAAATACGATCTAAAAGACAATCCTACCATTGAAAATATGGAAGAGAGAAAGAAATTTCTTTTCTTTTCTCTCCACATAAATAGTAAGGTTTCTCCTTCAAACTGTAACATGTACAAATAAGGAAATTTTATAAGCAGGGACTGTTCTCTGACCATGGTTAAGCACAGATCTGTGTAAAATTATTTCCTCTTCTTAGGAAATACTTTATTAGCATGGGTGAAAAGATCCTTTACTTTTCACATTATTAACTAAAGAAAAGCTTTAGGTTTTCACATTCCTCACAGTTAAGATAAAAACTGACTCTTGGAATCTACCCCAAAACCTCAATTTCCTGCTCTGTAAGAAGATTTACCTCGGAGAGTGAAGAGATTCTAACTTCTGCCAAAGTAAAGGTCTTTGTGTGAAATCAATCAGATCTGAGCAACCCATAACTCTATTTGATGTGCCACATAGTCAAAGATGCAACACAAGAAATATTAATACTTTTCTGGCTGATCTCCTACCAATGCACTCAGAACAGGCATACCTCATTTTATTATGCATTGTAGATAGTGGTTTTTGTTTTTTGGTGGTTTTTTTTTTTTTTTTTTTTTTTTACAAATTTAAAGTCTGTGGCAACCCTGTATCAATCAAGTCTTTTGTCATCATTTGTTCAACATTTGCTGACGACTTCTTGTCTCTGTGGTGCATTTTGATAATTCTGACAATATTTCAAAGTTGCTTGCTATGATTATATTGGTTATGGTGATCTCTGATCAGTGATCTTGAATGTTTCTATTGTAATTGTTTTGGAGTGTCGCTAAACCACACCCATATAACTCAACAAACTTTCTCGATAAATGTGTGTGTTTTGTTTGCACCATCAACCAGATATCCTCACCTCTTTCCCTCTCTTCATGCCCCCTATTCCCTGAGACACAATATTAAAGTTAGGCCAATTAATAACTTTACAATGGCCTCTAAGTATTCAAGTGAAAGGAAGAGTCACACGTCTTTCATTTTAAATCAAATGCTAGAAATGCTTATGCTTAATGAGGAAGGCATGTTGAAAGGTGAGATATACCAGTCACGAAGTTATGGGTGCAAAGGAAAAGTTACTGAGGGAAATTAATTAAAAGTGCTACTCACTGAACACAAATGATAAGAAAGTGAAAAAGCCTCATTGCTGATAAGGAGAAAGTTTTATTGTTCTGGATAGAAGATCAAACCAGCTATAACATTCCCCAAATAGGGGCTTAATCACAAGGAACAACAATAGCCTGCAATTATTGGAATCAAGAGTTTAGGTCAGTGGTTAGCAAACTCATTAGTCTACAGAGCAGCAAATGGCGGCTTGCGAGCAGCATGTGGCTCTTGAGTCACAATTTGCCAACCACTGCCCTAACCCAAAGCCTAATTCCGAGCAAAGCCATAACTATCTTCAATGCTATAAAGGCCAGGAGAGATAAGGAAGCTGCAGTAGAAAAGTTTAAGCTAATAGAGATTGGTTCCTGAAATTTAAGGAAAGAAGCTATCTCCATAACATAAAGATTCAAGGTGAAGCAGCAAGTGCTGATATAGAAGCTGTAGCAAGTTATCCGGAAGACCTAGCTAAGATAATTCAGGAAGGTGGCTATACTAAACAACCGAGCTTCAATGTGGATGAAACAACCTTACACTGGAACAAAATGGCACCTAGGACTTTTATAGCTAGAAAGGAGAAGCCAATGTCTGGCTTCCTAGCTTCAAAAAACAGGCTGACTCTCCTGTTAGAGGCTAATGTAGCTAGTAAGTTGAGGCCAATGCTCAGGTTCCATAGCAAAAATCATAGAACCCTTAAGAATTATTCTAAGTCTACTTTGCCTGTGGTCTATAAATGAAACAACAAAACCTGGATGAGAGCACATGTGTTTACCACATGTTTTACTGAATATTTTAAACCCATTGTTAAGAATTACTGCTCAGAAAAAAAGATTCCTTTCAAAAGATGACTGTTCATTGACAACTGACCTGGTCACCCAAGAGCTCTGTTAAAGATGTACAAGATTAATGTTGTTTTTATGTCCATTAATATAACATCCATTCTGCATCCCATGGATCAAGGGGTAATTTTGACTCTTGCATCTACTTAAGAATATATTTTGTAAGGCTATAGCTGTCATAGGCAGTGATTCTTCTGATGGATTTGGGCAAAGTATATTGAAAACCTTCTGGAAAGGATCCCCCATTCTAGATGCCATTAAGAACATTTGTGACTCATGGGAATAGGGAACATTAACAGACATTGGGAAGAAGGTGATTCCAACCTTCATGGATGGCTTTGAGGGGTTCAAGAATTCAGAGGAGGAAGTAACTGCAGAAATAACAAGAAAACTAGAATTAGAAATAAAGCCTGGAGTTGTGACTAAATTGCTGTAATTTCATAATAAAACTTAAGTGGGCCCAGCTGGCATGGCTAAGTGGTTGAGCTTCGACCAGAAGGTCACAGTTCGATTCTTGGTCAGGGCACAGCCTAGATTGTGGGCTATATCCCCAGTGTGGGGGATGCAGGAGGCAGCCAATCAATGATTCTCTCTCATCATTGATGGTTCTCTCTCTCCTTTCCTCTTTGAAATCAATAAAAAGCTATTTAAAAAACAAACAAACCCTTAAACAGACGAGGAGTTGCTTTTTATGAGCAAAAAACGTAACTATTTAGATGGCATCTACACCTGCTGAAGATGCTGTGAGGATTGTTGAAATAACAACAAAGGATTTCGAATAGTACATAAACTCGCTGATAAAGTAGGTGCAGGTTTTGAGAAGATTGATTCCAATTTTCAAAGATGTTTTGTGGATAAAATGCTATCAAACACTATCACCTGCTACAGAGAAATTGCTCCTGAAAGGAAGAGTCATTTGATGCAGCAAACATTAATGTCATCTTATTTTAAGAAATTGCCACCCCAACCTTCAGCAATCACCACACTGATCAGACAGCAGCCATCAACAGGGAGGCAACACTTTTCACCAGCAGAATGATTATGCTTCACTGAATGCTCAGGTGATGATTAGCAATTTTAAAAATATTTTTAAATAAAGGTATGTATATTTTTAGATATAATGCTATTGCACACTTTAATAGACTAAGCATAGTATAAACCTTAGTTTTATATACACTGGCAACAAAAAGTTCATGTGACTTGCCTCATTGTGATATTCACTTTATTAATGTAGTCTGGCACCAATCCTGCAATATCTCCAAGTATGCCTGTAAAGTATGATTTATGGAACACTGTCACAGAAGTGAGATTTCCAGAGAAAAATGTTTAAAATATATTTTAGGTGCTTTTTAAAAAATTGTCTTTTTTAATTTGGTATACATTCAATCTTTAAAGCTTAGTGTAAGGGCAAAAGTTCATGCTTTTTAGATGATACAATGTCATCATGAATATTAGTTCTGACGTTAATGGAGAAAAATTGAAAACAGAGGTCCCTTCATTAAGTAGCCTCAAAATAATGTGCCTCGGAACTAAGCAGAACAAAAACTAAGTTCTCCTTGCTTGATTCGTATCTAAGAACACAGTAACCCAAACATACTGGACTCAGAGAAAAGAAATAGTTCAATGGAAACAAACATGGAGTTCAGAAATAAACCCAAATCCAAGTAGAAATTTGGATCTCACAGTCAGTGGGAAAAAGATTAGTTATTCTTTGGTGGTGGCAGCATTGAGGAGCCACTTGGGAGAAGAACTAAAGCTAGATCCCTCTTAGATTAAACTTCAAAATAAACTTCAGATGGATCAAATATTACAACACAAGCAAGTTAAGCTCTGAAAGTACTAGAATAAAACACAAAAAAACTTTTTAATATGTAATATTCAAATGGGGAAAACTCCTAAAAACACGACTCTAAAGGCAGAAATATAAAAGGAGAGATTCTAAATTTGATCAATATAAATTTCTAGTGAAATATCTCCACAAAATCCAAAGATATGCTGGACAAATATTTATAACAACTATGAGAGAAAGTTAATTCCTTAATTTAAAAAAAAGTATAAGTTTTTTATTAATCCTCACTTGAGGATATGTGTATTTTGTGATTTTTTAACTGAATTTTAGAGAATGGAAGGGAGGGAGAGAGGGAAAAGGGTAAGGGAGATTAGGGGGGGGGAGAGAGAGAGAGAGAGAGAGAGAGAGAGAGAGAGAGAGAGAGAGAGGTCAATTGCCATCCATACACATCCTGACCAAGGACCCTTCAATGGTAGTTTAAAAACAAAGAACGCTCCCAGGAGTAATTCCACAAGGACTCAGTCTGCTTAGGCCAGGGCAGCCTTGCCTGTCCTCAGCCCTGGGAGGGTGCTTCAGGGATGGAATTGAGGAATGGGGGCTGGGAGGGGTCAGCTGCAGTGCTGGTTAGAAGAGGACAGCAGTCATGGCCATGCTGGAACCAGGCCGCTCCAGGACTGAGGCCAAACCAGGCGGTGCTCCTTCCTACCCATCCCAAAATGCCTGGAGGTCAAGTCCCCCAATGAGATTCTCCTCTCCTTCTATGTACAACTGCACAATCTGTGGCAGGTTTACTTTCCTCACATCATGACACTATGAATCCCTGGAATTAGTCAAGGTTTTTGGGACAAGCAAGGGAGAGTGGGAGAGAAGACGGAGTCAGAGGAAAGGACAGAATCCGTTGAGTGAGACAGAATGTAGCATTGGTGTTGGTGGAATGCTAAAATTCCATATGTTAAAATCTGTCTCCCCATAACCATGATCCCTAAATGCAGTTCAAATGTGGAAAATAGTAAAAGTCACAGACAAACCCAGGTGCACCATGGGTCCGGAACTTTATTAGTGAACTTTCTTAGCCATCTCTAGTGAGTTAAACCAAACCCATGGAGCTTAATTTCCTCTCCTGTAAAACAGCGATAATAATACCCATTGGAGAGTTGTGAAGAGTAAATGTGAAAACATATAAGGCACTTGCCCTATTCCTGGCCAATAGTAGTTAATAAACAAAGAGTACCCAAATTCCCAACTGTCATCTCACCTTGAAGCTACTGGCTTCTAAATCCAGTAATTCTATAAATCCAAGTAAGGTTGAGGCCAAGACCCAAACATGCTAATTTGTCACTAAGAAAGAAAATCCTTTATAAAAGGCAGGACAAGATTTCCCTTCTTTGTGACAGCTAATTTTCTTTGGACTGAAATTAGGTAGTAACTAATGAATTATAAGTGAGGATTTATTTGAATGGCCAAAAATGGGGTGACAAATTTCCAAAAGAAAGGAAAAATATATTCAATAACAGAATTGTAATCATTACATCACAGAAATCTGTGTTAATAAAGAGATACATAAAAAAGAGATAATAATAAATAAAAGAAGTTAAGTTGAGATAGAGAAGGAGGAATGGAGGAGATGATTATTGAGAAGCTACTATGGATATCAGATACCTATCAGGTTCTTTCACGTGCAGTATTTAATTCAATCCACATATTAACATTAAGAAAAACATGCTGTCTTCAATTTTACAGGTAAGAAAACCAAGCTTCAAAAACCTGCTTAAAAAAACTGCGTCAGCCCTGGCCAGTGTGACTCAGTTGGTTGCAAGCAAAAGGTTGCACCAAAAGATTACAGCTTTGAATCCTGGTCAGGACATATACCCAGGTTGCGGGTTCAGTCCTAGATTGGGGCTTGCATGGAAGGCAATCAATTGGTTTTTCTCTCTTGTATCGATGTTTCTCAATTTTTTCCCTCTCCTTTCCTTTCTCTAAATAAAAAGTAAAAAAGGATAACATAAAAAAAGGCATGTTCAGGCATAAATCTGGATCTAAATGTGAGTCACTTGGACTCAGTTTCCTTCTCTATGCAAATGGATTTATTCTAGAAACATTAGTATATATTCTTCTAGATGTCCTTTAATAAGACAGTTTCAACATAATTCTGTTAAGATGAAATTATTCTTTCTTAAGAGTCATCTGTACTATAATGATCAATTCTATTTAAATTCTATAACCACAACAAAGAAAAAGAAAGTAAACTCAAAATGCTTAAATTGAAACTGCTTAAAAAATATGTATTACTTCTTGCCGAGATCGGTTTGGCTCAGTGGATAGAGCGTCGGCCTGCGGACTGAAAGGTCCCAGGTTCGATTCCGGTCAGGGGCATGTACCTTGATTGTGGGCGAATCCCCAGTAGGGGACGTGCAGGAGGCGATGTTTCTGACTTTCTATCCCTCTCCCTTCCTCTCTGTAAAAAAATCAATAAAATATATTTTTTAAAAAAAGTATTACTTCTAGAATCAGGAGAAAACATAAATTTATATTATATGAAAAGAAAATCCACTTCAAATAAATTTTATGTTAGTTAGAGAATATCTTGAACCTCAAGGTCAAAATTATAAAATACACTCAAAATCTCAAAAACTTGACAGCTGCTTCTGTTTGAAGTATTAGATTTAGCCCAACTCGAAAGCATGAATAATTCCATGAGGATATTCTAGCATGTCCACATTTACAGGACTTGAAGAGTATCTGTCAGTCCCCTAGAAGGAAGGAGTCCTTGATGTAATTTGTCTTAGAGCCATTAAAGTGTGACTTTCCAGGACTGGGGACTTGGGCTGAGGAGAAAGGTCCAGATCTCGCAGAATGGGATGTTAAGTATTCAAAGTGGTACAGACAAAGACCATGTACTTCAAACACTAGACAAGCCTGGAAGGCACCCTGAAGAAAATCTTGACAGAAAATTTCACACGGTGGGACACACTACTCCTGATTTCTGGTGACAAAATGACTCGGGAATTGAGTGAGGTGGGTAGGACACTGAGACTCTTACGAAGGACAGGGCATTTGCTGGTTGCCTTCCAGGCTACAAATTCACTTAAGCTAAATTTAGAAAACATGTTGAGAGATTACAATATGCCATCTATTGCTGAAAATGGCAAAAAGTCTAGGAAAAAGGCAAATGCAAAAATGTTAAGTCTGCAGATTAACAAACTACTACACATCATGCTTTCACAAAGTGAGGTGTACATGGGCCTCCAATCCAAGGTGCTGAGCCACAGGTCTTGAGAGAAATAATATGCACACAGCATCACTTTTCCAGACTCCTCTCAAGCATCAGTATTGCATTCCATCGGTATTAGGAAGTCTTTGGTTTCTACTAAGAAATATCTCATAAATCGTAGTAATAAATATTTCAAAAATACATTATTTGTAAATATATTTTTAAATTACCAAAGCAAATGAATTAGTATAAAAAATGATTAGAACGTCACCACCACCCACAAAACAACACTATGAAATCACCCAGAGTTTGATCCAGTGATAATGACAAAAAGTCCCAGATTTTTCAAATGTATTAGCACTCTTGATAACATCACCAATTACTGCTTTGCCATTCAACAATCCTGATGTAGAAGCTGGAAAAGAATCAAGGTGAGGCAATGCTTACACTGAGGATACTTATGCTGAGACAGGTGGCATGGGACTTCTGTTTATATAAGTAAACACCATCATTTAAAACTAATAATTTTATATTCTGGCAAAATATATAACACAAAATTTACCATTTTAACCATTTTGACTATGTAGTGTTGACATTAAATTCATTCAACAATAGTTACAATAATGTGTAACTTTAACCACCATACTTTTAATCTTTTCCAAATGAAATTCTGTACACATTAAACAATAATTCCCCTTTTCCATCTCCCCCTCATCCCTTAGCAACTGCCATTTTGCTTTCTATACCTATGAATTTAACTACTTTAGAAACTTCATTAAGTGAAATCATGCAATATTTGTCCTTTTGTGACTGGCTTATTTCACTTAGAAATAATGTCTTCAAAGCTCTTCCTATTGTAGCATGTGTCAGAATTTCCTTCCTTTTTAAGGTTGAATAATATCTCATTATATAATTATATATGTCATATTTTATTTATCCAGGCACTCAGAGGTGAACATTTGGGTTGCTTCCATCTTTTAGCTATTGTGAATAATGCTGCTATGAACATGGATGCACCCAAAACTCTGCTTTCACTTGTCTAGGGTATATATCCAGAAGCAGATTTGTTAGATCATATGGTAATTATGTTTGATTTTTTTTAGATATTTCCAATCATATTCTGCAGCATTGTACCATTTTACATTCCCATCAGTAATGCACAAGGGTTCCAATGTCTCCACATCCTCATCAGCACTTCTGTGCTTGCCTAAGTGTACTCCCTCCCTTCCTTTCTTCCAGTAGCCACCTTAATGAGTGTGAGGTACTATCTGATTATGGTTTTGAAAAATTTGAATATTTTTAAGCATTTTCTAAGCAATCAACTATGTTGAGATCATAACAGAGTTTGACCTGTTTTTAATCAAAATTTCCCTAGGCTTTTATATTTAAATATGGATAGCACAGCAAACATCTGTGGTCGCCCACCACAAGCCAGGTTCCTGGTAAATCAATACAGGCTCAGTGCTAAACATGATGGGATCATGGTACTCATTGTCTATGTCAGTGGTCGGCAAACTCATTAGTCAATAGAGCGGCAAATCGTGGCTTGTGAGCCGTGGCTTGCTAACCACTGGTCTATGTTATACAGAGTGAATCAAGCACAGGAATCCACACTTACGATCTTTCAGGTTAAGTACAAGATTAGAAAGTGTGCACACAGTCTAAAGGGAAACAGCAACACTCAGCAATGCTGGTTTGGTAGAAAAGATGTTTGACAAGTATAATTTTTAAATATAGCTAGCCAGAGGCAAAACTGGACAGTAGAAAATATTTTGAATTTTGTGTCTAAACTCCATGTTCTTCTTGCTCATTTTCTTGCTAAAGCCCTATCACCATGGAGCCAGGTGCCCCATGAAGGCACCAGTTAAAATGTACAACGTAATGGTTTTTAGTGTATTCACATGGTTGTACAACTATCATGACAGTTAATTTTAGAACATTTTATCATCCTACAATGAAACTCTATGCCCATTAGCAATCACTTGAAATTTTCCCTAATTTCCTCAGCCCTACGCAACCAACAGTCTACTTTCCAGACTACAGATTAATTTATTTTGGACATTTCACATAAATGGAATTATATGTGATCCTCTGTGATTGTTTTTTTTCAATTAGCATAATGTTTTCAAAATAAATCCACACTGTAGTATATATCAGTGCCTTATTCCTTTTTAAAAGTTTTTTTTTTATTAATTTCAGAGAGGAAGACAGAGTGAATGATAGGAACATCAATGATGAGAGAGAATCATTAATTGGCTGCCTCTTTCACCCCCCTACTGGGGATGGGAAATTGAACCTGTGGCCTTCTGGTTCATAAGTTGATGCTCAACCACTGAGCCACACTGAGCCACATTCCTTTTTATTGCCAAATATTCCATTGTATAGATGTACCACATTCTGTTAATCCATTCATTTGGGCTATTTCCATATTTTGGTAACCATGAAAAATGTTGCTATCAACACTCATTTACAAGTTTTGGGCTGGGTTTCATTTGTATACTAAGAGAAGATGAGTAGAGAGGAATATCTTAGATTCAAATGACACACAATTCCAGTACTGGGACTTCAACAAAATACTCAAGATTGGGCAACATATTTCAACAATATTCTAGCCTCCAATAAATCTTTCTAAAAATGCCAACTTTCTAAGCCTTCAAACTTCTATATCATAGTTCTGTCAATATTATCATTCATTCTATAAATATTATAACTGTGTGCCAAATAATGTGTTAGAATTGAAAGCACAATAATGAACAAGATATACATGGTCTATTAATAGAGCTGAGAGGCACCAAGGAGATTAAGGAAGCACATATTTTAAAAACTTAAAAACACTACATTAAGGAATTACATGGTAATTAGAAGAGAGCTGAACATACAGTTGTCATGGGAAGAGGAAAGTGCCAACTAAAGCTTTATTTATAAAAGAGCATGTCCTTGAAAACAAATTCAGATCTTGACACATAGTTGAAAGAGATAAGAGGGCACATCTCCTTTACAGTCTACTTCAAGCCCAAACTCAAACACTTTAATAAATGTATGAATGTACTCCCTTAGACATAATTTCTAGGAAAGCAAAACACATCTTTCTTCACTACCTTATCTCAGTATTTAATAAGGGGCACAACTGTTTTCTTTTAAATCTATTTCAAATCCTTTATTTAGGTATGTATTTGCCCTCTTAGTTTGTCATAAAAAGAAATATAGATGTGTTTATGGAGTCATTCACTTAATATTAATAACTTATCACAACATTTTTCCACACTATATTCAATTTTTGTTGTGCCTGGAAGCCTTATTTTCCCCAACCTATGAACCATCTTTATGACTCTTTTCAAGGTCTCCAGCCACACTTTTATTTGTACAGCTAAGATTAGATCCTTGGTTACCTAAGGCCTTAAGCCCTGAAAAAATACAAGCTTCTTGTTACTTGACCTTGTATGTTGGTTCTGTGCTTTATACCTACGAGGCCTTCTTGTAACTCTGTTCCAGAAAGGTCCAACTTATATGGTTCAGAAAGAAATCATCTCAATACTTCTTTTAGGAAAAAATGCCATTATCAAGCAAACACAAAATGTATGTCTTCTGAGCATGAATTCAAGTTATGATCATGTACATCTATATACAACAATGTAAGTGTTCTCATATCCTCTACCTATCTGCCCTTGACATTACCTTCTACTATCTTGTTTTCAATGGTGCCGTCAATGGCCACAATTATTCTGACTTAAATCCCTCCCTTCTCTCTAGCCCTATCATTTTCCGTGTTTCCTGTATATCTTCCAGGAACATTTTGAATAAGCACTGGATCTAGCACTGATCACTTTATAACATTTTGTAACATTTTATAACATTTCTTTTATATGACCCATCTTACCCACTCCGCTATGAACATTAATTTCTAATTAAACACACTTTCAAAGTGCTCCCATGAGGTTACCCCTCGAAGAAATAAATGGTGAAAAGGAATTACAGTGGTACCTCGAGATACGAGTGCCCTAACATACGATATTTTTGAGATACGAGCGATTTTTGCTTTGAAATACAAGCAACATTCGGCCAGCTGCACACGACCCACCAGTTTACCGCGACTCAAGTGTCTCATAGTTTCCCAGGCCTCAAGGTTATGGAACGAATTAAACTCGTATCTCGAGGTACCATTGTACTTCTTTGAGGTCCCATGGTGTGATCTCAGCTTTCCTGAGATCTTTGTCAGCTTCCTTGGAGAAACATTGCCAGCTTTCCTAAAATCAGACTAGTTCACTTCTTTCACTTTACCTTAATTTACTGGGTCACTGAGAGACCACGTTAGTTTGACAGAAATTGCTTTTTCAAACCATAGGGGCCCACTTTTCACCCTGGAAGTTGTTTTTGTATCAGTTTTGTAAAACCTGCTACTTCTCCCCACACCATCCCCATTTTCTTTCAGGTCATAAAAACTTTCAGATTTGTCATCCTTTCTCCATGTTACATAGAAATGGCATGGTGCTTCATTTCCAGTTCTACCTTCTCATTACGACTGGTGTTATATGAGGCCTGTTAACCCTGTAACAACATGGATACTGGAGGTGTCAACCCTTGCACCGTGGAAAATCCCTGTACAGGGTATAACTTTTGACTCCCTGAAAACTTAACTACTAATAACCTACTGCTGACCGGAAGCCTACGGATAACATACATATATTTTGTATGTTATGCATTAGATACTGTATTTTATAATAAAGCAAGCTAGAGAAAAAAATATTAAGAAAATCAAAAGGAAGAAAAACTGCATTTATAGTATTAATTGAAAAACACACACACACATTTAAATGGATTCGTGCAGCTCAAACCCTTGTTCAATGGTCTCTTGTACTTCAGTACCCATTGGTGCCTACAGATGTTTAATACAAGCAATTTACTAACACAGCCCTTCACTAACACAGCCATTCGGCAGCTCTCCTAATAATCTTACTTCCTTTCCCCTACTCCCAGACTCCTTTAAAACAAAGAAGTTTTGCTTTTGGGGAGAAAAATAGACAAGTTGACCTATTGCTGTCATTTAAAGCCAACTCCCTCATCTACTAAACAGAGAAAAGACATTTCCCCGTCCTGCTGTGTCTGATGTATTTAAAGAATATTTCCCTTGATGTGTTTTGAAAGTTGCTTCTCATTTCCTGCTTGAGCTTTCCTGACTTTGCTCTGCGGCTCTTTCTTTGTATTCCTCCTTGGCCCTCTGCCATCCCCTACTTGGTTGCAGCTTTCTTGTTCGGGCTCAGCTATTCAAGTAGTTCTTTATTCATGCTGTTGGGTTTCCTCCTACCTTCTCTACCTTAGAATGGCCTCTCATTGTTACCTTTAACTGAATTTCATTAAAGCAGTATTTCTGCACTCTCAGGTCTTCTATTCAATGGTGATGGTGATAACTTCCCTTAAACACCTGAAATTCACTTTTATGATTTCAATTTTATTAATACTGCTGATTTTTATTTATTTTTAAATATATTTTTATTGATTTCAGAGAGGAAGGGAGAGGGAACATCAATGATGGGAGAGAATCACTGATTGGCTGCCTCTTGCATGTCCCCTACTGGAGATGGAGCCTGCAACCGGGGGGGCATGTGCCCTTGAATGGAATCGAACCACGAACTCTTTAGTCCGAAGGCTAATGTTGTATCCATTGAGCCAAACCATTAGGACAATACTGCTGATTTTTAGCCAGTGAAGCGGCTAAGAAATGCTAGCATCTTTCACAATTAGATACTGATCAAATTTCTGCATTTGGGATAGTTAACTGCAAATAGGGCAGCCATCTTCATTGATCCTTCTACGTTCTCCTCCAAAAGAATCCTGCTGTTTCTCTGTAGATTTGTGTGGTTTATAAGGCAGACGAGGGCCAGGAGATCCCTGACACCACCCAGGTCTTCAAGTTTATCAGATGTTCAGAAAGTCTGTGCCCGGCTTCTCTTAAATGAGAGGTCTAAGTCAAAATTCCTTGAAAAAAAATTTCCTCTGCCTTTTCTAAAGGTTAACTTCTGAAATTACAAACTTTCTGTCCCTTTGGTGTCTTCTTAAATAACAAAAAGAATTGTGCCAATGATAACATAGCCTTACTTTTCAAGCCTCCACCTATTCTTAAACAGGCCACATTTTAAAATTCTTAGGTAAGTTATAGTCAGGAAGAGAAATTTATTTGCCCTCATTTTCCCTTATTTATTATATTTTTTGGAAACCAATAAAACAGTACTCCCTTAGTACAATTGCACAACCTCTTGACATAAAGATTTCTTTGCTCATGATAGATTCTCCAAAACTGATCAAGTTCCTTATGGCAATCTACTAATGATCAAACATAACATACTAATTACTAACTTTCTCCTAGTAACTAAAATATAAATACCCTGGCATCTCTGTTAATAGAGCTGTTTCACTGCTCATTGGCCCATGCTAGGTCCCAATCAGGGAGTCTCCAGGTCACACACAGAGATGTCATTAGCGTTTAGCCTTTAGAATAGGATGCACCATGATAGCATGTGTCAAATGAAGAACATCAGATCACAGAATCCGGGGACTGAAGGAACTAAAGGCATGTAGATTTATGACTACACTTTCCAGAACTAGAGCTTGAATCCTGGCCCTCAGATTTGGGCAAGTCATATAAATCCTCTGTGCCTCTACTTCCTCAGTAGAAAAATAGGAATTAAAAAAAATCACACATCTCAAAGGTTATTTGAGAGGCATTACACATGTAAAGTACATAGGACTCAATAAGCAATTCCTTAAATTTACACAGACAGGGGAATTTACAGAAACTAATAAAATTAGTAAAAACACTTAAAAACTACATAGGTAACCAAATTTGGGGAGAGATTATTAAGACATCTCACATGATATGCCAACATTGGTCTGGAAGCCACAGTGATGCTAACCTGTTGAATGAACATTTCTGAAGAATATGCATTTGGCATCTTACCATGCCTTATGAAGAGAAAACCCGTGGAATGTTTTATAAAATGCTAATAATTTCCGGGCTAGTTCTCACCAAAAGAGAAGCAATACCAATTTGGGAGACTACAACTAATTTACATCCATTCCAATAAAATGTGATGAATTTGTCTTTTCATCTTATCTTCCAAAAAAAAAAAAAAGATCAAAACCAAATATTTTATGTTGTCTTTTTAAAATACCAAAAAGCAATGAAAGGAAAATACCAAAATACCAATGAAAGGAAAACTAAAAATAGTAAGCATTTCCAATGCAATTTACCACCTTTCTCTGCTTAAATTATTAAGAATCATTTACAAATCAGCTCTTTTATATCAATCTCTGTCTTAGTTACAATAAAACACGTTTACTTCAACTGTATCTCTCCTAGGTATAAGAGTTTTAAGGGCCAATATTAAATCACATAATTGTGAAAAGGCCCAAAAGCAATTTAGATTTCCATTCTTCATTGGAAAATAAGAATGCCTTAATCCTTTTAGTGGGTAGCCTAGTTAAAAAAATGCAAAAGCATAAAAGTAGAAAAATCCATTTTAGTTTGAGATAATACATAATGACAAATCAAGAAGCATGACATTTAATAACATCATAGCAATGTTCACATCTATTTCATTTTGGTAATCATGCCCTTCACACATTTAGTTTTGAGAAATGTTAGAACACACTGGGAAAAATGAATTATGTAACTACAATGCTTGCATTATGAAGAACTTTTGTCCATTTCTCTCAAACTAGGCTACCACAGGTATTTGTCTTTCATGAGCTAGACCAAAGTATTCTGTGATCAAAATTTAATAATAGTACTCTCTTTAATTCTTATGAGATGAGGGAGTAAAGGAGAAACTATACACTTTGTCATTTAAAGTTTTTTCCTATAAGATGTTAATTTTAAGTTCCTGGTGAAATTAATGACCCTAGGAGATATGATGAGTAACATTATAACCTGCAGGAATCTTTACAACTTAGAACATGGAAAAACATCAACACAGGTACTGCAGTGATGCAAGAATTTGATAAAAAAAATATAAAGAAGTAAAAACTGAATTATGAAGTAAGGTTCCTTTACTTTCCCTGGTCCCTGAAGCCCTCATAAGGATACTTTCTCCCAGACAGTTCTAGAACTTGCTGAAATAGAAACACTAATCCCATCAAGAACTTAACAGGACAGTTTGTGGTGCCTTTAACTGGCACACCTACCACTTAAAATAGTCTCTTTCTGGGGATCAGGGCTCAGTTATTCATAATATCATAAATGTGAAAAGATTTTAATGTCTTATAATAAGAATTTTATACATTTTAAAAATTAACACAAATTACAGCCATTAAAAATAAAAATAAAATGTCAAGACATTAAGAAGTAGGAACTTTTAAAAATATGGTAAGAAATGGGAAGACATTTCAGTCTATCTGTAGGATATGATATTTTTAATGCTTTCTGAGTTTTCCATAATGGTTATGATTTACTTTAAAAATATATTTCCAGAAGATTCAATATTAATCCTTACTTTAATTGTAATTTACTGTTATTCAGTAAAAAACAATGAAAATTTTAGAAGGGACAATTTTTTGGAAAATCTATTTAAAAAACAGCTGAGCTTTTAAAAATTATATTAACCTCAAATTTAATAAAGGCTGATAAACAACAATCAACTTCTATAATATTTCAAATTCTGAGACAGTCTATTAAATAAAAACTATGCTCCCAAGATTCCCCCTGGTATGAAAGTTTGCCTATTAGACCTATAGACAGCCATCCTCCCCTCCCCCACACCCATGTGCTCTCTGCACAGTTGTCTATATAGGGCATTGTTTCATCAATGGACAAATTGAAGGCTTAAAGGTTAAACCAGCCCAACACTTACCCAGCGCCCCTTTCCAATGTTTCCTTGCCCTCATTCCCAATCCACCTTCCACAAGGGTGCACTGTCCTCCACATCAAGCTCAGGTTTCGTGTCCAGCTTTATGACCAATTCCTTGCAAATATTTTCATTGGCTTGCGTCTGCTCTTCTGCCATTGTGCCAACTTGGCTATCAATACAAGTTCAACCTAACCATTTGCAATGAGCAGCTAAAGTTGCTGGAAAGAAAAAAGCCTACATAACTCTGCCTAATTCATTACCATGAATCTCAAACTAGCACTCAAATCTGCTAAGTGATTCTTCTACATTTTCTTCATTATTTCCCTTTTTAAATTTTCTGGAGTGACAGTCTATTTCACATTTTCTTCTCTCCTCCAACTCCTTCTTCCTTCTTACTCTCAGCTGCTCACCTCCCTTCAGTTGTCACCAGCACACAAGAACTACTTCATTCCCTCACCCTCAAATCCACCAAACTGAGGTGCCCACATATGCATTTCCTACTCTTAGAATGGAAAAATTGTCTCTGCTCCTGAGGCCCTTTCACTGTGTGCTAAATCCTAGTCTTTTCGCTCGTTAAATGTCTTCTCTCCTACATGTGTCCTTTTCTGTTCTCTAGATCATTCTCACAGCATACTGGCTTGCCTTGATATTGCTGATCTTGAAAACAAAATGATAGTTTTATGTTTACATTTTCCTTTAACTATATAATGCAATCACACACACACACACACACACACACACACACACACACACAACCCTACATATAATAGATGAACTAAAAGCAAGAAGTTTTAGCTTTTATGAAAATGACCTATCCATTAGCTCCTTTAACTTAGTAATTCTAAGTACATGAAAACCAAGCAATTTTAGGAAATTACTTAGCTGGAGAATATGTTATTTCTTTAACAAAGTAACACATAAATGGAACAAGATTGCATACAGAATGAACAAAATTTAAAACAAAATTGTGAGTCTAATTATTTGATATTCACAAAGGAGGTTTTTCCTTACAAATTCATAGACATGATCATTTTTTGGAAGGTGGATTGGGAATGAGTAGCTTCTCTCTCAAATGCACGGATGCCATGATGGGTGAATCTTCTAAAAGGAGGCAGGATAAGTCCCTGGGGGCGTGGGGGGGCATTGCAAATGGTACCCTCTGTTCATTTTGAGGAGATGTGTCTAGAAAAAAGGCACAATGGTGTTTTCTTAGAAACCTCTTGAACAGGCCTGGGATCTGTCCCTGCCTGCCCTCTGGGGTTGCCTGGGAGAGAGGTAGTCCTGAAAGATACTAACTCTCATAGTGGGCATAACAAGACTGAAGCAAAGCCCATGATAGGAAGGAAGGAAGGAAGGAAGGAAGGAAGGAAGGAAGAAAGGAAGGAAGGAAGGAAAGAGGGAGGGAGGGAGGGAGGGAGGGAGGGAGGAAGGAAGGAATGAAGGAAGGAAGGAAGGAAGGAAGGAAGGGCAACTCTCCAAACAGGGGATAAGTGAAATAAATTCATATTAATTCTTATGCCATCTTCTCACGGAATAATGTTGACTGCCAGGAAAAAATCATTTTGTTGATAAAAGGATTGCTACAATTTAGAGCCAATTTTTCAGTAACATGTAAATTTTATATAACAAATTATACAAATAGTACCTGTTATCTACCCACTTACATTTCTAGGGTTTTCTCGAGCCATGTATCAATCAAAGGTCCAAAAGAGAGTGTCAGGGAAAGTCTGCATTGCAAATCCAGCAATGAAACCAATCAGAGTAGGCAAGTGCCTTAACCAGTGCACACTTTCCCATTTGTAAGCTCAAATGATTCTATGAGCCCTGATTTCAGAAGCAATAGTGTAAAACTTAGTCTTATAGAATCTAAGCCAAATAACATAAACTCATACAAGAAAATGGCCCAGGGTAGAAAGACTACAAAATACTGAAGTTGAATTTAGTGGACAAACTGGCAAATTGGCATATGTCTTCATTTTCTTCTCTTCAACACTCTCTGAACAGACATGTCCATGCATACCCCTGTGCAAAACAACCTTCAGCCCATTTCCTGCTACTCTGATCCCTTCATTCTGCATCAAGAGTGCAATTTTCTCTAATCTTGTAGCCAGACCAAACAAATTGCTGAATTACAGGATCAACTGACTGCTTGTAATTAGCCTTTTCTGAGAGGTTTAAGAGAATCTGTCCATTCTGTGGTGTAAAAGTCAGTTGATAAAGGGGCTGGAGGCTGAGTTGTTTTAAATATATAAGGTGCCGACTGGGAGCCCTGGGGCCTCACCTATAGCTTGGAGGGCTGAGACCAAGATGAACTTCCTGCTCTCATTCTTAGGTGCCCACCCAGGAACCACACATCCTTAGTTCTCATCCAATCTTGCATCCATATATTCCCCTTAAAATTTCCCAATTTATCAATAATAACTCCAGGACGACTGCCAGCACAGTTAGCTGAACTGCCATACCTGCCCGAGCTTTCCTCTTTGAAATCAAGAGTGCTGAGCTCCAAATCAGAAGGAAAAAAAATCTCCAATACAAAATGCTGTCTTCAAAGAACTTACAAAATCATTGTCCCACATGCTTCTAATGAGGAGATGTTGAAAAAAATGAACACAAGTCAGAACACAGAGCTTCAATTTAAATTCACTGCTTATTGCTAGGTGGCTTTGGCATTGTTCTTTGATAAATGAAAATGAGAATTCCTAGCATTATTTCACATTGAGAAGGTAGCCAGAGACCAGCACCTTGATGGTCAACTGCTTATACCTTCCCTAATACAATTTCTGCATAGCAAGTATCTGAGGTCTTAAGCTCACAGTCAATGCAGAAAGCAGGCAAGCTCTTTCAAGCAGACTCTGAATAAAAGCAAGCATAAGCATTATTATGAACACATGAAAATTTCAGGTACCTATCCAAGACATTAACACTACAGTAGGACAAGTTTGCAAGACTTGACAAGACCAGCATAAAAACAAGTATTGACATCACCTTTTTAAAAAAATAGGGTCTAAGACATGAAATGAAGATTACTGAAGAAGCATGACTACAACATAACCAACTAATGAGCTTGTGAAGAAAAATCCAAAATTCTTACTAATACAGCACTCAACCCTCTATCCACATTTTCTTCATATTTATAGTGGCTCCTGAACCTAAGATCTAATGCTTAACTTTGTAGCATTTTATTATTTTTAATAAAATTTATTTACATTTTATTATTAAAATAATTATTCCTTCTTTGGTTCTGGTTTTTGGAATTACAAATTTGGATTCATAATTCTAACATTAACTAAGGCACGTGAACTCTCGAATACTAAGGAAGAAATATGACACTTTAATTAGACACACAAACAAAAGAAGACATTGTCATTTGACAATCTTAATGCCACACAAATTTTTCTTCCGGAGGAAAAGATTCAGTCAGTCAATCCTTTTTCCCTTCCCAGCACAGCTGGTTTTAAAGTGGCATTATAAAGCAGATGGAATTCTAATAAGCAAAAGCCAGGGGGCTGATTAGATTGTTTACAATCTGCACTTCATAAATAGAGAACTATTACTGAAAAGTAAAGGTCACTCAAAATGAATTGTAGTCAATAAAGGGCATGGGTAGAGACATCGGGGCTACTAGCTATTATTGATTCCATAAAATTTCTAATAAAGGAAAACGCAGGATTGTCAGGGATTTCTTATGGCACAGACAGATGGATGGACTCAATTGGGCTCGTCATGTCCTGTTAGGTGAGCCCCTGAAGCATGCATAAAACTCTCTGTGCATGTGTATACACTGAATTAAAACATAGGTCACTCCATTAATCTAATGTTCAATATATGTTTCTGAGCCAGGAGAAATATGGACTCATGGAGAAACAAAAGGGTTGATGTCTTCCTCACAAATAAAGAGGAAGAATCCCTTGTAAGCCATGTCACCAAATCACATTTTTAAGCATGTAGGAACACTGTCGTATTCAGTCACAAGTCACTGGGACAAAAGTGTATAGTCTATTCATTCAGTTCTTCCGTTCTATCTCTGCTTCACTCCAAGCAGGATGCATGTCCACCATCTTCAAGACTTTCTTAAGCAATCAGCGAGGTGAGACCCAGCACAGATGGTGCGTATTATCTGTCTTGTCTCTATGACAGACATCACCCCCTCTGTATGTTTAAAAGGACAGTAACCTAGATGTGATTGAAAGATCCCTTAGACCCACATGCAGAAATGATTCATAATGCCTGAAACTGGCCTCACTGGCATAGCTCTTTGGCCAAGGCCGTGGTCAGAGTCTTCTTCCCTGCTGGAGGGAGTTCAACTGCCATTCTCTCTCTTTTCTGGTGCTCAGCTCTCCCCTCCTGCCAGCTGGCAGTGTGGGCCTCCCACTGCTGGTTGTACCACTTGGATCCAATCTCTCCAGAGATCACCCCTCCTGACTATACTAGACAGAATCACCACAGCTTGGCGCCTGCTGCATACTAACTGGAATGGAATGTCTGTGGTGCAGCCCACTCCTCTGATATTTTTTTTTAAGTTGAAGTAAAATAAACATCTACACTAATAACAGAAAAACATGCAAACTGACCATCAGTCTGCTACACCTACCAGCCAATCAGAGCAAGTATGCAAATTAACCCAACCAAGATGGCAGCAGCCACAGAGCTAGAGAGAGCAGGAGGCATGGGTTGCCTCCGATGATGGAGGAAGTCAAGCTTCCCGCCTGCCCTGGCAGGCCTTGGCCTCCAATCAAGGCTACAAAGTTTCAATTATAGAAGATAAATAAATCCCAGATACCAGGGCCTCCACTTGGGTCACTGGGGGGTGTGGCTGGCCTGCAAACCACCACAGGCCTCTCAACCAGGCCACCCCATACCCCAAAAGAACTCCCACCCTGATCCAGGACACCCTTCAAGGCAAACCAGCTGGCCCCCACCTGTGCACCCAGCCTCTATCCTATCTAATAAAAGAGTAATATGCAAATTGACCATCCCTCCAACACACAATATTGCTGCCCCCATGTGGTCAAAGATGGCTGCCCGAATGTGGACACAAGATTGCTGCCACAAGATGGCCAGCAGGGGAGGGCAGTTGGGAGAGATCAGGCCTGCAGGGTAGAGCAGTTGGGGGAGACTCAGGCCTGCTGGGAGAGCAGTTGGGGGGTGATCAGGCTGGCAGAGAGAAGTGGTTAGAGGCAATCAGATAGGCAGGCAGGTGAGCAGTTGGGAGCCAGGGGAGGGCAGTTGGGGGGTACCAGGCCTGCAGGGGAGGGCAGTTAGGGGCAATCAGGCTGGCAGGGGAGCAGGTAGGCATCAATCAGGCTGGCAGGGGAGTGGTTAGGGGGTGATCAGGCTGGCAAGCAGAAGGAGTTAGGGGCAATCAGACAAGCAAGCTGGTGAGCAGTTGGGAGCCAGCAGTCCTGGTTTGTGAGAGAGACATCCGACTGCCCATTTAGGCCTGATCCTATTGACTGGCCTAAACTGGCAGTTGGACATCCCTTAAGGGTCCCAGATTGGAGAGGGTATAGGCTGGGCTGAGGGACATCCCCCCGCCATGCATGAATTCCTTACACCCGGCCTCCAGTTATATAAAATTACTATCCTAACCATGTTTATTAGTAAATGTACAAGGCAGTGGTATAAAAATACATTCACACTATTGTGCAACTGTCACTCCCATTCATTTCCAGAATTTTTTCCATGTTGTAAAACTAAAATTTAACACCCACTAAATAATTACTTCCCCTATCCCTAGCCCCTGGTGGTCACCATTCTACTTCTATGTTTATGAATTTGACTACTACTCTAGGTACCTCAGAGAGGTAGAGTCCTACAGAATTTGTCCTTTTGTGATTGACTTATAAGACTTTGAGTAATATACTCAAGATTCATCCATGTTGTAATATGTGACAGATTTTCCTGTCCTATGCATGGACATACCATAATTTATGTATCTATTCTTCCATCAATAGGCCCATTGATAGCTTGCAACTCTTTGCTATCATGAATAATCCTGCCATGAATATGGGTGTAAAAATATGTCTTTTGAGTCCCTGTTTTCAATTCTTTTTGGAATATACTGAGAAACTGCTGGGTCATAGGATAATTCTATTTTTTTAAATTTTTTGAGCAACTGTCATCTGTTTTCTAGTAGTGGCTGTACCATTTACTTAGTAGTTTTTAGGATGAGTCTAGATGACTGTGATGAGAATGAGAAGGTAAATAACCAATGCAGAGCCCATTAGAACCATCTCCATCCCATTAAATCAATTAATGATGACTGCTACAGAAAGCTGTTTTGTTTATACACAGTAAAAACTGTTGTATTTCTCTGTCATTAAGCAGCTCTGGTTATTTTGATAAATGGTTTGGTGCTGTGGTGCTATGAAAACTGCCCCAAGGAAGCACGTATAGTTTAATACGAGAACTCCTGAAGATAATACTTTAATGGAAAAGGAACAAGTATAAATCAGGATTAGGAGAATGTAAAAATTAACTTTATGCTTTTGAGTCATACTTCAAAAATAGTTTAAGATCTACTTTCTTAATTGTACACAATAGACTGAGGAGAAAATAATCAGCATGGAGCATGCAATTTATACCTGTGATTAGCCAACTCTATGTCTGATTTATGGCTTTTGGGTAGATGGGTACCATTTATTTTTCCTTTGCAGATCTCCATGCATAAAGTGTAATTACAAATTTGTTTGCATAAAAACATAAACTTCTTATAAATTTAGAATAGAATGCTTTCTTGTCCTTTAATAAAAATAGTGCCAACTAGTGTTTCATCTCATACCAGCCACATGGTTCTCAAAATCACTCGTTGTACCTGATGGAATACCTAGTGATGATAGTAATTGCGAAAATCTGGAGTTTTATATACTTAATTTCTCTACTGTTTTGTTTTGTCACCTTACTGTATTAAAATATGGACTTTAGTTATCATACAGAAACATTTTACCTGAATGTACAGTTAACAAAGCTGGACATATGACTTTTCTTGCAGGTAAATTAATTTCAATAAATTCCAAGAGACTGAAAGTGCTTTGGCAAAGACTCATGCTTTTAACACTGACTGGGAAGATTATGGCTTTGAATCGAAGCAGGGCTTCCAACCATCAGCTGAGGCCCCCATAGAGGACAAGTGGCAGAAATCTTGATCTTGTCTAAGCGCTGTGCTAATAAGTCTCACATCAGAAGTCCCACCCTACTGCACGCACCTGTCCTATACTCAGTCCCTCCACATTATGGCTGTAGCCCAGACTGTATTTGCAAATTCCAAACATGCATATTCTTTTAAAATATATATATATTTTTTATTTATTGCAGAGAGGAAAGGAGAGGGGAGAGAGAAACATCAATGATGAGAGAGAATCATTGATGGGCTGTCTCCTGCACATCCTCAACTGGAGATTGAGCCCACAACTAGGCATGTGCCCTGACCAGGAATTGAACCGTGACCTCCTGGTTCATAAGTCCATGTTCAACCACTGGGCCACACCAGCTGGGCAAACATGTATATTCTAAATGCTTGTCAATATAAAATGCATTACAAAAAGAACTGCAAGTTAGTTACCTCACCTCCAATATTCCAAAACTTAATTTCTTATTTCCTCCACCAAACGTATTGTCAATTTGACTTTCAGCAATATATTTCTTAAACCTCACCACTCCTCCTTCTCATCCATCCCCTTCATGGAACTCTCTTGAAGCATGATATAATGATTTTTGCCTGTCATATTATAAAAATAAAATCAAATACAGACAGATTAAAGCCTTTGCCATTTATTTCTCATAATTAAAGCTGGAAACCACTATGAGAAATTATTTCCTCTATTATTTCATGATTTTTTTGTTGTTGTTGGCTCTATCTAATAAAGAGGGAATATACTAATTTCCCAGAACCAATTTCAGCATGTAATACTTACAAGAGTTCCACCAAAAGGTTGGTAAAGATTGGGTGGCTCAACAAGGGTGAGCCACATATGTTGTTTACCTGTTGGAAATGGCTAAACAGCACTTCCCCCAAACCTGAATAGGATTGTTAACTGCCAGACAGCTCAGGGCATTTTATTGCCTCCTATTGGTCAAACATCTGAACAGCTGTAGGCTATTCCCCAATCTGACAATGTCCTTTGATACCTTACCCTTTGAAGTGTATATTTCCAACCTGCCTTGGGACAAATTATAATAAAAGCATGGGGTCTTAGACAAGGAAAGAGTCTTCTAGCTCCTTTTAGCTGAAGATCCTCTGACCCCCCAATGCCTTTCAAAATTATCTTTTGTCTCTGGAGTCTTTAGTCATCTATGCACTGTCCCTTTCTCCAGAATGCTGAACCCTTTGTAAGGCTGCAAAAAGAACCCCCACATTATGATGCGGTGCCCACAGCCATTAAGGAGGAAATATGCTAATTGACTGCCCTGCCCTCAAAGATGGCAGTGCCCACAGCCAATAAGGAGTGAATATGCTAATTGACTGCCCTGCCCTCAAAGATGGCAGCACCCACAGCCACAGGATGGCAGTGCCCAGTCACTTCAGCCCCATAGGGGCAGCAGGAATGCAGCCACTCCATGCACCAGCCTCCAGAGTCTCTCAGTCCTCTCAGTCCCCCAGCCGCTCAGAGCCAGCCAGAGGTACAAGCAAGCCTCGGATGGTGGCTTCCCAGCTGCCCAGGATTGCCTGAAGCTTAGGTAACCTGGGCCAGCTGAGGCTTGCGCTGCTGGCAGTAGCAGCAGCAGAGATGTGATGGAGCAATGCCTTCCCCTGATCACTGGGTCACCTCCCGCCCCTGAGGGATCCCAGACTGTGAAAGGGGTAGGCCAGGCTAAGGGACTTCCCCACCCCCTTCCAATGCATGAATTTCCATGCACCGGACCTCTAGCGGGTTTGTAATTTTTCAGAGGAAATGTTTTAATTTCTTTTGTGTCTTCTCATTTAGACAAAGCAATCTAGACAGGGTAGAAAAAACACCCAGCCTGGTGATAAAAATGTTTTTATAGGGAAATTTCTCCTTAATTTAGGAAAATACATTTCCTCTAATGAGACATTTTGTTGGCAGAAATGTCACTAAAATGCATCTTGACATGGCAAGGCAGTCCTGTAACAGTAACCTTGAGCCGGGCTCTGTCCCAGGGACAGATGAGTCCAGCCTCACCCAAATAGCTGAGTTTGTGGGTGGCTTAAAAGGCTTTATAAAGTAAAAACCAAATACAGTGGTACCTCGAGATATGAGTTTAATTCGTTCCGTAACCTTGAGGCGTGGGAAACTGAGACGTTCCAGTCGAGGTAAACTGGTGGGTCCTGTGCAGCCTGCCGATCCGCGGGATTACTTCTATCTCAAATGTTGCTCGTATTTCAAAGCAAAAATTGCTCGTATCTCAAAAATCTCATATGTTAGGGCACTCGTATCTCGAGGTACCATTATATAGAAAATGTGGGGGGAAAACAAAAACATCCCTTTTATCTATTTTCCCCTGAGAGCATGCGCACCTTAGAGTAAAAGATAGCCACCAACTATTACTGTGCAAAAAAACTCTGCTAACTCTCTTTTTTTACTTATTTCTCATAATTAAAGGGGAAAACCACCATGAGAAGTTATTTCCTTTATTATCTCACGTTTTGTTTTTTTTGTTGGCTCTATCTGCTCTATTGAATAAACATGTCATTTCACCACACATCACAATACTTATAGCACTGCCCTCTATGATACCAAGGTAGTGTGATTTTCCTCTCAAAGAGTGGAGCTTGTTATTCACAGAGAGCAGCTGATTTGCCATAAAAAGAAGTCTAGTGAGGCTCGTTCCAATGGGGCCTAGGACTCCAGCTGAGGGAACGCTACCACCAGCCCTCACATGCCTACCGATGTCCACAACCCGGAGAACACTCAGCATTCTTCTGAAAACAAACAACTGATGTGAAAAATAATTGACAGCTCAGAGAAAGCCCAGGAAATATCTGGTTAATACTAAAAACTAGGAAGCATTACGATTTGCATGCACTTGTCTAATTGAAAAACAAGTCCACACTATGAGATTTACAATGAAGGCAGCAAAAAATAAACTCAAAATTGGGGCTTTCTGGACAAGCAAGAAATGTGATATGAAAACAAATTTGACAAAAGTACAACACAATATAAATGTATTTATACTTCTCTGCAAAAGTGCTTTCTCAGTTTATTCTCTCCAGCCTATGTATACATTTTTGGGCAATGAACAAGTGGAAAACCTATAGGCAGACATATATTGTAGTATTTTTGATATATGAATTTCCCCACCCGGTCAACGTTTATAATAATTTATAATTTCAGCATTTGCTAGACTACACAATCACACCAGCCTCCCGAGACACTCAGAATAAACATAACCTATTTTTTCCAACACTATTACTAAAAATAAAAGGACCACACAGTGAGTATCTCTCATTATCACAGAAACCATTTGAATAGGCAACTTTCTTTAAATTCATTCCATTCAAAAACCTTAGGAAAATGAGCAATTCTCCCTAGAAGCCCACAGAATGCTGGAGCCAGAAGAGATATGCAGGCATCTAGTCACTGGCTTGGAATTATATTGCTTTTTTAAAATTTTGAGCTGGCCTGACAGATGAAAGCAGTGACACTCTGACTGAAGGAGAGGTGGGAAGCTGGGGGACAGGGCAGGTTTGGGTATCTGGAGCCTAAGCTTGCTCTCTGCAAGAAGACAGGGCCTCCAAAACCGGTGAGACTCATTCAGAGGCCATTTTGGAGTTCCTTTCCAGGGAAAGCAGGTATGGAGTTGGCTTGGCATGGAAACAAGGTATTTGGGGAAGGAGTCCACTCTGCACTGTCAGATAGGTTCAAGAACATTTTGAATGTCAATCCCTTAATATTTTGAAATGTAATTCTGATGGTTATGGTCAAATCCTCTAACCCACACAGGGTGAGAATTCATTCTGGTTTGATCAGGATTTTCCCATTTTAAATACTGGACGTCCCATGTTCCGGGAACTCCCTCTGTGACAGAACAATTCATTTCCCATCCTACCCCCCAATACACACATTACAAAATAGCGCCTGCTGGCAGCTGATCTCACTCTGATGGGACTCAAAGAGCAGTAACCCAGCAACCAAGGCTGAGCTGGGATGAGGAGTGCCTATGGGGTAACACAGCACCCCAGCAGGGGACAGAAACCTGGCATCTCCCACACCATCAGGATGTATATGAATTTATGGAAAGAAGCAGCTGAAGGTGCTCTGGACTGGGCTCCATACTTGTCCTTAAAAAGGAATACCTAAAGTGCTTAAAAAAGAGTTTTCAGCTCATCTGGTAACTATAACAATAAAAGCGTAATATGCTAACTGGACCAGATAGCCCAACGACCTTCTGAATGTCTTTCCCTTTCTGGATGACCTACTGGATGGACGAAGGTGGGGCTACGAGGGCCGAGGCAAGCCACTGCAGCTGAGAGAACTGAGTCACTTGCATGAATTCATGCATTGGGCCTCTAGTTCTTTTTATAATCTTAATCATATCAGATCCCTCCACTATTAGATAATACTAAGGTAAACTTCCTTCTAGTGACTGTTTAAACAATCATAAGTTAAAAGCATCATAAATAACAAAACGTGGCAAGGATAAGCTGATTTCGCTTCCCTGTTCACATTTTTTAAATATTTAGATCCCATTCTGACAACAGACAAAATTACAAGCATTCCTAAGGCTCAGAGCCCAGTGGCAGAGTGGGCTGATCTGCTGTGCCAACATGGCCTCCTGGGCACAGGAGTGAGTCTGCCCTTTGCAAACAGGAAAGAGCTGTTTTCATGAGTAGACAAAGCTCCACCTCCTTCTTTCAGATGGTTTCCAACAGAGTCGCTCTCACAGAGCAGCATACATTTTTGTCCTGGGTTTCTATCTCCTGTAACTAGGAAGAGGAAGACATGGCAAAGACAGAGAAAATTTCTGTTTGTCCCGAGAGCCTGTGAAACTCTCAAGCAAGTTTTCACCTTTGAAAAAAATGCACTCTGGGCCACTAATTTCATCTCCTTTCTTTCAAGGAAAGTAGCATTGCTTTTCTGCAGTTATCTTTAACATCAGTACCTGAGGTGTTCCTGGTTGCTTTGCACCACCTTCTCCTCTTGTTAAGTTTCCTGCATATCATTCCTTTTTCTATGACCCTCCTTTCTCTGCTCAGTCATCCAGTGATGCCTCTGGGCATTATTGTGTCCCATGAAGACATGCTGTGCTAGAGATGGTCAGCCACCGAGAGCCACCGGAGCCAGAGGAAGGCATGGGTTCCTGGGTGAACAATGGCTTTATTTTGTACCTAGTAGAGCTCATCAACATCTGAACGAACCTCCATCAACAACCAAGGGACCAAAATAAAGCTGTAGAATGGCTCCTCATGCCACACACAGGCACATGTCTGTATTCACAGCACCTGCTTACACACTGCCCAGGGCAGATTATACAACCTTGCTGAGCCTAAGAGTTATTCCTCCGCAAAATGGTCTACAGCCATCCCCACCTGAGTCTTCACAGTGTTGTCAAAATGCTTAGATTTGTGGCAAAAATGTTACCACAGATTAATGGGGCTAGTCTTCTTCAAAGCCATGCAAATGGCTCTCTTCATTTTATAATGTGGAAACAGAACTATAAGAGGAATTGCATAAGGGTTATCAAGGCAATAAGGATTTATTTTTAAATGAAATAATGGGTGTCTTTGAAGCTCTGTTGAATAGGATCGTTGTCTTTCAGAGTGAATAAGGTTGGCTCCCTCATTCCCAAGGACACACACTAAACACATGACCAGCAGCTCTAAAGATCAACACTTGGCTCTAATGTCTATAACAGTGGTCGGCAAAGAGCCACAGTTTGCTGCTCAGTTGACTAATGAGTTTGCCAACCACTGGTTTATAACCTTAAGCCTGTTAGCAGTTCCATGCTGTGCACTGTCACTAGATGGAAAACACCTCTCCACAGGATCCTCTCTGAAAAGGGGGTTGCACCAGCTTTCTGCAGATCTCAAAAGAGTCAAAACAAATACATTTCTGCAGGTGGTATTCTGCAGAAGCAAAACAATCATTATCTAAAACCAGCCCACTCTGTTGGAGCCTCCAAAGCCAAAAGGCTTTAACAACACAACCCACTTATATTTTCACAGCCACCATCCCTTTCCTCTAATAGACTGTTGGTGGGCCTATCCTATATAATAAAAAAGTAATATGCAAATTGACATTACATCTGCTACGCCCACCAGCCACTCAGGAATGAGTATACAAATTAATCCAACTAAGATGGCTGCAGCCACAGAGCAAGCAGGAAGCTTGGGTTTCCCTGGTATTGGAGGAATCCAAGCTTTCTGTACACTCTGGCTGGACTAGGCCTCCACTCAAGGCTACAAAGTTTCAATTATAGAAGATAAATAAATTCCAGATACCAGGGGGGCATCACCAGCCTGCAAACCACCACAAGCCCCTTGCCCAGGCCGCCCACACCACAAGGGAACCCCTATCCTGATTCAGGACACCCTTCAGGGCAAACCAGCTGGCCTCCACCCATGCACCAGGCCTCTATTCTATCTAATAAAAGAGTAATATGCAATTTGACCATCACTCCAACACACAAGATGGCTTCCCCCATTTGGTCAAAGATGGCTGCCCTCATGTGGACACAAAATGGCCACCACAAGATGGCCAGCAGGGGAAGGCAGTTGGGAGGGACCACACCTGCAGAGGAGAGCAGTTGGGGGTGACCAGGCTTGTAGGGGAGGGCAGTTAGGGGTGACCAGGCTGGCAGGGGAGAAGTTAGGTGTCAATAAGGTTGGCAGGGGAGTGGTTAGGGGGTGATCAGGCTGGCAGGCAGAAGCAGTTAGGGGCAATCAGAAAGGCAGACAGGTGAGCAGTTGGGAAACAGCAGTCCTGGATTGTGAGAGGGCTGTTGGACATTCCTCTAGGTGTCCCAGATTGGAGAGGGTGCAGACTGGGCTGAGAGATACCTCCCACCTCTATTGCATGAATTCCCTGCACCAGGCCTCTGGTGCTTAATATAATGGGCTCCTTTGAAAACAACTGCTCTGTTCATTTGGAAGTAAGAACATGTACTAGTAATAATCACCAGGTTATTCTTCTTCAGCCCACTAATGAGAGCATGCTGTCCTGCATTTATGTCAGTGCTTGTCAACAAACAACTACAACTTCATTGTTAGCTCTGCTGAGAAACATCTACAACTTCATTGTTAGCTCTGCTCAGGTTCCCTAAAAGTCAACAACAAAACTGCAAAATATGTCCCCCTTTCCTGTGGGTTTTCATCAGGAGTTACCCGGCGGAGAACATGGGGAAGAGGGGAGGAGAGCACTGCTGATGATAGATTTCCCTTTATATGTTGTTCAACCAAAAAAAAAATCTTCCTCCAGTTTCCACACCTAGTCTTAAATACTATTTTCAGAAAACCTGTGATTTAGGGTTCCACTTAAACCTTCCCACAGCAGAAAACACATTCAGACTTCCCAGCATTTCTATTTGTATCCATTTTCTCTGAAATAACTTGAGGACTGGCCCCCCTTAGCTGGACTCCTCTCCTTGCTCTGCACTGAAAGGCTTGGAAGGAAAGCACTGCTGTGGAGGAGGAGGCCCAGATTCCACAAATAACCTGGGGGGTTGGCATCATCTGCGTCTCCTCCTGTGGCCTCAGCATCAGAGACTCTAACACACTGACCCAGGTGGGAAATGAAATCCCACTGCAAGGAGAGTCCACTGTGTGGGCATTGCGGCAGTGAGTCTTAAAAGTCAACTATTACTGCCCAATTCCTCCTTTCTCTGCTGCTGAACAAAGCTCAGTTGTCACCTGTTAAGTCCCTTTCTTTTCTACTCTACAAGGAGCCCCTGCCCATTCCAATTGCATTTCTTTTTCACATTCAGAGAGTGAAAGGATACTTTTTTTCCTGGAAGACCTTTTTTATCCAAATGACACACAAAAAAAGTCTTCAAATGATTTTTACACTCTGACCCTAGATCCCAGGTGTCTCTTACTATCAAGAACCTTAACTGAAACTTAAAGGCCATCACTGCAGGATCACCCAGTATGGGATCAGTTATAGGTAATAAGGAAGAAATAGTTACAGAGCACTGAAACTGTGGACTAAAAAAAAGGAACACAGGCAGCATCTTTGATTCATTCAGAGAGCAACTCCCTATCGCTCCTCGGGTCTTTCCCGCCTTTATCACTGTTTCCCCAGTAAACATAAGAGAGCACAGAGTAGATATCCAAACATCTGCTGAGTCAGACAGGCAATATTTACTACTTGATTTCTGTGTGCAAGACAAGGTCTAAAGCTCAACGACCAGTTCAACTAAGACCCTCTCACTGCCCTTCAAGATGTTTAGACAATAATAGAGTATCTGGCAAAAGACAGCTTTCTCTCTCACCTTTCCAAATATAAACCAGTTTCACTCACTCCCAGTTGTCACAGAGCACAGGTTATGACCTAATACATAGGTGATCCTGGGTTACACTGTGAATGCAGAGTACAAATTTCTTAATTTGGGGTCACTATAGATCACTCCAGAGATCTATAGTGGGATCCCTGGATTGCTGGAATAGGAAAAATAGAAATACTTGATTTCAAGAAGACCCTTGCTAAAACTTTAAGTAATTGCCCTCTGAATATTTGCCAATATTCAGTTACATATTCTGTCTCTCATGGAAAGGATGAGTATTGCAAGGACTTTTGGAGTGAGGTCCCTAAACTCAGTAGGACCCACAGGATGCTATTGCTCTTGCTTGAAACCATAGACACTAGAGAGAAAGATGTGTAATTTGTAATTTAAAACTTTGGAATATATGGTGGTTAATTTTATGTGTTAATATGACTGGGCCACAGGTACCCAGACATTTTATCAAACATTATTCTGGGTATGTCTGCTAGGGTGTTTTCTGAATGAGGTTATCATTGGAATCAGTGGACTGGGTAAAGCAGATTGCCCTCCCCAATATAGGTGGGCCTCATCCAATCAGTTGAAGGACAGAATAGAATATAAAGGAGTAAGAGAGAACTCTTCCTGCCTGCCTGCTTGAGCTGCTGCCTCAATTTTTCTTACTTTAAAATTTACCCAGAATATGAGCTCTTTCTGGGTCTCAAGCCTACCAGCTTTTGAACTGGAACTTATACCACTAGTTCTTCTGAACCTTCAGTTTACTAATTGTAGATCTTGGGAATTCTCAGCTTCCATAATTGTCTGAGCCAACTGCCTAAAATAAATTTATATATCCTATCTAATAAAAGAGTAATATGCAAATTGACCGTACCTTTGCTACACCCACAAGCCATGCCCACCAGCCACGCCCACCAGCCAATCAGAGCAAGTATGCAAATTAACCCAACCAAGATGGCCAAGACCAGAAAGAGAGCAGGAGAGAGGCTTGGGTTGCCCCTAGCGATGGAGGAAGCCAAGCTTTCCACACACCCTGTTGGGCCCAGGCCTCCACTTAAGGCAACAAAGTCTCAATAGCTGTGCAAGCAGAAGGCTTGGCTCCTCTCCAGGCTACAAAGTTTCAATTGTAGAAGATACATAAATTCCAGATACCACGGCCTCCACTTGGGTAGCTAAGAGATGTGGCTGGCCTGCAAAGCACCACAGGCTCCTCACCCAGGCCACCCCAAGGGAACACTCACCCTGATCCAGGACACCCTTCAGGGCAAACCAGCTGGCCTCCACCCGTGCACCAGGCCACTATCCTATCTAATAAGAGTAATATGCAGATTGACCATCACTCCAACACACAAGATGACAGCCCCCACGTGGTCAAAAGATCCTGCCCCCATGTGGACACAAGATGGTCATCACAAGATGGCCAGCAGGGGAGGGCAGTTAGGGGCAAACAGGCTGGCAGGGGAGCAGTTAGGCATCAATCAGGCTGGCAGGGGAGTGGTTAGGGGGTGATCAGGCTGTCAGGCAGGTGAGCAGTTGGGAGCCAGTAGTCCTGGACTGTGAGAGTAGGATCGGGCCTAAACGAGCAGTTGGACATCCCTTAAGGGGTCCCAGATTGGAGAGGGAGCAGGCTGGGCTGAGGGACACCCCCACTCCAGTGCACAAATTTCATGCATGGGGCCTCTAGTATAATAATAAAAGCCTAAGAGACCATTGCAACCGAATGGACAACAGAACAAGCTGCGTGGGGCAACTAGGCTGGCAGGGGTTTAGTGAGGGACAACCAAACAACTGAGCAGCAGGCTGTGTGGGGCAACCAGGCCAGCAGGGGGTTTAGTGAGGGGAGACCAAATGAGTGAGTAGCAGGCTGTGTGGGGTGACCAGGCCTGCAGGGATAGGCAGTTGGGGGTGACCAGATCAGCAAAGGGGGCCAGTGAGGAGTGACCAGGTTGGCAGGGGGGGGGGTTAGGGGGGACCCGGCCCAGGGAGGGGGGCAGTTATGGGCAATCAGGCAGGCAGGCAGCTAGCTGAGCAGTTAGGAGCTACTGGTTCTGGATTGTGAGAGGGATGTTCAACATGTATAATTTTTCTAATGTTTTCACCTAGATTTGGAAGAAAATGGAAACCTCAAGATTCTTCACCAAGTGACTTTCCAATCTACAAACTCATCCTTGCATGTGCTAATCTGCATGAGTTCTTGTCACTGGGAATTGTAGGTATCATTCAATTAGTAGGTGGCCTTAGGCTCCTAAAGCTTCTGTTTCCTCATCTGTAACATGCAGATAACAGTGAATACTCATTGGGTTGTTATGAGGACTAACTGAGTAATATACATACTGAGTTTAGAGCAGTGTCTGATACATAATAAAAGCAAAATAAATGTTTGTGGCTGGCTGAGACCGGTTTGGCTCAGTGGATAGAACGTCGGCTTGCGGACTGAAAGCTCCCAGGTTCGATTCCGGTTGGGGGCATGTACCTTGCTTGCGGGCACATCTCCACTGTGGGGCGTGCAGGAGGCGGCTGATCGATGTCTCTCTCTCTCGTCGATGTTTCTGACTTTCTATCTCTCTCCCTTCCTCTCTGTAAAAAATCAATAAAAATATGTTTAAAAAATGTTTGTAGCTGTTTTTCTTGTTATGTATAGTTTTGAGAGCCATTTATTTGATAGGTTAATAAAAGACATTTCCAGAAATACTTTTCCTTTTTAATATCCAATTTAGAAGAACTTAAGGGAGTCAAGGGAAAAATTAGGGAAATAATGTTGCCAAAACTTAGAAGGCAATAGCACCAGCAAATGCAAAATAACTATGAGCACTTTGCCATAACTTTCCTTTGGGAAAGCAAAATTTTTTTTAAAGATTACCTTCACGTTATGGATAGGTCCTGAGATTGTAAGGGAAATGACTGTAACAAAACCAATTTTATTTAGGCTAGTCAATATAAACGAGAGTTAAATTCCTAGGATATCTCATCAATGCTGTAAGCAATCAACATTGAATGAAAAGACATTATTGGAGGACCTGCTGTAATTATTCATATTTTATAAGTGCAAATAACAATTGTCTGCCACTGGTCACAGAGATTAAAGACAATAGTCTGTATTCTTAAAAAAACACACACACAAAAAAACACCTATTGTTGGGTGCCTGTATGATACAGAGAAATGCAGTTTATCAGTGTGGAAATAAATAACCTGCGGGATTATCCTGTGCTAGGTGCACAGAAGATGGATGACCTGGTTTAATTTTCATAACTTAAGAGATGGACATTATCTTCATCTTGCAGAGGAAACCAGATATTACTTAATTTGACTCAGGAATACATGGTGAGTTGTAAATCAGAATTCAAATTCAAGTCTATGATAAATTTTTAAATTTCTATCAGTGTTGGCCAAAGTGTACTCAGTGGATTCTGGATGTAAACAGATATAAACCAGAGTCTGATAGTCAAATATGTAGGGAGAAAAGCTGAGTAAAATAAAAGTTAATCTGGTTATCTTCATTGCAGGTGTTGTCAGTGACTTTAGCATGCAAAGGTACACTGTGGACTCGACAGTGTGATATAGTGTGCAACATTTGTCAGATCAAAGAATGTGTGTGTGTGTGTGAGAGAGAGAGAGAGAGAGAGAGAGATCTGTCATGGTCTACTGTTTCAAGGGACCCAGAGTTTGGTAGCCTCACACTCATATCACTTTCCATGTGGCATTGAAGGCACACTCCTTATCCTTAAAAGTAGGATTTGTTGTTTTCATCCTTTTCTCCACTCGCTAATATTTTCCTCTTTTTCGATAAATAACTATTTATTTAAGCACTCATCCATCCATTCACTCAACAAATATGTTATGCCAGTGACAAAGGAAATGAAGGAGTCATGGGCATTGACTGATATCTATCAGACACAACTAAGAACTTACTAGTATTTCAAGCCTTGTTTCTGAGAAAGAAGGACAGGGGTATAAAAGAAGTAATTGTGAGGATTGTTATGAATCAGCACAGGTTTTTCTGGTTGGACTTTACATCTTTGTCCCTTTCAGAGAACAAAGCTCAGGGCCATGTTTGGATTAGACCTATGAAAGTTGATGACTTGTTCTATTCTCCATTCAATAGGACTCATCCCATTTTAAAAGGATAGGGGAACTGCTTGTGATTTTGAACTTGGCTTTCATCCAGCTGTCCAGACCACCCTATTACTGCTTAACTGTCGTCAATTATATGAGCTCCACAATTCCTTTGATTCCTTTCCAATCCAAATTCCCCCTTTCTAGGGTGACTTCTGACGGTCTAGCCAGTGTATTATCTAATGGTGTATGGAATTTGGAAAGGTATTTTCATACGTGGACCATACACATTCCTTTTCCAGGTTCTATTCTAAAACACATGTGCTATCAGTTAGCTCAGAAGGCTAAGAAGGGACATGGCTGAGGAAATGATGGGGAAGAAGAAACAAGAGAATTCAAAAGGAAGGCACTCACACTGCTTAGCAACAAAGAACATAGTTCCCAACCAATAATTCCAATAATTTTTATATGTATTAACAGATAAACTAAATTAGTTTATTGTATCCAATTATGGTAGCTAGATTTTTTTTTTTTTTACAATTTTGGTCAATAAAAAAGTCAAACAGCCTCCTCTTACCAGCAATATGTATTTCTGAAAAATTTCTTTAAAAATATGGCTGACGAAGTCGAGGCATGATCCTATGACTCAGGGATTGTTTTACATTCCATTGTTTACCTCAGGGATAAACCACTAAGCAGTTATTTTAGCAGGTACATGGGGAGTTTGAGAGAGCCTGCCGGCTCCAGTGTGCCAGAGGAGATGTATGCTGTTCTGTCACCACAGGAAGGAGAGACTGTAGGGTCAAGCAGTGTTTACACAAAGGCCATCTCAACAGCGCTTGAGCTCTTTGCCAGGTCTGATAATGGGAAGCTTGACACAGGAAAGAACCCCAATAGCAGTCACATCTTTCAGTGATTGACAACACCCACCAGCCATCCCTCTGTGTTAACAGATGTAGACTTTCTAATGCCAGAGCTCTTAAGAAGGAGCTTGACCTGGAGCTACTGGAAAAGAAAAATTACATGCACTAGTCAATTAAGATTTCCAAAAGGAGACTGGTGAAAAAGGTCAAAATCTAAAAGCTGATCTCTTGTGCAGGAAATATATACATCTATTATTAGAGTGTAGGATCTCAAAGAGCCTTCAGTGATGGGGGAATAAAATCAAGACTTAGGAGAAATACTGACATGAAAGTTGTTGCCTAGTAATTAATAGTGGGGAAATGACAGAAGTAAAAGTATGAACATCTTTGCTAGCTAGTGCCTGGCAGATCTCTGTCAAGTCCTTGCTGTATGAGTGAATGGTAAACACGCGGAATGTAAAATGCAAGTGTTCAAGAGTTGAAAACTTTCACAATATTAGACAAAAGGACAAGCATACAGTTGTTAGCCAGTTAAATTAGTGAGACCAGAAACATCACATTCCATCCAAACATGGAAGACAAGATGTTCCTTTGCAGGATATCAACAGAGAACAGGAAGTGAAAGGGAACACCTGGCTTCAGGGCTACTGACTAAAGCAGATATTTTTATCACTTGGAAGATGCTGCAGCTAAAAGTACTATTTCCCACGCTTGTATGTGACATGCAACCAGCCTTCCCTCCTGCAACCCATTGCTTCAGAGAATAACCCCTTCTAAAGGCTGACTGCTGCTTGCAAGTCACTAAGACACATCAAGTGGTCAAAGAGGTCTTGCTCAGGACCTAGAGTTTTGGAGTAAATTTACAATATGAAAATTTGTTATTCCATGATATTTTTCAGAAATTCATATTGTTGGTAAGAGGAAGCTGTTAGAATTTTTACTGTGGCATCCAGGTTTGGACGAAAATAATGTTCTGCTTCAATTCCTTATGATTCCTGAAATCTTAAGTACCACTGAATGTTGCCCAAAGTTATAATTACTAATGCTTTGGGGAAGCCAGAACATGTTGTTAATCCTCTATGAAGAATGAACTTCAAAGTTGGTTGTGGTAGGTCTTCACAGTAGAAGGACACCTTATCAAGATGTTTTTATTGAAACATTGGCACTGCCTGAAGGGGAATCAAATAGCATATAGTCTCTTCTCCCTTCCCTTCCCTTCTCTTCCCTTCCCTTCCCTTCCCTTCCCTTCCTTTTCCTTCCTTCCTTCCTTCCTTCCTTCCTTCCTTCCTTCCTTCCTTCCTTCCTTCCTTTCTTCCTTTCCTCCTCCTCCTCCTCCTTTTCCTCCTCCTCCTCCTCCTCCTACTCCTCTTCCTTCTCCTCCTCTCTCTTTCTCTCTTTCTTCCTCACCTGAAGATATTTTTTTCCCCATTGATTTTTCAAAGAGAGGGAAAGACAGAGAGAAACACAGATGTGAGAGAAGCACATCAATTAGTTGTCTCCTGCACCCACTGTGACCCTGGGAGGATCCTGCAGCCAAGGTACATGCCCATGACCACAATTGAATCCAGCACCCTTCAGTCTGCAGGCTAACTCTCTCTCCATTAAGCCAAGCCTACTAGGGCTGTATAGTCGCTTTATTAATAAAACAATATTAATGTAACATTTACCAGTTGGTTAGCCAGAAAATCTTGATGGAAGATTAAATCAACCAAAATCTGTACATAACTTGCTTCTCTTTTTTAATTCCAACATCAGTGGTAGGGCCATTTGTACCACAGAGACTCAATCCCACATGTATGGTTTCCTCCGGACTCTTATCTTTGACCGTATTCTCCCTTTGCTTGCTATCTTGGGTGATCTCTTTCTTTTCTATCTAGATGTTGAGGACTTTTAAACATGTTCTAAACATGTTCTTCCAGCCTAAGGTCTCAGTGGAGCCTCAGAGCTACATTTCCAGCTGCTTAAGGGAGGCTCCTTGGCTCCACAAAGAGGGCGTGCCCAGACAGAACTATGTCCTTTTTTCAACCTCCACCTAATTCCACCTGCTGCCAGTCCTGCAATGTCATCATCACTCATCCAAGTAAATGTTGGAATTCTACATGTAAGATGTCTCTCTAATTTGGTGTTTTCCTCCTCATTATAAATGTTTCTGCTTTCATTGATTTAATTCAATTTTATAAACACTTACATAGCACTGAAACTGTACCAATTACTGTTCTAAGAAATTTTTAAGACCTTCATTATCCTTTGCCTTGAACACCAGGAATCTTCTTACCAGTCATCTCCCATTTGGTCTTCCTATGGTAGTCATAGCTTTGCGTACAAATACCTATCTGACCCTAAACTTCTAACACTTCTATACTATGTAGCACAGCTCATAATGGTCTGTATTACCTTCATGTCAACTGTTTTTTTCTGGCTGAGTTCTCTTCACACTCCCCATGAAGCTCATGTTGCAGCTACACCAAACTAGACACATGCCCACTTGTTCTTCCCTCTGAATGCAAAGTCTTTCTCCACCTGAAACCACCACCATCCTTCAAGGGTCACCAGGTATAAAGAAATTTCTCGAGAGAAACCTTTTGGAATCTCTAAGAAGAGCTGCCTAGAGGATCTCAAAGGCAAATAGTAAAACTTCAAGTAGATCTAAAACAAAATCCCAAGTAAAAACAGATGAAGTTGTTGGTTCAAAAGAATAAGGGTCAATTGCAAGACTTTTCTTAACCATATGGCCAGGAGAAAAAGAGAACCTCATATAATATCGCATATGATGAAGCAATGAGACACTGGAACACTTTTTCCCTGCAAAACGAAAATGTAAAGGAATCACACAGTTGTAATTATAGAAGCAGCTGTTGAGTCAGCCAACTTGGATAAGATCAGCATGGAAATCACAGAATGATTTATGCTAATTTATACATATTTGGTCTGTGTACTCTCTATTTTGCACCTCTAAACCTTCCGTCAGCATCACTTATGCTTCTATCCATTTTCAGAAAGTTTCACTCAGCATTTTTTCCAATTGTCTTCTGTTTTTACAAATTATGATGAGAAAAACATGGAGATGCAAGTGAAACTGTAGGCAACTTTCAGAAAATCTTGCATGCACAAATTTTAATCCTGTCAACTAGACCACAAGTGTTAGGTGTCCTGTGAACAAGAACTTCTGCAAATTAATTGGAGAATACAAAGATGACCAAGACATGGCTTTGAATCCAGGACTCACAATTCTGGAAGGGAGACTCACAGCCAACAGCTCTGCATATCCAACAGGTACTTCAAATGCCTCATGTCCAAAACCCAGCTGGAGTTAGTCTCCTGTACTTGATCCTCACTCAGACCTTCCCATCTCAGTCAATGACATCACGAATCTTCCATCTGCTGAGTCCAAACCTTGTTTATAATCAGTCCTGATTCTCCTTCTTGGCTCACAGGCCTCCATGGTGAGAACAGCAGCAAACTCTTTCAACTCTCTAAATCAGGATCTAACTATTCTCACCCCTCAGGCCATCATGCTGGGCATGGGCCCTGTTGCCAATCACAAGCTATTCAAGGGCCTCCACATGAGTCTTCCTGCTTCCAGATTTGAATATGATAGGCAGTTAGGCAGACATGAGTAGAGCAAAGACCATGGGCCAGGCACAGAAGGTCACCATGGTAGAAAGCCTAACAAGGGACAATTAGAGGGTGATGTTTCTTCCCCTAGCATATCCTGGTCATGTGGTTCAGAGCCCCTGAGGTTTCCTCTCTAGAGATAATATCTAGACCTCAATTGTGTTTCAGCTCCAGCCCCCCAAAAGCAGCAAAACCATACAAGCAATGCCAAGGTTGATCTCAGGACCAGCTGCATTAAATAATGACCCCCGCCTGGTGCTGACCAATCAATCAGTGGAGACTCTGACCCTGAAAGGACACACTTGGAAAGCTGCTGAATATTCTATTGACTTCTTCTTCTGGGACCTCCCCTAAAATCTCTACCCCTACAACTGTTAGGATTAGGACCCAGAACTGTCTCTCATCCTTTCCCCTCAGTCATATTACCTTTACCTTCCTCACTTCTAATCTCCAAAGGTCCTTCCTTTACCTCTATAACTTGTTCCCAAAGCCTGTTTCTTTCACAAATTACTTCTTCTCCCTCTCTGTTCTCTTATAGGTGGAATCTTGGCTCTGAATTCTTTTTTAGTCAGAACTTAACTACCAAAGTTGCTGAGCCCATGTCCAGAATGACCCCACCTGTCTAACCTGGTGCCAATCCTACCATCCCTACCAGATCTATCCCAATGCAGATTACTTTTCACAGCAGCCCAAGCCATTCTATTTTTATAAAAAATATGTAGGTTTTCAAAACCCTACAACAACTTTCCTTTTTACTCAAAGTAAAATCTCAACTCTTTACCCAGGTCTACTAGCACAACATGACCTTGCCCAGCTCTGTCCCCAGACCTGCCTCCATAATAGTCCTCAATCCAGTCCAGCCATGCTGCCTCCTAGTGCCCTGTCCCTCACACACCTCAGGGCAAGGTAGAACTCCAGGCCTTTTCTGGCTCCTCTGCTCCGCAGGCTCTTCCTGTAGCCAGATATCCACATAATCGCCTCCCTCCCTCACTTATCTGTTCTCTGCTCTGATTGCCCTTTCATTTGAAAGGCCTCCTCTATAAACTGCATCCAAGTTTTCTCCATTTCCCATATCCAATATTATTTTCTTCATAGTCTTCACATCACATGCTAGTTCTTCTATTTGTTTTTGTCTGCCTCTCTGCACAGAAATGAGAGTGCTAAGAGGACAGGCCTATTGTCTTGTTCATGACTGCTCACACCTAGACAGTGGTATATCATATGCCCTTGTTAAATATACACGGAATAAATGAAAGGATGAAAGAGAAATTTGTACAGAATAACTGCAATGCCAGATAAAAGGTCGTTCATTTATGTAGAGACCATTCATGCTTAAAAAAGAATCCTTTGCCTTCCCTGAAAGTTTCTTTTAAACATTCCAATAGCATTCCATTTTAAAAAGTCAACTTGAAAAGACAGAGGGAAACTAGATAGACAGGAGGTACTGGGACCATGGTGGGGGTGGGAATAAAACCAGGGAACCCAAATAGGTGGAGTCACTAAGGCACCCCAACTAAGCAGAGAAGAAAGGATGGGTGAGAGACATGAGCTTTAAAATATGTGAATGTTGCTAAGGCAGGCAGCTTGCTGATAACCTATCACAAGACAGTGCGGCCTATAACCAATCCCAAGAATGGTAAGGCAGAATTCTTTGAAAGAACCAATCAGGAACTAATAAGGGTATATACAAAAAAGTGTGCACTCCCTCTTCTCTCTCTCCTGGTACACTAGGTTGATGGCAGGAGACACACTCCTCTTCACCGACGTGGCTTATGGCCGTTTATGCCTCCAAACATGGACTAATAGACTTTAATTAACTTTGGTGCTGAACTACTCCCAACTGTAACATGGAAAAGAAGCTCTGGACACTAGCCTGCTCCTGGAACCCCAGTTGCACCTTTTCTAGGACTGGCTTCTCTTAATAAACCTTGCCTCCATGAACCATTTTTTTCTTTCCTTTTTGGTCCTTGACTTCATTTTTCGATTTCCCGAGACAACTAACAGACTCAAACCCCACATTTTGGTTTCAAACTCATATGCAACTTTACAGAGTTAGTGAGGAAGTGACGCCTATCTGATTCCTCATTTGAAAAAAACACGCTGTGTAGTAACTGTGACAGGCAGACACAGTTTGGGACACTGTAGAGTGAAAGCTCAAATCGTCATCACCTGTCTTCAAGAAGTCTAGATTGCATCACATAGAGGAAGGTAATGAATGAATATAAAAAAAGAAAGGTGGAGCTTTCATTGCCATTTTTGCAAGTAAAAGTCTTCTTGGAATTCAGAAAATGACAAATCACTTTCTACTAGAGTGCCTGTGGACTTGGCCCAATTTTCTGCAGGTGGAGAGGGCTGGGCCTTGGGACCGGTGGAAAGAGAAGGCCTAGCCCTACTGGGGAAATAAAAGTCAAAGGTGCTTGCAGCACTGAGGGCTAATCCGGACATGGGACTGGTGATCTGGTGCAGGCTGCAATTCAATTTCAATTTTCCAGATACTGACTACCTTGATTTGAAGTCACTCAATATGCTTAATAATCCATTTATATTTAAAGAGAGATGTGAAAGGTTAATACCCTTAATATTAAATGCTTCAGAAAATATTCTACTCATTTTTAAGGCTTTTTCTTTTGGTGTTCTTAACACTTCAGTATTGAATGCATCATGGAAATGTCATTGATAAAAAAATAATGACCTGGGCCCAACTGTAACACACCAGGACCAGAGAGAAATGTCAGAACAGAAGGCAACATCCACCCAGATGCACCGGATTTTACCAAAATGGCGACATTAAGAAGGGCAGGTGCCACTTGAAATGCACACAACAGCTTAAAGGAGCCACTCATGTAATGCTAAGAGAGAAGCCATTATAATAGGACAGGAGAGGGATATATTTATACCACATTTAATTAAATACAATCTGGCCAAAGACAGGATAAAGGAGTCTCAGAACATGTTGAGCCAAGTGACTTATGAGGTGAAAAGGAGAAAGGGAAGGGACAAAAAGGTCAGAATAGACTCCTGTGGCCACAAGGTCATTTTTCTAATGAGTAGCATTTAACTTTCAAAAGAAATCTGAATAATTCCGCCAGGAGTAAACTGACTAAGGATTGACTTTTTTACACAACAAAGTCAGGATTCATTTCTTTATCATTTAAAAAGCGTTTTAATGCAAGATAGTAAATCACATTATCTTACAAACATCTCCCTGCCGGTCCCTGGGAAGAATTGGGGAAGGACAGCAGAGCATCCCTACTTGTGTATCCTTAACATCAGAATTAGAGTGGAGGTTGGAGAAGCTCCCCCACGGTGAAAATGAAACCATTCTTAAAAGGGTCTAAAATATTTTGAAGTCCACCCTTCTTAAATTTGAAGTTAAACATACTAGTAAAGAACCTGTAAGAAAAGTTGACTCAAGGCTTGCCTAAGTTCTGGAAACTTGAAGAGAAAGAAAACAGAAAAGGCTGGGGGGGGGGGGGGGAGTTGGAGTGTGAGGAAGACACCATGCCAGGAATCTACAGAGAAAGCTCCCTGAGCTGCAAGACTGAGCTCGGATTCCCAGGGGGTTCTGACTTGATTGAAGGAGGCGAAACAGCACCAGGGAAAATAATTTTTCTCACCCCTCCTTCCTTCAAAAAATTGTAGTGACTATTTAAAAAACAATAACAATAACTAACATCCGCCTAAAACACTTGAGTTGCCCAAGGAAGTCACAGGTTTGCTTGTGGGCTTGTAGTGATTGTATGATGTTTGGTGTAATTTGATGAAAGAGGCTCATATAAGCAAAACAAGTGTCTATGGGTATTTAGAGGGAAAGAGGTTTAAGTCAGGAGCTTTCTCTGCAACTGGGTGTTAAATGTCTTAATAAAGGACCTGGAATTTGGATTCTTGATACAATCCATCCCTGAGGAATAGTAAAAAATTTGGTCCATTTCTCTGAAAGCCAATATATAGCTTCTTTAAAAAAAAATTATCTTGTTGAAAGTATTACAAATGTCCCCATTGACCCCCCTCCACCCACAGCTGCCCCTCTCAGGCTTTCACTACTGTGCATATATGCATAGTCCATAGGTTATCCATATATGCCTATATGTTCCCTGGTTATTCTCTCCCCACCCACTTCCCCGACCCCCGCCATCCCTTTTAGATTCTCAGTCTGTTCTGGATCTATATTGTTCAGTTTATTTTGTTCATTAGATTCCATATATGAATGAGATCATGTTATACTTATTTTTCTCTGACTGGCTTATTTCACTTAGCATAATGCTCTCCAGTTCCCTTCATGCTGTCTCAAAGGGTAAGGAATCCTTCTTTTTTGCTTCTGCAAAGTATTCCATGGTGTAAATGTACCACATTTTTTTATCTACTAAACTACTGGATGGGCTTCTGTTTCCATATTTTAGCTATTGTAAACTGTGCTGATATGAATATAGGGGTGCATATATTCTTTCTAACTGATATTTTGGTTTCTTATGCACAAGAACAGGCATCTAGATCAATGGAACAAAACAGAGAATCCAGAAATTGGCCCAAACCATTACGCTCAATTAATATTTGACAAAACAGGGAAAAGCATACAATAGAGTCAAGACAGTCTCTTCAATAAATGGTGTTGGGAAAATTGGACAGATATATGCAAAAAAAATTAAACCAGACCACCAACTTATACCATGCACAAGAATAAATTCAAAATGGACAAAAGACTTAAATGTAAGTTGTGAAACCATAAAAATCCTGGAAGAAACCATAGACAGCAAAATCTCAGACATCACTTGTAGCAATAAGTTTATAGATACATCTCCTAGGGCAAAGGAAACTAAGGAGAAAATAAACAAAGGGGGACTACATCAAAATAAAAGGTTTCTGCACAGCAAAAGAAACCATCAACAAAATGAAAAAGGAGCCCATAGTGTGGGAGAACATATTTGGCAATGATACAACTGGTTTAATATCCAAAATATCTAAGGAACTCATTACAACTTAACAAAAGGAAAACAAACAATCCAATAAAAAAAAATGGGCAAAGGATCTAAATAGACACTTCTCCAAAGTGGACATATAGAAGGCCAAGAGACACATGAAAAAATGCTCAAAGTCACTGATTATCAGAGAGATGCAAATTAAAACAACAATGAGGTATCATCTCTCCCCTGTCAGAATGGCTATCATCAACAAATGGACAAAAGACAAGTGCTGGTGAGAATGTGGAGAAAAAAGGAACCCTTGGGCACTGCTGGTGGGAATGCAGACTGGTCCAGCCACTGTGGAAAACAGTATAGAGCTTCCTCAAAAAAAAAAATAAAATTGGAACTCCCATTTGACCCAGTAATCCTACCTTGAGGAATATAACTTTTATATTTTTCATTTTCATAGAGTCACTCGATAGTAGGCAATCATATATATCATTTACAATTTGATATATACAAATGAATATGTATATTCATTAACATTTTTTGCAAGTCTGTGATAAGTGTTTTAAGATCATTATTGCTAATACGTATTCACTCTGACTCTGCAAAGATGCCTCAAAGCCAGAGCTCAGAAGGCTGACCAGTGCCACCCACTAAGAAGTGGCAGGGGAGAGCTTAGGCACTCAAGTAGTATAAGCTCCAAGCCCAAGCTCTATTTCTATGTCCACTATATGCATTCCCCATCATAGAAACCCCATAATCATGCTTCTCTCTCAGCTTCTCTCATGTGGAATTGTTACCATTGTAATTAGCTAATTATTGTTAATAATAGGAAAAGAGGAAAGGGAAGACCAAACATTATAAGCATAGTCATCTGGATAGCTTCACCAGAAAGTTGCAAACTTCACACTCCCCAGGGAATAGCTGGTCAAGTCCCTGCAGATCACTTGGGGAAAGGGATCAAGCAAAGGAGATGGGTGCATGTGCAGTGAAGTTAGAGTGATATAAGAAAGGTGCTTGCCTATCAATCTAACCCTGGGAACAAAGATCATTGGCAAGGGGATAGAAGACACTGTAGGCATTAACAATCCTGAAGGGTTGATGGGATGAGCTCCTATTTATGACGCAGAAACAATTAGTTCCCGCTCTCTTGTTTCTCTTGCTTTGTTCCTGTTCATTCCCTTGCACTCACTTGCTCTTTAACTCCTGTTAGCCCACCAGGTGGTCCTAGAAGCCCCATGTCCCATGGGCTTCTGGACCCCACACACAATGGATTGCAGCTGGGAACACAAGCTAATCTAGTCAGATACTGGACCTGAATGTGCTTTAATATGGAGCAAAGACACTTCATATTAAGGCTTTAATCCTTGCCCTGCTGAAGACATGGCTAGATTTCTTTCATGGCAGGACGGAGGGAGATGGCATCCTGGAAGGAAAATCCCTTGATGTTACTTCATCAATAAAGTTTTCCACAATACCTTATCCTCCTGTGGGGGCCTCAGGAAATTCTTCTTTTCGAGGCACCCCAAGAGCTCCATTTCTACCAGTAACAGGTGGGGACAGAGAGGGCACCCCATTGATAACAGGATGTGACTGTTCCTATTTGTATATCTGAGCCTTTACTGTTACTCTGTTTTAGACAAGAATTAATGAGGCTGTCGGTGACAGAGTGACTCTCAAACCTATCAGATCCAACACCTCTTTTTGCAGCCTGAGATATGATTAAGAAAAACTTTACCTAGTCACATACATTTAAAAAATCAATATAATATTCTATTACCTAAAGGAGAAATTTACAACAAATAAGATACACATCAATAATAAATGCTCAGATACAACTTCAACAGAAGTCACAAGAAGGCTTGGCACTCACTTCTAAGTAGGAGCTGTGTGAATTCAACAGCTACACATGCAGACTGATAGGAACAGTGATGTTATTCTTCTGAAATAAGCATATACTAATGCTCTGAACAAAACAAAGGACAATATGCTCTCAATTAACATGGTAATTGCATGCCTGGAAAATTCAGCATGTGTTTAAAATGTTCTTTGTAATATATATTCTAGTAATAAAAACACTCTTTGCCCCCAAAATGTCTGGCCAGATGTTCTCAAGTTGTGCCTCAGATGGGGCAATTTTTCACAGTGTGAGACAATCTTTCACATTGTAGAGCGTCCATGAAAATGTCACCTCCCAATTAGGCAAAGATGGCCCCACAAATTCCACAATAGGCCTCAGTGGGTGGTTGTTTTGTCTGTTATAATTGGTAGGCAACACTCCTCCTTACTTTATATATTTCTTTTTATTTCCAGGCAGCTGAGAACACTTTAATATCAAAGTCTTTAGTGCTTTAAAAATCCCAGTATATTGTCAGCGCTTTCTGGCTATTAGTAAGTATGTGTGAACTAGATCACTCAGCTTTTGACACAGTGACAGAGAACCTCCCAGCCTTTAGTTGCCATCTTCTTGGTCCTTAAGAACATAGCGGCTAAGATGACAAAATGATACACTCCATATTAAAAACTGTTTTTTGCACAAAACCTATATTTAGACCCAATTAACAAACTTTCTCTTTATACTTATTCACAAGGCCAATACTATGCTGTGAGCATTAAAAAAAAATGAGGTGGAAAAGAGTACCCCAAACAAAAACCCAAACACCTGCCAAAGATCACCTCAAAGTAACAAATCAAAGATTTTAAAAGGGAGAAATGGACCTCCACTATTTAAGAATGAAAATGGTCACAGAAAAATAATGGCTGTTGGGTCACATTTTTTATGTTTGATTTTCAGATTATTTTCCCACAAGTCAATGAGAATAACCTTAGCTTTGAATGTTATTCATTAATTCAACAGCTATCCATTGGCACCTGCTACACAGGAGGTTCTGTGCGGTGTTAACACAACAGAGCATCCCAACTTCTCATGTACATTGTAATCAGGGGGGCCTTGTAAAAATGTGGATTCTGATTCACGAGATTTGCGATGGGGACTGAGATTCCAGATTTCTAACTCGCTCACAGCTGATGTTGATGCTGTTGATCAGCATGAGACAGGCTAGTAAGCCAGGTCAAATGAGACAGGGAAACTGAAACAGTTAACCGGCAAAGCAGTTTACAGCCATCTAGTGAATCACAAAACCCTATCTTCCCTAACCAAGGACACAGAGTAAATGGTTTACTCTTCTCCCCAACTATAGGGTAAATAGCTAAAATCACCCTTCTCAGGAAGATAGATAACAAAATCCAACTAGTGCCATTTGTGCCAACCATATCCAAAGATTGATGAAGTCAGGGGAACAAATCTCATTTTAGCACATCAGTGTAAATCTGATGAATATTCTATTGAGATCCTCTCCTAAAATTCCAGCCTTTATGAAACAGATAAGAACCCTGAAGATAAAGATCCGGGACGGACTCTCTCTAGAACATGCCTATTCTTTTCTTCCCCAGGCCTGTATGTTTATCTTTTCTCCCTTAGGTTCTAAGGATCCTCACCAACCTGTCTCCAAGGCCCCTTTTACTATGACTTTTCAGTGAGTTAAAAGCATTCCTGCCTTAGATCACTTTTTTCCACCGTGACTGTTCCTTCCAAGTGAGCTAACAGCAGCACTTCTTTCCTATCATGTTTCTAGGGAGCCAGAACAGAGCACTACCCAGGCTCTCCTGTTGCTTCTTCTACCCTAAGCCCTTCTTTTGCTTCACTGTCTCCAGCTTTAATAAGCATCCTGGTGTTGTGGAATCTTTCCTGCAGGAAGTCCAGAACCCACACACTACTGGCTAGCTAGAGGCAGACCTGCTCCAGGTCCGGGCTCTTTCCAGTGACAAGCAGACCATATTTTGAGTAATAAGGCATTTTATGGAATGAAATAATTAAATTAGAGATGAACCCTACTTTTCAAGAACTTACAGTTAGATAAGAGCTATAGCTTTCAAATAGGCAGAATCGTTCCATGCTATAAGAACAAGACAACAGTTAAGATGCTCTTCAAGGAGAAAGGATACTGGCTCAGAGTGGCTGGGTGTCTGGGAAGATATAATGACGAAGGTGGCATTTTGGCTGGTTTCTCAGGACTGGGCAGTAACCACAGGGAGGTCACATGGCCTGGAGAACATGGCCTGGCAGAGGGACCAGTGTCAACAAAGGGACAGAACTAAGAAAGTGCGATGTGCTCAGGTGAAGAGAGAGCAGTCCCATTGGGAAGTGATGATGTCTGTAGGAGATGCGAATAAAATGGTGGAAGATGAGGTCGGGAAGTTTACTGAGAAAATCCCGGGAAGCACCCAGGACATCCAGTCAGGAAACTGGAGCAAAGCTGATGGCAGCACTCCACAGATCAGTGGGAACAACAGATGAAGGGTCACAGGAAGACAAATAGGCTGACAGCCCGATGAAGAGGCTACTGAAATAGTACAGGAGAGAGATAGAGAAGGCCTGAAATAGAGACAGTCATAAATCTTTGATAAGAAGAAAAAAAAATGCCAAGCCATTTATACCTGAATTTTCTATACTGGGTTTTACTTTGAATAATGATCTACTTTCTCCTGATTAGATAAGCAAAGGTACAAGCATTTTTAGAAAGGGCTGAGGAAAACGGATACATTAATTAAAAGTCTTAAGATGATGCTCTCGGAGTACTCCTGGGTTATACTGGAAATAACTAAGAAATGCAGTTGTGTGTTTTTTCAAGACTTCAGATTTAAGTTGCCTATGAATGAATAATGTCCCACCTAACTTGGTCATTTTTCATTCTCAGAGAGGTGGTGTCAGTGTCATTAACCACATTTTCTCTTACTCCAATTTCTGGGTCTGTGTTGCTTTAGCTCAACCTAAAAGAGATATATTTCCAGAAAAAAAACATCTGGTTTTGAAATAGAATGAGAAAAACTGCCTCCAAAACATTAGTTTATAGAGTGGGAACAGTGGTTCTCAACCTTTTTTTAATGCTGTGACCTTTTAATACAGTTCCTCATATTGTGGTGACCCCCAATCATAAAATTATTTTTGTTGGTACTTCATAACTGTAATTTTGTTACTGTTATGAATCGTAATGTAAATATCTGTGTTTTCTGATGGTCTTAGGCTCTACAGCAGCGGTTCTCAACTTGTGGGTCACGACCCACAGGTTGAAAACTGCTAGCAAGGTCGCCTAAGACCATCGGAAAACAGATATTTACATTACGATTCATTAACAGTAGCAAAATTACAGTTATGACGTAGCAACGAAAATAATTTTATGATTGGGGGTCACCACAACATGAGGAACTGTACTAAAAGGTCACAGCATTAAAAAAGGTTGAGAACCACGGGGAGAATGCAAGTTGGGAAATATTATAATTTTAAATTCCCAATTCCCACTTTACCAGGCCAACTCCATGTGATTTAATATCATCATAATGTGGACAATGTTCAAATGGTGCTTCAAGTTTCAAACCAGTGACTTTTCCCCTATCAGCAAGAGACCACAAAAGCCCCTGAGGAATGCAGTGGACCAGACAGATCTTAAAGTTGCAGTGTTCTTTTCTGAATCCTAATTAAGTGAAAATTCTTCTTCGAAATAATTTCACTGTGAAGCAGTCAGTCAAACAGCATAGTGCAGCAGAGTCATGTTCTGTTATGGAAACAGATGTATCAAATATCTTTCTGTTTACAGCATACATATTCAGTAGTCTATTTTTTCGTGGGTGTGAGTGCATGTAACTGCCATTAACTTACCTAATGGAATAGCACCCAGCACAGCAAACGGTACTCCCTGGATGTATGGGAAATGTGCCATGTTTGTTGTTTAATTTCCATCTCAATGTCATAAAAAATTGGAGTCTTGAGATGATTGACCACTAAAAAAGTATATATCTGAGTAGACAATTAGATTAAGAATTGAACTGAGGAAATCTAGTGAAATGGGAAAGAGTGAAATGTACATGAAATAGGAGAAACTACCTGAACCAAGATGACAAAGATGGGACCCCCTAGAAGGGGCCTGTCACAGGGGCAGTAGTGGGGAAGGAACTCTTCATGCCAGGATGCCAGCAAGGCTGACAACACAGACCCTGCATAGATTTCTGTGTTCCAGGTGTTAATTTCATTGATGGGCACTCAGGACTGAGAAACCCCATGTTAGCTCTAAAAGGGTAGTTGCCAATATAGAGAAGCTATTAATTGAAGAAAAAGTGGATGACGCAGAAGAACAGACAACACGGGGACCCAAGGTTGAAGCACATGCACGAGACATTCTGGACCTCAAAGAACCATGGGATATGCTCAGATCGGAGATCAACACAGAAAATTTTACGCTGAGCCCCTCTAATCCCGATGGCTGCCAAGCCCAACGTGCATGGTTACAAGTGAGACAAAAGTCCCTGAGCACATGTGTTCTTTCCTGGGTGTAGAATGAAAGATACAAAATGCCAGGTGCTTTCCTCTGATGAGTGGGAGGGAAGAAGATAAAGAGTGGAGGGAGGCAGTGAGTTCAGGGGCTGCAAAGGCAAGACAGAGTGCATTGAGTTATTGCCATTAAACGGGACTTTCTGAGCATACAGTGAATTGCAATTTGAAATGCACCAAGTAGGAGACAGATTCCTGGTTAACGGGATGCTGCAACAAAAGTCCTACATTGTCTGTATATTTCCAGATATTACTTAATAAGAATATTATAGACAATGGTTTTTAGTTTTTTTTCCTGGAAAAAAGGATGTGTTCTGTAATCTCCATCTCCATGGCTGCACTGGACCGGGCCTGTCTCACACTCAGGCTGCAATATCCTAGCTCAGTGGTTGGCAAACTCATTAGTCAACAAAGCAGCAAACCATGGCTCTCGAGCTGCATGTGGCTTGCAAGCTGTGGTTTGCTGACTATTGTCCTAGCTTAGCCTTAACTCAGACTTTGATCTCTTCAAACAGTCTCCTTCAACCACAACCTGGTAGTTTTTTCTTATCAAGGAAACAGAACAGTGAAATGAGTTTTCCCATTTTTGGACTCAGCACATTAGCTACAAATCAAATTTGTAGATATGGATTCCAGTTAATATGAAAAGTGTACAATAAACAGTTTGGGGCAAATTCTGCCAGGATTTTAAGAAGTTAATACGATACATTTAACTCTAGTGGAATGTAAGAACACCCACTGCCTCCACACCCTTCTCCTTAATCTGTTTACAGTTACACAGAATAAACCCCTTTCACTCCTGACTAGTGAGGCAAGTGGAGTTCCTTTACAGCCAGAGCCAAAAGGGTCTTTGGGAAAGTTTTGTGCAACCAACTTGAGCTGCCAGGACACAGGAATGGGTATTTGGATGGGCTGAGTTTGAAGAATAAAATGAGTGAGCTCCATCCAAATCAGTCCAATTCAATTCCAGGACCCATCTCCTGGAGTTTCCATCAGTTAAATCACTTCCATAGCAAACTGTTAGGGCAACTTAGATCTAACCCAAGCTGTATCAACTTAATTTGGGGGATCTTTTTTTTTATATGTATCATCATAATAATCTTTAACAACTTTGTATAGTTTTGGCAGTTTCACTTTCTCACTCATATCTCTTTTAATTGTCCAGCAAGCCTTTCCTGGTTAGAAAAGAGCCAGAAAACTCATCCAAGCATCTCTGTTAGAATGATATGAGTATTATTCAATTTTTAAGCTAGTAAATAAAAATTCTCCAAAATTGTTTCACCTGATTTTAGGATTAGACTCTATGAGTGCTACAGAATCAGGGACAATATATAACTATGTTTTAGCTAAAGCCATATATATAGGGTGTCCCCAAAAATGTATAGATACATTTTGAATAATTGTAAAGGCAGTGTTTTTTAAAATACACTTTCCTTTCAAAATTGAGCTACCAGCTGTTGAAGTGTGTATACATTTTTTTAGGACACCGTGTATATATGAGAATTTAACATGTAATAGATGAACCTAAAGTCTTCAAAGTCTTAGACTTTTGGGGTCTCTTATATTTATATAATAGCTCTTGGTTTGAAAAATCTGCAAGGAAAACGTATTCTTTGGTAGGATGCTTTTTCAAATTGGGGTCAAAAATGGTTCTACTGTTTGCCAACTCCCTGGCAGTAATAGAAATAAATGATGCAGTTTGACCAAAAAACATACATCTGATAGAAGCTCATGAGTGAATAGGAACATAAGTCACTGTCCCCACAGACTGCCTTAGAAGTGTCCAAATATGCCAAGGAGGAAGAAGAGAGGAGAAGGGGTGAAATGATTGGTCAGAGTTTTCTAAGATCAAAGCTGGTAGGAATATTCCATGGGGCATCTGGTTCTGGGAATGGACATGGATTCATGGCAAGAAAAGGTAATTTGGTCCTAGTCAGTTTGACTCAGTAGATACAGTGTCGTTATTCAGACCAAAGAGTCCCAGGTTCAATTCCACCCAAGGGCACATGCCCAGGTTGTGAGCTCGATCTGCCCCGCACCCAAGTAGCATCATTGATGTTTCTATCCCTCTATCTTTTTCCCTTCCTCTCTGAAATCACTACACACACACACACACACACACACACACACACACACACACACACACATATATATATATATATATATATATATATATATGTATATTTATATATATATAGAAAGAAAAGGTAGCTTGGCTTTCATTGTTCACAAGTCAAGCTCAGGGGCTGCATTTTCTATTCCCAAAACCATTATAGACAATATAGGGGAAGGAGGGCATTGTAAAATTTAATATGAAACGGAACAACCCACATAGGAGATGGAGAGAAAATAAGCTTTGAAAAGAGAGGTCAGCTTGCTATTCCTATTAAATATGTTGTATTATGGTTTATCATGTCTGTGTTTTTATTTTTTAATTTAATTTATTTTTAATTTAAATCATTTTTTATTTTTCAATTATAATTGACATACAATATTATACTAGTTTCAGGTATACAGTTATTAGGCATTATATAACTTACTAAGTGATCATCCCAATAAATCTAGTATCCATCTAACACTATACATAGTTATTAGAATATTCTACACTTGATCTTAGCCAAAAGGTCGAGAAGCAATAGAATATTCTATAACAATCAATTTGTTCATCCTCATATTGTAGTTGAAACTTGACTACTGTTGGCATGTCAGTGAGAGGGATTTACCCCCAGGCCAATGGGCTGCAAGGACTGCTTGTGACCTCCCCAAAATAAAAAAAATCTTAAGGGAGATATCTGTTCATATTCTGTTCTGTTAAAGCCTTCTTCCTGCTATATTATTATAGTAAGATAAACTCAGCAAAGGAGAAAGAACTGCCTCTTTTTGGAAACTATAAAACCACCTGAGAGATGAATGACAGGAAATATTTACAGGCACAATTTGCAGGTTACTTCCAGAATTCCAACAGATTCCTACTTTGGGGTACTTTTAACATTTTCTAAAACCTTCAGATCCATTGTGAGAAATTGTGATTAAAATCAGATTTTAAGAGTTACATTATTTTTAATTCAAGTAAGAAGATTTCTTTTACTGAGGAGCACAATCCAGTTAATTAATCTTCATTCCTACTTGGATAATAACTCCACTGTTCACTGATGATTTTGGAACCCTACTCCCACTTTCTCTTCACATCTTGCTGGCTTCAGTGCCCTTTGGAAAAGTCTTTCACACTTTTGCCTCCAGGTTGTTTGGCCTTCTTATTTTGAAGGGTCCTTGCCTGTAATCCACCCACATAAACAGACATCCCTTGGAGCTTAGTATAGCTTACAACTGCTCCATGTCTGAAATTTTCAACTCTAATTCATCCTTCTTATCACAGCCTTTCTGTTCTCACAGTCCCCTACTCTGACTCTATCTTATCTTCTTTTAGTTCCCTCACTGTTACATATCTACTCTTAAGCAGATTGGATATCATTATCTATCACTTGCACCACTTCTCTAAAAACCTTCAACTATTTTAACCACTTATCCTCTCCTACCGAACTTCTCCACTCTGTCCCAATATCATTGACCTTCTCTGAGCACTGCTGAGTAAAATTCTATAGCTTTGCTGGTTGGTGCCATTACCTACCAGTGGTATCTAACCTCGATGGGCTCTCACAAAGCCTTAATGATAATCTTCTCAACATCCCTCTCTCCTTCCCACACAAATACTGCCTCAAACCTTAACTTTTCTCTCAGGCTCCTTCCTCACCAGCTCCTTCTACCATTATCAGTAGTAGAATCTCGCTGGAAAATCATGCCACAGCCTTCTCCAATTTCCTATGCTGCCACAAACAGTCTCATGTATATTCAGCCCCAAACTCCAGTTTTCCTTCTTCAACAGCAGAAAAAGATCTTTCCATCCTCCCTCCTACTCATGCCCCCATAGAAAGCAAATCCAACCACCAAGTCTCTCCATGCCTTCAGGTTTTCTCCTCTTAGGCTTCCTTAGGGACCACACACTTCTTAAAGTTTTTTGTGATTTCACAATAAGGCCTCCAAAAAGAGTGTTTATATTACACATCTCTTCCTCAATCTTTCTCTTCTCCCAATTGATTCCTGACCCACTGCTCTTGTCCTTCAACTAAAATGGTTCTTTCCAAGTTTGAGTGACCTCTCAGTTGCTTAATATAACTGAGATGGCAATATCCTTAATGTCTTAGTATTATTATTTTATTTGTAGTCATTGGAATGGGATGAGGCAGAGAAAAACAATATAGAGAAAGGAGTAAAGAATATAGGAAAAAGTGCATGGGCATGCTTAGGTACATCGTAGCACTCAAATACATGGTAGCTATCTAAGCATGAAGGGTATCTGGAAGTTGCTTTATAAAAAGGTACAGCCCAAATCCTTCTCATTGGACTTGTGATCATGCTACTTCCCTAATTATAATCTTTCACTTGTTTTCCATTGTTCACAGGATGAATTGTAGACTTCTTAACCCAACACATACCAGGTACTTCAGTGATCTGCCCCAGCTCTTTCTTCCCAGCATGCCCGAGCTCCACCCACCCCACACACACATCCTGTGCTGCAGGCTCATTAAATTACTTGCATGCCACTTCTTAGACACAATTAATTTCTATATTCACATCACAATCTCTTCATTTCCAACAGACTCGTTTGTGTCTGAATAACTCTGACACATTCTTTAAGAATCAGCTTCAGAGTCAGCCCCTCTGAGCAACCTTCTCTGATCCAGAGTCCATCTCTCATCTCCTGCTCCCTCCAGGGTTAAATGCCCCCCAGCTCATGTCTCACTTCTTGTTTTGTCCCTTGGGTCAGCACCTACATCCTATAAAGCAATCCTGTGCCATATCTCCCACTAGACTTGAGGGCACAGGCTGAGCGCTCTTCATATTTGCAATTGAGTTGCCTGGCATGTGATTGCTGTCCAATATATATATTTATTGAAAGAATGGCAAACAGAAGTTAAGACTCTGAGAAAGTGCTTTATAGTGTAGTTGCCTTGTACGGAATGCAGTGAATAGAAGATAAAGTTAAATTGATACCTACCCCCAGGAGCTTAAACCATCAAAATCATATCTCTCAGTTTACTAATCTGTGAAATAGAAAATGCTCAATAGTATATTTGGACATTTTCAAATTAAAATAATGCACAGAAAAAAAAGAGATAATAATCATGTGGTCCAATCTTCATAACAATATCTTTCAAGTAAATAAGTTATCTTAGCAAATGAATAACCAGAGTAACATCAGGGGGTAGGCTCCTAAGAAGCAAGTCTACTATTTTATGAAAAAGTCATGTAGAACTTTTCAGATGAGACTGAATTTCAACCAGCAGGATTATATCTAGAGGCTTTTAGAACTAACCTAAGATGTCCTTCCACATGCTTCTCAGGTGTCCACTAAATGCCAGAGTAAACTTTAAAAATGAAACAAAAACAAGTCTCATGTTATTAAGTGAGCTACATATTAAAATTCTAACCAGTTTGGAGAATCGGATTATGGTTTTATTTAATAATTTTCAACACATAATATTTAAAGCAATGTATTGGTCACAGAAAGAGGAGTATGGGACTTTCTAAATATCAGAGGTCAGATATATAGTTAATTTAAATCATGACCAAAGCAACTATTTTCTTTAAAAATGTTAAATCACTTATACTATCACACTAAAAATCCTATTAACTATTAACTATTCTCTGATTTCTACAAAACTCATTTCCATATTCACAGCATGAAGTTATAAAGTTCAAACTATAAGCATGAAAGAAGATAATATTTCACAATGAGCTTGGAAAGGGGGGGATATAAATACAAACAAGTTTCCCCTAAAGAAAATGCCTTTAATTGCATCTACAATAGCTAGTGATTATTTCCTGTAATTACAAACTTGATTTCAGTCTTCTCAAATATGAGTGTGGTTATTTTGACACACAAAAATTCTTACTGACTTAAGCACCCTAATTGTAAATAAGTGAAAAAAAGCTTCTGAAAAGTAAAAGGCAAAATACCATACATCCAAATCCATAGGCATGGGAATGGGGGATTCTGCATTATTTGACTGAATCAAATATGATTATAATTCCCCTATTTATGATTTAAGTGAAATAACTGGGCTGACCAGGTGGCCCTTCCATGAATGTGAGGTAGAAGTAAGAGGGCACCAACACTTTCTTCCTGGGGGGGGGGGGGGGACAGAATGTTTTAGTAAGAATCTGCAGAAGAGAATCTTAGTCCTCCGTCTTGAGTACAGCAAAATTACTCAAAATTTGGATTTTTAATATTTCCTCAGAGAATGCAAAAGAGCCTCCAGAAGACTTCTAACATTGCTAAAGTCAGACTCAGCAAAGGGTGAAGTGGATATTAAGTGGATAAAGTCCTTGAAACTTTCTTCCTCATTTCCCATCAAATTAAATCGACAATAATATTCCTATTGACTCTTCATTCTAAAAGTAGGGTCCTTCTTTGGCACATTTGATGTGTGCAAATATATATTTGTTGAAGCTAAATGAATAAATCTTCTAACCTGGAGAAAGGGTAAACTTTATTCTGAATCAGTAAGAAATTCTATAAAATGAGATATGTTAAGATTTCTTAAAATATGCAGAATATTTTGGTTGTGAAAAAATATGTGAGAGTATCCCAGTCTGTGTAGCTCAGTGATTGAGACTGACCTATGAACCAGGAGGTCACGGTTTGTTTCCTGGTCAGGACATATACCTGGGTTTTGGGCTCACTCCCCATGGGGAGGCAGCCAATCAATGATGTTTCTATCTCTCCCCCTCTCCCTTCCTCCTGAGATCAATAAAAAAAAATATATATATATATGTGTATATATATATATACATATATATACACATATATATATACATATATATATATTTAAAAATGCTACAATGCATAGATTCTTATGGCAACATACAAGAACACTCATATAAAAAATACATAAGAGAATATAGAGAACTTAAAACTTGACAACAAACAAAACCCATTATCATCATCATCATCATCATCATCATTATAAATTAGCATGAATCACATGAAACTAGTTACTGAACTGCTTTTGACTTATTTAAATGTCAATTTTGTATGATTTCATTGAAAAGACTCCAGCATTCCTTTCTAGAAAAGCACCAATGAAGATCTGAAGCAACAATCAGCCCTCTGTAATCCAAACACTTTGTCACATTAAAACGAGGAAGAACCAAGGTGTTCATTCTAGTCAGGAAGTCCTTTATTCAACAGGATGACTCCTCACTGAGCCCTCTACAGCATCAATTTTCAAAGTAGTTTTTAAAAAGTCAAACATTAAACTTGGAAAACCAGATGGCAGAGAACCACCTGAGAACATCAGAACTGCAACATTCAGATAACTCTTAATCTCTCAATACCTCTCACTATTTTTCTGTCCACTAGCAATGCTATTTGCACATTTTTATCATAATAACATATTTTTTCCTTCTGGCACTGCAAAATACATATTGACATGCATTGCTCCCCTTCCTCTCTGGCACTGCAAAAAGAAGCAAAAAGCTTTAATTGGAGTTAATTGGTGAAATCTTCTATTTTTGATTTACTATATATTGGTTTAATAAGAATTTGCATAAATCCTGGGTTCTTAATGATAAGCTCTAACTTAGATAATCTTTTTTAATTGTAATAAAATATTTTCATAGACATTTATGTTTAATTTGCAGAACTCATAAATCTTTGGTTTGTAATGTTTTTCTCATATGCTTGTTTGCAAAAAATCCTTCCTTTTCAGAGACTTCATTTTCTAGTAAATATTGCACATACTCATTAATCAGTAATATCATCTTGTTCAATGGTAATACCTCCACTTGAATAATAGGGTATGTTTTATAGTGATATATTAAAGACAATTATGACTGAGTCAGATGTCATCATGCTAAAGAACTTTGAAACTAAAGATGCTACTATGCTCTTGGCTCTAGCATATGATGGACCTTGCAAATCTTTTATTTTTTTTAATTTAAAAAAATATTTGTCATATTTACAAAACTCAGATCTAAGGGACTAGAAGGAGAAAGCAGAAGTCCCTATTCCTAGCCTGTTTTATGTCAAATCATCCTCATTAATTTGAGCTCCCCTCCAGCAGATTCAACTGCCTCAGCTCTTTATTGTCAGCAATAAAAAATGCGATGCCTTTACTGTCAGCAAACTTCAACTTCTTTATTATAAAAGTGAAGAGAGAAGTGGCCTTATGATGGAGTAAGTTTCTATCTAGCATGAGAGTGTAAAGCATGCTAATGGTAACACACCCCATTCATTTGCCAACTGTATCTGGCTATTGGGATTATTGGACTAAAAAACTATTGTGCTTGGGTTCAATTCTGATTTCTAGAACATACCTCATGGCTTGAGCTAGAATCAGTGGTTTACATTAGCCAACCGCCACTTGTGTACCTGTGTGTGATGGAGCCAGGGGCAATACTGGCTCCTATTATGCCAAAGCCATATATTTGAGGGATTAAAACCAGTTCATTCACCCACAGTGGTAAATCCTTGAAAGTAGGGATTGTATAGGGTAGTGCTCTATTGGTCAGGGGAATACTTTATTAATTCTGTGATTAATTAATGCTTTGCTATAGAGGCACTGACAGTTACAACATGCTACATATCTGACTGGGATTTTCTACAAGTGAATGAAATAAATAATGGACTCCAGGTGTCCATTACATATTAACATGATATCCCTGACATAAGTGAGGCAAAAGAATGATAATTTTTCCTAAAGATATTATGACAAGGTAATTTTACCTTTATTACTTGAAGACAGGCTCTAAGGTTGAGGTTTACTGAGCAACAGCCAAGGAATCAGAGCACTGAAGTAGGTTGAATTTTCAGTTTTAAGGAATAGGAGTGAAGTTGGAAATTTATGTTCTTTATTTTGATGACTTGAGAACATATTCATGAGATGTGGTCAATTTTAAAAGACTGGAGTGTTCCAAAGATCCTACTTCTGTAAAATTACCTAAGCATAGGTAGAATACTGAAAATAAAAAACAAAAATGTGAACAAGCGTTACTTCTTAGGGATGAGACAATGAGAGAGTATCCTATATAATAAAAAGATAATATGCAAATTGTCCCCTTGACTGGGAGTTTGACCAGGAAGTAGGGCCCGCTGCTTAACCACCAGGAGCCCCTCCCCTGGCTGGCCCTGCCCCAGATCAGTCAGTGCTTTCCCACCCTAATCAGGGGTAGGGCTGGCCAGCCAACCTCCCACCTCCCCTCCCCTTGGCCAACCCAGCCTGATGGGCCTCGATTGGGGCAGGCTGGCTGGACCTCACCTGTGCACAAATTTGTGCATGGGGCCTTTAGTTTTTTATATTTTTTCCAACTTTTTAATCCAGAATAAAGAAAAGCTTAAAAATTAGCACTGATGCCATTCCACAAAACTTAGTGATGTCCACCCTAACAAAACTAAATCTTGGGATTTAGATTAATTCCCTTTGAAATGATAAAATGTTGAGCAGGAGGGGTCAGAATTGAAAGGATATCGCATGAGAGGTACCCTTCAGGTATGGGGAGTCAAAATGCAAGCTATCATGTCCACATGATAGGCAGATATTGGGCAAGATGACTGATGGCTTTAGAAAAAACCCACAGAATTAAACCCTCGAGATACGAGTTTAATTCGTTCTGTAACCTTGAGGCGTGGGAAACTATGAGACGCTTAAGTCGAGGTAAACTGGTGGGTAGTGTGCAGCCAGCCGATCCGCACGATTACTCATATCTCAACTGTTGCTCGTATTTCAAAGCATAAATCGCTTGCTCGACGGCTCATATCTCAAAAATCTCGTATTTTAGGGCACTGGTATCTCGAGGTACCACTGTACTCTGCCCAAACAGCCTTAACTCAGAAATTGCTCTCATCTATGATATATGGGCAGAAAATTTTCTAGAAAAGTCTTAGATGCTGCCTGAAACAACTTAAACTCCATGCGAGGGAGACTGAAGCTGCCTAAGACTCAAGAAAGTTTGCAAAGGAAATTACACCTGGCAGTGAGCACACAACTGAGTATAAAGAAGTCAAATTTTAACACTGCTGCCTCGCACAACAATTTCAAAACTACAACTAAAAGAACGGACATCATCCAGAACCACAGGAAAGCTGGCTGAGTGGAAGTTCTACAGCTAGAAGGAAAGAGAGGGGCTCACAGAAACCCAGAGAAGCTGCAAAAAGCTGAGGTACGGAGACAAACGCGCTGAGAGAGTGGGTGCCAGAGTACCTGGCTGGCTTTCTCTGGCGGGAGGGAAACGGAGACTCCCAACGACATTGAACCCCTTATCTTACGACACTAAACCCCAGATCCAGCTGAAATTCATATGGGGGGTGTTTGGACTGTGAAAAGGGAGAGGTGCACAGAAATTTAGGGGAGTCGCAAAAGATCAAAAGTCTGGTAGCACGCACAGCACTGCACAGAGGACCAACTGCTGATTGTGCTGCTGGCTTTCGCGAATGGGAGGGAGACAGACCCTCCCAACTGTGCCACTTCTGACTCCACTAAGCCCCTGTTTCGGGCAAAACCCTGGGGACCTAGACTCCTGTGGTCCTGGTGCGCAGGGGAGCTGGAAAGGCAGCGGTTAGAGGCACTGGGGGCTGCGTGCACAAGGACCGCTCCAGCGATTACCCAGTCATGTGAGACTCAGGGGCCTTAGAGGGCCGGCCAACTGGAAGGCAAGGTGGTCCCTTAAGCCCTGAGACTCCACCCATCCCAAGCTCAACAGAGGCTTCTGCGGTTTTGCAAGTCTGGTAACATAAGGCTGAATTCAACACAGAAGTTTCCCCGACATACTGAAAATGCCGAGACAAGGAAAGGGATCAAAAACAAAAGAAATGGAGGGAAAAAAACGACTGGATAGAGAGTTCAAAACCATGCTTATAAGGTTTTTCAAGAATATGCTAGAAAAGTTGGATAAATTTATCAAGTCCCAAGATGAGATGCAAAAGGACCAACTAGAGATGCAAAAAATCCAACTAGAAATGATGGATAAATTTAGCGAGTCCCAAGAGGAGATGAAAAAGGATCAACTAGAGACACTGTCTGAAATAAAAAATACTATACAGAGTCCTAACAGCAGACTAGAGGATGGCAAGAATCAAGTAAAAAATTTGAAATATAAAGAAGCAGAAAACACTCAACTGGAAAAGCAAGAAGAGAAAAGAATCCAAAAATGTGAAGATAATGTACGGAGCCTCTGGGACAGCTTTAAGCGTACAAACATCAGAATTGTGGGGGTGCCAGAAGAAGAGAGAGAGCAAGATACTGAAAACCTATTTCAAGAAATAATGACTGAAAACTTCCCACATCTGGTAAAAGAAATAGACTTACAAGTCCAGGAAGCACACAGAACCCCATATAAAAGGAATCCAAAGAGGACCACACCTAGACACATCATAATTAAAATACCAAGAGCAAAAGACAAAGAGAGAATATTAAAAGCAGCAAGAGAAAAACAGTTCATTACCTACAAGGGAGCGCCCATTCGACTGTCAGCTGATTTCTCAACAGAAAGGATGCAGGCCAGACGGGAGTGGTAAGAAATATTCAACGTGATGAATAGCAAGAACCTACAACCAAGAATAATCTATCCAGCAAAGCTGTCAATCAAAATTGAAGGGCAGATAAAGAGCTTCACAGATAAGAAAAAACTGAAGGAGTTCATCAACTCCAAACCAGCATTATACGAAATGCTGAAAGGTAATCTTTTAGAAGAGGAAGAAGAAAAAGGTAAAAGCCAAAAAATTATGAACAACAAATACATATCTATCAACAAATGAATCTAAAAATTAAGTGAATTAAAAATTTGATCAACAGAATAAACTGGTGAATATAATAGAATCAGGAGCACAGAAAGGGAGTGGACTGATAATTCTCAGGGGGAAAGGGGTGAGGGGTGTACAGGAAGAGACTGGACAAAAATCATACACCTATGGATGAGATCCATGGGAGGGAGGTAAGGGCAGAGGGAAGGGTGGGAGCTGGGTGGAGGGGTACTATGGAGGTGAAAAAAGAGAAACAAATGTAATAATCTGAATAATAAAGATTTAATTAAAAAAAGAAAAGAAAGGGTTTCCATGGCTTTCCTACTCACCAGAACCTCAAAAATAAATGCGGAACATAGTACCACCTTACCTCCAACTTGTTTATTAATCTCTAGTCATATCACCAACATACTTATTGTAAATTAAAAAGATATGAAATCCTGACATGGTGCCATTAATCTGTAAGTTGAAGCCCTTTAGGGGGTCCTGATTCAGGGTACAGGCAGGCCCTTGTAGTCTGAGTTACCTTGCTAAGAAATTAAAGTGCCTATTGGACATGGCAGTCACTTTATACTCTTAGCTTTCCATAAGATCTAGATCATTAACTCTGCCAATTTCCTCTGCAGAAACTACTTTAAATAAAATGTCTCAAATAGAAATGCAATTTAGAGATAATAAGAGAAGAGCAAATTTTTTGAAGACAGAACACAGTTTTGCCAGCATGAATTCTAGATGGTTTTGTGTAGCCTTTCCTAGCCCAGGGTCTGCAGCACAGACTTTTAAAAGATGTTCAACTGAACACCAGTGAACATTAAGAAATCTCCTTTCTTGTACACACAAAGAATTTATCCTCACTGCTAATCAGACAGAAAATCTTCATGAGGCAGATAGGTGAACATAAATGCCAAGTACCTCAAGCGCTAATTTTTATTCCTGCACCCTATCTATGAATCTGGAGAGCTCCAGAATTAAAATCAAATTGTCCGCCACATCAGTTCAGGGACCACTAATACAATTAAGAACAAATGTATTTACCTACAGAATAAAACTCTTTTGTTCTACTTTGCAAAGGGAGAGATGCAAGTGAGGCATGGCTAAGAGAGCTCAAATCCTACATTCTGAGACAAATTAAATTGATCTGCTTCCCTCCATCCTTTCTGCCACTACCTCTACCCTGCATCAGCCTGTATAAATATCTTGAATGGCTACTGCAACAGCCTAATACCAAATATCCCCTGCTATCTTACAACCACCATCTCCACCTTAGCCTTCCAATCCATCTCCATCTAGCAGCCAATGGTCTTTCTAAAAGCAAATCGGTGCCTTCAACCTTTTAATGGCTCTCTATTGCCCTTAACACAGACTCTTTGGCCTGGCCTCCAGGCTCTGCTCATCCTTTCTCTGCCCCCTTCCCAACAATGCCATTACACCTGATCTCTATTCAATTGCATAAAGATCCAAGCTCTCTCTTCCCTCCATGCCTTTACCTATGTTTCTGTGTGTCTGGAAGCCCAGCCTTCCCTCTGCTTGCTTGGCTAACTCATATTTCACAGCTCAATATAGATACTTCTTCCTCATGGAAATTTCCTAGCCCCACAAGTATGAGTTAGCAGCCCGCTCAGTGTGTTCTCATGTCACTAGCCTCTTTTATCACAAAACTTCTCACAGTCTATTTTAGCTACCTGTTTGTTTGCTATCCTCTTATTCCTTTTGTCTCCCCTGTGCCTAACATAACATCACACCAGAGTCAGCACCAAACATGGACTGAATGGTGAACGTGGCTCAGCATAAGGGAGCTGCCTCCGACCGAGTGCCTGCTGAATGTTTGCACCCTGCCTGATGCTCTTATCCACACAACTCTGGCAGCTCTGCAGTATTTTGGACATTTTTTTTTTGAGGAAAGTCAGTGGGATTAAACAGCTTTCTCTAAGCACACAGCACATAAGTGAATTAAAAACCAGGTCTGTGTAGCTTCAAAATTCCTCTTTATCTCACTGCAAACACTGCTCTCCATGTGGCCTGTGCGTAATGACAGAGTTCTATGCGTTGGGCCTCACAGAGTAATTCTCATCCATCTTCTACCCAGCAGTCTTTCAAAAATGAAGACTTTCCAGAAGCTGGTGGTTAGGCTGACCCTTTGCACCCACACTATGCTTGAATGCTCTTCTTTGTAGTGCCTAAGGCCCTTCCCACAGTGACTCATCAGGGCCTGGCTTCTCCTCACTGTTTTCACACAGGGCCTAGAGACAATGTCACCATGCTTTTGTTTTTTACATGTTTACTGAGTTTTAGAGAGAAAGGGAGAGGGATAGAGAAATAGAAACATCCACATGGATAGCTGCCTCCTACATGCCCCCTACTGGGCATTGAGCCCAAAACCTGCGCATGTGCCCTAACTGGGAATTGAATCAGTGACCTGTTGATTCATGGGTCAATACCTAACCACTGAGCAACACCAGCTGAGCCATCTAATCCACAACAGCTTCCTCTAGCTGCCAAGACTGGGCATCCACAGGACAATGGGGCAAATCACAGAACTGCCATCCAAAGCTTCGAGAAGAAAGGCCAGCACAAATGGCTTTGCACAGGGAACACTCAACTCCAGGCGTTTGGTAGCCAGAAATGCTGCTGCTGTCCTGTGACTCTTGTCTGTCTCAGGCCAGTGTGATTCAGAGAGGTACCTCGGGGAAACCCTAGACAGCAAGTAGGCAGTGTCTTCCCATTCAGAGGCCACACAATACCTCCTGACTCTGGGTGGGAGGCTCTCTTTTAAAAGGGAGATCTGCCACAGACAGACTGGCTCTACTTCATGTGGATGCCACCTCAGAAACATCTGCATTCTTGGAAGTAAACTCGGCAATCCAGAAAATGCCATTCTCTGGAACTAACACTTCCAGGCTGACAGCTGACATAGCCTATATTTGAAAAGTTATCCACTTGTAAAAGAGTTAAGATGTGCAGAATGGCTATCATCAACAAATCAACAAGTGTTAGTGAGGATGCAGAGAAAAAGGAACCCTCGTGCACTGCTGGTGGTAATGCAGACTGGTACAGCCACTGTGGAAAACGTATGGTGTTTCCTCAAAAAGTTAAAAATGGAACTTCCATTTGACCCAGTAATACCACTCCTAGAAATGTATCCCAAGAAAACAGAAACACTACAAAAAGGATGTATGTACCCCTATGTTCATAGCAGCACAATTTACAATAGCTAAGATTTGGAAACAGCCCAAGTGCCCATCAGCAGATAAGTGGATTAAAAAACTGTGGTACATCTACACATAGAATACTACACTGCTGTAAAAAAAGAAGGAATTCTTACCATTTGTAGTAGCATGGATGGAACTGGAGAGCATTATGCTAACTAAATAAGCCAGTCAGAGAAAGATAAATATCACCTGCTCTCACTCATTTATGGAATATAATGAACAACATAAACTGATGAACAAAAATAGAATCAGAGTTGTAGAAGCATCAAACAGACTGCCCAACCTATGAAGAAAGGCAGAGGTAAAGGGGTAAGAGATCAACCAAAGGACTTGTATGCATGCAGATGAGCATAACCAATGGACACAGACAGCAGGAGGGGGAGGGAGCGAGGGGAGGGGAGGGAAAAGGAGACTTATGGAATACTTTAAACAATAAATAATTTAAATTTTTTAAAAAGAGTTAAGACATGGTTTAAACATAGCAAGTATTTGAATCTATAAAACTAGGGATTGGATTTTAAGAGGATAAAACATTTGAATTACACAAATTACATTTGTGTAATTAAAAAGTTTTTGAAAAATTCAAACCCAAATTTCCACAAGCTTTAGTAGCTACCTTAGGGATTGTAAAGGATGCTCTCAAACCAGGCAGAACTAGATGAAATCTTAAGTCCTTTTTCTTTTACATATCTGAAAAGATCTTTTTTTTTTTCAAAGGACATTAAGGCTGAAATGCCACATAATTCCCTTTCCGTGTCTGCGTTCTGTTCAGTGACATCAACAAGATGGATAATTGGCAAACAACATCTAATTCCACTTGTACTATTATTAGAATAACATGTGAAATGATACAAATGACCTGATTCCAATGACCTTGTAGTCTAATCCAATCACAGTTTTACTAAATAAGAGCAAGATCAACAGTACTCAAACTGTTGCATTTATGAATTAAAATCACCTTCTTTTCCACAATCTGAGCAGGCCTGGGCAGAAAGAGAAGACTGGAACAGGCTGCTTTCCCTATCATATTCATGACAACACTGCCAAGTTCACCAGAGGACAGAGTCTGGAAGGACAAGTTAGAAAAAAATATCAAAGAAGCCAGGAAGATAGAGAAGTGATGGCCAGGACTCCTTCTGCAGTCTGTTCTTGTCATGTCATAATAATGGCAGGTGCTAAAATTACACTGCTGCTAAAAGTCAACAAAGCCAATAGCATTGATCTCACCTGCATCTTAAGCAAAGGCTGCATGGGAAAACAAAACACTCACTGAAGTCCAACAAAATGATGCACTGCCTTCCAACTTCAGCTCTCAGACTGTAAAAAGATGTCCTTTTCAAGGCTACTCAGTGCCACATTTTTTTGCATTTTTCTGTCTTTTGAGTGTGTGTTCGTGTGTGTGTGTGTGTGTGTGTGAGTTCACTATTTAAAATGACCCTAAGTATGCTGAAGTACTGCTCAGTGTTCCTAAACACAAGAAGGCTGTAGTGTGCTTTATGGACAAAATATGTGACTTAGATAAACTTCCTTCAGTCTTAAGATATAGCTGTTGGCCATGGTTCAATGTTAAAGAATCCACAATATACATATATATCTATATCTATATCTATATCTATATATCTATCTATATCTATATCTATATCTATATCTATATCTATATCTATATCT
>JAAGEH010002534.1:38786829-38946715 GCA_011751065.1 Lasiurus cinereus | reverse complement strand
TATCTATATCTATATCTATATCTATATCTATATCTATATCTATATCTATATCTATATCTATATCTATATCTATCTATATCTATATCTATAATATTAGGTGTTTTGAACCAGAAACACACATAAAACAAGGCTTTTTGTTGACTAGTTGATATATAATCAAAGGCTCACAGGAACGTAATATATAATCAAAGGCTCACAGGAACGTAATCCCATATTTCACCTAGGAAGTTCACGAAATTCAGTATTCACTAAGGCAACCACTATACAGAACATCACTGCAGCAAATAACAAGAACTGTCTGTGTTTTCAAACTATAGCAAAAATATGTCAAACTTTGTAAAATAAGACTCGGAGGGGGAAAAAAGCAAAGGATATTTAGGTGTAGTATCTTTATCATTTTTACTTTTTTTGCAGAAATTTGACAATTTCTGATCACTGGCTTGCATTGGAGAACATAGCCATCTTATATTTACATGGTCCTCTATAAATTGTGATGCTGTATTAGAAATTAGTCATTATTTTTATTATTAATTCCTAAACATATGTATAGCTTCCCACTGCATCTACGTGGGAGTGGTGTGGTTATACATTTTGGTCACATTGCCAATGCTCTCAAAAACCTATTTTTTATAGAGAGCTAAATTTCAACAATTAGGTGGCAGAATAAAGACAGACAAATCTTCTTAATATAGACTATGTAAAAGCTACTTAACGCAATGTTAACACCTTTATAACCATTTAATTTTGTCTCACTTGGGTGTCATTTTGTGCAATCTATTTTCAAATTTTAAAAAATAAGCCATAGTTGGATTTTCTTATCTCTGCCTTTGAAAATAGTTATTATTCTCCCCAAATCCTATGTAATAGAAGCCTAATATGCTAAGTGTCCAGTTGTTCGTACAACCAATCAAAGCGTAACATGCTAATGATATGCTAAGGCCATTCAACTGCTTGCTATGATGTGCACTGACCACTAGGGGGCAGACACTCTAACTGATAGGTTAGCTTGCTGCTAGGGTCTGGCTCATCGGGACTGAGTGAGATGGGCTGGACATACCCTGGAGCCCTCCTGCAGTTCCTCCCTGGCTGGCCAACCTCCCATGTCCCTCTCCAGCCCAGTCATGCACTGGCAAGATCCCTCAGCCTGGCCTGTGCCTTACTCGCAATCTGGGACCCTTTGGCAGATGTCAGAGAACTGGTTTCAGTCCAAAACCACAGGTCAGGCTAACGGACTCCACTGTTGCATGAATTCATGCACTGGGCCTCTAGTTAATCTATAGTAGCACACCAATCTGAAGATAAAAATCAGTCACCTCAGGTCTTCCCCTAACTCAAAAATTTCTAGCTATATACATAAAATCAATTCATACATACATGTATTGTTAGAACGACTCTGGTAATATGTGGAACACAAACCATTATCTTACCATTTATGTGATTTCAGCTATCTTTTGATTTAAGGTATTTCTAATTCCATGGTACTCTAATGGGAAAATTTGCTTCACTAAATGTCTGCTCTGGTTGGGTTCCTGATCTAACATTTTTATGTTTGGCAATATTATTTATGTTCTAGAATTAAGGTGGGAAAGGAGCTGCCCCATGTCCCTCTTAAAGATAGCCTGGATCTTCATTAAGGATGTGCTGTGGGACAGCTGTACCCAGAGAAAAGCAGAGAGTCTTCGAATGGATCCCCACTGACTTGGGATAGTGAGCTGGATGTGAAAGATTCTGCCATGTCATTTGCCTCAACTACTCCAAAAGGGAGAACTTGAAAATAATGATGAAATCAAAGTTGCTTCAAAGAAGACTGTTCATGCCTATCATTGACTCTCTAAAATTGTCTCTAAAGAAAGGGGAATGAACAAAAGAGTGATACTTAATTTGATAATTATTTTTGAAGTGTTTTTCCCTGTTCACACTTGCAAAAGTTAATAAGAGTTTGATCTCTTGATAGCAACCATAGAGAAATTAATCAGTCTCTAAACATAATTCTGACTCTCCCCTGAGTTGGGAAAAGGAAAGAGATATCTCACATAGAAAATGCCAGCTTCTCCCGCTTATATATTCAGTGTCATTAAAAGAACCATAGAAAATGAACTAGTTTTTAATATTTTCTCTTCCCAAAGACTGACCTCCATAAATAATCAATAGACCAACTGTCTAAGAGGCAGAAGGGTACACCCTTTTACACAGTGGGAGCCCCTGGCATTCCTCCGGCAGTCAGACACTACATTCTCAGTGCCGAGACACCAAAGAAAGGATTGGGTGAAAGCTGTTCCCATGTTTGCTCTTTTCATTGAAACTTTTCAAAGAAGACTTTATTCTAACATGCATTTAGAAGGAAAAGAAAGTTAAGAATTCTTCCTCCGGGCAAATAATTCATAAGAGGAAAAAATCCTTCAATGTGATTTATTTCATGGGGATCATTGACAACTGTGGAAACATCTCAGCTGAAATTCTAGAATGGCTGTTAATGGTTACTGTGAAAGAAATAAGTAAAAGAAAAAAAATTAAAGACAACTATTAAAGAAATCTGTTACTGTTTTAACAACTATCTCAATTTGGCTGGAAAGTGGCTAGATTTTGAGGATATACATTCATTTTGACTAGAATGTGACAGTCAACCACAATAATGTGTAATCAACAATGACAAAGTGGTTTGGTGAAGGGAGGGCTCCCTAGAGGGTGGCTTTGGGAATTCATAACCTTCTCAATGTGTTATGTGTTAGAGGAATGTTAAGAGGTGAAAAAGAAAATCAAGACATCATTTTATCGTCTATATAAATGAACATTTTTTTTCAATACATAAGTTTACTGAAGCCAAAAAAAAAGTGACTGAGGTTACAGATCAATTACAAATAGAAGTCCTGCCTCCTGGTCTGGGGCTCTTACCTCTAACGTGGAACCATGGCAAGCATCATTGCCATCCCTCAGTGAGTCATGATTTTCATGGTAGTTTTCCCTTATCTAATTTTACTGGCTAAAAACAGTGCCATTTGTTCCAGGAGTGAGACACTGATCATGTGGAAAGAAGGAAGAAGAAGCCTGAGGAACCTTCTGATGTCATTGCTAGGTAGAGGGGACAGGTTGCTTCTCCAGCCCAGAACCCGTTCCACCACATTTCTCTCTCCTAAGGGCCTTGGTTTCTGTGCTTCCTGTGAACAGCCTAAAATGAAGGCGAGTTCTGCATGAACCTGAAAATGAGCACGTTTTTATCTTACATGAAGCTGGGTCATATTTTTGAATGAAGAAATTTTTACATGAAGAGGTTGGTTGGGAGGAGAGGAGAAGAGAGAAAATTTCAAGAAATATGAAAGAATGAGCAATGCACAGGGGAAAAATTGTTAAATACTTCTGCGTGTACAATTTCATTATTCCCATTTTCTATTCTCATAGTAAAGGCAAGTTATTAACTAATGTAATTGTTATTGTTAGAACCAAAATTAGCGCAAATAATCTGAAATCTCAACCAAGACTCAATATGTTGTTTATATTGTAAGAGATTGCACAACATCTGTAGTTACTCAAGTTTATTATGAGGGAAGTAATTATGAGCTCAATTTAACTGAGTTTCTTAGCCCAAAATGTGTTAACATTTTTCCCTTTAGAATATATTTTATGACAATCAATATAGAAAATAATCCTAAATTAAACATCATTTAAAAAATAATTTTGATGCCAAATTGGAAAAGATAAAAAGTAATTTGAAAAGATACTAAAGTACCAATTTGTAAAAAAAATTACAGGCAAATTGATAATATGCTTTTTCCAAATGACACCGAACTCATCAATTTTCTCCATGATGATTTGAAAATCCTGTAATTCTGTAGAAATCTAGAAATGTGACCCATTTCCTCTCAGCAGAACTCTATGCTGTGTTCTGTAGTTCAAAGAAATATTGCTTTAAAATGGAAATTGGAGCAGGGGGCACATGCCAGGATTACTCTTGATTATCATCAGAAGAAAGAAAGCTAAGCTACACTTCACAATGCAGGAATTTAAATTACTCACCTTTATTTTTCATGCTTGCTAACTGGAAAAAAGTTGAAAATAACAAAAGATGCCATTTTTCATGTAATGGGCTGTTTCAATGGAGTGTGTGCTCATGAATTGTCTTTATGATGATGGAGGGATAGCTTGTGAGTATTTTATCTAACAACACACTTGTAACAAGGAGAAGAGCATCATTGGAACCTGGTAAATGGGGGAGCGGAGGACAGCATTCACATGAGTGTCACAGAACTAGAAGAGACAGTGCTCAGTGTCCAAACTTCTTCCTTACATCAAAAACAATCTGGGGCATTTGTCCAGTATAGTTGTTGAAAACTTAAAAAGATTTACTAAGAAAGATGATGAAAGTCAATTGTTCTGTTTTGAAAATCAAGTCCATTGCCAACACCCTTGTTAGGGAAATAGACCAGACAAGTGACTAGGGTAGACCTAAACCCAGAACTCCGTAATCAAATTGGAGTTCTGTTTCCATCATCTTCTGCTCTCTCCTGTGGCAGAAGGTAGATTTTGCTAATACAGTAAAATCGCCATACAACAAAATAATTTAGGCAATAGGATGTCCTTTAAAGCTGAAAGTCTATTACATAATAAATTACTTTTCTGAATGCACATGTTAAAAATTTGACAAATTAGTTAGTTTACCTATTTTTACTTGTGCAGACATGTCTGTATAATTAAAATTAAGTATGTAGGAAAAGTTTAATTTCACTGAAATGTTTTCTATATTTCTTACTGTAATTTTCAATGAAATATATTTTCATTGATTTTCAAAAAGGGAGAGGAAGAGAGAGATAGAAATCAGTGATGAGAGAACATCATTGATCGGCTCCCTCCCATACAAACCCCACTGGAATTCAGGCCACAACCCAGGCATGTGCCATTGACCAGAATCAAACCCCAGACCCTTCCATCTGCAGGCTGACACTCTACCCACTAAGCCAAACCGCTAGGACTATAATTTTAAATTTATTCTGAATAGGTCTAGTAAATATATGCATTCACCAATCACCAGGAATAAACAAATGCACATAGTGGCATGGCTTAGTGCACCTGGGAACATCCCCAGCACCCATTAACACTGCTGCCAAAAGTCACACCATTGGACAACAGAACCAATTTCTACATGTGATGCGGTATGATCACAGGCTAATCATTCAAAGAACATTGTTTATGAGCAGTGACTCTTGAATTTAAATATGTAGACTACAGTTGTAGATATGTAATATTTATTTATGTGGGCAAAATTACTGCAATGTTTTCTCCAAACCTATGGCCTATTTGCTATAATTTGTTAAAAATTGCAGTGAATTAATAACATAAAATAACCTGTTAATGTAACTGTAAGCAAATCTTGGTTAAATGCATTTTAAAGTTAACAGGAAACCATGACATATGGACTGGAAATTTTATCTATTAAATCCAAATCAAGGTCTGCAAGGGATTACTGTATAGGCTTTAGCTATGGGCTTAAAGAAGGGGATGAAATGAAAAAAAAAAAAAAAGATTAAGAGCCTTCTCATGGTCTCTTAATTTTTATATTCTCTTAGAACCACAGAATTAATATTTATTTAGCATTTTAGATGGTATGGATCCCCACTGTTTAGGTGTGTGGGGGAGATGGTTTGGCACTCTACTATTCCTAAAAGTACCCCTTGATAAATATCTGCATTGTTTGAACATATTTCAGAACTTCTTGAGATGAACAAGCCCATTCTATGGTGGTAAGTTGCAAAGAACAAAGGCCAAAGGCCTTTTTGTCCCAAACAAGTAGTTCTCTGAGAGAAAACAAACCCCACTCATTTTGCCTGTAGTGTGATAAGCACTGAGTGAGTGGATGCACATCTATCTGTATATATAAAAGCCTAAGCAACCATTAGGACCAGAATGACCAGTTAAGTAGTCACTGTTACATGCACTGACCACCAGGGGGCAGATGCTCAATTCAGGAGCTGCTCCCTGGTGGTCAGTGCATTCCCATGGTATGAGCACCGCTCAGCCAGAAGCTGGGTTCATGGCTGGTGAGTACAGCTGCAGAGGTGGGAGCCTCTCCTGCCTCTGCGGCAGCACTACCAAGCAGTAGCCGCAGTAAGGTGGAATGAGTGGCACCATGGTGACAGGCCCTGGCTTGGGCTCCTCTCTGGCTGCCTGCACTTCAGCACTGCTACATTCTTCAGGGGACATTGGACTGCTGGTTTTGGCCCAACCCTCACAGGCCCTGTGGGCACAGGCCAAGCTGAGGGACCACACCCTTGTGTAAATCCATGCACTGGGCCTCTACTATCCAAATATTACCCTTCATGTTTCTGTCAAAGTTTAATATTCTATTTTTTTATTAAAATGTGTTTTTTTAAAAATATATTTTATTGATTTTTTACAGAGAGGAAGGAAGAGGGATAGAGACTTAGAAAAATCGATGAGAGTGAAACATCTATCAGCTGTCTCCTGCACACCCCCTACAGGGGATGTGCCTGCAACCTAGGTACATGCCCTTGACTGGAATGGAACCTGGGACCTTTCAGTCTGCAGGCCAATGCTCTATTCACAGCCAAACTGGTTTTGGCTATTACAAAGTTTTAATGTTAATATTTCTTTATGCTTTTTGATGAATGTTTAAAGCAATCCATTTTAAAATGAACACATCTTAGCAGGAGGTTAGCAAGTTAATTAATTGACAGGGGGAAAATATATCACATTTTTACTTGACATGTTATGAGTAATTTCAAATATAACAGGTTGTTGACATACTGTACTTAGGGAACTGTTAGTTTTCCAAAAATGCAATATAAGAAATCTGACTTTTCTACCCAAATAACTATGGAGCTGTGATTTGCATCAGAATCTTCCCCTGTTCACTGATAGCATTTTAAAAGATAGCATCTCCCCTAGTAATTTATTGTTAGTCACAGTTTAAATGCACCAATGATGAAATAACTGCTGGAGAAGGGAGCTTTAGGGCACAAAAACAGAGGTGAAGGGTGAGCTACCACTGCCAATTACAGGTAATCAGAAAGCATACCATTCCCTTAATTAAAAATAATATAATGGTAAATGCAATTGGATCTATGAAAATTCACCCACATGCAAATCAAGCCTCCATTAACTGCCTTGTTGGCAAACCATGCAGCATTGTGAGCAGAACATCCAGTTGTTTCCGGACCAACAATACAAAGTACCATGCCTAGGTGAAAAGAAAACAGGTTTGCTTCAGTGGTGCTTTTTCTCTCTCTAAAGATTATTACTCATATTAGGTATTAACTACAAAAATAATTTGACTTTTGAAAGAAAACTATTTAGCTGTGTTAACAGTTTATTATTCTTTCTTTTTTTAAGTATATATACATGTTTTTAAACTGATTTCAGAGAGGAATAGAGAGGGAGCGAGACAGAAACATCAATGATGAGAGAATCATTGGTCAGCTGCTTCATGCATGCACACACTGTGGATCGACCCTGTAAACCGGGTATGTGACCTGACTGGGATTCGAATTGTGACCTTCTGGTTCATAACTCAATGCTCAACCACTGAGCCTTGCAGGCCAAGCAACAATTTATTATTCTTTCAAAATCAATTCAAAGATCCCCTTCTTTCTGAAGTCCTTTCAATTTCCCGCAGATGGGAAGAACTCTCCTCTTCTGAGTTCCCTTAATATCTTACTCATACACCCTGCAGGTTTACATCATCAGTTCTAAGTATATGAGCCTTTGAAACTGGACAGAAGATCCTTAAGAACACAGTTCATCTTTACATTCTCATCAGACATGTGAATTCCTGGCACTTTGTGGGTGCTTAATGAGAGTTTATTTAATTGTATTTATAGAGAAGGGGACAAACATACTAGTAAAGTTATACTAGTAAATAACTCAATCTTGTTGTAATTAAAACTGACAAATTCCCACTCCAAACATTTCACTTCCCATTACAGCTAGTCACATGGTCACAATAGCATACTAGCATGTGTTTTTGTTTTTGTTTTTGTTTTTGTTTTACTGTCATCAGATCACAGGGGCAGTTGATGAGTAGCACAATAGTCAAAAAAAAAAAAAAGAAAAAGATGAAGCTTTTGGACAACTGATAAAAAATGATCAGTCTTGATCAGTTTTGCCCTAAACCGTTTGACTCAGTGGATAGAACATCAGCCTTCAGACTCAAGGATCCCAGGTTCAATTCTGGTCAAGGGCATGTACCTTGGTTGGGGGCACATCGCCAGTTGGGGGTGTGCAGGAGGCAGCTGATTGATGTTTCTCTCTCATCAATGTTTCTAACTCTCTATCCATTTCCTTTCCTCTCTGTAAAAAAAAATTAATTATAAATATATTTTAAATGATTAGTCTTCATAGATCCACAGATTCGGACTTGATTATAATGTGGCCTCCAAGGTTCTATATAAAACAAAGCATCTTTTGCCCTTTTTCCGTTACAATTGCATTGCTTTCTCCTTCATCTCCTCTAAAGATAAATCCCTGAGTTCTTTGATTTCCTCTCTGGCTTTACTTATTTAGACTTCCCTGACTCCTCATCCCACCCACAGACTATGTCAGCTCCCCCATTAAGAACACTCCTATCTTAATACCATCCTTATAATTATTTAATATTTTATCTCCCCTCCCCCAACGTAAGAAGAGGGAACCCCTGTCCATGTTGCTCACTATGGTCATCCTGCTCACTGTGGTCATCAATTTCTTAGCACAATGCCCAGATAAACAGATACCCAATCTCTTTATTTGGTGAATGGAGGGGGAAAAAAAAAGAGAGGGAAAGAAAAACTTTCACATGAAAATAGGAGAAATAAAGATACACTGAGAGAGAGAATAGACATGTATGCCTGGAGGGGGAGTCTCTTCACCCTCCATCCTTTTGACTCTCAGCTACTTCAAGAAAGAAGAATGTAAGATTCCCCATGCATGCAACAGGTTGACATATTTCAGAGGGGAGTGTGGGGGAAGAGATTAACCAATGAACTTATATGCATAAATACATAGCCTATGGACAAACAATAGTACAGGGAAGAACTGGGGAAGGGGTGAGATAAGGGGTAGGAGGATCAAAGGTGAGGAGGAGATGTGATATCTGCAAAACTTTCAACAATAAAGATAAAAAAAAAACCACCCCAAGAGTGTTTGTTTAGACACTGTCTTGGAATAAAGACACTAAACTTAAGAAAAAAAGCTAAGAGGAAGGCTGAGGTATGGGACAGTATGTATTGCCCTGAGATGAAGGAATGTGCATTAATATGACGGTGAAGGTGACAGTTGTCAGTTACAAAAAAAATTCTTCATATTTTCTAAAGGATCACACACACAATACTGGTATTATTAAGAGCATTATTTGATTTGAGTGAAATGTTGGTGGAACTGAAATCATGTATAAGCATTACTTGTGTAGGTACAAAGTCTTCAAGTCCAGATAAACTATAACGGCCATGGCCAATGTCTGCATTATCAAGACCACCATAACGTTGGTGATAATGAATGCCGTGTCAGACAGTTCCTTTCCTTGTCCTTTACAAATTCCCCATATTGTTTTATACTGCAAGTTCTTATCCTAACAATTCACTGAAACAAACCTTTGAAGGAAAAGAAGGAAATATGTTATCCACAGCTCAACGATTTCCTGGAATGTTCTATGCAACTAACTCCCTTGGTGAACTTACTTTCTTTTTTTAAACTCTAAAGCAGTATTACTAGTTCAACACATTATCACAGACTTCACCTTTTGCCTCCTTACACAACTGTGTCAACCTGATAAAATCAGAACCTCTCTGCTTTTGTTCCTTCTTGCCCACCCTCTTCCCAAATGACCATTTGGGTATATGTGTAACTAGTAGATATTTTGAAAGGGATTATTTTTTTCTCCATGCCTCAGAAATATAACAGAAATGGGGAAAGGCTGAATTTCAAGCACTCTAACACAATTTTGACTAATTATATATATATTACCCAGCCTGCTCTCCTTAGAGCAGAGAAAGAAAAATCACCCTGTGCTGGTTACATGTATCTGAGGTGCATAATTGATAGAGTATTAAATCCATAATTCCCTGCAACAGCTTAAATACTCCCAAACCTACTCTTCAATGGACAAAAAAATTATTTCCCCAATAAAGATGTTAGAGGTTCCCCTCAAGATGAAATATAAACATCACTGTGCTCCTTTGGGTAAAGCCAGTCACTAATGGTGCAGGTCTCAGAAAGAAACTACTCCTCAAATCTAAAACACTCGATGCTTAGTGGTTAGTCTCCCAGACACACTTGGGAGTCAGCTCATTTATCTTCGCTTGGTACAGAAAGGTTAAAACACCTTTCCAGAGTCAGGATGAGTTAGCGAAGGCAGAGTGGAGGAAGGGGAAAACAAACCCCGATTCCTGGCCTTCAGGAACCCAGAGTCCCTTCTAAAAAACATCAGAGACACTACTGACATCTCTGGCAGGGGCTAAAACCAGGAAGGAGGTAAGGCAATAGCTGGTGTGGCAGGCATTTTCTGCAAGAGCTAAGCACAATGGAATGAAGCAAGCCTTCATTTACAAGCCCTCCCCTTCCCCGAAAAATAGCCTAGCATTTGCACATCCTCAATGCTAAGCTAACTTCATACAGACACCTCCCTCATGGCCACCAACAAACAGGAGTTGCAGTGTATTGTTATTAAAGAAGTAAAACTGGAAATCTTACAAACAGATGCTAATCTACTTGTACATTTATATTTAGAAAGAAAGGTAAGAAAGAGGGAGGGAGGTTGACTGAGCATGTCAGGCTCTGGGTGAAGACCTGGAATGCATACACCCACCCATGTATCATGTATATCTGGGACAGAGAAGCAAGAAGACAGAAACGGATGACTTCAGCACAAGGAGGTGCCAAGACAGACAGAAGAGCTTTCCCATTGGGCGCATGCTATATGTGAGTGGACTTTGGCCCTCATCCACGACACTAAGGTTACTCAACAGTATTTAATAAGGGATTTTCTTCTTAAGGAAACCTCAGGAGGAATGCCTCTTTCTCTAGCACCTTAAGTTGGAACTCCCACAAATATTTAAGATAGACTATCATTCAGTCTTTAAAATGACCAGCAACCTACCTACCCAATTGGTAACATAAGCCAATGTTTTATCATATTGACTCTCACAATTTGATCCAGCAATGTTTCATTTTAAAGCCTTCTCTCCTGTGTGGCTCACTATGGACATGTGAAATGATATCTGAATCCTCTTCAGAGCAATCCCTCATAAATTGCCAGACAACAAATACATCACCATCAGCCTTTTTTCCCACAATATCCCCAAATCCTTCACCTTTCCATTCTTTCACCATTTGTTCCCTTTGCCTCCTAATCCTCTGAGATTACTAAAATTGGATGAAACACTGAAATATGGATCCAATACATTAAAATGCTCCTTTTATGTCAACTTTCTCCCCCACATACACACAGAGTTGAGGAGATTCTTTCTCCTGTAAAACTGGATCTTTGTATGTCAAAACTGAATTCTTAAGGGCCATACACCATTCTGTCTACTATGTCTTGGCTCAGTTGCTGGAAAGAGCTCAGGTCCCTAAGTTTAGATTTTTCTCATGGCTTATAGCTCAGACAAATATCCTTGCCAGACAACACACACAGCAACAGGCCCTACAACTTTTCCCAGTCATCAACTGCCCCAAGTCTATTGGCAGGGTCTTGGCTAAAGTAACCAAGCTGACACCACCCCATCCCCAGCCTCCACACAGTAACCCCATCTCACTCTGCAACTCCACCCATCCCTCTTCAAAAACAGAATCTTCTCCCCCTCCCCCACAACCTCTCCAAAGACACCACTGCAGAGGTTTCTTCTTCCCAACCCTGTTATACACCTCAAGAAGCCCCTCACTAATAACACAGCTTCACTGCCCACAGCACAGGGGAGCAGGTCCCCTCTCACATACCATCCCCCAAACCCACTCACCACTGTCACAGCCGGGGAGAGAAATGCTCACTCTGTCAAAAATACAGAATTAGGACTCAAGATCCATTTCTCATTTTTTTAAAAAAATCAGTAGGTCAGTTAACCTGCACATTCAATGAATTTGTGTGTGACTATTTGGAAGGGAGGTGCCAAATTCCTTACAACTAGCTTGCAAGATAAACTTTTTAGCAACAGATCTTTAGGGAGTGACATGTACAATCCCAGGGAGGTGTTGATACATGCTTCCGTGGCATTGAGAACCACTACCTCGAACTGACATTAAACACTTATGTCATATGGCTCTGTGGCTAGGTCTCTTCATGAAGAGGCATTGGACTCTCCACCTCTAATACTGTGACTGGATCATTACTTTGCCTTTCCTCATGGTGGGCTTGCAGACTAGGCAAAGAATGGACATCTCTATTCACAGAACAGATGAGGCAAGAGAAATAATATAACATTTCAGCATACAAGAATTCTGTCAAGTCTAGAGAAAATGTTGTAGTCTAGATAAAGTTTTTGTGGACTATTTATATTAAAATAGACTTATTTATTTATATTTTTATAAAACATGAATTTCATTATAGGAATTAGGCTTTACACAATTGTGGGAGATGGTGAGGAAGGAGAAGTCCAAAAAGAATCAGAAAAACATCACTAACCATCTCTGATAGCTAACATGTCAGAATTTGCAAGAAGCTAGAAGCTAGGCATGTTCCGCTATCAATGTACAAACACAAAGAGGCTCAAAATTACCTTTTTACATATGCTTGTGCCCTTCACAGCATAATAACTACACAATTCAAATGTTGGTTGTGGCATGAATGAACATAACAGGGTTAACAAATACTTTGTGTTTTTCATGGTGTCTCACCTAGTCAGAGGTTCCTGACCAGTTTTAGGGAGCCTTTGTAAGGAAGATGTATGAAAACAGGAAGCCTGAAACATAGCCACTTGTTTTTGCATGCTCTTCTTCCTAAATTCTTCAGAGATCTGATTTTCTTCTTCATTTTTCCAGCTGGTAACACACACACACACACACACACACACACACACACACACAATCCAGGATGATTCTACAATGAGAATACTTTGATTTAAATGATCTTTTCTTCCTATTTAGGCCCTCATAATAAGGCCTAAACCTTTGTTTCTTTACATGCTCAGAAAAACACATCCAAGGCAGGCCTCCAGCTTCCTACAGGGGACAGATCTGCAAGACCAAATCTTAAAATCATAGAGAAATTCCAAATTCAAATACCTTAGCTTTTTTGAACAACTGAGTCAAAACACAGATGGAATGGTTTGGCCTTTCAGAATCCAATTTCACTGGAAAAAGCATCTTAATCCCAGGGTGTGCATGTGCTGTGTGTGTGTGTGTGTGTGTGTGTGTGTGTGTGTGTTGGGAGGTGGGCCTGGAGGACAGTGAAGGAGGTGGAAGTTAGTTTGCTTTTACTCTCACACCCTCCTCTTTTTCCTTCTGGGGACAAAGGGAGTGGAAAGCACTGAGAAATATATTCAGTACTAGAGGCCTGGTACACGAAATTCATGTATTGGCACGGGGGGGATGGAAGGGTGTCCCTCAGCCCAGTCTGCACCCTATCCAATCTGGCACCCCTTGAGAGATGTCTGACTGCCCACTTAGGATTGGGCCTAAACGAGCAGTCGGACATTCTTCTCACAATTCTGGACTGCTGACTCCCAACTGCTCACCTGACTGCCTTCCTGATTGCCCCTAACTGCTTCTGCCTGCCAGCCTGATCACCCCTAACCACTCCCCTGCCAACCTGATTGATGTTTAATTGCTCCCCTGCCAGCCTGTTTGCTCCTAATTTCCCTCCCCTGCAGGCCTGGTCACCCCTAACTGCCCTCCTCTGCAGGCCTGGTGTCACCCCCAACTGCCCTCCTCTGCAGGACTGCCCCCACCAGCTACTCTCCCCTGCAGGCTGCGGTCCCCTGCAACTTCCCTGCACTACAGGCCCAGTTCCCCAACTTCCCTCCTCTTCTGGCTTGGTCACCCCTAACTGCCCTCCCTGCAGACTCAATCACCCCCAACTGCCCTTCTTTGCAGGCCTGGTCCCTCTCAACTGCCCTCCCCTGCTGATCTGATCACCCACAACTGCCCTCCCTTGCAGGCCTGGTCCCTCTCAACTCCCCTCCCCTGCTGGCCATCTTGTGTCCACATGGGGTCAGTCATCTTTGACCACATGGGGCAGCCATTTTGTGTGCTGGAGTGACAGTCAATTTGCATATTATTTTTTTATTAGATAGGAGGATTAGATAGGATAGAGACCTGGTGCACAGGTTGGGGCTGGCTGGTTTGCTCTGAAGCATGTCTCGGGGTGGAGGGCAGCCTGTGCAAAGGGCCTGTAGTGGTTTGCAGGCTGTTCACACCCCCTGGCGACCCAGGTGGAGGCCCCTGGGATTTATATATCTTCTATATTTGAAACTTTGTAGCCTTGAGTGAAGCCAAGCCTCCTGCTTGCTCCATGGCCGCAGCCATTTTGTTGGGATTTATTTATCTTCTATAATTGAAACTTTGTAGCCTTCAGTGGAGGCCTGGGCCCACTGGATTGTGTGGAAAGCTTGGCTTCCTCCATTGCCAGGGAAACCCAAGCCTCCTGCTCTCCCTGTGGCCACAGCCATCTTGGTTGGGCTAATTTGCATATTCACTCCTGATTGGCTGGTGGGCATGGCTTGTGGGTGTAGCAGAGGTATGTCAATTTGCATATTACTCTTTAATTAGTAGGATTAGCCTGGAAAGAACCCCTCCACAGGCGGGTGGGGGTGGGATGCTAGCAGTGGGCTCATTGCTAAGCTACCCTGTGAGTATGCCACTTTCAAGGCTCCCTGAGGGAGGGAGCGGGGACAACATAGGGTTCATTTCCAGACTCCAGGACTTCCCAGGGGGGACCCCACTTAGGGCCTATTCTCAGCACCAAGTATTTTAACAAAGTTCTTATTAGGGGAATTCCAAGGAATTCCAAGCTTTCAGTGAGGAAAGACTATGAGAAACCGCCAACATTTAATGTGTTAAAAATCCTGCACTCTTATTTTCCTATGGAAAGAAATGTTCACCCACCCAGACACAGAGACAGATCACTCTGTTTTAAAATTAACGAGAATCCCCTGCAAACACAGCCCCCTGATTTCTGACTTTAGTTAGAATCTCATCACAGTTGAACAGGGAAGAAGCAGCTTAACTTCCCGCCATGTGCACCCGCCACTATCAGGCAGTGCTTGTCTTGGAAGAGCTGCCCCTGAGCCCTGGGCTTTAGAGGAAAATGGCTCTGGTGGAAAAAGCTACTTCTCCCGTGATGACCAGGTCTGACAGGCATCTATAGGCTCAAGCATATGCCCCTGGATGCCAGGAATTGCTTCTAAGCACAGTTTGCACCCTGTGGTGGCTCTAGTATTAGTCCCCCTAACATTTAACTTCGACAGACTGTACCCGGAGTCACAGACCCCCATTTTCAGCCTGAACCTTCACAAATTTGCTTTTTAAAAAATATTCACCTTTCACAGAGTACAACTGTGAGCCCCAGATATCAAAACCAGCCAGGATTTCAAACATCCTACACTATTGTGTGACTGTGTATGTATGTCCGCATTTCTACGCTTGGGTTTAAAGGACACAGTAAATAACCAAATGTGATAGTCTCCCTTTACCTAAAATTGGTTTTCTTTCCCCAACCAGAATCTGTATGGCTGATAACACTTATCAGGGATAGTCCAGTAATTCCCCTTTACCTATGGGGATGCATCCCAAGACCCTCAATGGGTGCCTGAAATCTTAAATAGTACTAAACCTATATATACTTACATTTTTTCATATATATATATATATATATATATATACACCTATGATAAAATATAATTTATAAATTAGGTACAGTAAGAGATTGACAATAGCTAATAATAAAATAGAACAGTTATAACGATATAATATAATAAGTTATGTGAATGAGGGTCATTATTAAATAAAATAAAGGTGACTTGATCACAAGCACTGCAATCCCTTAGCAGTTGATCTGAAACATAGATCAGCCACCAAGTGAATAACGGGTGGGGAGCAATGGCAGGTGGAGACACTGGACCATGGGATGATTCAGTTCTGGGTGGGTCAGATTCGGAGTGGGGCACAATTTCCAACATATAAATTGTTTTTCACTTAATTTTTTCTGACTGCAGTTGATCATGGGTAACTGAGACCACAGGAAGTAAATCCACAGATAAGAGGAGAACTACTATGCTCACCACCAGAGCGCTTAAGAGAGTGATGCACCAGCCTGAGAAGCATGCTCCCTGGTGGGACCACCACTCAGCTTCTCTGTGCTATCCCTTGTGTGGTCCCTGAAGGAAGAGCAAGAAGGAGCTAGGAAGTGGGGCCTGAACCAGGTCAGAGCATAGCAGAATTTAGGATAGTAGGCACAGGGGAAACATTAGGGTATGTGTCCAAGTCACCTGTCCAGACTGTTAAGTTATCTGCCCTTCCTCAAGAAAGGTCATAAACTAGAGGTGGGGGAGGGGCTATTTGCAGGCAGCCTGAAAAAGTCACTCCTAATCTTTCCAGCCACCCTGACCTCATCGGTCATTTGGTGGTGGCTGAAAATATATTTCAGCTCCTATGTTCTTTTAAGTGAGGTTTTCATCTGAGCTAGTTTAAATTTCTCAGCTTAAAACTAAGAAGACATAACTAGGTGGGAACTCAATGAGGCCCAGTCTGATCCAGTTCTGAAGAAAGAGAAGAGAAGGAGAAAGGAGAAGGTCTTGTATCCTATCTGGGCTGCACTCCCAGGTCTGCTCAGCTTAGGGGAATTCTGAGTGTGGTTCCAAGGCCCCTCCCATCCATGCAGATCCATCTTCCATCGAGCACAGGCTTGTTGCTTCTTGCCAGCCACTTCTCTAAAGAACGAGAGCTTCCTTTTCATTTCCTCACTGACCCATGTTTCAAAAAGCTATTAGAAAAACAGATAGAAACTGAAGGGGCCTCTCCAAAATAGCATGCTCTTAAATCTGGCAGAACTACAGTCTCCACGTAAGTCTTTACCCCATCCTTTCTTATCCTGCCACCAATATGGGATCTCACTCTACACACACCATCTTTGAAAAAACATTTTTTTTCTGACCATCTTGGTTAAATATATTTACCTGTACCCAAACCCCTTTGCTCTGCCCAGTCCAAATTTTACAGTCCCTGGTCCCTGGGCCTTTCTCCTCTTCTCTAGAGGACAATCATCCCGGGCCAGGTAACTCAGTTGGTTTGAGCATCATCCTCATACCTCAAGATTGGGGGTTCAGTACCTCCCGTGGTGCACATACAAGAATCAACCAATGAATGTACAAATAAGTGAAACAACAAATTGGTGTTTTTGTTTCTCTCACTCTCTTTTTCTCCCTCCCTTTCTCTCTCTAAAATCAATCAATAAATAAAAATAAAGGACTAGCATCTGTTTTCTCCTACTAATGACCTGTAGTTATTCTCCACTGGCACAACTTCTATACCTCAACCCCTAGCCCTTCTGCTGCCAGCTGGGTATCCCCTCAACCCAAAGATGTCTGAAGGAGGTTCACCGGGCAAGCTCTGTGACTAAGAACAGCAGGAGTGTGAGTTGAAATGTTGCAATGCCAAAACACATAACAACAACAACAACAACAACACACACACACATCCAATCATTCATATAAAAATTTAAAACTCAAGCCTTTATAAAGCACTGTTGAGTCAGTTCCTTCTGGAAAATAAACCCTCACTCCCCCGAACCCCCCATCAGCTCTGTTCCTACATCAAACTTGGTAACTGTGATACATTTCCTAAGATTTCTTTTCAGAACATCTTAATTATGGCAGTGGGAAGTCAGACACAGATATAAAACTCATCAAATAAATTCCCCTAGTAGGGCTTTTCATTTTCAAAGCTTTTCTCTTTTCTTTTTATGAACCTCAGCCTCCACTGTCCAACAATGTTTTCCTCACGGTCTAGTTCTCATGCACTGGGAAGAACTGAGGTTTCTTCTGTCGAAGCTGGGTAGGCTCCTGAGACAGATCAACAATGCTGTGAGTGGGGATGAAGTCAGGAAGGAACAAGAGGGAACACGCCAAACCTCCCCCATGCTTTGAAAAGGTGATCCAGACCGGTTCAGAAGCAGCCATGCATGTTTTAAGAGACTCAGCCAAAGTGCTGCGGCAGAACCAAAGGAAGAGGAAACTTTTATTTTTCCCAAAGGAGGGAAAGCAGGTTTGTGAGTTTTTGTTTTGGTTTGGTTTCAGAGAAAGTTCTTAATGGGAAGCACTTAGATTCTAATCTTCGTGGCATTTGCAAATTAGAATCCCACATACTGCTTAATTCACAATCCAGCAAGGAAAGGACAGATTACACCTTACCTGAAGATATTCCATAGTCATAGAAAATGCTTCTGCCCTGGCCCGGTGGCTCTGTTGGTTGGAGTATTGTCCCATACACCAAAAGGTTGCAGGTTCAATCTCAGTTGGGGCGAGTAGGGGAAGCAACCAACCAATCAATATTTCTCTCTCTCCCTTCCACTCTCTTTAAAATTAAATATACCCTCAGTGAGGAATTTTAAAAAAATGCTTCCTGCCTTCACAGTGTAACTTAAAATAAACCACGTGACCTAGAACCCTCTCCTGCTTTCACTTGGCAATAAATGGCCAGGAACAGCTCAGTGCAGGTGAGCTACCCAGGTAGTCAGAAAGGCATTGCATAGCAGATGAGAGAGCCCAGGGAGGAGCAGCAACCCCCTGTCACCCCACTTCTATACCTCGCTCTTGTCTGCTGCACTGCAGGGCCTCTGACAGCAGAAACTCAGGAAGCCGCCTTCTTTTCTGGGCCGTTCTACAGGGGGACACACAGGTGGCTCCATGTGCAGACCCACAAGAGACATCAGCAGTCACTTGCCTGGCCCACAGGCTGCAGGACCTGCCCCCTCCACGCTCAGCTGGCCTTCAGCAGAGCCCATCCTTCTCAGAGCTGGCCTGGCACACCCCTGTCAGAGGAGGCCCAGGGTTTGAAGTGTGATTCACATAGAATTCCGGTTTTTCATTGCTATGCAAATGAACCAGGGTGAGGTTTAGCTAAATCCGGATGTGGACACCAAAAAAGAGGGCAAGAATGTGCCTCTTTCCCATATACCTCACTTGGCCAAATGGGCTCAGGCCACACACCCCTCATTAAAGAAAATGCGAGTCAAATGGAGTGGGATGAGCCATCTAAAGTCCACCAGCACACATTTTGGCAGGTAATATTCACATGCACTTTCATGTTTAAGAGACAGATCTGTGCTTAGTTCATATCAAAATTTATTATTGTGTCTCTACCATCAGGAGGTAAAGCCCTAACTGCCAACAGTCTCAGCAACAGTGTTTAGAAAATTGCTTCATCTGATAGGCAGTGCAGTCATGGCATATTTCATCTGTGGCCATATCTGCCTCACAACCCACTAGGCTGGACACTCTGGAACAACTGAATAAAGAGAGTATGACATCGAGATGCTTGAGAACACCCCCTCCCGAAGGACACGCCACCACTGCCTGACAGCACAACCTCTGCTACCCATCCCACCCCACCAGTCTCAGAACCATCTCCAAAGAGCAGTGCTGGGTCGCTTGGGGATAGAAACCTGGGTCCCAGACTCATTCTGGTGCTCACAACCTCTGAGGTTGACCCAAGTCACATAAGTTCTCTGAGGCTCATTTTCCTTAGCTATAACATGAGTGAGTGGAATGCTACCAACTGGCCTTTCCAGCATTTCCATAGCTCATACAAATAAGTCCAAATGAACAACACCCAGTATTAAAGGTGCTAGTAGGACTTGCATTGTCTCCATGGCAGTGTTCAGCTAGCCTTAGCAGGGGACGGTCTGAGGCCTGGCCTGAGCTAGGACCAGCCAGGAGCTTCCAGTGGGCTCTGTGTGGAAGATGGTGGATTCGACTGTTGATAGCGTACCTCAAATCGACTACCACAAAACGAAAAAAAGAGTGAGTTGGAGTCAAATATAAATTAATGATTTATTTTTTAGTTGAAAACAGATTAAAAGGCAAAGGTTAGATTTCTCATAGCGTCACTAGGAAAACCCCAAATCAGGAATGATGAAACAGGGATCCTATTACAGTTATTATTGTATCAATTTACACCCTTTATTGTGGTTGAGAGTAAACATTTCAGTGACCAGAGGGTGGACACTCTGAATACATGAGACCTAATGAAAGTGTTGAGAACTGGGGAAAAATAAGGAAAGAAATAGCAGTATTCAGCTTTTGGGTTAACAACAAGAACACAGGATTGCATGTTTGGATAATGGGCATAAGACCCTGGGTGGGTCACAGATCCTCAGAAGCCTGTACATTTCCTGCACGTGGGGTCTTCACAGTGTGCCTACGGCCCTTTGATAGTCACTAAGAGGGGAGGGGAAAGCCAGCTGGTTAAAAGCCCCCTTACCCCAGCCAAAAGAAGCTTCTGCATAAAATTAGTGTTTAATCAAAAGCTAAAAATATTCTATCACTCTTCTGCCTAAAATCCTTTGCACTATACTAAGAAAAAAAAATCCAAACTGCTTATGGTGACTTACTAAGCTCAGCCACCTCTCCTCTGTCACCTGGGTCCTTAAACAGCCAAACCCTTTCCTGTCGGGGTCCTGCACTTCCATGCTCACTGGGCTGTGTATTAGGGGACTGGCTCATTCTTCTGTCATCCTCTTTATTTTCTTCAGGGCACTTATCTCAATCTGAAATCATCTGGATATCTGTTTTCTTCCCCGCTTCCCACATCAGATGCTAAGCTGTCATACTTGCTACATTCTCAGTGCCGAGTGCTGGACCTGCCCAAACCAGTGACTGAGTAAATGAACGAGTGAATGATAGTTCATTAATTCTAAATCTGTGATCATATGTAGCTGTACCAACTTCACACTAAGAGAAATTACTCTGTTTTCAATTTTAATAATTCAAGAAGAAGGTTTACTTACTTGATTCTTCAAACTACAGCCTGAGGCCTTTTCATGGATTATTTGAAAAGCACTGGCTCTGGACCTGTTTGCCCTGAAGTGAGTAATTGTGGACGAGTGAACTCCCTGACTCTAGAGTCCTTCCCCTTAAAGCCAGATGTTTTCTGTAGCAGCTTAAGGCCCTTCACATCTTGAACAACATATATTATTTAATACTCTGATTGGTAGATGCTGATTCTTTCTCACAAAATGTTTTGTGACAAGTTTCCGTTGTATAGTAGTTGACCCTTGAACAACAAAGGTTTGAACTGCATGGGTCTACTTGGTAATTTTTTTTCAATACAGTAATTACTGTAAATGTATTTTCTCTTCCTTGTGATTTAATAACATTCTTTTCCTCTAGCTTACTTTATTATATGAATACAGTATAGAATACATATAACATAAAAAATGTGTTAATCAATTGTTATTCAGTCAATAGTAGGCTACTAGAAGTTAAGTTTTGGAGGAATCAAAAGTTACACATGGATATGGAATTTTCAACTGCACAGGGCATTGGTGCCCCTAACCTCTGTGTTGTTCGAGGGCCCACTGTAGTTGCTTCCATGTACCAGATGTACATGCTAGGTACTGAGTAGGTACCTCTCATACTCTTTCTCCCACCTGCAAAACACAGGGCTGCAGAAATGGAAGCTTTCTTAGGTCAAGTGACTTTCCCAAGGCCACACAAAGAGGAAGTGGTAGAATGAATTCCTGAAATTATGTCTGTCTGAAACAAAGGCCAGATTCCTCCCATCTCACCACTGCACTTCACAGGAACAGGTCTATGAAAGACAGTAGGACTAGCTTGGATAGGTGTCAAGCAGGTAAGAAAACAGGTGCGAGATGGAGAGTATGGGGTCCATGGTACACCTGAGAACCTGTACAACCTTCTTAATGGGATAGCTGCTCTAACACAAGTTTTGTCAAAGGAATTTGAAACCAGTGTTTCCTGGTCATCTGATTTCTTGCCTCATAATGTAACAAACTCGATTTTTATGTAATACTCTGATTCTACAAGGTTTTGGTAGCTTATCAAAATTTGTAGAAACCATTGGGCAGGCCTTTCTGGAAAACCTGGCCCCAGGCCTGGTATCTTTGATCTATACTTTCCTGGCACAAGGAATTTACCTAAGAACATTGCCCAATCTGTCCCTTCAAGTACAGTGAGAACTTTCACAATCACACATAAAAATATTGGCAACAAATCCGGGTCACAGAAGCAAGGGAGTAAGTGTGTTTGGGGTTTATCATGCAAAACATGTGAGCAACACCATTTTGTGAAGGGAGATCTATGAACGCCACTCATTCCTTCTCTGAGATGAATTCTAAAGGTTTGCTCATGAGTATAGGTTTCTGAAGAAGGAATTTGACTGAGGCACGCAGCTTTCCGCCTCTAGAGCCAGGAAGAGGGTTGCTTAATAAGCACATTCCTGATGGGCCAGCTCCAGGCTTGACTTCAGAGGTACCTCAAACAAGTAACAAAACCGACTGCTGTTTCAACCTCCTCAGTTTCAAGTCCACCCTTTGGGGTAACATTGGAATGGCAGAAATGGTAAGCATTGTGGAAAAAGAACAGGAGGCTACAGAGGCTAGAAGGAAATCATTCTTGGAGTGATTACATTGTTTGGAAACCCACTTTCATAAAAAGAACAAGATTTAAAAGCAAACACCTCAGGCATGCTATCAAAATGCACTAGGTTCCCATCAGAATTGCAGTATCCAAATCCCCTTGTTGCCCAAAGAACCAAGTCTCTAGAGACCTCTGAGCCTTAGTTTATTTATATGGATTTGTTTGTATGGTTTTATTAGAGGACTGGATGAGAAAATTTGTGTGAAGGTTTCTGGCATATAGGAAGTAATAATACTCAGGGGCAATCTAGTACTTGTAATTATATTTTCTTGAGCTTAAATTATGGCTTTCCTTGTTTTGTACATCACAGCCACTACTCTACCTGTTTTCTTCTAAGCATAGTTATTCATCATTACTTTATAGGTTTACCAACTAATGTTAAGCATATATGTTTATTCACAAAATACCACATTCAGAGACATTTACTTTACATGTATTCCCTTTTGCAACTATTTGCAATTAACTGTAGAACTGAGATACTTTAAGAAGTAGAAAAAGAATGTATCTGGGGAAAACATGTTGAGACAGAAAGAAATAAAAGTCTAATTACAGTAAAAATATGTACTGATTGGTGCAAAAGAAATGTATGTATCAAATCTACTTCACTTGTGGTTCTGATGCATTCTGTGCATCTGAATTAAAAAGTAGTTGGAATTTAAAATAATGTCTGAAATTTTCTTCAGTGATTCTGAATGATAAAGGTATTGCTTCTTTTCTTTCAAAAGGCAACCTATGATTCTATTCTTGACTTGTCTTGCTGTAGAAAAATAAAGTATTTCAAATAGCAATATTCTATGTATTAAAGTTTATTTTCATTTAGGAAACTGAATCATAGTTATATACTTATGTACTTAAAGTGAAAACCTAAGTACCCTTTATCCAAAACTGATTCCTGTAACTTGGCAAAGGAGGAAGTTTTGCTGTAAACTTAACTTGAAGTGGATGTTTTCTACAATGGGGAAGAAGATACCCAAACAACCTGGGAAGGTGAATTTATTGCTTTTGTTGAAAATTTCAGGCAGCTTAAATATATTTGATAAAAGCACACCTGGTACTCAGAACCCTGAACAGCATTTATTTAGAAAAGCTGGTCCTGACTGAAATGAACTGGTTGAGGGAAGATCCCACAGCTGAAAATGAAACTACTAATGTCATCAGAGTGACTGCTCCAGGGAAGACAGACAAAAAGAGAATCCCTTTCTTCCTCGAGAAACAACTGTTGGAGCACAAATATCTTCCTGATTGGTGTGTGAGATGAACAAAGTTCCTTTCGTCACCTACCTGGCAACTGCTGGCCTCCCTCGGAAAAATACACATTATACTCCAGGGCAGCTGTTTTCTTACTAGTTTCTGAATTTTAAAGCATTATATATATGACAAAAATAGAAGTAGTAGAGAAGTCCAGAAATAAAAAAATAAAAGCTTTTGTCCTCACTAGCTCATCAATTCTTCTCTCCAGTTTATTAGCATCATTCTAGAAATGTTTAATGTAAAGATGAGGGCACAGAAAATAATGAAAATGCTCTTCATTCAAATAGAATTCAGCCTTTTAAAAATTAAAGGGATCACTATCTATGCTGCTGCCTAATTTGTATTGTTTATTTAATATAATTTGGTTATGTGTCTACCCTTGCACATAGTGTCTAGTTCATATATTGTCCTAACTGCAGGGATCTATCTGTATTTTCTGAATGTGCCATAACATATTCTCAAACATTCACAGTGACAGAATAAATTGGTAAGACTTCTTGAGAGAAAATTGGGCTCTACCATTCAACACTAGTAATCCTAGAAAACTAGTAGTAATAGGCTAGTAATTTGACATCTAGAAATTTGTCCTTCAGGTTTGCTGACACATGCAGTTACACAGAAATTGTTGCAGCTATGTTTATAACTGGGAGAAAAAAGAAGCAATCGAAAGAGCAATTAAAAGAGGTCAAGCTAAGATATGATGGGGCTACTACTATGATTGCTCTGAAAGGAGAATAGTTTTAGATCAATTTGTACTGTTCTCACCATCATAAACACAGACAAATGCATGTGCGCGCGCGCGTGCGAGCACACACACACACACACACACACACACACTCCAAAGAGGAGAAACAGAAAATTGTCCTTAATGAGGCAATTTGCTGGAGTTGATTTCTTTTCAGGCTTAAAACTGAAAGAGGATTCAAATGAAGTTACAGGTAAAGATGAAGAGAGCCCATGCAACCTTTCCTTGAGCAAAATTCAAACAGTTAATATATATTTTAAATTGTTTCTTTGGAACAGAACACATGTCCCATCCTAATGACTGCTACAACCACACACACTGACATTCATGTGCCATTCTCAGGGGTATTTACAAATATTTTTCTTGCAAAGACTGAACGTACCCAACACCTGAATCTGTTTCCTCAGCCATTCCAAAACACGTGCGGGGCCTACTTTGCTTCTAAGTGGCAAGTAGTAAGTCCAAAGAAAGTCCTATTTGGACAGCTTACAGTGCCACCAGGTGGACCCATCATAATATCTCTGGGGTGGACCTTTGCTCCCTCCCTTCCTGCGCGATCCCAGTAGAGCACAGAGCAACCAGGTGGTGTGGACCCACAGCTCTGAGGACAGTCCCACCATTGGTTTTGTCGGGGCCAGTGTGATCATCTGCTCTTACTAACCTAGAAAAACTGCTCGCGGGACACCATTATCACCTCTGTTGCTTAATCATGAGTAAGTGGACAGGAGTGGAGGTGAAGAGTTCCCTGCACTGGCACACAGGGTGGTCTGTGGCACCACCATCCACTAACGCTGCCACCTGCCTTTACCAGGACTGACCACTCAGGCCATCACACAAAGTCAGTGGGGCATTCCTTTCTGGGAGATCTCTAGAGGAAGATTTCTCTGAATGTGTGATATTTCTCTTCTGCCCTTGTCATTCATACAAAAAGGAAATTCAAAATTCTTTCAGCCTGTAAGTCTGTTGTCTGATGCCAAAGCCAAAGGGATCCTGCCATTAGGATAAAGCGCACCCATATCTCCATCCTTTATCCTTTCCTGGTCCCTTCCTGAATAAGACTGTCCTGAATTCCACTCTTTTCACCACAGCCCAGGGGTCCCAAGGCCTCCAGCTGCCCAGATGGCACAACTGTCAACAGAGATCAAGGAAAATTTGCCATACAGGTTTGATAGCAGATAGATTTAGTAATCCTAGAATCCTGTCTACCTTGACATTATGCCTCTAGAAAAAACAAAAATTTGTCTCCCCATAGTGTCTCTCATGAATGAAGTTAAAAACAAAGTTAGGAAGTTTATAAAAAGGTAATCGATACTGGAATGACTTCTGAGGAAATTCCACCCTAAAATACAAAATGGCCAGATTCAGAGGCATGTTGGGTCATAGTGCTTCAGAATTCATAAGAGCAAGTCCCCAACTCAGATGTCTTGGGGAATTTTAGCTTCCACTAAATCCAGGCTTTACCTGCTTAAAAATAGGTTGTGGGGAGGGGTGTCAAGCTTGATTGTCAAGGGGGAAAGCACCTCCAGACTCTCAGAGGCCACGCATCAGAAGAGAAGAGCCAGGACATAGTCTGGGATGGCACCATTTCCCAAGATGACTTTTTTTTTTTTAAATAGATTTTTGCAAACTACTTCCCATCAGTTTAGAAACAGGAGTGTTTCTGGTCATATTAAATTGATAAATAGCAATGATAAAGCTGAGTTGTGAACAACTTCTAGAAAGAGCTTTACCAATGCATGTAAAAAAAATATAATAAAATAATTTTAAAAAGTTTAAAAGGAAGAAGAAGGAGCTTCCCTCACTCTCAGAGGAACTCGGCCCTGCCTGCCTAGGTGGAAGCATATTTCCAGTGCCTTTCCTTCTGAAAAAAAAAAAAATTTCCAGGGGAATGTCAAAGTTTTTAAAAGAGAAAAATGAAATATTTAGAGACCACTAATTCTGTTGCCCAAAGGCTTTTTAAATTTTGATGCTACATTTTATTTGGAATCTGAGTAAACCTACATTTATTCTTCACTGGGAAATCTGTGCAACTAATAAGTAATAGAGGTAGGACTTGAATCCAAAAATGTGGTCCTTGGATTACTGTGCATCCAATGCTTTTGACGCAGCCAACCTTCACTGAACCCCGCTGGACACAGAGCAGATTTCTAGATGCAATCACCACTTCTTAATCAATATAATCAACATATCATTTCTGAACAATAGAACAATTAAGTATAATAAGGCTTTATTGGACTTCTAAAACATGATATTTGGGTAAAGAAAATAAATGTGTGAGAACATTCATTGGCAACTCTGAACCTATTTGGAATGCTGGCATCCTACAGCTATTTGATTTCATTACTCTTTTCTACTTTAAACTTGCTGCTTTCTGGTTCATATTTGGAATATAAACTATGAATGAAATAAATATTTGCTTTCAGACTCATAGATTTTGCCCTTGAGGTAACTAGAGCGTTTTCCAGTGCTCCAGATCTGGATGGGAACTGGAGTCCCCACCACAGCCGGATGCCATTCACCACATTGCGATAATGTACACAGAACCCAAGATAGGGTGAGGTCAGCCTCAGCAGCTCGGAGATCAGAACATCTTAAAATCCCACCCAATAAGCCTACCCAGTACTCCTGCTAAGAGCCTTCTTCTAGGAATGTGGAATCTGAACAATTCTGACCAGTCTGATGTGGAAAACTTGGAAAAATTGGAAAAAAAAATCATCAGGAAAATCCTGAAATTAACAGAGTACTTGTCCCTGGTTAAAAGCACTGTTGCTAAAAATAACACAATGAAAAACGTATTTCTTTTTTACATACAATGGACATAGACTATAATTATGGGCTGTTTGGGTCTGGGATGTAGACAAAGAGGGGAGGTGTCAAGGTCTAGAATATAAAAGGAAAAAGGTAGTGTGTCCAACCCCTTGCTTCTGTTGTAAGCCCCACAGCCCTTGGTTCCTCGGTTTCCTGCTCAGGATCTCTGTAACTGGTAAACCTGACTCTTCTTGCAGAACCAAGAGACATCAGAGGCAGGTAAGAGTTAAAATTGTATGTCTGTAAAGTAACTGGAGCTTCTATATCAATTGGTGCCAGTCAAAAGCAAAGTAATCCCACTTCCAAAGCCTACCAGAGAAAGTATCACAGATATAATTAATGTAAAACCATGACTATCCTGGCTCCTTTGAAACACTTAATATTTTGCTTTTTAATTAAGTTATAGAAATAATCATTGCTGCTGGGAGTTATTTAAGTGACACATTGATTTTTTTTCTAGACCTCTAAAATAGAAAAATAAATGACAAGAAAATGTAGAAGGGCTGTGTATTGTGTTGCATAATTCAGGATTTCTCTGAGCCACCGTTGTTTTTTTTTCATCCATATAGGAGGAATAAAACGATTCTGCTAATTTTACTGGGCTGATGCAATGATAAGAAAAAGTAAAGGATGAGAAAACACTTTTAAATAATCCAGTGCCACATGAGTAGTGAATAAAAACAATCATTACATATAGAGCATGAATGTTGAGACCTGTGCTACAAAGATGTTGTCATTTCATCCTCACAACACCGCTATTGTCACGCCTATTTTTTGAGGAGAAAACCAAGTCTTGAAGAAATTATTTTACTTCCCAAAGTCATCCAGGTAGTAAGTGAAGTCAGGACTCAAAACCCAGGCATTCTGATTGAGGAGGACAGTTCTTTTGTCACTCAACTGTACTGCAATCACTGTGGTAACACAATAATCTAATATGACTATCAACTAATCCACATTATCTGACTACAATCTTCAGTAGGTTCGAAATATTACCTACTCGAAAGTTTTAAAAATATTTTGCTGCCTGCCCATTTGCTCCTAAATAGTTTTGGTTTCAAAAACCCAGTTCCCTTTTCGCAGGTACCTTTAAATGCTTCTTAACCCTGTGCTTTAACCTTACTCGGTATATGAAAAGAAGCAAATATGTTTTTTGTTTCTTTGTAAGCTTGGTAGGCCTAACTCCTCACATCACAGCCTAATGTCCCAAACTAACCCCTTTCAGTCAACTCTGCAGATGTAGAGCTATCGTGAGTGATTTTTATCACATCTATTGTACTGGTGAGACTGTTTACTCGGTCTTACTAGTAACTGAGGCAAATAAAACCCGTACAACCACCGAAGCAAGGTTTCCTTTCTAAAGCAATGCTTGAAAAACTACCTTTACCAACCATTGCCTACACCCTAGAAACCTTCATCTGCATTTTCAGAATTTATAAGTACTGCTTCCCTCAAGTCCAAAAACTGATGTCGCAAACAGGATACTTTTCTATATAAAATGCTTCTCTGAGAAAAGTCTACAGGCACACACCAAAAAAGTTGCAGCAGTCATAAACCTGACTGTTTTTGTAATATTCCCTGGGTTTTATCTTTAGCATTTTAGAACTTGAAAATACAAAAGTACATGTAGTCCCAATTCAGGTCTGTTCTAAGAGATTTTAAAAAATCTGAAAATAATCCACAAATACACAAAGTATCTCAAGTCTCAGATCGTCCTTCTAACCTTTATCGCAGGCACTTTTTATAGCATTATTTACAGGGTATAATCAGCATAATGCATAATGCACGACTTGTTTTTCAGCTCTATTCAAAAATCTCAGTTCTTTCAATTAAAAAAAACAACAACACAAAACCCTGAAAAAAGCAGCCCTGAAGCACAACCATTCCATGTGGGAAAGCTGTGCTATTGATTCCGCTCTTTCTGCCAAGAGAACAATGCAGAGAAAAAGACCTCAATGTTCCAAACAATTTTTGGCAATAACTTGGAAGAAAAAAATGCATATTTACCTGTACTCTGAGCTCCACAGGTGAGGCAGCAGTTACAGTAGAAAAGCTAATTCTTCTTCTGGAAGTCCTTAAAGGATTTCGGGGTCATCCTTCCGAGCTGTCAGGTAAATCCCCCTCCATGTCTCTCTACCGTTTTCTTTGCCGCTTTTTCCCCCAGTGAAACTCTTGTCATTTGCATAAAAGCTACTTCTAGCCTATAAGACTTTTTGAGTAGCTACTTGTTAAATTGGCTGTCTTGACATGCTCTTTCAAGCATGACATCACAAATCTCCATGGAAACTCTAACCCCACTTTTCTATGTGCCAACATTACCTGTCAGGCAAAGACTTAAACAATCGTCTGAAATTGTTCATTAATGAAACCTTTTTAGGGGCTTTGGATCTCTGCACAGTATAATTTGTGCTGTCGGCAAAAACTTAGCCAAGAATGATGGCTTCATTTTCAAAGCCTGAGCTGTTTTGTAGAAAACAATGATCAAAATTATAGGCATTTGTTAATCTGCTCCTCCCTGTCTAACAATGCACTTAATCGGTTGAAGAAAAACCTACAGTGGCACATGTGCCTCTCTCTGAAGGATAAAGTTACGTTGAAAATGTAGGTTTTGAAAAACCTTCAATCAATACTCCTAAGGTTTTCTACTCAGCTCTCCAGTAACCCCTTCCTACATTTACCAGTAAAACTTGCAAAACAGGTTCCTTGCTGAAATGAGTGTGTGCATTTTCCTTTGGCCTCTGGCTTGCAGAGATAGTAGGAGAAGGTGTTGAGAATTTTTTTTAACTCTTTCCTAACATACATCTTTTGCATGCTTGTCCTAACTTGCATAAACTACAAGAATAACATCAAAATCAGTGTTCTTCACTTTTCTTGGAAATGGTCAACAGGCTCTAAGATATTCAGTCCTTCCTTCATTCACTTTTCACTGTCCCAGATGTGATAGAATCCCTGATGTCTGCATAAAGCTTTATGCATATTTCTATCAAATTTGTGCCACCCCTTGTTGGTGGCCCTGAGGCTCAGCCCTCTTCCTTTCACCTCTAAATTTGCTGCAGACACACCCAAGTCCAAGACTGCTTACCTGGAAGCACCAGAAAGGTTGGAATGGGACTTGCTCCAAACTCATCAGAGTTTATAATGATGTTACCAAATGGCTAGCAAATGCTGTAGCAGAGAGTTCAGAGCTGGAAAGCACTTTAAGGCAGCCTCCAGAGCATCTGCTACAACATCGCAGTCTCAGGAGCTGCTTGAACTTGCCACAGATCTGCTGAAAACCTTAGTTAGAGAGTAGAGATCAAGGTGCATGCAGAGTGATCCCAAGTAAAAACAGAATAGCTCTTTCCATAGAAGGAATTGTAAATGCTTCCAGTGCCTTCCTCTGACTATCCTGGGAATTCTGCACTGCCACAATTCCGTCAACAGATGGGACATTACCTTCCAAGAAAACCAAGAACTAGCCTGATTTGGCAGCCTCTGAGTTGAAACTCTCCTCAAAGGCCAGACTATTGTCAGAGATTCAATTACTGTCCCTGTGAGATGAAAATACATCCAGATGAAGCCCGCACTTTTGCTGTACCCAGTGGAGCACAAACACAATGGCAAACAAACAAAAACAAGATATAACCAAAGCTAAGCTTTTTTTCATTGGAATCTGAAAATGGGGTGGAGCACTATTCAACTTATTCCTCAAAGTTCCATTAGAGAGAGGAATCTGCCAAAGTTGATTCAGCAGTCAGAATGGTACCAACTACACGGCATCTTTTCTGTGGGTTATTTAGGAAGCTATAATAGCTTGACTTTTACTTAGTGAATTCAAGCTTGGAAAAGAGACTGAGAAGAGTTAGAATCCTAATGTCAGGTAAGTGGAGATAGTCAGAGAGATAACTCAGATGTAACAGCAACCTGATTAACCCATTCATGGGCAGGAAGGCAAAGGTAAAGATTTGCAGAGTAATTTGTAACTAGTGATGATATTATTGTGGTGATGTGAGGATCTTGAAATATTTAGAATGGGGAAAGTTTTGAACAACAATCTCAGCAAATAGGACAACACATATGGGGGGGTGGAGGGCAGAGGCGCAGCAGAAATGCTAAAATTTGCTTAGAGGTGACCAGTCCAGTAATGACTTTTCCTAAAGTCCCTAAATGAAATTAATATAGCTAACAATTAATATAGCTTTAATAACATTGTGATTTGCCTGACAGCAACTGAGTACCACACTAACCAAATCAGAGAGCCATGAGTCATGTAGCTGGAGTATTTTATTTCTAAATTTAGCAACATCAGAGGTATCTCTGTTTGACTTGGATAGCAAATGAGATTCTTTCTCTTGGATTTGTTTAATCAAACCTAGTTTATAACATAGAAAACTGCTCACTGAAAAAAGCCCTTGAAAATATAAATAGAATACAAGTAATTGGTTAAAGAGGTTGGAATTAACCATTTAAGGCATGAATTTATGGCATGAATTCTGTAAAACATGAATTATACCCTAGCCAGTTTGGCTCAGTGGATAGAGTATCAGCCTACAGACCAAAGGTCCCAGGTTCAATTCCAATCAAGGGCATGTACCTTGGTTGCAGGCTCCTCCCCAGCCTGGGCCCTTGTTTGCAGAAGGCAAACAATCAATGTGTTTCTCTATCTTTCTCTCTCTCTTCCACTTTCCCTAAATATCCTTGGATGAGGATTAACAAAATGAAACAAAACAAAACAAAACAACACATGAGTTAAAAGTTGTCATATAGAAAAGAAATACTGCTTTGAGTAAAAAAACAACAGTACTTTTATAATTAAAATAACTAATCCTTATTTCACTTAAGCCTCACTAGAATAAATAGTATGATGCAAGAACATTTAATAACCCCCATGTTACAAAGGGAGAAAATGAGCCCCAGAGAAGTTAGGTAATTTGATCCATTGTACGCCAAAAGCATCTGTAGACCTTACAGAGTAAGGACCTTCCCACATGCCAGGCATGTCTATATAAATAAAAAAAAAAAAGTTTTTCCTAAGTGGCAACCCTGACCAACTATAAAATCATAATTTGTGAGAATTTTCAGCTGAAAATATTCAAGAACACCCAAATTGTGCATAATACACTTATTTTTATAATATTCATTGTAAATTGATTTTTTAAAATTAAGTTCAAAATATCATGGCATGTGAGGATGGTTTCTATTTTGGACATGTGGCAGCTAACTGGTTGAATAAGTTTAAATGGCTACTAAGTGTTGGAGTATTGATTTGAACTCAGGCAGACCCAAGATTTGAACCCAAAACCAAATGCTTAACCTAGTTTAATAAAATTGCTCATCATTGGAGATACTAAAATCTTAACTAAACTAAGCCATGCTGGAAGAATTTATTTAGTAAATTAATCTGAAAGTACATATGAGATTGCAAAGGGTAAATTGAGACCTTTGCAGATCCTCCCAGATATACCAAGTCAACAGATGGGACAGGGTCTGCAATAGTTCAGACCGGGATAGTGTGTCAGCACAACTACAGCAGAGCAGCGGTATTTATTTAGCTTTAAGCTCTATGGAGGCCTGCAAGGACAGCACAGGGAAGGATTAACATGTTATAAATCATAACCACAGGACAAGCAGATCGCTGTGATACAGAGAAGACTAATGAAACAGCAGACACTCAGGAAATGTTTACAACCTGAAGTTCTAATCTAAAGAAAAACTGACAAACACTAAAAAGAAAAAAACAAGCATAGATTTTTGTATGTCAAATATCACCAAAAGAATGGGGACACTGAAATTTCTCAGTGAAGTAATGAAAACCAACAGTGGTAATTAACTGCTTAATGCTGAGTCCTTGAACTTTGGCTGTTTTTATTTGTAGTGATTGTTTCCTTTGGAAATTATCCATTCACATTTAGTCAACTTTTTCTGTGATGCTGAGGTAATGGTTAATTACGTGTCAAACACCAGTTTGGATGTTGCTATGAAGGTATTTTTTAGATGTGATTAATATTGGAAACCAGCTGATAATGAGTCAAGCAGATTACCATCCATATATGGGTGAGCCTTGTTCAATGAGTCGAAGGCCTTACCAGCAAAATCTTAGAACTCCCAAAGAAAAAATTCTGCCTCAAGACTGTACATACAAACCCTGCCTATTTATACCCTGCAGATCTTAGATTTAAGGCTGCAACTCTTACCTGAATTTCCAGGCTGCCAGCCTGCTTTGCAGATCGCAAACTTGCCAGTTCCTAGAATTGTGTGAGCCAATTCCTTAAACTAAACCAATCTCTCACCCTCTCCTTCATTCTCACTCTCACTCTCCTCTCTAATCTACTGGTTCTGTTTCTCTGTAGAATCTTGACTAATAGTGCAGATAATGCCAAGATGTAACTGTTCAGTCATGTTTTCTGGCTTATGTTCGATTCCTCTTCTACATCCAACTTTCTGGTAGTCATTTTCACTCGGAGCACCGACTGTCATTTCAAATACATCTTGTCAAGACTGAAACTCAAGTAATTGTTTCCTGTGCATGACTGTATTTAATAAAGAAGAATAGACATATTTGCTATCAAATTAAGTTGAAGGAATATAATCAAATTCATCGGTTATCTCAATAGATATCAGTGGATTGAATTCTCCCATTAAAAAACAAAGACTAATAGAGTGAGCTAAAAAATAAAAAACAAGTTATATGTAGTTTCTAATAAACATATCCATTTTAATAAACATCAATTGAGAATAGATGGTTAAATGTACCAGAAAAAATGCAATAAAAAGTAAAGCAAGAATGATAATACTAATATTTTAAAAAGTTAACAACCATTAAAAAAAAGAAAGAGGTCATTTGGTAATGTAAAAAAACACACAAAAAAAACACACACACACAAAAAAAAAACCTCACCATAATTTATGAAGAAGGAATGATCATCCATAAAACTGCAACAAATAACAAATAAACTAAAAAAAAAACACCAAAAACAAAAAAACACAAAAAGCACACCATAAAGCAAAGAACACTTGGGAATGCAAGACCAGGAAAACAATATAATTATAGTGATATACTTTATTAAACTTTGTTCAGAACTGAATAGCACTAAAAAAATAAAATAAGGGCTGAAAAGAAATGAATGATACAAACAACAAACCTTAAATATGTAATACATATAAAATAGATAATTTTTATAAATATTCATGAAAACTTATAAAACATTGATTTTGTACTTGACAATTCATAAGAAAAATGTTTCAACAAGTCCTTAAATTGAAAAGTAGGAATTATACAGACTTCACTCTGCAAATATTAAAAAAATTCTACTTGAAAATGAAATGTAGCTGAGAATCCCTGAACTCCAAGAGAAAAATCAAAACAAAAAAATTTCAAAGTTCTTTAAAGCAAAGAAATGGGAAATATTTCATATAAAATGGAAGGACACAGCCCAAGCTGATGTCAGGAATTATATGCCCTTAAATGCCTTCATTATCAAACAATAAATACTCAAAATGAGTAAACATACTACTCATTTAAAAAAATAATAAAAGACAACAAATATCACTTTAACAACTAGAAAAAAGCAATTAATTATGATAAAAGTGAACAACAATCTAAAAAAAGGTAAGTGTAAACTGACTCACTAAAAATTTTAATAAAAAAGATAAGCCTGAGAGAGTTCAAACAAGACATTTGCTCTCTAGCAGCTTATATGGGAACTAAACTTCTTTGACTTAATCAGAAGCAAGACAGATGCTGCATGAAGAAATTGGAAAAAGAAGCATGGGAATGGGATGCATACAAGCTAGACTTGGAAGAGCAGTGGTCCTTACACTTTTGTATAGAAGAATGTTCTGGTGCAGTTGAAATGTTTAAAAACCAAAAATAAAGAAAAAAGGAACAAAGGAAGGGTGTGGGGAGATAGAGGGAGGGCAAAGAATGCAAAAGATAAAAATCAGTCAACAGTAATTAAGCACATTCATTTCTCATGTACAACCACTATCCATAGTATCACACCAGCAACCTGCTCTCCTTTGAGCATCTTGGTGCTATTTGAGTAGAAGTCATGATCTTTCCAGCTATATACTCAGTGAGTACACATGAAGCAGAGTCCTTACATATCCCATTAATCCAGAAATACTTGGTGCAAGCCTGACAGAAATGAAACTTCTTAACTGTAGTGTGTGCTGTACCCCACTCTACATTTTGTCAAACCAATGCTTCTGTTCAAAGTTCCATCTGATAGGCTCACCACATTACACACTCTTCACGACTCACCTTCACATATGTGCAGGGTTTGTAGCAAACCACCTGAAAACCTTGGTTACAGAAGAAGAAGAAAGGGAAGACTTGCTGAGATGGGTGCTTAAGTGGGGTTCTGAGAGTGTTTCAAAAGAAGATACTACTGTATAGAGTTTTGCTGAAAATCCATTGAGGAAGGGTTTAAGATGGCAGTGAACTAGATGGGTCTTTCTCGTACCTCCTCCAGAACCAAAATGGAATTAAAACTAAATTGAGGAATAATCACATTGATTACCGAGGACTAGTTTAAGAGATGTTTTAATAAGAAAGGACAGAAACCACCTTGAGATTGGGATTGAAAGAGGGGCGAGTACAACTCCCAAGAGTGGTAGGCGTGAGTGAGGAGGGATGCCGTGGCTGCCAGGGGTTCCCACTGAGAGGAGAGAGGCTTCAGTAGTCATGTGATGTAGAAATTCATTTAATTTGGGCTCATCACGAATGTCCCCAAATGAGGAACTTTCTCCCTACTCTCCAAACAGTTAATTAATAGCCTGGGGATCTAGGATTCTGAAGCACATACTTTTACAAGATTCTGGTCTAGATCATTGCAATTTAGAATGCACACTGTTTCATGCTCCCCTAACAGAAATAGAATCTGATTTCCCAAGTTGAATGTCATCCTCTTAATAAGAGTTTTAGCATGCAGTCATCTATTATAATGGAGAAATATTGCAGCTAATCCTCAGAATGATAGTATTGTCTGTTGAATCTCTACCGTTAAGAAAAAGTCTCAGAGAAATGAATTGGCCTGTCTATAATCACACAACTGAGTGACCTGGCATATATAAACTCAGTTGTATGGAACCCCAAAGTCACTACTCTTCCCACTAAAGTCAGGTATCCTTTGCAGGGTAGACGTTTTGTATTTTGCCCAATGCTGAGCTCAATGGTAATTGATAAATAACCATTTGATTAAATTAACACCTGCAGGAGAAAGGATGAATAATAGTAAAGAAGTGAGCTTGATGAATGAGGCGAGGAAGGACAAGTTAGACATATGCAATATGAGTTCTGGATCAATGTGCTGGGCTGCAGCATACTGGTCTTTTTTGGATTCAATACTGAAATTTCCATCTCATTTGGTGACAATTTTCTCTTAAGTTTTGTTGATTATCACTTTTCAGGTGACTGCCTCTGCATAGCTATACCTCGGTTCCTGACACTCCTTTACTTTCCCACTAACTGTCAGGCACTCTTTAGTAGATTTTCCAGGAGAATCTTATTTTGATTTTCTGCAAAGCTCTTCTTAATATAGCACTGTTCTCAAAATGTGTTGTCTTGCTCTTCCACAACACTAATTAAAACGAAAGCTGTCACAGCGGTTGGTGGCACCCAATTAAACCATAGATCAAGAGCCATGTGTTATGAATGATTACCATTTAGGATTCTTCTCTTTTTCTCTGTCTTGCATGATTAATGTCAACTTGAAGTCAACTTTGCAAGTAAAATCGTAACCCCTTGAATTTAGTTTTATAGATTGCTGAATCCCTAGTACAATGTGTCCTATTATGTAATATTCAAAATCTAAAATGCACTTCTAACACCCGTTAACTTACATTTCAAAATATCAGTCCTCTGAGAGACATTTCCAAGCTAACTCCTTCATCTAGTTCCTTGAGTAGCATCATCTTTTAAGCATTAGACTGTTTCTTCTGCTTTTTTTAAAAAAAATATTGTTTCTCATCACATCCAAATTTAGATGATTATTATTTTCTGATGATATTCTGATTGCCCTTAGACATAGCCAAGATTATTCTGAAGACATTTTTTACTGATTCTTTCAATCCTATCATATTCTTTATCCATAAGTCTCTACTAATTCATTAAACACTCACATACAGACTAATATCAAGTTTCTAAATTTATAACATAAATTTTCTCAATTTTTATCTTCTCAGGGACTTACCACTATTTATGCCACTGCTTCTTTAATGCCAAGTTCCTTTTCTTCCCTGAATTATTGAAGGTCAATGTAATTAGAACACAGGTAGTTCAGCCATTCTAGGATCACCACTACATTTTATACTTATGGACACAAGCAAACTGGTCCCCTATTCTGTTTCTTCTCTGTTTCCTCAGCGTTTCAAACTGTTTTTCGATTCTGTCATTCATTAAAGAGAGGATATAATCTGTAGGTTGAGAGCAAAGTCCCCACAAACAATAGGACACATTGTCTATGTGCTCTGTGCTCAGTGTCCCATTTTGTTAGGGAGAGTAAATAATAGTGTCTAAACCACAGGATTATTGGGAAAATGAAATAATATGTGTAAAGGACAATAGTGCCACAATTTTAGCTGATGTCAATATGTTCTCCTTGTAGTTTTCTCTACCTTTTCACCACTATAAATAGTAGCTGACAAAAAAGGAATGATAATTACTTATCAAACATTCTCCATGTTCATGGCAGTCCATGTAAGATATTTCTCCCCTCTTTCTATTGATATTTATTCCATATACATTATGTTATATTTCTTAATTGCCAAGAAGGTTCCTTTTCCTTTCAGGTTTAGGTAAAAGACTGGTCTGTAAAACCATTACTTCAAAACAGCTAAATAGTTTTTATTACTAAACATGGCTATACTCTCATCATTTTTCCCTTTGGATTATAAGAAACTGGAGGCATGGTGCACAAATTCATGTGCTAGTGGAGTTCCTCAGCCTAGCCTGCAGGATCAGACTGAAACCAGCTCTCTGACATTCCCCAAGGGGTCCTGGATTGCAAGAGGGCACAGGCCAGGCTAAGGGACCCCATCAGTGCACAATTGGGCTGGGGAGAGACACAAGAGGTTGGGGCATTTGGGGTGGATCCTGAGAGATTAGTCTGGGTAATGAATATCTTATTTCTTTTACTGATTTGAAGGCAGGGGTCATGTCTCATTGTTTGTATCCCTCACAATGCCTTTATCATTGTAAGTGCATGTGTGTGTGTGTGTGTGTGTACATGCATTTACACACACACACACACATAGAATAAGTAAAAGAAATCCAAATTTCAAGTATTCGTTAAAGAAAAATACAAGTTTCAGAAATATAATTTTGTTCTGTCCATAGGAAAAATAAACTTCTTTGGATAACATAAATATGTGTTAATAAAAAAATAAAATGAGTTTAAATACTAATTTGAAAATACCAGTAGAGCCTCTAAGACTATTGTTTTGGACTTCATGAACCAGAATAGTGTAATGCTAAGACCTGTCATTGTAGCAGTAAAAGGATCCATCATTTTCTTCCTCAGTACTCTATGACATAGTTATTATTTTCTTTTGACAAATAAGGGAACTGAGACAGAAATTAAGCTCCAAATCACACAATTGGCACATGAATGGAGCTGGATACCAACTCAGCTCTGCCTGACTCCAGAGCCAAGCTGTAGCTGCCGGGTGATAGAGCATCATAGTCTGATTGCCCTGCACAGAAAGTTAGGGGTCAGTGATAATGACAGCTGCTATTATGCAGATAAGCATTATACTGCAATAATGGTCATCTGCATTTTTTAAGATAGTGAAAATAAACTTAGTTTGCTTTACAAAAATTGAGACCTTAGAAAATTCTTGGTTGACTAAATTTCAAAGACTTCAATATAAGTTTTCAACCATGAATCTTCTAGTGTTTAAATTCAATGTTCACAATATAAAGTGTGTTCTAATTCTCTTTTTATATAATACCAAGGAATTAGAATCTAGATTCCCTTAGTTTCAAAATATTTTCTGTAATGATTAGAATCCAGATCCCCTTAGTATCAAACTATTTTGTGTAATGGGTGAAAAAGGTGAAGGGATTAAGAAAAAAAATCATAGACACAGACAACAATATGGTGATTTTCAGAGGTGCTACTGTCATAATTAGCTAGTTATTAATATTAATAATAGGAAAAGAACAAAGGGGAGGCCAAACATTACAAGCATGGTCATCTGGGCAGCATCACCAGGAAGCTGCAACTTCACACTCCCTAAGGAACCAGGGGTCCATTCGCTGTGCATCACTGGGGGAAGTGGTCCAACAAAGGGGAAGGGGGCACATGCACAATGAAGGGATGTGACGTAGGGAAGGTGCTTGTTTGTCAGTCTAACCTGGGAAAAAGATAATTGGCTAGAAAGGTGGAGCCACTGCTAGTATGAAAAATCATGAAGGATTAATTGGTTAAGCTCCTAGTTATATCCCTGAGACAAAAGATTCTCTCTCTCTTGTGCTCCTGCTCCCTTGCACTCTCTTGCTTGTGACCTACACTTGCCCATGTGCTAGCCTGCCATGTGACCTTAAGCAGCCCATGGCCATGCGGACCCCAAAAGCAATAGACGGCAGCTAGGTACACAAACTAAGCTAGCCAGATGCTGGACTAGATTGTGCTTTAATAAGAGAGGCAACTCTGGGCACTGCCTTTAATCCTAGCACTGCTAAAGACAAGACTGGGCTTTTTCCATGGCAACATGGAGGGAAATGGGACCTTGAAAACCCAGGAGTTTAATTCCACAGAAATCAATATCATTCATCCTCTTGTGCAAGTCTCAGAAAATTCCCCTCCTTGCTGATACTGCAAGAATTTCACTTCCACTTGCGACAGAGGGCACCACCAATAACAGAGGGAGGTAGAAGGGGATATAGGGGGACAAATGGTGATGGAAGGAGACTTGACTTTGGATAGTTAACATACGATACAATATACAGATGATGCATTATAGAATTGTACACTTGAAACCTATATAATTTTGTTAACTAATATCACCCTGATAAATTCAATAAAAATTTTTAAAAAATTTCACGTAAGGTGCTTGATACAGCATTTTTAGCATCATATTCAATTGCACTCTCCTCACTAAGGCCACTTCTCTGGGAGGAAAACAGCATCCAGAAGAGAACGTGGTATTGAGAATCTAGAAAAGAGCAACAGACATGTGCTATTTGAATTCCTCCTTATGGCAGCTCATGTATCTTCCTGCAAAGGAAGCCTGGACTAATCCATTATCAGAAGGTCAGGGAGAAACAAAGGGTGTCATGGAGAAGAGGAAAGGACAGAGGAAGGAAATTAGTAGCAGGAGAAAAAGAATGAAAAAGGCATTAAATAAAGTGCTGTTCATAGGAATATCATACATCATTGCCTGAGCTTATCTCTGATGTTTACAATGCTGATTAAGGTTCATTTTCAACAGAGCAGTGGAATAAAAAAATGTATGTAATAACAAGGCATCAAAATCTTTCTCCTTTTGGGTGGTCAGCTTGGAATAAACAAAAACTCATTCTGAAATACCAGCGAAGGCATAGCTGCCCAGCCATGTCTGGACTACACCCACAGCAGAGATATAAGTGACAAAAGATCAGAGCTTGAAGCCACTAATCTACATCATTATTCCCCGTCACCGGATACCATGTGCCCTTTATAACCTTCTAGCTATATTTAGACTCCCCATGTAATTGTTTTAACCTAAAAGCACCATCATCACAGTAGTAGCTATAATCATGACATCAAAAATAATAACAGTAATGATAATAACTGGAATATTTTTGACATGAGAAACATACCATTTTTGATAAACTAATTTCTATATTTCAGAGAGAAAGTAATATATTTTGACATTAAAAAATACTTTCCCTGCCGATACTGGTTTGGCTCAGTGGATAGAGTGTTGGCCTGTGGACTGAAAGGTCCCAAGTTCAATTCCAGGCAAGGGCATGTATCTTGATTGCGGGCACATCCCCAGTAGGGGGTTTGCAGGAGGCAGCTGATCGATGTCTCTCTCTCATTGATGTTTCTAACTCTCTGTCCCTCTCCCTTCCTCTCTGTGAAAAATCAATAAAATATATTTAAAAAAATATGTATTTTCCCTAACAACCAAGATGGCAGCATAGGTAAAGACCTGTACTTGCTGCCTCTCACAAACACATCAAAACTACAACTAAGAGACAAAACAAATATCATCCAGAACCATGGGAAAACTGGCTGAGTGGAAGTCCTACAACTAGTGGAAGGAAAGAAAAAAGCACACTGAGACTGTAGGAGGTACAGAGGTGTGTGCAAAACGGGCTGGCAACTGGGTGTGCTGTTGTATTTTTTTTTTTTTTATCGAGAGGGAGATACATGCTCCTGATTGCTCTGAACTCCAGTTCTGTGTGAGACACTGGGGACCTAGACTTATAAGGGGAGAAACTGGACTGTCTGACATCAGGTGGGAACACGAGGGTGGCTTGCTCTCAGAGCTGCTTGTAGCGATCATTGTTCCTGCATGGGGCCACAGGACACAGACCTAGGGATCTCTCTGGGGCAGGGTTGACTGGCAGCCATTTCTGTTTACTCTGCCCTGGTAATTCCCTGAGATCCTACCCTGCCCAATTTACAACCCCACTCAAACTGTGTGCAGCAGCTTTTGCATATGAATGGACTGTCCTCTTACAACCTAAATCCTAGCAAACTGCAGCTGAGTTAGAGATCTGCTGCATTGCTTCATAGCTGGGCCTCATCAGGGCACTTCCAAACCCCAAACAAAGATTAGGAATCTGTAGATCTCTCAGGCAGTAGCTGACTTTGCACCTCCTCGGAGATCCAAGAGCCAGTGTATCCAGTGGTCAGTGTAAGACCATACCAAATCACAACTCTTCACATCCATAAGTGACACACTCAAGGGGAAGACTCAAGCGAGCCCAAAGTTCCACTGAAGCAAGTCATGACTCATAAGGATTTCTCCAGCACAGCAGTTCTTCCATTAGAGACACAGCTCGTCCTCACAGCCAATTGGCCTGAAGATAATTCCTCCCAGTGATACCAACAGTAATCAAGGCTTAACTACAATAAGACTGTGCACATAGCCCACAAAGGGATGCACCAAGAGTGATTGGGGATGCTGAGCCACAGGTTCTATAGAACACCTAACACACAAGGCCACTCGATCAACAAAGGGAAGCAGCCAAAATTCAGAGACAAAGAAACATGTAACAAATGAAAGAAATGGAGGAAAGCAAATTACTGGTATAGAGTTCAAAACCATGGTTATAAGATTATTTAAGAATATTTTAGAAACCTCCAAGAAATTTAGTGAGACCTTAAAGGATATGAAAAAGGACCAATCAGAAATTAAGCATACACTGACTGAAATAAAAAAATAATATACAGAGATCCAACAGCAGACTAGAGGATCCTAAGAATCAAGTCAAAAATGTGAATATGAAGAAGCAAAAACACCCAACTGGAAAAGCACAAATATAAAGAATCCAAAAATATGAAGATAGTGTAAGGAGCCTCTATGACAACTTCAAGCATACCAACATCCGAATTGGGGGTGCCAGAAGAAGAGAGAGAGCAAGATATTGAAAAACCTATGTGAAGAAATTATGACAGAAAATTTCCTCTACCTTGTGAAAGAAATAGACTTACAAGTCCAGGAAGCACAGAGAACCCCAAACAAGAAGAATCTAAAGAGGACCACACCAAGACACATCATAATTAAAATGCCAAGGGCAAAATACAAAGAGAGAATCTTAAAAGCAACAAGAGAAAAATGGTACAAATGTATCTTGATTGCGGGCACATCCCCAGTAGGGGGTTTGCAGGAGGCAGCTGATCCATGTCTCTCTCCCATTGATGTTTCTAACTCTCTGTCCCTCTCCCTTCCTCTCTGTGAAAAATCAATAAAATATATTTAAAGAAATATGTATTTTCCCTAACAACCAAGATGGCAGCATAGGTAAAGACCTGTACTTGCTGCCTCTCACAAACACATCAAAACTACAACTAAGAGACAAAACAAATACAAGAGTATCCATACACCTGTCAGCTGATTTATCAACAGAAACTAGGCCAGAAGGAAGTGGCAAGAAATATTCAAAGTGATGAAGAGCAATAACCTACAACCAAAATTAGTCTACCTAGCAAAGCTATCATTTAGAATTGAAGATAGAGAGCCTCCAGATAAGAAAAAGCTAAAGGAGTTCATCACCACCAAACTAGTATCATATGACATGCTGAAGGGTGTTCTTTAAGAAGAGGAAGAAGAAAAAGGTAAAGATAAAAATTATGAACAACAAAGTGACAACAAATACATATCTATCAACAAGCGAATCTAAAAATCAAATGAATAAAAAATATGATTAACAGAGTAAACTGGTGAATATAATAGAATCAGGGGCATAGAAAGGGAGTGGACTGACAATTCTCGGGGGAAAGGGTGTGTGGGGGGTGTGGGACGAGATTGGACAAAGATCTTATACCTATAGATGAGGACAGTGGGGGAGGGTAAGGGCATGGGGTGAGGTGGGAACTGGGTGGAGGGGAGCTATGGGGGGGAAAAAGAGGAACAATGGTAGTAATGTGAACAATAAAAATTTATTTAAAAAAAGAAGAAAAAAATATTTTCCCTCCTCACCTAACACATACCCTGTAATCAGTTTTCTAGCTTCCTTCACCCTAATCTTGTCCCCATGGTCACACACACACACACACACACACACACACACACACTCCATGACCCTTACATCCCAGATATAGACCATAATACCTTGTCTCTATAATCAGTGGTCTTTCACTTACAGAACAGTGAAATAAACAAGGATTCTGAGCTCAAACTTATCTGGATTCAAATCACAGCTTTTTCTGAGCAAATTGTAACTATCTTAAGTGAGTTTCAGCAGTTGGAACTGCTTTATATAAAATATGGTGACTCACCAAAAAAGTGACATAGGGAGAGGTGCCAATTCTAGTACTTAAATAGATCGTGACTCTACTATCAATAGAAAACAAAAATATTTATGTTATATATCAATTATATCTTAATAAAACTGGGAAAAGTAAAAAATAAGTAAATACAATTTAAAAATAGAAAATAGGGGTATTTTCTACATACAGGCACACTCATTTTACTGTGCTTCACTTTATTGCCCTTGACAGATGTGCTGTTTACAAATGAAAGACAAGACCCTCAATGAGCAAAAAGATTATGACCAGATTTATCGCAGTGGTCTGGAACCCAACCATAATAGCTTCACAGTATGCCTATATGCTTGAAATGAAAAGATAGCCTTCTTTTCCTTAATTACCAAAGAATTAATCTGCACATCTCAACATCAAGCAGAGCTCCAGTTTCTTTTCTCCTGTTTAAGTCAACTGCCTTTTGATAATGTGAATAGAAAGCAAACACATAGTCCATAAAGCACATGTCAGGTTTTAGGCACTCTGATAAAGATTTTATAGATTAGAAGGTTGAATTTAAGGGGAAAAATGAAATTGAGAAAAAAACATACGTTTCAATTATTTAAACTGATGATAATCTCCACTTCCATGGATGCTCAGAAGTTGAGTTAGTTAGACATCACTTTTGTAACTAACTAATTTGCAAGATAGCAGACTTAAAACACTGTGCTTGCCTATCTACCTGGAGGTGGAAATCAATAACAGCCTGCTCTCTTCCCTGACCACCCAAATCACTAAATGCTCTGAGTCCTTTGCTATGTTCCCCATCCTGAAAGGTCAATCTGATAAAACATGCCTATGAGGTCAACAGAGGAGGTCTCCCAACTCCTGTCAGCTAAAAAGTAATTGCACACAGACAAGAAACAAAAACACCCCAAGCCACACATGGGTGATATCTGTCTGGCTGTCAAGATAACCTGAGAAAACAGGTAGCTGAAAACAGCAGAAAACCAAGTATGCAAAATGAAAACATCTGTGTAAAAAGGAAAAAAGAAGTGAGCAGAAACAAAACCCTAATGTCAGCTTCTTAAGGAAAAGGGATTTATCTCAAGTATATCCCTCTGTGCTGTTTTACCCTGAAAATGTATTTATATACTCACTAGGGCCCGGTGCATGAAATTTGTGAACTGGGGGGAAGAGGGGGTTACTCAGCTCAGTCTGCCTGCTCTCACATATTGGGAGCCCCCAGGGGATGTCCTATTGATGGCTTAGGCCTGCTCCCTTTATGGGAGGCAACCGGGCTGATCAGGAGAAGGCACCAGCCCCATCAGCCCGCTGCTGCAGCCACTGCCAGTCACTGCAGCCACCAAGGTGTTTTCTTCAACACAGACTCCAGTCCTTTCACCATGAAAAAATGACCTTCCTCCCTTCCTTCCTTCCTTCCTTCCTTCCTTCCTTCCTTCCTTCCTTCCGTCCTTCCTCTCTCTCTCTCTCTCTCTCTCTCTCTCTCTCTCTCTCTCTCTCTTTCTTCTTTCTTTTCCTTACCTGAGGATATGTTTCCATTGATTTTTAGAGAATGTGGAAGAGAGGGAAAGACAGAAACATCAAAGTGAGAGGAACACTTTGATTGGTTGCCTCCTGCATGAGCCCTGACCTGAGCACCGGCCAGAGAGGAGCCCGAAACCTACATACATGCCTTTGATCAGAAATGAACCTAGACCCTGCTGTCAGCTGCCCAAGCATTATTCACTAAGCCAATCAGCTAGGGCAGGATATCAGGATATGACATCTCTTAGCTTTCCAACAGTGGACCTTCATTTTTTTCTGCAGGGGTGTGGTGGAAAAACCCTAGATCACCTTTGTGGATTCTTAATTACTCAAGTTACTAAAAATATTACCAGTAGCATACAGGGAGCTTAGCCAATGAGTAGTCAGAAAAGGTACTTAGATCAAGTGGGTTAGAAACTCAGTTCACACTGATCACCAGCTCTGCCTCTGTCCAGACTTAAAGGCATAGGGCCAGGGCAGGGACCTTCCAGCTCCCTCAATGGCCGGCTATGCCCCTGCCCCCTTGGCCACAATCGCAGACTTGGCCCTGCCCAGGAGCCCCCTTGATCAGGCCATTCCCAGACTGCTCAGGGGCCACGCGGGGCCTACCTTGGAGTGACCTGGGTGCCAAGGATGTTCCTGGATGGAGGCCGCTGGGTGCCTACATATGCAAATTAACTGCCATCTTTGTTGGGTTAATTTGCATACTCACTCTGATTGGCTGTGGGTATAGTAGAGGTACGGTCAATTTACATGTTTTTCTATTATTAGGTAAGATTCATTCACTGTGCCAAGCACTCGGTGCTAACAGGGTTCACAGTAGTTGATCCTATGCTTTACTCAGTTAAGTAATGGCCCTTCACTGCCTGCACTTCAGATGCATTTGTGGGTGATCATGGGGATCCTTTTGGGAGAACTGCCCACTGTCTGGATCTCTCTTCTTGAGATCTGGAACAACTTAGTGGTGGACACCGTCCACTCAATTATTTTTTCCCTTTTAAACCAAAGGTCACTTTGGTTTTCTTCATGTTCATTAAAGAATGAGCTTTGCAGAGCAAAACGGTAGCACATTCGTACCTGGTCTCTCAGCCTCTCCTGGTGGCCCATGATTGCTGTGGCATGATGGGGATATTTCTGCTTGAGATGTTCCAGGAAAGCTTCTCTTTTCCTATCCATCTCAGATGTTTGCATTCCCAGTATTTCTTTGGAACTTCGGGGCCCACCTAGGGTGTGTCTCCGTGGGATATTTCGGGAAGCCTTGGAAACTGAAACTCGACTATTCCCATTAGAAAGGCGTTCCTTGGTTCTTCGGCATTCTGCATCTTCTAATGACGTTACATGCAGATTGCTTTTTCCTTGTTCTGGAAGACAAAAAAAAAAATATATATATATATATATAGTTTAATTAATGATTTCACACTAGAAATCTCATTTACAGAATACCGAGAGGGTTTGTGGCAGCTGTTAATGTATGAATATAACCTAGCAGATTTCGTTTGTGTGTGTTTGTCAAGAAAAAAAAATGTCAACAATCATGAAATATGAAAAATCACACTTTAGAAATAAAAATGTTGCAGCAAAATAAAAAAACAAAACCCTGCTCTTTCTGACTCTTTCTCTGCAGTTATTCAAAATGAGACACTTGTTCAGATGATTTTTAGGCAATTGGGTTAGCTCTTACCTTCACCTGTAATTGAAGAAGAGTACTCCGGTGAAATAGATTATTTCTTTATTTTCTAAAAATACATTTTTATTGCTTTCAGAGAGGGAGGGAGGGAGGGAGGAAGGAAGGGAGAGAGAGGGGGAGAGAGAGAGAGACAGAGAGACAGAGAGACAGAGAGAGAGAAACATCAATGATGAGAAAGAATCATTGATCAGCTACCTTCTGCACATAATCCGGGCATGTGCCCTGACCGGGATGGAACCATGACTTCCTTGTTCATAGGTCACCACTAAGCCATGCTTGCCAGGTAATTTCTTTATTATTAATTCCATCATCCTAGTAACAGGATCTTTAGATTTTTATATCTGAAGGTGGTTTCTGAAACATTTGTTTCATCTCCAAGATCAAAAATAGCTATTATAATAACTGACAGGCGAACCACTTAAAAGTTCGATTCTCCCATTAACATAAACCAAGCGAGCGTAAGAATACTATTATAGATAATAACCAAGGGGACATAAAGTAAAGGCTTAGACACATTTCACTCCAAGTGGACTTTACCTAAAACACTCAATGAAGGGAAGAGACACAGGGTATATTCTATACCCTGACTTGGTAGGATCAGAACGGAAGCAGGCAATGACAGGTTCTGAGTGCAGGATATGAGTAGGGCCTCTCCATTCCTTCTCAGGATTGGCAAATGGGTGCCAGGTTGGAATATTCCCGTTAACTGAGAAAAGGGAGTTACCTCTTTAAAAACCAGAATAGGAAGAGAAAGTAGTGAACATTCAAAAGCACTTCAGGAACTCACCAGGTTCTGTCACAGGGAGCAGTTCTTAAATAATATTGCAGATGCCAGATGCGACAGGAAAAAGTCCATGGCCACTGGGTCCCAGTGAGAAAGTAAAGGGCTGGGTCTCAGGAGTCCTGCCTTAAGAGCTAGGCTTCCAACAAATGATTTGACCTCTCAGACTCACTCTCCTCATTAACAAGAGAAGGATGTGGGACTAGCATTAGATATGCAAAGAGGCTTCTAGATCTAAAGTCTTTAAATATATCCTAAACTATTTTTAAAAAATAAGTTTCCAATGCGAGCTTATTTGCTAATTATTTATCGTTAAAAGGAATGTGTAGAAAGAGAGATCCAAAATTTGAGAGTTTTAGATTTGAGTCTCAGATAAACAGAGAACCAAACCTCCATGCCAGAAAGGTAGAGCAATAGATGTCCAGACTTAGGAATAAGCTAGCTCCTCTGAAAGCAATCCCACCAACAGTTTCCTCCTTCATTGCTAGAAACATCTGTGTGTGGAACTCTAGGCATGACCCCCTTTGGTTAGGCATAGAGACTATTGTAACTCAGGCTGGCTTTCCTGTTCCTGTGTTCCATCCCTAAATGCATGTTGTGGGAGCAATTCTTCTTGTTTACCCTTCACTTCTCATTACATTGCTAATTTCAGCATCTCCATCAGACACTGATGAGAAAAGGGAGGAAAAAACAAAAGCCAGATTTGTTAATTCTTTTACTTTTCATTAGTCTCAGCAGTACATTTAGAATGCAAAGAAGATGGAACTATTGGTTTAAAAGATATTGGGAGATAAACTGTGATTTCATTGATTTTGCTTACTTTCTCATTGCGTGGACTCACATGATGGCTACCATTTTTTGTGGTCTCTTCTTCAATAATACAGAAATAACAGACACTAGGAAATGAAGCTAGGTGGAGAAAATGCCATATCTCAGGCTGGTAAAGATATGTACAATCTGAAGAGAGTTAACTTTACCTTTGAGTGTGCACATGAATATGAGTTTTTTTTATATATACATACATTTACATATATATATATATATATATATATATATATATATATAATTGATTTTTTACAGAGAGGAAGGGAGAGAGATAGAAAGTCAGAAACATCGATGAGAGAGAGACATCGATCAGCCGCCTCCTGCACACCCCACAGTAGAGATGTGCCCGCAACCAAGGTACATGCCCCCGACCGGAATCGAACCTGGGACCTTTCAGTCCACAGGCCGACGCTCTATCCACTGAGCCAAACCTGTCTTGGCTGAATATGAGTTTTGTATTAGCCAAAAGTTGTGTGTTTGACCTAACTATGTTAACTTTTAAATGGATTTTTAAGATCATTTTAACTTCATTAAAATAGTGTATTTTGAAGGAAAAAAAGTATCCAGGACAGTGAGGCTAATTAGCAGGACAATCTCTAGAAAGGAGATTTCTAACAGGCATAACACACAGACATCCACACACACATGGGTATATACTCCTGTGCCTCAAATACCCACAGGTGCAGAATGCTCCCTCTGCCTAGCACAGACTGTCACACGAACTGCTCTGTTTCATCCAAGACTCTGAGGAAGAGGTTGAGACAGCCAGAACAGTAGCCCCTTGGAGACTGAAGGGAGTTTTCCACTTTCTCCTTGGGAAAGGCACAGTGAGGGGCAGTGTGGAGCCAGCATCGACCTTCTGTCAGCATTCACTCCCAGCAGCCCCCACTTACTGGCTCTCTACACCCCTACTCTACACGTTGCACTGGGAGGGTCATATCAACCTTCCTTCACTTTTCCATTTTTTTTTTTCTCTGTCTTGTACCTTCCTCTAAATGTCTCCTGTTGTTTAACAAGGTTTAACCAGATTTGGAGGAAAAGAGCAAATAGCATCAGTGGTTAATGCACCAATGGCTAAAGGCACAGTCTGAATCTAATCACCCTGGAAGCCCACTCCTTCCTCCTGTCCCACCTTCCTGCCTTGTGCTTCACTCCAGCTGTCAGCCCCATCTGTCTCCATCCCATTACCAGACCTATTCCACTGTCACCAGCACCCACAGCAACCCCACACCACTTTCCTCAGTAAGCTTCAGCTCTTAGGAGCTGCCAAGCCCAGGCCTGAGGGAGCAGTGACCACTCTTCCATTCCAGTCATTTAGAAGAGAATGTGGTCTTTCAACTGAGGGGAAAAACTAAACAGGGATAGAAACAAACAAGAGAGGGAGCAGGCAGAGGACGTTCTGTCACAATTCCACAGCCATGGAACCAGAGACCGAGTCCTGCCAACTTCTCATTATCCTCATGAATAGATGACCCAAGCCATCCAAACAGAAATACAGTTTAATTTCTTGTCCAGAATGTGCTGGTGCTAACATTTAAATATGGGTGTGTCTAGTTGTTTGCTATTCTGGGAATCCACCTCAGACAAATAAGGAGGCTGTAGTATGAAGACCAGGCTTCCAGTTTCCCCTTCCGGTCCCTCCCAGCCTCTGCACAGCCTGGAGCAACTCCTCCCCGTGGCTCACTTACAGCAGGAGCTTGGGGCAGAGAATGGCCCCTGCAGGAGAAGAAGGAGGGACAAGGCAGGAGTGATAGAGAGACACTCTTCTGAATTCCAACAGGCTTTCTGGCTGGGATGGACATATTTTGGAAAGTGCAAGCAGAAGTGAAGAATGGGGTGAGTCCTGAATAGATGGGGAAGATGGGGCATCCACATAACAAGCTGCCCAACAGGCTGGCGACCTCAGGAGCTGCCCAGGCTGGCTTCCTAGCTACAACTCAAGTTGCTTTGGCTGGGTCAGCTGACCTGCAACAAGGAACTGGGGTCTTATACAACACTGAGGCATTACACACCTGATATCTTTCTGAGAGCCAGCAACAGGATTAGGGTCAAGATTAGGTGGGTCACAGCTCTCAGGGAAGAAGTCACTTCTTTATAGTGAGTCCTGGCTAACTGAATCTAAGATGTAGCTTTTTAAATTGTAAGAGAGGCTCTCATCATAGGCACATCATGGGGAGCTGCTGCTTTGCCTGGCTGTACAGCCTATCTGGGCCTGTTGGGCTAAAGAGGGGATGGGGAACATCCAACACTTGGGCCATATAAGGCCCACAAAATCATTTGGTCAGGCCCTGCCAAGGCATTAGGGGTGAGTTAATTAAATTTTTGACCAAATATAGGAGGCTGATTTTTAAGTTGATAATTTTGTATGGCCTGCGAATGATGTTATAAATATCCAAATGGCCCTTGGCAGAAAATGGTTCCCTACTCCTGGTATGTATTCAAACCATAACATCCTCCCCTTGCACACACAGGAAGACTGTGTGTTCCAGTCCCCTAACCTACCTGGGGCCCTGTACTAATTTCAGTCAATGCAGAAGTGTTTAGTCCTAGCCCCTGGACCTCCGTAATTATCTTTGATGCTCTTTCTCTTTCCTCTTTGGCCAGTTGACTGTGAAAGTTCCAGGGAGAGCCTCCTAGGTCTTGGGGAATGGTGTCCTGACTCGACAAAAGGTGCCTGGGTCCCAGAGTCAGCCTGGAGGTGGACCATCCAGGAGATCCACATTCTACTGTGTTTGAGAAATAAACCCTGATTGTGCTAAATCACAAAGACTGTTAGAGCAATCAGCCTATCTGACTAATATATATCCTTTGTTCTGCTGGGGGCCCATAGGCTTCACCAGTTTTCCAGATCCCTTATTCATATCATAAAGATCACCATATACAAACTGGCAGAAAAGGTACACCTAAAACTGGGCCATTATATTCCTCTTAAAAAAAAAAACTTTTAAAATTAAGTTTTTGAGAAAGAGTGTTTCTCATATAGATTTTAGGCAAAATAGGTACAGCCCCTTCCTCACCCAGAAAAGCATTTTTTTTCTCAACTGTCAGTTAGTTGATTAATGAATTCATTCATTCACAAAAATATTTCCTAAGTACCTGCCCTGTACACTGAAAGGAGTTAAGAAACATAGTAAAACGAAGATCAAAATAGAACTTCATTCCCTCCCCTTATTGTGGAGTCAACATTATAATTAGGGAGGCAAATAAAAAAAATAATATATAATAGAAATCACACATCTTGATAAGTGCCCTGAGGAATAAAACAGGATAAAGAAGAGAGACTGATGGGAAAATTTTAGAGGAGACTTCTGAGTGAAGACCGGAATGTCTGGGACTCCTCTGAGGCCGCCAATACTATTTATATTTGTCCAGTTTCAATGAGATGTAATTGATCTAATATTGTCTGAGTTGAAGATGTACAATATATTGCTTTGCTACACTTACACACTATAAAATGATTGCTACCATAGTGAATATTAAGTATCCTAAAACGCTGGCAATCAGGAGGTGGGGGAGGCAAGCAGGTGGCTGGCAGCACTTCACCAGCATAGGGATTTCAAGGTCTCAGGGGCCAGACAAAGGCAGACCCTCAAGGGTGCTGTGGGCAGATCTATGCATCCCAAGGGTTACTCTGAAGAGTCCACAGCCTCCAAAGGGAACATGATACAGTTAGACTCAAATTCAACCAATAATCATGGAGTGCCTGCTCTGCACAATGCACTTGGCAGTACACTTTCACCCTATTACTTACCTAGTAGCCTGCCTATTCAGCCATGGAAATCTCATTGAGTAGAGCTATTCTTGAGGCAACCATATGTCCCAGTTTGCCAAAACAGATCTGGGTTGCAACTGTTGTCTCAGAGAAATTATTTATAGTGTTTCCTTTCACTCTCAAAAGTGTCTCAGTTTGGACAATAAGTTACATGATCACCCAAGGGGTCCTTATATATAGTAGATTGATAAACTTAAAGCCTTTGTTCAACAAGGATTTATCCAGTGCCTTCTGCATGTCCAATGCTGTTGGATTCTGGGAATGTGAGGATAAAGACATGGTCTGCGATCTGGAATACCACATTGTAATTCGTTGAAACACATACAGTACATAAACAATGCAATGGAGAGTGTAGTGGCAGGGATGGACATGCGTTGTGATGGGTGATCTGGGCATCAGTGGCCTGGCCTCCCTTGTGTGGTCCTTGTGCTGACCCAAAACTGGAAATGAAGCCACACCCTTTCACAGCATCATTCTTACTCATAACTTCATGCGATCTTAAAAATCTAACCTGGATTATTACTCTCCTTTCACCACCTCTGCATCACCCCTTCCCAGAGGCCTGACCTCTAATTGCTGGAGTGTTCCGGGGCACATTTCCTGACCTTTCCTTCTGCACACAGACCCCATCCTTGCACAACTCTCAATCCCCAGTCCTCTCTCAATTCCAGTCATGAGTACCCAAATCTTAATCAACATTCCTACTTGGATGCCTGATAAACTTCTCAAATCCTAACAGACCCAAGTCATAATCACCTTCTCATCTATTCTCCTCCTGTTTAAGGAAATGGCAACTCCATTCGTTCAGCTGTGCAGACAGTAATCTTTGACTCCTCTGGTTCTCTGATGTCCCACACCCAATCCCTCAGCACATTCTTTTGGCCTCATCTTCAGTGGACATCGAGACCATTTCTAGTCACCACTTGATGCTCTACTACTACCTGCTGGTCCAAGCTAGTGCGGTTTCTTGCCTGTTTTACTGCAGGCGCCTTCCCCCACGCCACCTTGGGTCATTCTCAGCACAGCAACCAACGTTACCCTTTACTGTATAAGACAAGTCAGGGCCACCCAGCAGCTCCCCACCGCCCTAGAAATAACAGCCCAGCCCTTACCACACTGTCGCAGTCCCTGCATGACTGGGCCTGGGATTACCTCTTAACCTCTCTTCCTCCCATCTGTCTCTCCTGTTTTCTAACCATGTTCTTGCTGTTCCCTCCCTTGTCTTTTTCAGATGTTGGTTCAAATATCACACCAGTGAGGCTTTCCTTAATAATTCTATTTGTACTTTCACCCCCCAGCCCCACCTCAGCACTCCCTATTCCCTGACTTATTCTCCCCCACAGACTTAATGAGGTTGCTAGATAAAATACAGAATGGCCTGTTAAATGTGAATTTCAGAAAAATAATAATTTTAACATAAATATGTTCCAATAGTGTATAGACTATATTTATACTAAAAAAAATAAATAATTCATGGTTTACCTGAAATTCAAATTTAACTGGGCATCCTGTATTTTTATTTGCAAAATCTAGCAATCCTGCCATCTAGCATGCTATATATTTTACTTATTTCCTCATTATCTGTCTCTACCGCCCCCATCTGCCCAAACTTAGCCCTTAGAATATAAATTCAATGAAGGCAAGTACTTATATTAGTCTGTTTGCTGCTAGCTCCCCAGTAGCTAAAAACAGTGACTACCACATAACAGGTGCTCAATATTCATTAAACAAATGAATAAAGTGATCACACTCTTTCTTTGGGACCAGCTCAAGGCTCTCAAGCATCTTGCCATTGTTGTGCTACTTTGAAAGTTATTTCTTAAATTGGTCCCACTCTAATTACCCGTGTAGATTCTGAGCCATTTATTGCAGCAAAGGCCCAGAGGCTGAATTCCTGCCTTAGGATTCGATCCTATCAAATAAGGGTGGGGGGAGGGGAGGGAGGAAGCCTTATCTCCTGCTGGACACCACTGACCAGGCGCCTTCAAGGAGAATGCTCTGCTTTGGAAGTGCAAACCGATGCCAGGACTGATGAATACAAGACTCAGGGATTTTCCAGGGGTTTCTAAGTTTAAAGTTTCCTGCATTTCACCCAAGGGAGGGGGGGCGGCGCGGGATAGGGGGTGGGGGATGGGTAGGGGATTGGGAGCTCTGCCTCTTGTAATTACATTTTCTTCTGTCTGGCTTACTTTTGCATTTTCAGTGTGGATGAGTCATTTGTTACTTCCCTTCAGTCTTTAAACACACACACACATACACACACACACACACACACACACACACACACACACACCTTTTCCCCTGTGCACAATCCCTACTCCCACACAGCGTTGCAGTCCCGAAAGCAAGACTTTTAGCTGCTAACTGGACCCAGATGAACCTGGGTGGGTGGGTGGGTGGGTGGGTAGGGTGGTTTATGAATAGCTGTCTGTATGATGTTGCACGATAAGTTCTGGTGGCAGACTCTAGAGAGCAAATAAGTCCTTTCCCTACCCAACCCCTCTGTGAATTTTTTTTTTTTTCCGGGGGGGAACAACATAAGCTTCTGGAAATTCCCTACGGAAAAGACAAGTCTACTATAAAAACAATTAAAGGGAAACTGCCCAAAGAAAATTCACCAACATTGTCTAACAACTCTCAACTTTTTAATTAAAACACACGGAAGACTCAGAGTCCCACCTATCATCTAGATGTACATGGCTCCCCGGATGTTCTGATCTGTAAAATGTAACATCCCCAAACTCTGTGATTTAACTCGCAAACACTACAAAACTGGCATCCACCATGCATTTGCCTCATGAAACCCTCCAACCAATGAATGGAAATGCTGCCGCCCCAGCGAGAGCTCCAGAGCAACAGCTGCTTTCTCCCGCGCTGGAGCAGTGAGGAGGAAAAGCTGCTTTTAGCGATGCATTTGTCATTGCCTAGAGATACAGCAGCTACTGCCTGCTGACTGTGCTCCGAATGGGACAGTGCCACGCCACTTCCGAAAATCCTGCCGGAGACAAAGTAAAAAACCCAAGAAATCACAGCTCTCCATTCAGTTCCGAAAACGCGCCACCCCGAGAAATAACTCCTTTTCTTTGCCCTGAGCCCTGTCTCCACTTGTAAAACGCAGCAAGCGGCGGGGGACGCGCGTAACCGTCACTCCATCTTCGAATGAGTCTGTTACTTACCCCGCCTGTGCCTGCTGTCCGCAGAGTGAGGGAGGCACGGCTCACATTCCCGGCTTTCCTGCTCTTCCATTGTCCCTGCCTACAGCACGAACCCCCTCTGCTCTTTAAACTTCCCAGCGCGGGTCTGAAAGCTCTCAGAAAGCGCCTGGAAGGGGATCCGGGGCGGGGGAGGAGACGGTGCGAAACCCCACCCCAAACTATTCTCCACTCCCGTGCAAAGTCTCCCCGGCGGGAGAAAAGTGCATTCCAGCGCCGGGCCTCCCGCGTCTCCGTGCGGCGCCCCCCGTCCGCGCTCCCGCCCGCGGACCGTCCCGGAGCGACCCGGGCTGCGCTCCCAGCCGCCGCCGCCCCCGCGCCGCGCGCTCCCGAGGCCCCAACAGGTGACGGGCCTCCCTCCCTGGGACACTGGCTGCCTGTTTCCACCTCGGCCAACCGCTGAGACTTCGCAGCCCCGGGGCGGGGTGGGAAACATTTCACAGGGATCACCGGCGTGAACCTTCTGGTCTCTCTTAATCTCAGACACTGAGTCAGCTTCCCACATAGGCTGCTACACGTATTTATAAACAGCCAACTGCTGAACGAACCAAATGTCAGTGAAATCCCTTAAACTTTTTTTAAAAGATAGAGTGTATGCAGAATGTTGTTAAGGAATCACTTTCTGGCACTACTTGAAGCCTGATTAGCATACACAGAGGTGGTTTATTTTTGACACGGTCCATTTCAAGCACTTTAGGCTTTAAGAAGTTTGTACTCATTTGCCTACACTTTGACTTGGGACCTTTCCCCAACACAAACCACACACACACACACACACACACACACACACACACACATTGTGGATCACAGAGCTGAAAAGTACTCTTAGTTAAATCAATCTTCTGACTCTCTCAAGTTAATTAGTTTAAGATAACCGAAAAGCAACTAAAATGCTTTACTTTGGATGGGCAGAGGTATGTATGACTTACTTTGTCTTTTTAAACTACCTACAAATATTTATTTTGTTTTTTGCCCAGTCCTTGAAAAACTGGCAAATTTCCAGGAACGTGAGAATAGGTACAATGTTCACACAGACACACACAAAAAAAAGGTTGGAAAAATAATCTAAGCAACATCAATATCTAAAAGTAGTACAACCACTAGTAGGAAGAATGTGATATTGTAAGGTGGAGTGGGCCCCTTCAGTTGAGGAGGGGAGGACAATGGTCAGCCTGCTGACCATACCTTGACCCAGTTTACAGGACAATCAGGCAAGGTTTAGATTAATTTAGATAAAGAATCCGTGCAGAACAATAGCTGGCCTATCCTCCAGATTCTGACCTTGAGTCCCCATGTGTTTGGCCATGTGGGGGACATATTTTGGCCATTTAGGGCAAAAAGATGCGGAAGCCCCTAATGGACAAAGGATATAGACCAACAGGAAAGTGGACATGCCAGGGAGTGAGCTGAACTCACAATGGAAAGAGAAGAAGAAACTCCTAACAGGACTTTTCCTTGAAATCTAAGATGTGGTGAAGCTCCTATGAAAGCATGCATGCAATTGGGTGGACAGGGCAGGTAACTCAAGGTCTCCAAGATTTTGCAATGGAATTAGTTGGTCATCTTGCTTTAAGGAAGATTTAATCTTACACAGTGTCTGTACTGGTGGCCCTCAGGCAAATGCCAGATGAAACTTGTTTTAACCTTACTATATCCTCAGATTCAGGAGAGATCTGTATTCAGTACCCCAGGTCAAGATTACAGTGGTACCTCAAAATACGAGTTTAATTTGTTCCGTAACCTTGAGGCGTGGGAAACTATGAGATGCTCGAGTAGAGGTAAACTGGTGGGTCGTGTGCAGCCGGCTGATCCGCAGGATTACTCCTATCTCAAATGTTGCTCATATTTCAAGGCAAAAATCACTCGCTCGACGGCTCATATCTCAAAAATCTCATATGTTAGGGCACTCGTATCTCGAGGTACCACTGTATTCTGGTCCTTGTAAAGCTGTTGTTATTTGTCTTCAAATTATAAATGTCAGAAGGATGGGGGGGCGTCTGATGAAGGGAGAGACAGAGAGAAAAATGAGAGAGAAGAAGAGGAGGAGGAGGAAGTGGAGAAGGAGAGGAGGGAAGGGGAGAGAGAAGTTGCAATCCCAGAGTGTCAGTCTAAACCAGAGGTCCCTGTTCCTGGGGCTGGAACATCAACCCTATTTGCTTTTGTGTGTGAACAGCCTGCTCCTAGCAGCTCCTCCTTGTCACTTGACATAGCAGAGACAAAACCCCAGAGTAAAAGAGATAAGAGTGCACCTACAACAGATTGCACCCAGCTCTGCCCCAAATGTGTGGGGGTTCCTAACTAGCTCAATCCAAGCAGAAAAAAAAATCCATTTTTAGATGCAGATGATACTTTTTTGGGGCTATCTGGAAAGTGTGAGAACAGCCCATCAGGGGCTCCAGATGGACATACTAGTAATGAGGGCAGCTCTCCTACCAGTTTTGAACTCCGTTTAGTCTCCAGGCAGCCCAAGGCATCCCCTCAGCAGACCGCATGTTCAAACTGCTGGGACCCTCCTCTCCTCCATGGACAAAGCAGGCTGCCTCCTCTGTAGATATTCCTGAAAGCCAAACTCTATGTGGAATGCACAAAAGAGAAAGGCATTCCCAGTGAAGCTAACTGACATAAATCATCAAGGACCATGAAATCTGGATGTACTAGTATATCACAGCACAACATGATCTCTTGAATAGTTCAACTTCCTGATCATTCTGTGGGGAAAAGCTTCTTTTGCACTGGTTACTAGCCTTTGGTTCTTCCTCTTTGCGGACAGGAATGGGAAACAATTTGAGAAGGTGCTGTATTAATGCTGTTGTTGACTGACTCTACATTTCTCCCCAAATCACACAGAACTTACTATAAAATTTTTGCTGAATGTCAATTTTTCTGAGAGGGGACTCTGAAAAACAGTAACTGAACTCTGCCATCAACATAAGCTCTCTAAGTCAGATCTTCATAAAAAATACTATTATTGTCATTGCTGTTGCTGTGAAGATGTTTTCGGTATTTGAAGTATACCATTCTTTTCGGCTTAATGTAATTTCTGGGTTTAAAAATTGCTATTATAAACCAATCTGCCTATTGCTATATTTTGAAATTTGCTGCGAAAGGCAGAAGAGAAGCAGGAAAAACTTGAAATTTGATTTTCCTCCAGTTATATAGAGAACTACAATAATGATATTAGGGGCTAAATTTTCAACCCCATTTCTGTTAACCAAGGAAGGTGCAAGACTATTTCTTGATTAATCGCTCGATGTTGGCAATACATGACTCAAAATAAACTAACACACCAAAAAAGTGTCATTTAAAAGGCAAGACAAGCCCAGCTGGTGTGGCTCAGTGGTTGAGCTTTGGCTCATGAACCAAGAGGTCACAGCCAGGGCATTTGCCCAGATTTTGGGCTCAATCCCCAGGAGGGGGCTTGCAGAAAGCAGCCAATCAATGATTCTCTCTCATCATTGATGTTTTTATCTCTCTCTCCCTCTCCCTTCCTTTTCTCTGAATCAATAAAAAACATATTTTAAAAAATTAAAATAAAATAAAAGGAAAGACAAGTGATGGGATGAAAGATGGTGATTTTGCAGTCAGAAACTATTATACTACTGGCTCCTTGTTGGTTTTTATAACACAACTTAAAGGGGCATCTATCATGATGGACATTAATCATAATTACATATGACTTCTGAACAGCCCAATTAAATTACAGGACTGTGGAAAGTATGTCAACATCCTTTACATGAGTTTTTCAAGAGAGAAATCATGTCTAGAACCAAGCATACATGGAAATACTCTATGTTTCTTTCTTTTTTTTTTTAATCGTAAGGATAAGATAGCTTCAGATGACGACATTAGGACACAAAAGAAATAACCAATGCTTGCTGAGGTCATAAATGTGATTTTCAAAGGCACTGATGACAGGGAAAGAAAAACAAAACAAAATGAAAAACAAACAAAACCAAAATGTTTCAACCAGATTCCTCATGTTTGATGTGTTACATGTGTCCTTTCTAAGGGACACATTGCTGTATGTCACCCTATAACTCACTAATTAAGGACTTTTGACAACTGGGAAAACATTTCCTTACATGGATGATCTGGTGATTGAAATGTAGGGTCTTCAGTTATAGTGCTGCCAGCAGTGTCAGCTGGCTAGGGTGACCTTATACTTAAATGTAAACCAAAGGGCTGGCGACAGAGAATGGGGACGCTATTAATAATGACGGTAAGACAAGATGCAGAAACCATTGCCGTTCCTGGCAGACCAGCCCAGATGGTCACCTACGTGTAGTCCAAGATAAGCTCGAGTGCTCCTCAAGTTTCCAAATGAGAAATGAGCATAATAGCGCTGGGTTTCCCGACACAGCCTTCCCAGGGAAGTTTAAGCACTAATTAAAGGTGTGAACCTCATTAGAGCTATATGACAACCTCACCAGCAACTTCCCATCAGGAAACACAGATTCCACAGTATGATATTATGCATGATTCAAAACAGAATTTTAAACCAGGTCACCATTTCATCTTGAAAGTATTCTCTCCAGAAGGTAACCAATCTTCCTGCTCTTCCTTGCAGTCCTTAAAATTTTAGCTGCTCCAAGGAGAGCTGGCAAACCAAGAGAAATGAGGTGGCCCCAAGCCCTCACCTCTCAAGTCTCTATTTCAATGTCTTGGAACTTTCTTCCTGCACCCCATACAAATTCCTCATGTGGTTCTAAATATGAACTACACTTAGAGCCAATGTGTTAATACTTTAAGCATATTGCTTTCTTTTCAAGAGACTCCATTGAAGTCCCTTTTATCAGGGTTCTTTTTATCTCTGTTAAGTTGAAAGATGTGGGAGAGCAAAGACCACGTCTGCAAAACACTGGAGCTGGAGCTGCCATGTGTGCAGCAGGTCGGGGAGAAACCCATGCTCAGCTCTGCTTCCTGGCCACCGAAGACCAAGTCTGGATTCCAGGTGGCAACTTTACAGTGAAAATTTCAACGGTATATCCTGGAGCGCGCTAAACCTTGACATGTTCCACAGAGTTCCCAAAGGCCCAGAATCGAATCCATGAGAAGGCAAGAACTTCCACAGACACAAGCACCCTGCTTGCTTCCTCGCTGAACCCTTTCAAATGAGAGTATTTGATGGGGTCTCACTGGAAAGGGGTTTCCCTGGTTTTGTATTCTGCCCCAGCCCTTCCCCATATACCCTCCCTCAAAGCTTCAGTGAGCTGTGCAGGGGCACAAGAGCCATGGGAAACAAGTCCCAGCACCATGAAATGGGACCATGTGGTTCATATCTCCAGACTGCACGCCCTCATTTTGCAAACTGAGGTCTAAAGAGTTAATTCAAGTCATGCTTCCACCTCTGCCATCTCCTGTAAACCTTCACTCTGTTATACTTGCTGACTACTTAGGACCTTTTATCCTCTTTTCTCACAATTGACCTGGGCAGCGGTTTGCCACTCTGTTGACTAATGAGTTTGCTGACCACTGGACTAGACTAAATGTTACTGTGTAGTTGGAAGTTGTGAGGATTAGGCAATTGTGGCATATTGTGTGCAAAGAGGTAAAGGGTAGTATATGACAGTGGTCGGCAAACTGCGGCTCGCAAGCCGCATGTGGCTCACAAGCTGCGGTTTGCCGACCACTGGCCTAGAGGATCCCTCAAACTATTCTAATTCCCTTTGCTATGCTGAAGTGGAGAATAAAGTCAGGGAAGGTTAAGGGAAGGATGTATCTATCTTCCAAAAGCCCTTTCTTCTCAACCACAGGTTTGGGTCTGGGACTAGATCTGGTCCTCTTGGGGGGGGGGGGGCATTGATGTACAAGCTGTTCATTGAGCGGTGGTGTGTGCTGTGTGCCAGCCTGTGGGCTGGTTCTGAAACGCCCAAACCTCTCAGGTGGGCAGGGCTTCCCTGAGGAGAGGAGGCTGGGATAAGTCATCATTGATGATGGAGAGGAGCCTGGATGTGGTCAGATGAGGGGAGGTGCCTGTGAGGTGAGCCAGGGTGTAGGCATGGCCATGAAGGCTGGATGTGGTGGTGGTGGGTACAGCCCAGGGGTGGGGTTTGCGGGCTCTGAGTGCTCGGCCCTGGAGGTGACCTTAATCCAGCAGAAAGAGGGGTCTGTGCCAGGGTCCTTAGGTCCTGGAGGGCAGAAGAGAGGATTTCCTTCAGTGCTTCTCCAGAACCTTTGCTCTCCCCTACCCCCAGCCCTAGAACTCAAAGAGGTCTGCACCTCTCCTACCAGGGCAGAGGGAACTCATTTGAAACTGGACTGATGCTTCTATGCCAAATGAACTCTAGAATAGGTTTTATTTCAATAAATCATCTAGTTTTTTTTTCCGCTTTTTCGTCAGTTCTTAGCCTTAGTAATCGTCATGAACTTTGTTTTTAAGAGAGACACAGACAATTGCGCATGGAAGACTCATTGCAAGTGCATGCCTTCCCTTCCACCGATGGAGGCTGTGAACAATGACTAAGAGAAGGTTCTGGGTGGGCTGTGTCATCCCACACATGGAGTGCACGCTGTGGGCACTGTGAGGGCGCAGGGGCTCCTTGGGAATGGGCATTCTGAGCGTGAGTGTGTGTGTAAGTGTGTGTGTGTGTGTGTGTGTGTGTATGTGTGTGTGTGTTAGCACGCGCACGCATGAGGGTGGAGGGGCGGGCTCCTAAGGTGCGGGGGCTCCTGTGGTGGGGATGGGGCAAGTGGTCCCAAGGGCCCCGGGGTCCACAGGTGCGGGGGCTACCGCAGCACAGTCCCACCTGAAACCTGTGCTCTCCAGCTTCCCCTCACACACACGCACCTTCTAGTTTTATTGTCGTTTCTTGAAAACCAATCATGTGCTTCTGAACTTAAGTATTTTTACAGTGAGCTCATTTTCTCTCCCCACTCCAGTTCACAGAATGTAAGGGGAGGGGAGAACTTCTGTTCCCTGCAGATGGGAAGAGCAGTTTTACTGAGGAAGGATCTGCTTGCTGAAGACCCCACCCCCATGTCCCACCACCCTGCACTGATCAGCTCTTCCAGGGCTCAGCTTCTCTGACTTTTAACCATGGGCAACTTTGTATTTGTCTCATTGTGCTATACTAGATCTTTACATTCATTATTTCCCAAATTATGCTGTTTTTTTTTTAAATACACCCTTTTATAAACTTAGCAATTTCTTTTCTTTTTCTTTTTTTGGTTCTGAATCCTCATTGAGGATTTTTTTCCCCATTGATTTTTAGGGAGAGTGGAAAGGAGGGGAGAGACAGAGAGAGAGAAACATGGATGTGAAAGAGACACATAGATTGGCTGCCTCCCACACACTTCTGAGACTGGGGCAGGGATCAAACCTGCAACCAAGGAGTGGGCCCCTGACCTAAATCAGTCAGAGACCCTTTAGTCTGAGGGCCCACACTCTACCGACAGAGCCAAACTGGCTAGTGCTAACATAACAATTTCTTGACTAGAAGTTTGAATGAGATAAAATTTAGAGGTCAGGCCAGGGTGTCCCTAACACAATATTAGGAGTCTACTCTGTATAATGTGACTGAATTCATAAAAGTGAAAAGAAGGCATGATAAGCAGTAGTTTCTACCTGCTTGTCCCCCTTCTCCCCCCGCCATATACATATTCCCTATTCCACATACACCTCTGCCCAATGTGCCCAAGGACTCCAGGACCTCTGTCAGTGATAAAATGGTGTACAATGGGACATAGCAGACCAGAGAGAGACGGATCATATTCCAGACTTGCCCTGCTCACAAGCCCCTGCTGAGGAACAGCTTCTCTGCTTCACCCCAAGCCTCACTTTGGTCCTGTCTGCAAGGATTGGCTTGAAGGTGAAGAGTGCAGGTGCTCTGGACTGAGGTGGGGCTAAGAGACGCTGTCAGGTCTTCCATCTTTTTTCTTAAAGAATATGAATGAGGTGGAGGAATCCAAGATGGCGGCATAGGTAAACACCTATACTGCTGCCTCGCACAACAATTTCAAAACTACAACTAAAAGACAGAACGAACATCATCCAGAACCACAGGAAAGCTGGCTGAGTGGAAGTTCTACAACTAGAGGGAAAGAGAGGGGCTCACGGAGACCCAGAGGAGCTGCAAAAAGCTGAGGTACGGAGACAAACGCGCTGAGAGAGTGGGTGCCGGAGTACCTGGCTGGCTTTCTCTGGCGGGAGGGAAACGGAGACTCCCAACGGCATTGAACCCCTTATCTTACGACACTAAACCCCAGATCCAGCCGAAACTCATACGGGGGGAGTTTGGACTGTGAAAAGGGAGAAGTGCACGGAAATTTAGGGGAGTTGCAAAGGATCGGAGGTCTGGTCGCGCACGGCACCACGAGGAGGACGGATTGCTGATTGTGCCGCAGGCTTTCGCGAGTGGGCGGGAGGCAGACCCTCCCAACTGAGTCCACTGGGCCCCTGTTTTGGGCGAAACCCTGGGGACTTAGACTCGTGTGGTCCTGGTTCGCAGGGGAGCCGGAAAGGCAGCGGTTAGAGGAGCTGCGGGTGCGCGCGCACAAGGACCGCTCCAGCGATTACCCAGTCACGGGAGACTCAGGGGCCGTGGAGGGCGGGGCCGACTGGAAGGCAAGGCGGTCCCTTAAGCCCTGAGACTCCACCCATCCCAAGCTCAGCAGAGGCTTCTGCGGCTGATTCCAGCACAGAAGTTTCCCCGGCACAGTGAAAATGCCGAGACAAGGGAAGGGATTAGAAGCAAAAGAAATGGAGGAAAAAAAACGACTGGATATAGAGTTCAAAACCACGCTTATAAGGTTTTGCAAGAATATGCTAGAAAAGATGGATAAATTTAGTGAGACCCAAGAGAAGATAATAAATACACTGACTGAAATGAAAACTATTATGCAGAGTACTAACAGCAGACTAGAGAAAGGCAAGGATCAAGTCAAAAATTTGAAATATAAAGAAGCAGAAAACATTCAACTGGAAAAGCAAGAAGAGAAAAGAATCCAAAAATGTGAAGATAATGTAAGGAGCCTCTGGGACAGCTTCAAGCGTACCAACATCAGAATTGTGGGGGTGCCAGAAGAAGAGAGAGAGCAAGATACTGAAAACCTGTTTAAAGAAATAATGACTGAAAACTTCCCACATCTGGTAAAAGAAATAGACTTACAAGTCGAGGAAGCACACAGAACCCCAAAGAAAAGGAACCCAAAGAGGACTACACCAAGACACATCATAATTAAAATGCCAAGAGCAAAAGAGAAAGAGAGAATATTAAAAGCAGCAAGAGAAAAACAGTTTATTACCTACAAGGGAGCACCCATACGACTGTCAGCTGATTTCTCAACAGAAACGATGCAGGCCAGACGGGAGTGGCAAGAAATATTCAACGTGATGAACAACAAGAACCTACAACCAAGAATAATCTATCCAGCAAAGCTATCATTCAGAATTGAAGGGCAGATAAAGACCTTCACAGAGAAGAAAAAGCTAAAGGAGTTCATCAACTCCAAACCAGTATTATATGAAATGCTGAAAGGTACCCTTTTAGAAGAGGAAGAAGAAAAAGGTAAAAGACAAAAAAATTATGAACAACAAATACACATCTGTCAACAAGTGAATCTAAAAATTAAGTGAATTAAAAATCTGATCAACAGAATAAACTGGTGAATATAATAGAATCAGGAGCACAGAAAGGGAGTAGACTGATAATTCTCAGGAGGACAAAAATCATAAAGCATCAAACAGACTGTGAAATTATAGCAGAAAGATTAAAGTTAGGTGAGGTAAATAAGTGATCAATCAAAGGACTTGTATGCATGCTGATAAACATAACCAATGATCACAGACACTGGGGGGTCGGGGTACGCATGGGAGGGAGGGGGGGCAATGGGGAGATATGTATAAAAAATTAATAAAAATTAATAAAAAAAATTAAAAAAAAAGAATATGAATGAAATGTATGGAAGAGAAATGCAGGTAGGGGTGACCAACTGACCTGGTTGTCCAGGACTTCAGGTGTCCCCAAGTTGCAGAAATTTTGGTGCTAAAACTGGGAAAGTCCTGGAAAAACTTGGTTAGTTGATCACCCCAAACACAGGCATTATAGACAAAAGCTGAGACCCACAGAGACATTAGCCAGCAACAGCCCTGAGACAGGAGAGTGAGAGCAGCAGCAGGCAGAGAAAAAAGCAGGTAGCTAGGGACAGTGAATGAGGAACAAAGACGGATCTCTTTTGGTTTTGTAGAGTTGCTGTCATTCTCATGTAACTCTTGCTGTATCCTAAAAGTCCAAGAACCATGTTCAACTGTTCAGAAGCCTGGGGAGGCCAATTCCTGTTCTTCCTACTTCCTCATATCAACAAAACCCAACCCATGGGCAGGCCTATTCCTCATCATCTAAACAGGTCCCAACCTATGAAAAGCAGGACATTCACGCAGGGAGTGTGCAGAATCACTTCTGAAATGAAACAAGTTATAAATATATTTTGGTTCATCTTCAAAACACACACAATGTTCTTAGTCTTATCTTTTGAACGATTTAATTATTAAAAATTCCCCTTGGTCATAAGCTTTCATAGTACAATGATTTATTTTAAGAGGCTCCAAAAATTCTAAAGGTAAGTTTATGTAGACTGGATTCGGGAAAGGAAGAAAACCTAAGGAAAAGGAAACAGTGAAAATTACCTTATTTAGGTCAGTATTTCTCAAACTCCAACAATGTTTTTTGTCATCAAATTTATACATTATATTAGTATTAACTTCATATCTATACAATTGTTAAGAGTATGGGCTTGATAAATAATTATATGTTTTCTTACATATAATATAATAAATACAAAACTTTTATAAAAGTAAAATGTTTTGTTCATGTACCTCTTAAAATTGCCTGGTACAATTGCAGTCTGGAGTTTTGATTTAAGCTAAAGATGACTGATTCCTCTGTCCCATCATTAATGCACACCTTCATTTGTTCAGAAAATTATTGAGCCCTAACTTGCCATTGGTGGATGCTACAAATGCTGGAATTGATAAGACAAGCCATCGATGTGTGAACATTTATCATACTGCACAGCACTTACTTGCTTATATGTGAGCCTGTTATTAGATTATGAGATTTTAAAGAAGTAAGATAACTTCAGTCATATTTAAATTCCCGAATGCCAAGATGTGAGTAAAATTTTTTGCATGGTGGGATTAATGAAAAATGATAAAACCATGGATTAAGAAGATACTATCCATATTCACTTAGAGCAGTGGCTCTCAACCTGTGGGTAGCTACCCCTTTCACAGGGGTCGCCTAAGACTATTGAAAAACACCTATTTCTCATGGTCTTAGGAACCAACACAACGCTCCTTGTTGTAGCAAAATGTAGCAATGTAGTTTACTGTTGTTATATGAAGACTGTTGCCCATGCTACACTACGACTCAAGACAAAATTTCATTTATTTGTAATTAGAAATAAATATTTCACAATATACAATTACATATTTTTTTGTGATTAATCACTATGCTTTAATTATGTTCAATTTGTAACAATGAAAATACTGCATATCAGATATTTACATTACAGTTCATAACAGTAGCAAAATTACAGTTATGAAGTAGCAACGGAAATAATTTTATGATTGGGGGTCACCACCACATGAGGAGCTGTCTTAAAGGGTCGCAGCATTAGGAAGGTTGAGAACCACTGACTTAGAGAAAGAAGAGCTCTAATCGAGATATAAACAAAGAGCAAGGAAAAATGAGCAAGCATATTTGTCAAGAACAAGAAAGGCTTGGGAGAAAAGGTGACATGTGGTCTCAAAAAATGAGTAGCGTTTTATCAGGTGGCTTACTGAAGAAGGAGCATTTCACCCCAGGGAACCCCAAGTATAATAGCCAATGCCTGGAGAGAGTGTGAGTGTGGTGTGTGTGTGCTGGGGGCTATGGGGGGAGGAGATGGGGTGGGAAATACCAATGACATAAAGTAAAGATATTTTTAAAAAATTTATAGTGGGGATGAGAATTGGCAGATTGATAAAATAAATAAGGGCCATTTTTGAGGATTCTTGTATTTCAAATTTTTGTGTTCTTGTATTTTTAATTGGATCACTTAAGCAACCAGGAGTGAATGGGCCAAATCTGTGCTTTGGAAAAGTGATTCTGTTGGCACAAAACTGAGTGGTGGTGGGGAGGTGAGATGAGGAAGATGAGCTGCAGGGCAATTAGGAGCTGTGGCAAACTACCTCAATCGAGGAAAACGCCCCTCTGTTACCCCTCCTCTTCTCCGCTTCTCCATAGTGTTCATGGGAGCAGGAGGCCTGCAATTTGCCCACCCTGGTTTAAATGTGCTCCCAAGTTAAAGCTCATTCATTACACACAAGTTTGAGTCACTGTTCTACAGAAACTATGTAGATGATCACATGAACATCTATGTTTATCTAATAAAATAAACAACATCAGCCCTGGTCTGCTGGCAAAGTTAGTTGGAGAATCCAACCAAAACGGTCGAGTTTCTGTCAGGGCACATACGTGGGTTTCGGGTTCCATCCCTAGTCCAGGCATATGTGGGAGGCAACTGATTGATGCTTCTCTTTCACATTACTCCTCTCTTTCTCTCTCTCTCTCTCTCTCTCTCTCTCTCTCTCTCTCTCTCTCTCTGTCTCTCTCTCTCTCTCTCCCCCCCTTCCTCCCTCTTCTCTTCCCTCCCTCCCTCTCTCAAACCAATGAAACATATCTTTAGGTGAGGATTAAAAAATTACGAATGTGGCAAATGTGTCTGGTGAATAAGAAATCCAAAGATAACCAAACAGAGTTAGGAAGCTAGTAATTCACCAAGTGTGTTGGGGAGCACAAGGGACTTGGTTGGACAGTTGTAAGGAGGACATTCTGAGAAAAGAGAGGTGTGTGGAAGGCCACCTGCCCTATTTATCGGAATTCTGACTTAAGGGAGATTTAGGAGAGTGTTGAAGGTGGAACCCCTAATTATTTCTTGACCTTTCCAAAGAAGTCTGTGCATGTGCAAAATCCCTGGTGTTTAATGGAATCCTTATACTTAATCCCTGGATGCCCTTGCCTAGAGGATAATGTAAACATGTGTGTCCTCCCAAGATTACTCACCCCACTGATTGTATCTGATGATAAAAATTCCAATAAAAGCCTAACGAAGCAGGCAATAGAGCTGCCAGCCAAGCTGTCCCTTAGCCTCTCTTTCACAGCAAATGTTGTGTTGTAGTAATCCATTCATCCATCGTTCAGGGGCTGCTGGCACAAGTGTTGTTTTATTCTAGTTATCCGTTTATGTGGATGCAACCTCATGTTCACTCTTGAGCCGTGTGATCCCAGATATGTGGTTATTTAACCTGAGTCCCGGGGTTTCTCATCTGTAAAATGAAGACTTTAGGCTACATAAACTCTGAACCTCTCTCAATTGTAATATGATATTCCTGTTCTCTTACAATAGCTTTCCCAGACAACGCAGGTTCACCTGCATAAGGGCAGATAATGCATGCTGGGGCCTTTTCCCTCCCTAAGCAGCTCTTCCATCTGCTGCCCCAACTGTCCTAAAGGCAGGGAATAGCGTTAGCTTCACTTTGTCTTGGTGGGAATGCTGACTGTACATATAAGGCTGCAGGCTTGTAGTGTTTGAGGCCTCACCTTTACACAGAAGTTGAGAAGTGGGGTGCACACTGAGCTCTAAGGTAAGGGGAACCACATGATTGGGCCATCCTGAGCCACAACTATTTCTGCAAGCGTGTCAGTGTGGAGAGAGCATAAGCTCCGAGTCCCAGCACCAGTCTCTGCTCCACCCCTTGCCTTCTGTGCAAACTTAGGCAGGTACGTACTTCAGTTTTTCTGCTTATAACCTGAAAACAATAATAGTACCTATCTTACAGGGTTGTTGCAAGGATAAAAGAACAGTGCCTGGCACGTTGGAAGTGCCATGTAAGTGTGGTAAGTGAATAACTAGAATGCAATAGACAGTTCTATCAACCTGTGTTAAAACATGACCTTTTTCATCCCCACGTGAGTCATGATCCCCGAGGCAACCCAGAAATGTGACTAAAGCTGTTGGATTTAAGTAGAAAATGCCTGCTGGACAGATCAGCAAAATCCATTAGTGTTCATCAGTTTACTCCAACAGTGATATTCCCTCTCTGCTTCACAGGGAATTTATTTTGGCACTTTCCTTCAATGTTTGCAGTGCTCTGCACAAAAGTAAAAATTCAGTGACCTCAGTAATCTAAACATAATAGAAATATCAAAAATAGATTTGAATAAGGCATGCCCAGTGGTATTAGATTTGCAACACTGCTTGGAAAATGAGAACACATAGAAATTCAGACATCTGCTGGGGAAGATCTTGCTCCCTACCCCCCTTAGAAAGACTGGGAATTCCCACCTCACCCCCTTAGTAACCTTTCACAAAAAAATATATAGAAGAAGAAGGAGGAGGAGGAGGAGGAGGAGGAGGAGGAGGAGGAGAAGAAGAAGGAGAAGAAAGAACAGACCTTTGTAACCAAAGCATTTCTACTCTATGTTGATATCAAAATCTAATGAACACAAAACCCCTGTGCACACAAAGAGAATTAGCTAGAGAACTCAGCACAGCTGGAGTGGGAGGATGAAAGGGCAGGAATCTGATAAACATATTACTCACTACTAATGGGACTTTTATACACAGTCAATACAGATTTCTAACACATTTAGGATGAGACTCTCACCTCAGGGCTAGGTGTACAAAAGGAGATTTGGATGTTTAGATATTCACTTAATAATTCCACAAACTAGGTACATGCTGGGAGGAGTGATGGAGTGATGGTGGATGGAGCTGGACAGGTGGTGGTCTGTGCACTCAGTGTGCAGAGAGCTTGACCTTTACCCTGCAAGCACTGTGGAGCCAGACACGGGGTACAAACAGCTGTGATATGATCATACTTGTATTTTAGATAAATCTGTGTGGACAATGGATTGACAGAAGCAAAAAAGAGACTACACCAAACTGACTATTACAATACTATAAAATATGTCAGAATCTGAACTAAGGAAGTAGAAGGTAGAGAAAAATAACTACACAGAGTTGAGAAAAACTCAGGGATAAAAATTGGCATGGTGTAGAGATGAATTGAATGAGGAGTAGCAGAAGCTGGGAAGATGACCCTCACAGCTGGGCAAACCCAGGTGACACATCAAATCCCACCCAGATTTGTGCACTGGCTTAGTTTGGTCAGTGCCACCACAAACAGAACCAAGCTATTTTCAGAACAATTTCATCTCTCTGATAGAATGCTATTGGCACATTCTCCCAGGCCAGCAACCCAGCATTGCATTTTCCAGGCAAAGGGAAAAAAATCAACATTCTTTCAAGATGCTCTTTTTTCATAAAGTTAGGAAGGACTCTAGGCACATCACATAGGATTAGTTTTGTATTATATGCAGTTTGATGGGTGACTGTGTGTCCAATTAGAAATAATTGTCAAGAAGTCTAATGGCCATTGATCAAATTTATAAAGAAAGGATGTGATAGAAAAATTAGGATTCAACTGAAGATGTGTTACTTGAGTAGACCCTTTTACAATTCTACAATTCCTGTGCCCTGCAGTGTGTTCAATTCAACTTGGGTGCAATCTCTAGACCTCTGTGCAGACTTTTTGGATTAACTCCAAATCATAATGAAATATATCAGATGTTATGCCCAGCATTAAGCACAGTGCTTGGTCCATACTAGTCCAGAAATATCTGTCAGATAAACAATGAAAGAAAAAGCACCCATGGATGGATTCAATCCCCAGAGTCTGAAGCCTCACGCAGGAGGAAGCAAGAGGCTACAGAGAGAAGCACAGCATTCTGCACCTCCTCTTGGGATCCCAGCACCTCTCAGGCTGGCTTTGGGGCTTATGTTCTGCCTGCACTTGAACTTTCACACCTTTTCCTTAATTATGTCACTTATTGCAGAGTTAGAGCAATGGAGAACTCCCTGGGGATGAGAGACTATAACCAGTAGAACCTAAACCCTTATTCAGGCATTTGGCCACTAGAGGGCAAGAGAGCCAAAAGTCATTGTTTTAGATTCTTTACATGTCCTTTCATATTTAATCCTCATTACAGCCCTAGGAAAAAGGTGCTGCTATGATGATGATGCTGCTGCTGCTGCAAGTGAAGAAACAAGACTTTCATTAACTGGACAAAGGTCACACAGTTAGGAAGTGATGGAGCTGAGATTTAAACTCACAGTCAGACTCTAGAGCTCCAGCTGCTGCTGCCTCTGCTAGGATTTCTTTTGTGTTATAATCCTCTCTTTGGTTATTGTTTTAGCCAAGTTATTTCAAATTCTCTTTAATTCAGCAAACTAAAGTAGATGTATGTGAGTATTCTTTTGGTTAAGAACACACTGAAGAGGGAGAAAACACCAAGACAAAGCAAATGTTAGGACTTGAGCACATTTTCTCACCTACCTTTGACACAGAGCTATCTAGATTAGTGCATCTAGCAGCTCACTTATTTCCTCAAGGAGAGACCATTTAAGCCATTGTTTTTGTTCAGGCCTGATAACAGTTTAGAGAATTCTCTCTTATCGCTAAAGGAGGATAAGTATTATATGAACTGATTTCAGAGAAGACAAAGTCTCTAAAGCTGTTGTTATAACTCAGCAGGACAGGTGGTGAATCCTACTCCTGCCTGCACAGGACTTGGCATTTGGACTACTTGTCAGTTGCTCCATGGTCCATGGACCAGAGGGTAAAGAGTTGGATTCTTGGTCAGGGGATGTACATTGGTTGCAAGTTCCCCAGCCCTGATAGTGGCTCATGCCAGAAGCAACCAATTGATGTGTATCTCCCTCCCTTCCACTCTCTCTAAAAATCAAGGGAAAACATATCCTTGAGTAAGGATTAAAAAAACAAACAAACACAGAGCTTCAAGATTTGTTTGAGACAAGTAAAAAGTTCCCTGAGGGAGTTTTATTTTTTGAATTTAAATTGTTTCATTTTTTTTACTTACACTTATTGGGGTGACATGGGTTAATAGGGTTATATAGGTTTCAAGTGTACATTTTTATGATGTGTGATTTGTGGATTCTCAAGGTCCATCCACATTGTCATAAATGGTAATATTTTATCTTTTTTTATAGTTGAGTAGTAGTCCATAGTATACATGTACCACATCTTCTTTATTTACTACAGGCCCAGTGCACAAAATTCATGGACCTGGAGAATATTATGCTAAGTGAAATAAGTCAGAAAAAACTAAGAACCACATCATTTTAATCATGTATGAGGGAGAGAGGTGGTACCTCATCCCAGCCTGCACTCTTTCCAATCTGGTACATCTTCTCAAAATCCAGGACTGCTGGCTCCCAACCGCTTGCCTGCCTGCCTGCCTGCCTGATTGCCCCTAACCACTTCTGCCTGCCAACCTGATTACTCTCTAACAACTCCACTGCCAGCCTGATCAGTGCCTAACTGCTCCCTGGCCAACCTGATTGCCCCTAACTGCCTTCCCCTGCTGGCCTGGTTACCCCTAACTTCCCTCCCCTACCAGTCTGATTGCCCCCCTAACTGTCCTCCCCTGCAGGCTTGGTCACCCTCAACAGCCCTCCCCTACTGGCAAGGTCACACCTAACTGCCCTTCCTGCTGGCCTGACTGTCCATAAATGCCCTCCCTCCCCTGTAGGCATGGTCCCCCACAACTGCCCTTCCCTATAGGCTTGATCCCCCACAACTGCCCTCCCCTGCTGGCCTGGTTACCCCCAACTCCATCCCCTGAAGGCCTGATCCCCCCTCTACTGCACTCCCCTGCTGTCTTGGTCCCCCTCAACTGCCTTCCCCTGCAGGCCTGGTCCCTCCCTCCCCCTACTGCTCTCCTCTGCAGTCCTGTTCCCCTCCAACTGCTCTCCCCTGCTGAACTGGTCTCTCCCAACTGCCCTCCTCTGTTGGCCTGAACTGGTCTCTCCCAACTGGCCTTCCTGCTTGCCTGATTGCCCACAACTGTCCTCTCCTGCAGGCCTGGCTTCCCCCCAATTGCCCTCTCTTACTGGCCTGGTCTCCCACAACTACCCTCCTCTGTCAGCCTGGTCCCCTTGCTACTGCCCTCCCTCTGCTGCAGGCCCAGTCATCCCCAACTGCCCTCCCCTACTGGCCATCTTGTGACCACATGGGGGTGGGCATCTTGTGCAAGGGTGTGATGGTCAATTTGCATATTATCTCTTTATTATATAGGATTCTTTGCCTCTGTACCAACCAAGAGCAGGATTCACCAGCTCTAGTAACCATGATTTCCTTCTTGTTTTAATGACCATCTATAGGGCTAGGGCTCAAAACCTAGTAGGGAGGATAAATAGGAAAATGAGAAATCTCATACTGCTCCTAGTTTAAGTGTAAAACCCTAGTTATGGGGCTAACTTTCCTGTTTCATTAGTGCCACTCTTTTGACCAGTAGCTTCCTCATTAGCTGCAAGCCTGTCCTAGACAGCAGTCAGTGCATAGTTTCCATATATATTAATTTCAGAGAGGAAAGGAGAGGGAAAGAGAGATAGAAACATCAATGATGAGAGAGAATCATGGACTAGCTGCCTCCTATACACCCTACACTGGGGATTGAGTTCACAACCCTGGGCATATGCCTTAACCAGGAATCAAACTGTGAACTCCTGGTTCATAGGTTGACACTCAACCACTAAGCTTTGCCAGCTGGGCAGTGCACTGAGTTTCTTGAAGTGATAAAGGGGATCAGTTTCATGTGATCCCTCCCTAAACTGGAGTAGAGGACTGTGTCCTTCAAAGGTACTTACTAGTAGTCAACATGGATGAGTTTAAAGATTATATACAAATGGAAGTGTTTTTTTTTTTTCATTAGAAAAAAAAGATCTGGGCTTTCATAAACATTTCTTCACAAAAAGAAATTGGTAGGTATACTAAAAAAAAAAAGAAAAAAAAAGAAACAATACAAAATAATACCATGAAAAAGGAACATGTGTTACAACAGCTGTTCCTAAATGCAGATTTAAGGTACAACTGCCACATAAAGAGAGAAAAAGGGAAATATCTTACCATTTTACTAAGATGGGATAAAAAATCCTACCATTTATTACCTAGTAATTCTACTGGGATTCAGCACATTTCCTTTCCCATAAATGAAAATCCAATCTGTACAAACCAAACATAAATATTCCACCTGCCTTGGAATGACTCAGAATTTTAAAAACAACACACATCCCTCCATCCACACTCCTTGTTTTCTGTTTAAAACTAAAGTGGTTGTCATTAAGCATAAGCACAAGAACAACTGAGAGGCAGCTGTCTTGCTGTTTGTGACCTTGATCAGTGAGGGTGTCACTTTGAATGATAGTGTAGGTGTCTGAATTTGAGAGGACCCAAAGGAGACATCTATAGTAATAAAAGGGTAATATGCAAATTGGTGAGGATGTTCTCACAGTAACGACTGAACAGCAGGCTATGTGGGAGACAGGCTGGTGGGGAGGGGTGGGGTAGTGAGGGGTGACAAGGCTAGCAGATGGGGGCAGTGAAGAGTGACCAGGCCAGCAGGGGTGCCATGAGGGGCAACCAGGCCAGCAAAGGAGGGCAGTTAGGGGCAACCAAACCAGGAGAGGGGGGCAATGAGGGGTGACTAAACCAGCAGTGGGGCAGTTGGGGATGACTAGGCTGATGGGGGAGGCATTGGGGGGACTGACTGCCAGTTTAGGCCTGCAGGGGGGCAGTTGGGGGTGACCAGGCCAGCAGTGGGGGACAGTTAGGGGCAACCAGGCTGGCAGGGGGAGCAGTAAGAGGTGACCAGGCCAGCAGGAGGGGTAGTTAGAGGTGACCAGGTCAGTTAGGGGCAACCAGGCTGGCAGGGGAGGCAGTTAGGGGTGATCAGGCTGGCAGGGGAGAAAGTTAGGGGTGATTAGGCAGGCAGGTGAGCAGTTAGGAGCCAGCAGTCCTGGATTGTGAGAGGGATGTCTGACTGCCAGTTTAGGCCTCATCCCTAGGATTGGGCCTAAACTGGCAGTCGGACATCCCCCAGGGGTCCTGGATTGGAGAAGGTGCAGGCTGGGCTGAGGGCTCTCCGCCCCCCCATACATAAATTTTGTGCACTGGACCTCTAGTATTTTTATAAAGATGGTAAAGAATGTAGAAACTGTGCCTAATGAAAATGTATTTGAGGAGGGAATTGGAGATATTTGGTTTGCAAAGGAGAAGGCTTAAGGAGACTTGACAGTTTCTTAATGTACTTAAAAGGCTATCACCTGGCATGTAGAATAGATTTATTTGGTGCTGCTGTGGGTACAGAACCAATGTCAGGAAGTGGGCTCATCTCATTCTGACTTACTATAGAAAAATATTCTAATTGGATTTAGTAACAATATTGCTTGATTCCTAAAATAGAGAGGGAGCTCCCTGTTGCTATGAATAACCAAAGTAGAATTGAGTTAAGCATTACTCAGGGATCTGAGGAGAGATTTCTCTTATTAGAATGTAGGACCAACCCAATGCCTGTTCTTACATTCTATCATTCATGCTTAGTTATAAAGCCTTCTGTGTAATTTTTAAAACTAAGAGAATAATGATGTGGGTAATTATCTTTAAGACACAGTAATTTAGCCCCATTGCTTCTTTATTTATTATTTTTTGTGTGAAGTTGAATGAGAAGCAGATGCTGAACAGAAAAAGGGGAGGGGAAATCAGAGGAAAGGGGATAGAATGAGCATCCACAGCTTATCTGCTCTTTCTTGGAAATTAGGCTATATTTGAGCAGTCATATCAAATGTAAACCATTGCTTTACTAGAATGCACATTTATCAAAGACCAACACATACTTGCGAATAGTCTCCTAAAATTTCGCACTGGACATAAATTTTCACTAGTAGCACTATAATGATGGCACAAAATGATAGAGGTCTTGTTTTTATTTGTTCTCATCATGGAAGTTCTTTCACATCTTTCAGTAGAGTCGAGCTCATCCATAATTAGTCAATATACTACATTAAGAAAAATAGAGGTTGTTTACAAATTAGCTGTAAAGAACATATACACCTCCACTAAGCCTGTCCACCAACAGCCAAAAAAACAAATACATGCAAAGGGCACTATTGAAGCAACCCACTTCCTAAACAAAACAAAATTAAAATAAACAATCAAAGCCATAATAATCTCCTTGGAGAAAAGAGTCACTTTTAAAGATAAGAACTATGAAACCAGCTGATCACCAAATATCAAGTTAGAAAAAAAAAAAGATACAAAGAAACCCCATTGGTAGATAAACATATTTACAGTCTTTTAACTATCTCTATTGGTGCTCATCTAAATTACACAAAACCCACTTAAAGTCTACCTCTTCCATTGGAAATATGAAAAAGTATAGGTTCCACCTGAATGTTTCATAGGGACTTCATATCTGTGCACCTGGAACTGAACTTACAATTTTGTCCTCCCAGCTTGGTCCTCTCTCAGTGTTACTTGGGTGTAATGACTGTTATCAAAACAAAGTGAAAGACAGCCTTGACATTTCCCTTTTTCTTACCTCAATAGGCAATGAATAACTTAATCCCACTTAATCTTCTAAGTACCAGTTGAATCCATCCTACCACCACCATCCTGGACAAAACCATCATCTTCTCCCTCCTGGACAATTGCAAAAGCTTCCCAATTCGTCTCTCAGGTACATGTTTGCTCCATTCTAGAGCTGAAATGATCTGGGAGACAAAAGTGATTATGCTACTCCACTTTGTTGGCTTCCAGCTATCTATAGGATAAGTTCCAAACTCTTTAGCCTGGACTCATGGACCTGCATGATCTGGCCACTTGCCACCTTTCTAGCTATCACTCTTATCACTCTCTCCCTTCTGCTTCCAAGCTCACATTATGTTCCCTGTTCCTCCAAAGAAGAGGCTGTGCTCCTACCCACCTCAAAACTTCATACCTGCTATTCCTTCTGCCTATCTTCCCCCACCCCCTCTCCTGTCACACAGCCAAGTCTTATTTTTTATTCAGGTCCAGATCCTCAAGGAAGTATTCCCTGACACCTTCTTCTACCTGGTTAGGTCCCCTTCTTTAATGTTCCCACAGCTGTTTGCATCTCTCCTTGGTAAGCCACATCATAACTTTTATCTCCTTGTGTACTGTCACTTCCAAAACTGGGTTAGAAATTCTTGGGTAATAGAAACCATGTCTGCCTCAACCGCTGCTATATCCCTGGTACCTAGCACCTAGCACCTAATTTGTGCTCAAATAGTTGTTGAATGAATAAGGGAGGGAATGATATGTGCTGTCTAAATCAATAATTCATGAACTTCACTATGCAGAAGAATCCCCTGGGGAGACAGTTTAGCAGATCCATAATCAGCGCCAGGAATCCATCTTTTCAACAGGAACCCTGGGGGATTTTGATGCACACCTTGCCTCACACTTTGGAAAATAATGCTTCAGGATACCCCCAGCAAGGGAGACAAGCAGAATTGAGGTTAAAGAGACAAAAGGGAGCAAAATGTGAATAAGTTAAATAACAAGAGATTTATGTAACTGTTGAAACCACTACTGAAAATCTGAAGCACTAAATGATAGGTTGTCCAGTTAATGCCTCAAAAGGATAGTTCAAAATGGTTAGAAGAAGCCACCTGATGTCACTATAGATGTGAGGAGACATGAACACAGGAAAATAAATGGAGACTTGTGCTGAAGGACGGGATATGTTGGAAAAAAGAAGAGTAGAGGCAATAATATTGTAGACAGACAGACAAGTAGGGACATGAGTCCAGAGGGAGGGAGGTATAGAGCAAGAAGTGAGGCACTTTGCTGAAAAGCATGTTCAGAAATGGAGTGGAAGGAGAGATGATTAGAAATAAAGAGAAGGGCCTCACTGTAGAGATTCTTGAAGTGGATGAAGGGGGTCAGAATAGGCTACCTCAAAACATGCCACTTGGACATAAGGATTATTTGATTGATGGCAATTGAGAAATAGATGTGAGGAGGAGCTCTCTGTCCTCCCTCTTTCTGTCTAATAGCAGGACATAAATTTCTTTTTTTAGGATATTCCCCACCCTTCTCTTATACCAGAAAGAGAGATTAGTCCTATAGGAATGGCTCTGACTTTAGTCAGCATAACAAACTTTGCTAAATTCTTATCTTCCATTAGTTTTTCCGAGATATTTACCTTTCCACAATTTGCCCTGTCCCCTAGAAGCCCACTCCCTTTTTTCTTTTTCTTGTCATCGCTCCACAATGCCTCACCTTGTGATAAAATCTATATAATAAGAGCCTAACCAACTATTATGGTGGAACAACCAGAATGCCTGGTCGCTATAATGTGCACTGACCACCAGGGAGCAGACACTCAATGCAGGATCTGTCTCCTGGTGGTTGGTACACTTCCACAGGGGGAGTGCTGCTCAGCTAGAAGCTGGACTCACAGCAGGCAAACACAGCAGCAGTGGCAGGAGCCTCTCTCACCTCCACAGCAGTGCTAAGTAGCAGTGAGCCAAGTGGTAAGGAGTGAGCAGGTGGGCAGTAAGGAATGAGGGATCCCAGATTGCAAGAGGGATATTTGATTGCCAGCCAGGCCTATGCCGGCAGTTGGACATCTCCTGAGGGGTCCTGGACTGTGAAAGGGCATAGGCCAGGCTGAAGGACCCCCCCCCCTCCAGTGTATGAATTTTGTGCACTAGGCCTCCAGTGGTATATAAATTTCTAGGCCTAACCAGGCCTAGTAGTTTTCACTCTTTTATGTGAAGTTCCTTGTGTGCATGTGAAATAAAGCTTTTCAATTAATCCTCGTCAGTTTAATTCACAAACCTGGTCACTGAACACAAGAGGGTAGATAGAGTAAAAGTTTGTTTTCTTCCCCTATATTATGCAAAGGTATGGCAGGAAAAAAACTGCCCAAAATAACACTTGACTTGCAATTCAAATAAAGTGTCAAAATACTCTCTTTTTTATAATATGCCTCATATTCCTGATGCACTTAAAGATGTCTCCATAATGTAGCCTTCACATGTGTTATAAAAATATAGGACAAAAATTTGAAGTTAGAGAAAAAGGCGACATGAGTGTCGAGAAATTTCAAACAAAATGGAACAACTGAAATCTAAGTCTAACTTTGAACTCTTTGATATAAGAACAGTGCCTTTCCCCACCTCACTTATTTCAGGTCAGCTTTGATGAGTGGCGGAAAGAAATTGGAGAGGATCAGGAAATGCCACTCCAGAATATGCCACTTTGGCATAAAGATCATGTTGAGCTACAAGCAATTAAGAAACAGCAGACACAGAAGGACTCTCTGCTCTTTCTCTTTCTACCTAAAAGCAAGGCCTACACTTCCCTTTGTGGAGGCATCTCCTACTCTGGTACCAGAAAAGGGAGAGCAATGCTTATCACCAGAGATAGAGTCAGCATCAGACCCAGTCTGCATAAACACACCTTACACTTGTCTTTCATTAGTTTTCCACATCTATTTCCTATTTATTTTCCCACAATTTATTGTCTCTTGAAATCCAAACAAAGGAAGGCCTTTGTTAAATGGGATATAAGCCCCTGAGTTTAACCACTCCTTTGAGTTTTACTTCTTTTCTGAAAACTTTCAGGCATGTAAAATATTAATAGCATCTGTATTCCTTTTCCACTGTAAATCTGCTTTATTCGTGTGTGTGTGTGTGTGTGTGTGTGTTTGGGGGGAGGGGTTGGTGGTCAAATTCATAGGCCCCTACACACTAACCCTAAGAGAGCAGAGAATAAACTTCCTTTCCCATAGAATCTGCTTGCTGAAATTAGAACAGCACAATTCAATATGCAGGTGTCCCCAAAAATGTATATACACAATGCCTATAGATTTTATTACAATTTGAACATGAAATGTATTCTCATAAACCCTGCCTTTATAATTACTCAAAGTGTGCATAGATTTTGGGGGGACACCTTATAGGGTGACTGACCGAATCAAAGGGGGTTGTGAAAAGGCACAAAGGAATACTCCAGAATGTCATCCTGACTAGATTCTGTCTCAGTGCCCACAGAGGGCTCCTGGACTTGTGTGGATTGAGTTTGCCAGCACTGCGGAGACGGAGATCAAAGCCTGGGTATTATACCTGGGCCTCACCACTTCCAAACCAGATGGCTTTACCTCCGCTCAGCTGCAGGTTCTTCGCCTGCAAAGTGGCAGTACAATTTCTTGCTACCATTACAGGTTTTCAGGACCAGTCTGAAAAGATGTACATCCTAGAAGTCACTTTACAAGTAGAAGGCATTATTAAACTCTATAAATAGGTAAAGCAATAAATAGCTCCCACAGAAATTTAATCTTTATTTCTTCTTAAATTACTTATATAAGTGACATTCAAATAAATATTTGTAGTAGATGACATAAGGTATAAAAAGAATTCCAAATGACACATAATACTCTTATATGCACACATCACCTCTTTGATCTCACTTCATTTTCTTTCCTGAGAATAAACATCTTAAAGCCCCGCGGTACACTGTTACTCTCCAACACTAAATACTGCGGGAATTTATATCTGATATTTAGGACAAGTGCCAAACCTGGCCATATCTGTGCACAGATTAGATGAAAGATTCAGCAAACAGATGCTCCTTCTTGCAATCAGCCAAGAACTTCTAATAGTCTGACAACTTGTTAATCAACCAACATATGGCATCACTTTAGTAAACACAATGCTCATATTTGGCTTTTAACAAATCCATTTCTGAAGGATGTAATCGTCCTGACTCATCAACTCTATTCACTGCAAATCAAGTGAAGCTAGCCTCCACTGCCACCTTAAATTGGTCTAACTACTTAGGGAAAAAATAAATATAGGCATTGATTTGGATTTTGTGCTTTTTAAATCTGAGTTGAAAATTAAAAAAAAAAATTCACCCTTTAGACATTTACCAAAGTAGCAGAATGCCTTTATTATACAGATTTACACATATCCAATGTCTGTGGTTCCTGTGTTAGTTTTCTAGGGCTGTTGTTAAAAAGTGCCACAACTGAGTGGTTAAAAAATATTTTTTTTACAGCTTTGGAGGCTAGAAGTCTGAATCAGGCTGTTGCCAGGACCAGGATACCTCCAAAACCTCTATGTGATAATCCTTTCTTACCTTTCCCAGCTTCTGGTTGTCCTATGCCTCCCTTGGCATATGGCACTTAACTCCAATCTCGGCCTTACCTTCCCATGGCCATCTTCCTTCTGTGTTTGTCTGTGTCCGAATTTTACTTTTATTATACAAACAAGTCACAGTGGATTAGGGCCCACTGTATTTCAGAATGACCACAGGTTAACCTGATAACATCTACAGAGACCCTATTTCCACATTCACAGGCATGGATCGGGTTATATCTTCAGCATACCAGTATCCCTTTTGGGTAGTTAACACAACCCATAGCAGTTCCAAATAGAACAAATCTCATCCTATGAGATGATCCTATAAGGCATGTGTGAAGGTTATCTCCCAAGACTATTACAATAGTTCCCTCTTATCCCTGGTTTTGCAAAGTCCAAATATATTAAACAGAAAATTCCAGAAATAAACAATTTATATTTTAAATTGCACACCATTCTGAATAGTATGAGGAAATCTTGAGATGTCCCACTCCATTACTCCAAGGATGTGAATAATCCCTTTGCCCTACAGTCTCCATCCTGTATATACTTCCCACAAATTAGTCACTCGCTGGTCATCTTGGTGACTGTCCAGTATTGCAATATTTGTGTTCAAATAGCTCTTACTTACTTAATAATGACTCCAAAGCACAAGAGTAGTGATGATGTCAATTTGGATATGCCAAAGAGGAGCTGTAAAGATCTTCTGTTAAGTGAAAAGGTTTGTAGAAAAACCTGTATATGTAGGGTTGGGGAGTTTCTGCAGTTTCAGACATCCACCAGGGGACTGGGACTGTATCTCTCTGGTCTACTGTGCTAGAGGCCACCAGCCTGTTTGGGTCCCTAGCTGGCCGATGTCTTGAGCTCATAAAAACCCTTCTTTGTATATCTCCCTCTCATCTCAGAAATCTCTTAGCACTGTTTCCTTGCTTCTATTACCGCTTTCCCCCTAGCTTCTGGATACCCGTTTGCTTTCACTCTTCAATTCCTAATTCTTGCCTCAAATTCTACCTCAAGTATGCCTTCACTTCTGTCCTCTGGTACTATGTAACTGGCAGCTACCGCCTCCACCCCCAGCGCCTCTGAGGAGTATAAAATCGAGTTCCTTCCTGTGTCAGGTGAGCCAGCCAGGCACTAACCAGGCTGGGGTGGGAGAGTACCCTTTTAAAGATTTTCTCTACCACCTGATACCCCGATGGCTAAACATATAGTGACTTGAGATAATAGCCTGCTCATTTTCATTCATCTAATTTTCCACTTCTAAAATCTCAGCAATAATGATCACTCCTGACATTAAAATTTTATTTATTTATTTATTTCTCATGTAAGGGGGGGAGATAGATAGGTAGGTAGATAGATAGATAGATAGATAGATAGATAGATAGATATGAGAGAAAACCATTGATCAGTTGTCTTCGATACGCTCCCTGACTGGGGATCAAACCCACAACCCAGGCATGTGCCCCGAAACCTTTTGGTGCGCCAGGCATTGCTCCACCAACTGAACCATTCCAGCTGGGCCAAAAATTATATATTTTGTGCCCTTTAATAACAACAAAAATATTCCTCTATAAGATGTCAAAAAGTTATACCTGTATTGAATATTATTAGGAATATGGAAAGACACAGAGACTGTGTGAATTCGCAATTCTGATTCACACTCAGAACCTTCCACAAAGAAGACCCCATAGATCCCTTAACAATCTTTTTGTCTCCGGCTTTCATCTCTGTACCCACTCCCCTGAAACCCCTCTCACCAAGGTCAGCATGACCAACCTCACCACAACAAAGCCAACAGTAACCTCTCAGTCTTGGTCTTTCTTGGCTTTCCCAGCATTTGTGAGACTTTATCACCTTCTTCCTCCTGAGGCACTTTCTGCACTTGGTTTCTCCTGTCCTCCTCACTGGTAGCCCTTTCTCAGTCTTCTTTGCTCAGTCCTCTACCTCTCCTTTGTGTCTTAGGCTTGTACATCTGTCTGTTTGACAACTCCACTTGGGTATTAACAGGCTTCTCCAACTTCACATGCCCAAACAAAACTCTTAATTTACCACTCCCAGCCCACCCCTTCCAAACCTGATTTCCCCTAGTGAGCCTGCCTCAGTCCATGATACCCCCCATTCACAAGGCTGTTGAGGCCCAAAATTACTTTTTTAAAAACATTTTTCCAGACTTACTGAGATATAATTGACATATAACATTTTGTTTCTGTTAATCCTCACTTGAGGATATTTTTTCTCTTTGATTTTTAGCGAGAGTGGAAGGGAAGGGGAGAGATAGAGAGCAAGAAACATTGATGTGAGAGAGACACATGGATTGGTTGCCTCCCACACAAGAGTGCCCCAACTGGGGTCGGGATCTAGCCTACAATCAAGGCATGTGCTCTTGACCAGAATTGAACCTGGGACCCTTCAGTCTATGGGATGACACTAACCACTGAGAAAAACTGGCTAGGGCAACATTGTGTAAGTTTAAGGTATACAATGTGATGATTTGATAACATGTACATATTGTGAAATGATTATCATAATAAAGTTAGTTAACATCTATAACATCACAAGATTAGCAATTTTGTTGGTGGTGGTGATGGTACCATATTTAAGATCTCTCTTTACAACTTTCAGTATTGCTAACAGTATTGCTAACCTCAGTCATCAAACTGTCCATTATATCCCCCAAAACTTACATCATATAACTGGGAATTTACACCATTTGACCAATATCTTCCCATTTTCCCAATCCCCCCATCTCCTTTCTGTTAATATGAGTTCAGATTTTTTTTAGATTCCATGTGTGAGATCATGCAGTACTTGTGTTACTTCTGATTTATTTCACTTAGCATAATGTCTTCAAGGTCCATTCGAATTGGCACAAATGGCAATATTTCCTTCTCTTTATGGCTGAATAATATTCCACATAAAAACCACCCTTGCCAAGATCCACTATCCAATTTACATAGTAAGATACTTTGATTCTACCTTAAAAGTGTATTCCAAATCTGATTCCTCCCACTTCTACTGCCTCTCCCTTGTTGAAGTCACCATCTTCTTTCCTATGTAAACTGTTAGAAAGCCTGGTCATCTAACTCCCTGTGAAAAGTTTACAGTGACTCTTTTTTTAAAGGTTTCATGTTAAATGTTCAATATTCTCTTCCTAATTTACTCATTCCACATGTGTATGTGTGGCTGGGGCTGGGTACATATTTGTTTGTCTTTTTAAAAGGGACTCCCTCATACTGTACCCTAAGCTTTAAAATTAGTTTAATCAATTGAAATGATAATCAGTTTACAGATTCTTAGAATGTAGATTTAAATTTAATCTAGGGGGTGGACAGACAATGGGCTTTCTAATCAGTAAAATGTACTAAAGTCGTGCCTGAATGCAGATATTTCAGACTGAGATATTCAGTGGTCTGATTATGTAACCAGAATATTTCAGCAGAGCTGAGACTCCAGATGTACTATGTCAAAACAATAGGTTCTCATGTAAATTGTTCCTTTGTGGGCCAAGAGAAAACCCTCTTGTTAGAAGAATGTGGTTTCTTTAAGAAGGAAATGGAGGGCTTCGATCAAGATGATGGTGTAGATAGATTCGGTACTCGGAAGCTCTCACAACCATATCAAATTTACAACTAAGCTACAGAACAACCATCATTCAGAACCTCCTGAAATCTGAACAGAATCCCTATAACTAAGGATATAAAGAAGCTACATTGAAACTGGTAGAATTGGAAACCAGGAATGAGCTGGTCCCACACCCACGTGTGGTGATTAAAAACCTGGAGGGGATATGTAGACTGTAGAGGTCTTTCCTAAGGAGTAAGGGGGCCCAGACCCACATTAGGCTCCCCATGTTAGAGTTCCAATGCTGGGAAGAGAAGTCCTCATAACTTCAAGCTGTAAAAACCAGCAGGAGGTCCTAGCCAGTTTGACTCAGTGGATAGAGTGCCAGTTTGTGGACTGAAGGGTTCTGGGTTCAATTCCTATCAAGGGCATATGCCCAGATTGTGGGTTCAGTCCCAAGTAGGGGGCATGCAGGAGGCAGCCAATCAATGATTCTCTATTATCATTGATGTTTCTATCTCTCCTTCTCCCTTCCTCTCTGAAATCAATAAAAATATATTAAAAACAAATAAACAAAAAAACCCAGCGGGGAGGGATTGTGGCTAAGGGAGATGGAGAGCTGCTACAGTCCCAGGTGTTCCTCCTAAAGGGGTCATGCAGGGATTTACCTGGAATCACTTCCTCTGAGCTCCAGTGCTGGGGCAGCAGCTTTAAAGATGCCAGGGATGTAGGGGAGGATCTGAATTGTCTGGCAATAGGACAAGAATTGGAATGATGGTTTTCTCCCAGATGGAATTGCTGGCAGAGACCACCGTTCCTAACTGAGCCCTCCCACACAGAGTGGGCAGGCAGGTACTATATCTGAGTCTCCACCAACCTGGCTATCACTGTCTGCCCCACCCTGGTGATTCCCTAAGACTCTGTCCCACCAATGTGTGGGCCTACCCAAGCTCCTTCCAGTGGCTTTTCCATTGCCTGACCTGGCTCATGCTGCAGACTTTCATAAAATCTCTTAGCGTTTCACTAACCACAAACAAGCAGCATCTGCCCTCTGTGTACCCTGTACCTCTTGCTAAGTGGCCCCATGCCTGGCACTAGCTGCAACCAGTTTTGGTTCACAGCTCGGCCTCTCCAGGGCACCTCCTGTTCTGTAGTAGCCATCTGCAGATTATTTTGTAGCTGAGATTGGGTGGCCCTGCACAGAGTAAAAACAGCAGCTAAACTTGGCCTATACCTCCTGGGAAACCCCAGAGTTGGTGCACCTGGAGGACAGCTTCAGATCATGCTGGATCACCATCCAATCATCTTCACCACTGACACACTAAAGGGGTGGACTCAGCACACACCAGAGCCCTGGTGAAGTGAGTCCTGTTCAGCAGATTCTCTGCGGTATTCACGATCAGTTCTAGCAGCCAATTGGCCTGGGGTCAATCTCTCCTATTGACAGAAATCAAGGCCCAACTACAATAGGTGAGTGAGAAAGCGGGGAACCTGGAACACCCAGCTTGAAAGACCGAGGAGGCATCTCCACCAGGCCTGACAAGACATTTGTAATTGTGACTCAGCTGTCTCTTTCAGAATCCTGGAGCAGGCTATTTACCCTGTCTGAATTTGGGCATGAAGAAAAATACCTTCTTGGCATAGAGGTGGTAGGACCTTATCTCCTTTAGGAATGACAAATTATTTGACTTTTCCTTTAACATGTTTCTCCTTTTTCACCACGTCAGTGCAAGTTACAGCAAATCCTTAATTTCCATTCAAATTGATGCTATCTCAATTGAAAAACAGAATTTCAAATGTTTTCCATTTTTTCCATATCACCCTGTGTGAATTACACACGGGTACAGTAGCCAACCATTTTGGGTTTAAATTCTGGTTCCTTTATATACCCACTATATGGCCTTTGTCAAGCCATTTGCCTTCTCTAAGCCTCAGTTTCCTCTTTGGTAAAAAGGGGATAATAGCCCCAAACTTCTGAGGATGTCCTGAGGATTAAATTAAAACAATACATGTGAACTGCTCCCCCAGACCCTGGCTTGCATGGAGGTTTCAATAACTCCTAGCTATTTGTTGTAATTTGGATTGTGATGTTGATTGTCATTATTATGAAAAGAAAACAGTATTTTGTTTTAAATAGTTTAAATGTTTTTTAAGATCATCCTATATAATAAAAGCCTATTATGCTAAGTGTCTGGTTGACTGATCAGCCATTCAAACAATCGAAGAGTAACATGCTAATGATATGCTAAGGCCACTTAACCGCTTGCTATGATATGCGCTGACCACCAGTGACTGGTAGGTTAGCTTGCTGCTAGGGTCTGGCAGATCAAGACAGCAAGAAGGGCTGGACCTGCCTTGGAGCCCTCCCATTGTCCCTTCCTGGCTGGCCAACCTCCCACGTCCCTCCCTAGCCCCAATCATGCACCAGTGGGGTCCCTCAGCCTTGTCTGCACCCTCTTGCAATCCAGGATCCCTCCAGGGATATCAGAGAACCAATTTTGGCCCAATTTCCCAGGCCAGGCTGAGGGACTCCACTGTTGTATGAATTCATGCACCAGGCCTCTAGCTTATTTAAAATACATTTTATGAGACCTTTGTAAATCTCTAGTCTAGTAAAACCTTCTAGTTATGCTATATTCTCTATTCAGGAGATCTTTTCAATGAAAATGTTTCTTGAAATTTTTCTTATCAGGGAGGTATATTTTGGTTTTATAAATTCACTATTAAATGATGATGATGACAATGAAGGTGAAGATGATGAGGATCCCAATGACAAACTTTCTACTTGGAGGATTCACACTGGAACAGTTCCTAATCTGGGTAATTCTAATTGAATGGAGTGAAGTCTATGTGAGTGAAGTGCTTTATTCCTTGTTTGTTCTTGGCACATGAGTCCTGTCAACATCAGTTTTTAACTATTCCACCAATTGGTGGGGTTCAGTTTTGCTGATGCAGTTCAGAGAAAAAAAATGTTGAAAAAACTACATTGAAATTTCTGCTTTTCCACAAATCATTATTGAGCAGAATACTACCCTGAAAAAATCAGGTTCCATCTGGTATATTCTTGAAAGGATGTTAGAGCTGGAGCACCCACAGGACATGAAGCCTGTTTACTCACAGTGTAGTTCTTGCAGCTACAAACAATAGTAACTTTCCATCCATGTAGACTTCCCTTCAAGTTCCTAGGGCATCTTTTTATTACACAACTCCAGTCAATTCAGAATAGAAATGGATGGTGCCAACTTCCATCTTTTGTTACTTAGGCAGTGGAGGTGGTAGAGACATGAACAAAATGTCCATAGTATTGAGGGTTTTTTGATCATTAGACCCATTCACTGCTGCCTTTGTCCTGAACTCAGACTTATTGACTGAGCGCTCCTCCCCAGACTGTAGAATGAGGAAGACTGCCAAAGTAGAGCCTCCCTTGGGAATGGCTCCAGACAGTGCATTCCTGCAAATCCACTGATTCTCCATTTCACAGCCAGGAAAATAATGAAATCCCCAAATGAGGCAAATTTCACACAATGAACTTGGGGAGAGAGAGGACAGTGTCTCTACTCTGTTTAAACACCAAAGAACAGAGATACCTGAAAAAGATTCATGCATCTAACACAAAGGCCTGGCCTCCTGGGACTTCTACTTTCCTCTCTGGCTTTCAGGAGTAACTCTATTCCTTGTTCTAAAATCTCAAATTGTCACCAGGCAAAGAGCCCCAAATTCTGCATGATAGTGAACATGAAACAAAGTCTTCTCAATGCTACTGTATTTAGGAAAGAAACACACTAGCACTGGAAAATATCATTTCTTTTGGGTTTTATATAAAGCAGGAATATGTGTAGATAATCAGGCCCAATGGTCTGTATCTGAAGACAAGATCTGTACATTTTCCAAGGCTGGCAGAGAAGTGTGCTGGTGTAATATAGTCGACAGAGGCTACTAAATATAGCCTGTATCTGAGAAAAAAAAATTCCTTAAAGCTCTTTGAATATTAGTAAATAACTTCCAAAATAGTAATATAATGCTTTTAGATTTTTACTGTTTTATGACTGCAGTGTACTTAATTTCCCATAATTGTTCAGGGCCAGAAGAGGGATACTATATTGGCTGCCATCAAAGCAAGGAGAGAAATATTCCATCTGTGAGAAGCATCCTTTCCCTTGGAAGAGTCCTGGCAACTTATGATGCCTGACCTTCACACAGTGAACCCAGACCAGATTAAGTGCTCAGCAAAATCTGGCTGGTTGATTGAATACCACTGTCTTTTCCTGATCTATATTTATTCATTCTTTATGATTTTGGGGGTATTTTTTCATAAGTACAAGGCATTGGGATATAGTAGAGAACACAATAAATCCCCTATCCTCATGGAGCTAGCCCTTTGATGATAAACAAAAGCTGATAAGTGCAGTGAAGAAAAACAAAGCAGAATAAGTGATAGAGAATGATGACAGTGATAATTGGAGGCTGGGGTGGGGATTAGGGGCTGTATCTCTGATGAGGTAACATTAATGCACTAGGTTCCTAAATGGGCCATACAGCTACCTGGAAGAAAAATGTTCCAGGTAAAAGGGACAGCAAACACATTCCAGTTAAAGGCAAAGTGTGTTCAATAAATATGCAAAGTGTCAAGGCAGTATCTAGAAGAGACAGAAGCAGAGAGAATAAAGTGGAGAGTGCTAGAACATGGTCAAGAACGGTCTGCATGGTACAAGTCATTAGTGTCTTATAAATTTTTTGCCAAGTGGGATGAGAAATAATTGCATATTTATTGAGAGCCTCCTTGACCAAAGTTTGAGTATGAATGCCCTTGACAATTTAAAGATAAATTAAAGATAATAGTGGGCACAGCACATACAAAAATTCAAAGTGAGGAAAATATCTGGAACTGTTGCTTTAGCTCAAGAGGTGCCTGAACTCATTAGGACAGAGTCACTTTCCTGCCTGGTTCATCAGGCCCCAATGATGGCTGGAACCCTGGGAAGTAAGCCAGAGAAGAAGCCTCTCCAGTCACTGGATTGTGCCGTTGGCAAGCACATCTAGACACAGTGGACTTAAGCATACCTTCTGAGCTGCTTGCTGCATGATGATCCAGATGACAAATGGCTCTTTATACTGTGAGGTTTTCCTCTGCTTAGGAGGAAAACCGTATCTCCAGGACCTGAGAGGCTAGGTGCTCTGGAATGCAAGGGTGTCTTTTGAGGCTGACACATGTGAACATCGATCATGTCAGAGGGTGGCCCTCAAGAGCCGAGACTGCCTTCAGTGAACACACTGAACAGGGATAGCCCCTTGGGCTGCTGCGGGGGAGTGCCCATTTCTCCTCTGATATATGGGTGAGCCTGCCCTTTCTTCCAGCAGCATTTTATCACACAGGACACAGCCTCATTTTTTGCTTATCAGCAATACAGTCTGCTGTTTTCCTTTAAAAAGAAAATTTGGGGATCCCATATAGGAAGAGCATGCTTTCTAGCCCCCACCCCTCCACACAGGACTTCATAGCACAGAGGAAATGGCCTGCAGTATTTCAGTTTCTTCTTAAAAGTTTTCTTTGGAAGGAGGCCATGCTCTAGTCAGATAAACTCAGGACTGGATCCCAGTTTCTGACCATTTACTAGTGTGTGTTGATGGGCAAGTTATATACTTTCGTCAAGCCTCAGTTTCCTCATCTGAAAAAATAATTCCCTCTTTATGCATAGGCTTTAAGGATGAGAAATTATATACCTGTACTTATATCTACATATTATCTAGCACAGTGGTTTTCAACCTTCCTAATGCCATGTCCCTTTAATGGTTGGGGGTCACCACAACATGAGGAACTGCATTAAAGGGACGTGGCATTAGGAAGGTTGAGAACCACTAGATCTAGTCGAAATCTAATTATTGATGAGCATCCTTTTTATTACTATTATTAATTCAAATCTTACCATTTTCAGGTCCCTGTGTCACAGATGCCTAGGCATCCCAAGGGTTCAATTTCAGCAGCAGCCTGAAAGTGAAGAATCTGCCAGAATTAGGATCCCAATGTTCTATCCATGAACAAAGGTGAGGTTTTAAGGGAAGAGATAGTGCCTACAGCTGGGAAGACAAAGGCTTTGTAAACATGCCGCCACTTTCGCTTCAGGACTTTGCCATCCACCACATTCCTCCTTCCCACTGAGTCCTGACCAGAATCTGCTCAGATTCCTTCTCACACACTACTCACCATCCTCTAACAATAGATGGCCACTGTCAAAGGAGATAAAACAGAAGTCCTATACTTCGTCTAAATCGGCGATTTTCAACCTTTTTCATCTCATAAACCAATTACTAAAATTCTGCAGCACACCAAAAAATATATATTTTTGCTGATCTGACAGGAAAAAAAAGGTATAAATTTGATTCATTCACTTTGGACAGCTATTGTGTTGGCTGCTATCATTTTTTTTATTGATAATCTAAGAGAAAAGAGGTCAGTGCCCCTGATTAAATTGTCAGGTATTGCATGTTTTAAGAATTGTTGTGGTACAGTGGTTAAAAATTGCTGCTCTAAATGATGACTAGAAGATATTGGTTTTGTGTGAGGGAGGGAGAGGAAGAAGGCTCAGTGAGGAAAGGGATTTGTCAATGGATATAATCCTATATAATGAAGAGGTAATATGCAAATAGTCATTATGCCGTGCTGCATAACGACCAAATAGGAGGACAGGGCATAGAGCTGTGAGCATAGGTGGGCTGGGCATCCAGCTGAAGCAAGTGGCAGTGAGCTACTGGTGCACGGATTCATGCACAGGGCAACTAGTCGTGTAATGAAAGGCCAATGAATTCTTCATAGCCATCAGTGTTGAACACAGATGGAAAAGGCCTTGGGCTGGGAAGTGGCAGGGTCTGGGCTGAGCCTTTACAAGGCTTTTACCTGTGGCTGCCAGAGAAGTCAGGAGGCCCTTCCATCTCAGGCCAGGAATTGCATAGAGCAAGCATGTCAAACTCATGGTCCGTGGGCTGCATTCGGCTCACAACTAATATTTTGGCAGCCCACCCAATATAATGGTATATAAGAAACATTTAAAAAATTTTGTAACTTAATTTTTACAATATCCTGTAATACATAATTATTAATAACTACAACATTTGATAACGACATTGCCATAATCGTGTTGCATTCATTTCCCTTACGTGCTTTATGCACAGGCACACCATTTCTCTTCACTGATACTAGCAGCAGATATTTTAGCAGTGGATTGCCACATCATTAGTCTAGGATTGACTTGTTTGGTGTGCACAACAGGAAATATTTTGCTTTTGAAGAACAATAAAAATAGGTTTATTTGCATTATGCTTATTAATTTATGTCTGGTAAGTTAATGTTCAAGAAAAAATATTAATTTTTATTAAAATGTTTTATTATTTTATGTTAACAATTACTCATTTATTTCAGCCCTTTGTCTTCAGCATGTCTCTATCGAAATAAATCTATATTTCTATGAAAATTGAATTTTTTCTTTTTTTTTTGCAGCCCACATAAACTTAAACCTTGTTTATTTGTTATTTGGCCTATGTTAGCCTTGCGTTTGACATGCTTGCTGTAGAAGGTACAGACCTACAGGAAAGAAAAAGATGCCTGGAATTTTGGCTGTTAGCCATCATCTGACTTCACAGATGCCATGACAAGGTTTGTGAATTCCACAAAATTCAGAAGACAAAAACAAACACATACTGGGCATTGTTTGCTTCACATTTTTGTTACATCTACAGTACCACACATGTGCACACACACACACACACACACCACTGTTTTAAGGTAGCTGTTACTCTGCTATCCAGTGCTTCTTATCAGGAAGATGAAAAGAAGCAGAGCCACCATAAAACAAAGATTAGAAAAGTCCAAGTAACATTGAATTTCACCTTTACTGTCATTAGGTATCTCCCCCCTCCCCCGACTTCAAATGTTTACCATTCAAAAAATGAATTTCAAGAGAACCAAGATGGCAGAATAGGTAAACACCTGTACGTGCTGCCTCCCACAATCGCATAAAAATTACAGTTAAAATACAGAACAACTATCATCCAGAACTGTGGGAAAGCTAACTGAGTGAAAGTATTACAACTAGAGAGGTAAAGAAGAAAGCACATTAAGCCTGATAGGAGGTATGGAGGTGCAGAACGGGCTGGCACCTGGGCATGCTGCTCTTTTTAATCAGAAAAGAGATACAAGCTCCTGCTTACTCTGAGCTCCAGTGGTGGGTGAGACTCTGGGGCACCCAGACACATACGGGGAGAAACTGGACTGTCTGGCATTGGGGTAGGAATGTGGGGGCGGCTTTCTTCCAGATGAAGGTGCTCACAACAGTCATTGTTCCTGTGCTGGTACCTCCCTGGTGCAGGCCTGACAGGCAGCCATTGCTGTTTTCTTTGCTCTGGAGATTTCCTGAGACTCTGGCCCATCCATTTTACAATCCCACCCAAGCTGTGTGTAGTGGCTTTTGCATATGACTGGCCTGTCTTTCTCAGCCTAAAACCTGTCAAACAAGCTGCAGCTGGGTCAGGAGGCCCCAAAGCTATAAAAAAAAGTTCAAGGCTGGAATTTCACAGCTGGGCCTCCTTTGGGCACTTCCAAACCCCATACAAAGAGGAAGAGGGATCTGAAAATGTCTCTGGAGCTCCTGCTGGGTGGCTCAGAGACTTTGCAACTCCTTGGAGATTCGAGAGCCAGTGTACCCAGTGGTCAGTGTGAGATCATATCATACCAGATTACAACTCTTCACATCCATAAGTGACACACTCAAGGGGAAGACTCAGTGAGTACCAAAGCCCCACTCAGGCAAGTCCTGCTCCATAAGGGTATCTCTTGCACAGATCTTCCATTGTAGTCATAGCAGGTCCTCACAGCCAATTGGCCTGGAGGTTAATTTTTCCCAGTTATACCAATAGCAATCAAGGCTCAACTATAACAAGACTTGTGCACACAGCCTACAAAGGGGTGCACCAAGAATATCCACCTCAGGTGATTGGGGAGTCTGAGCCACTGGGCCTGATAGGACACCTACTACATAAGGCCACTCTATCAACTCAAGGAGACTTAGCAGCTATCCAATATGTAGAAACAAACACAGGAAGCAGCCAAAATGTGGAGACAAAGAAACAGATCACAAATGAAAGAAATGGAAGAAAGCAAACTACTGGATATAGATTTCAAAACCACAATTATAAGGTTACTCAAGAATCTTCTAGAAACCTCTGAGGAACTTAGTGAAACCTTCAAGGATCTTAGTGAGAATGCAAAAAACAAAACAAAACAAAAGAAAAAAACCCCAAAACAAAACCAAAACAAAAAAAAAACCTGGAAAAGAACCAGTCAGAAATTAAGATACACTGACTGAAATAAAGAACAATATACATAGTTTCAAAAGCAGACTAGAAGATCCTAAGAATCAAGTAAAAAATTTGAAATATGAGAAAGCAGAAAATATCCAATCAAAAGAACAAAAAGTAAAAAGAATAAAAAAATATGAAGATAGGAGCCTCAGGGACAACTTCAAGCATACCAACATCTGAATTATGGGGGTGCCAGAAGAAGAGAGCAAGATATTGAAAACCTATTTGAAGAAAGAATGACAGAAAACTTCCCCTACCTGGTGAAAGAAATAGACTTATAAGTCCAGGAAGCACAGAGAATTCCAAACAAGAGAAATCTAAAGAGGACCATACCAAGACACAGCATAATTAAAATGCCAAGGGCAAAACACAAAGAGAGAATCTTTTTTTTTTATTGTATTACATGTATACATGTCTCCCCATTGCCCCCCCTTCCTCCCAGACATACCCCAACCCCCCAGTGTCTATATTCATTGGTTATGCTTATATGCATGGATACAAGTCCTTTGATTGATCTCTTATCTACCTCACCTAACTTTAATCTTCCTGCTATAATTTCACAGTCTGTTTGATGCTTTACTGCCTGTGTATCTATCCTTTTGTTCATCAGTTTACAATGGTTTTTATTATCCACAAATGAGTGAGATCATGTGGTACTTCTCCTTCATTGACTGGCTTATTTCACTAAGCATAAGGCTCTCCAGTTCCAAGCAGGTTGCTGCAAATGGTAAGAGTTCCTTCTTTTTAATGGCAGCATAGAATTCCATTGTGTAGATGTACCACAGTTTCCTGATCCACTCATCTGCTGACGGGCACCTCAGCTGTTTCCAAATTGTAGCTATTGTAAATTGTGCTGCTATGAACATAGGAGTGCATAAATCCTTTCTGGTTAGTGTTTGTAATTTCTTAGGATAAATTCCTAAGAGTGGGATTGCTGGGTCAAATGGGAGGTCCATTTTTAGTTTTTTGAGGAAACTCCATACTGTTCTCCATAGTGGCTGCACCAGTCTGCATTCCCACCAACAGTGAACAAGGGTTCCTTTTCTCCACATCCTCGCCAACACTTGTCGTTTGTTGATTTGTTGATGATTGCCATTCTGACAGGTGTAAGATGGTATCGCATTGTCATTTTGATTTGCATCTCTCGGATAATTAGTGACCTTGAACATGTTTTCATGTGTCTCTTGGCTTTCCTTCTGTCGTCTTTCAAAAAGGTTCTATTTAGGTCCGTTGCCTATTTTTTTATTGGATCATTTATCTTCCTTTTATTAAGTTGTATAAGTTGGCTGTAGATGTTGGAGATTAAACCTTTATCAGTGATAACATTTGCAAATATGTTCTCCCATACAGTGGGCTTTCTTGTTTTGTTGATGGTTTCTTTTACTGTGCAAAAGCTTTTTATTTTGATGTAGTCCCATTTGTTTATTTTTTTCTTTAGCTTCCATTGCCTTTGGAGCAGTATCAGTGAAGAAGTTCTTTCGGCATATGTCTGAGATTGCACTGCTTGTGGATTCCTCTAGTATTTTTATGGTTTCCCTTCTAATGTTTAAGTCCTGTATCCATTTTGAGTTTATTTTTGTATTTGGTGTCAGTTGGTGGTCCAGTTTCATTTTTTTGCATGTATCTGTCCAATTTTCCCAGCACCATTTATTGAAGAGGCTATCTTGGCTCCATTGTATGTTCATGCATCCTTTGTCAAATATTAGTTGAGCATAGTGGTTTGGGTGGATATCTGGGTTCTCTGTTCTATTCTATTGGTCTATATATCTGTTCTTGTGCCAGTACCAGGCTGTTTTGAGAACAGTTGCTTTGTAATATAGCTTGAAATCTGTTATTGAGATTCCTACCTACTTTATTCTTCTTTCTCAGAATTGCTGCGGCTATTCGTGGTCTTTTTTTTTTTTATTCCAGATGAATCTATGAAGAATTCTTTCTAGGTCTGTGAAATATGTCATTGGTATTTTAATGGGTAGTGCATTGAATCTGTAGATTGCTTTGGGTAGTATGGACATTTTAATGATGTTGATTCTCCCAATCCATGAGCATGGTATGCTCTTCCATCTGTTAACATCTTCCTCTATCTCTTTTTTCAGTGTCCTGTAGTCCATATAGGTCTTTTACCTCTTAACTTATTCAACTATTAGTCCTCTACAAAAAAGCTTTCTCCTCTGGCTATCAACAGCCAAACCTTCTCCTGCCTGGGGTGATGCTGAACATGGATTCTGGTCAGTCTTTCTTCAAACCATCTTTCTGGGATGCTTCCCCCACCCTCCCAAGCCCCCTCTCCCTTTCCAACTCTGGAACAGTCTCACAGGCTTTGCTGGGGATTTATTTATCAAGCAAGGAAGGAATGAAGGTGGTGGTTTTCTGTCAGTCTAGCCACTCAGTTTTAGTAAAAGGAATTTGAAATTTTGAAAATGATTTGTCCAAAGATCTAAAAAACCCTCTTTCTGGGGTAGAGAGTAAATGAGAGAAGAAAGGGCAACTGAGTCTGCAGTACTAAGGGTGTCTTGAATCATGGATTTTATGAATCATCTTGTCACCTTACCCTCTGACAAAAACCAGTAATAGCTCACCAAAGAAAAGCCAATGTCTGAGAAACTGGCTTATGGAAGCCCACCAGACTGCCTTTTCCTGCTGTAGTTAGGTGACTGGATAGTTTGAACTCAGTGTCAGAAATACAGAATTGTTTAATGCATTTATGTTTTTCCAGTTCCTGCTTTCAACCATGCTAAATATCTTTTCCTGCCCCCTTATGATATCTCAGCAAAAGCCTGTAGACTTGTGGTCACTTTTCCTTAATAAAAATTCTAAGGCAGCTTAAAACTCCATTCTGGCATCCCATTTAAATATCATCTCCTGCAATTCCTGGTGTACAGCTTTAGGGACATTGATGGGGAAATGACATGGTCTGGTCCTGGGCACACCCCCTTCCAATCTGACACCTTGGTGGATTTGGGGCAATGAAAAGGGATTGGGGAAATCCTCTCTAGGTGCTTTTCTTTGCTTCTTAGACTAGCATTGGTAAGGTCTTAGCATCTACTCTGTGACAGGATTGAAAATGTGGCCCTAAGGTGCCTGACAAATTTTTAGAAATTTGTACACAATATTTGGAGGTGGGAGATCAGGGCCCTGCTCCACCTTCTACTCCACAGCTCCCACTAACAGCAGCAACCCCTCTCCCACTTCATAATGCATTCTCTTAGAAACTTGGAAGCATTTGTAACAGAACTCTCAAAATGGTGCCAGCCTGTTCCTGGTTCAGGGAAGAATCTCATCCGTCCTTGCCACCCCAGTCACCGTAAGTACCATGGTCTTCATGGTCAGTTTGTTTCTTTGCTTTGCTCCAACACATTTCTCCTATTTCCTTTGACCATGTCAACAAGTCACTGATTGTCTGGCCTGAGACCTAACCAGGTATCTAGCCAGTGAAAGAGGTGCCAGTCTTCCCCTCTTGCCACCACCCTTCTCTACAAGGCAATCTTTCCTTGGATTCAAGAAGGAAAGAGCATTCCTCCTGTACCCATGGAGGGAAACCTTTTACTATGAGTGCTTCATCATGGAGTGGTCCCAATTGCTTCTAGAAACAACCCTTTCCTCTTATCCCCTTCCTGGGACACTGTTGGTTCCGTAGCAGGGCCCATTCCCCTCAAAGCCTTGGGAAGTGTCTTCTTGCATTGTGAGAGGTTCTCTGTGGGATACCAGAATCAATCCTTAGTTGGAAATCACCAGGGAATAGGAAAAAGGCCCAGTTAATTTTGTTTTATACTGCAATGTGAACATCTTTTAAAATTCACCTTTATCAAACCAGAAGCCTTTCCAGACCGACTAATTCATTCATTCATTTAACAAATATTTCTTGAGTGCCTATCTGCTTGGGAACCTGCTCTAGGCACTGGAGATATGACAGCAAGCAGGGCAGAGAAGTTACCTCTCTGAGACAGCTTCTATTCTATTGGAGGTGAGCACTGTACAAGCAGGCAGGCAAGATAATTTATGATAGTGCTGAGTGTCCTGAGATAGAAAAATGCAGCTCAGAATGACTGGGGCACATGAAGGGAGGTGGAAGAGGAGGTCACCACTAAAGATAGGTGTCTGGAACAAGGTTATCTGAAGGGAAGATCATTGAACTGGACAAATGATTCCCAGGAAAGACGAATGTGAAGGCCCTGAAGTGAGAGTGGGTCTGGTATGCCCAAGAAATTTCAGATAAGTGAATGGGTCATTTCCCCATTTCATCTCAGAATTACTCTTAAGATGCTTCTCTCTGTCCTCTGCTTGATCCAGGCTTGTATATAAGATAAGAGCTCCACTGTTTATTCTGCTGCCAGTCCACCCTATATATGTAAAGCTTTACAGCTGTCTCTTCAGACTTAGAGATGTTAGAGATGAAGGAGCACTTCCATTCATTCACCTGGATCAGGTGCCTGGGAGTGTCCTCATCAGAAGAGTATTATAGTTCTGGCCAAATAGCCACCCATGTCAACATCAGCCACCAGACAAAGGAAGAACAGAACTAGAAGGCTTCACATCCAGTGCCTTCTCAGTGGGGTTTATGAATGCATTCACATGAATATTAAAATTTGTGTTACATCTTAGAGTACTACACAGATAAAAATATATTATTGTGAGGCTTACTTGCTAGAGTTAAGTATAAATAATGAAGGGAAAACAAATAAGTTCCAAGAAAGATCAAGGGTACAATTTCTTCACTTGGTTTATTACTTTGAAATAAGAGAAATCTCATTGGAATTGCCCATTTTGTTTAAAGAAATCACCTCCATAACATTCATGCTCAAAATGGCATATTTCTTAATGACATGGAAGTTCAGAGCTGAAAGATACCTTTGAGACCATTAATGACAACGCTTTCATTTTACACATCAGGTAATAACTAAAAAGCTCAAGCATCATTTCAATCCAACATAACATTTATAACTGTGAAGCTGAACTTGAATCCAAGCCTTTTTACTCCCACTCCATTAGTCTTGCAACCATATTGTGAGACCTCTAAGCTAAGACATGTTCCCTGACATATATTATATCTAAACCAGGGCCAACTGTGTTCTCAGCACAGTTCGATTAGAGGTCTTGTGGGCTGCAGCCTCCAAGATGGCCCCCAATGCTCTCCACCCCCTAATATTCACATTATTTTTGTCATCCCCTTCTACATTGTACCAGGGTTGGTCTATGGGACAAATTGACTATGGTTGAACTGATGGTATGTCACTTCCAAGATTATAAAAGGTTGTAGCTGCCATTTTGGTCTTTCTTTCTTGGATCAGTTACTATGGAGAAAACCAGCTGCTCTGGTGTGAGGATGCTTAAGCAGTCTATGGAAAGGCCTACATGGTGAAGAAATGAGATGCTTAACCAAATTGAGTCTTGCCAACAAGTACATGAGTGAACTTGGAAGCAGATTCTCCAGCTTCATGTGACTACAGCCCCAGCTGACAACTTGACTGCAACCTTGTAAGAAATCATTAATCTGAACCACTCTGCAAACTGTTCCCATCCCAAGTTCAATACCGAAAAACTCTGAGATAATAATTGTTATTTAGGCTAATATTTTTGGAGTTAGTCTTTTGTGTGCTATAGATAACTGACACAAGCACAGTGCTTTTAATTCTCCTAAATCACTCTTAGTATCACACAGTGACAACTACGTCTTCTTGCTCATCACACAGGGGAGAGGTGGATAAGACACTTGCTCTGCTCAAGGACCTGTCACAGCTCAGTCTCTGCCAATAAGATAAGGAGGTGGGAGGGAAGCCTTGCCAAATGCCAACAATGCCTCCTCAAGGACAGTCATGGCAACTTTTGTTAAAAAAACTTTTGGAACAAAGGCATGTTCACAGAGAACAGTGAATACAAAGCATGACTTAAGGCAGATTTTTTAAAAAAAACATTCAGAATATTTTGCTGCTATGTTCATACTTTTGGAGAGCTGGTTCCAGACACTACTCTTTCCCTTTCCCATATCTGGTGAAAAGTTTGTTGAAGATGCTATGGACCTCAGATTTCATATTTTCTTAACCAGTCCAGGCATGTGGACAGTTTAAAAATATTTGCAATTTAGGGCATGGGATATACTTATGCTAATATATCTTCTATCTTAAAGATATCTAAGTCATCTCACCCTTGTTTTTCTAGACTATTTCTCTTTTCCTCTTCAGAGTTGGGCTTGAGCTCACTAAGATTTATAAAGCTTTTCTAAAGTGATGCTATCTAGTTAGTACAATTTCTTACTCATCTTCTCATTATTAGTTCTCATGCTTGAACAGAACTACATTAGGGTCTATTCTCCCCTTGTCTCTGAGGAGGATCTTACTTGGTTCCCCACATTAATTCCTGAATTAATATTTCATACCATAAACAGTGGGTACTTAATAAATCTCACCAAAAATGGCAGTGCCTGAGAAGCTGGAATAGTAAGAGAGGAGCTAGATTATGGTAATGGTAATAATCCCAACTTAACCTGGATGAGAACTTTCTTCAGTGTAACTATATGTATAGCATGTGCTACCTTCTCAACTTTCCTGTGAGGGCAGGGAGGAGGGAGAAAGAAAGGAAGGGAGGAAATCCATGATCTACTGTTACATAATTGAGGATATAGAGACAGAAAAGTCTTTGTGCATTAGTGGTGTCTTTTAGGAGCTAGAGCTCAGCTTTCATATAGTCAAGGTATAGGTTAGATCAGAACTCTCACAAGATACAGATGAGATATGAGGGGATACTGGCAAACTTTCTTGCCACTTCTGTCCTTTTTCCCACATGCCTAAAATCCCTTATTACAACAAATGTCTCTGCATTAGAGTTAGAGTCTTCTGAAATGCAAGTATTCTTAGGAGTGTTAAGTGTTCCCTGTTCTTAATATTTTATACTGAAAGGGTTTCCTTGGGGCTCTGAGAGAATAACAGTTTTACAGAAGAGAAGGAAGTAAGATCCAGCTAAATTTAGAGCATGAAACATCTCCTGAGGACAGTTACTCTTTGGAAAGACAGAGCTGCTCACTCATTCCTTTTAAGGACTTGATTGTCAGAGGTAAGGTTGTTTGATTTTTGAAGTTTATTGGTAAGGAACTAAAACTTAAGCATTCCTAGGAATTACAAATAGAGTAGTTGGATTTTCAAATAAGAATTTATAGACTTGTGGGGCCTTATAATTAACGTTGTTTAATTCAAGGACTTTGGGGACTACCAGTTAGCACTTCAAGTTTAGCCATAGTAAAGCCAGGAAGTGCAAAAGTTTAAGCTCTTAATGCAAAAGTAATTCATCTCCATTACACATTCTTGACAGAATTCTTACAAGCCCTAGAAAATTGTGTTTCTTATATACTCAGTTTGCTGAGCTGCTTTTGTAAAAGAGGACAACACAGATAGCTCGTTTTGGATAATATGGTTACATTTTCAGTCTCATTGTAGGACTCTTGGCATTTAGTTTGAAAGGCTGAGAGCAAAATCCATTTGTAGAAACTTCTTGAAAGAAACAGGGTCCAAAATAGAACAGGAAAACTATTGTTTTACTTTTAACTATGGAAACAGAGCATTCAAATTTGACATAACAAGAGTTTCTCCAATTGGAAATTAAAATTAAGAAAAGAACACCATTCATGAAGTATCAAAAACTAAAATATTCCCGGATAAAATTTCACAAAAGATGTGCAATAGATGTACATTGAAAACTATAAAATATTGCTTAGAAAATTTTAAAGAAGAACTATGTAAATGGAGAAAAATATAACAGTGTGTATATGATGTCAATTTTCCCAAAATTTATATATGCTGACCAACATACCAGAAGTTTTTTTTTCTTTTTTTGAAGAAATTGATAAAATGATTCAAAATGCATATAAAATGGAGAAGACCTATAATGGTCAAAACAACTTTGAAAAAGAATAACAGAGTTGGATTTCCTCAACTCTTATAAAGCTATAGTAATAAAGAGATTGTGGGATTAGCAGAAAGATCAATAAAAATATCAACAGAACAAAATATAGAATTCAGAACTAGACCTACACATATAAGGTCAACTGATTTTTTTTAAAGGTGCAAAGGCAGTTCTATGAGAAAGAATAAATAATCTTTTCAACAAATGGTGCTAAAAATGGATATCCATATGCAAAAAAGCAAACAAATTTCAATTGGTAATTTTCACCAGATTAAAAAAAAATAATGTGTGTGTGTGTGTGTGTGTGTGTGTGTATTTGTACCATAGACCTAAATGTGAAACCTAAAACTACAAAAGTGATAGAAGAAAAAGAAGAAATACTTTTGTGCTCTTGGGTCAGGCAAAAATTTCTTAGATCTGACACCATAAACAAGATCTATAAAAGAACCAACTGATGCCAAAACCGGTTTGGCTTAGTGGATAGAGCGTCTGCCTGCAGACTGAAAGGTCCTGGGTTCGATTCCGGTCAAAGGCATGTATCCTGGTTGTGGGCACATCCCCAGTAGAGGGCGTGCAGGAGGCAGCTGATCGATGTCTCTCTCTCATAGATGTTTCTAACTCTCTATCCCTCTCCCTTCCTCTCTGTAAAAAAATCAATAAAGTATATTAAAAAAAAAGAACCAACTGACAAAATAGACTTCATCAAAATTTAAAATTTCTGCTCTTCAAAAGATACTGATAGGAGAACAAAAGCCAAGCCAGAGACTAGGGGAATATCTTTGTAAGTCATATATCTGATTAAAGATTTGTATCTAAAGAGCTCTCAAAACTCAACAAGAAAATAAACAATCCAGTAAAAAAGTAAACCTAGATTTGAACAGATATATCTCCAAAGAATTTATAAGGATAGCAAATTAGCACACAAAAATATTCAACATAAATTTTCATTAAGATTAAACAACATAAACCACAAAGAATGGCTAAAATTAAAAAGTGTTGGTGAAGTGGAGCATCAGAAACTCTCATGCCCACTGCTGAGAATGTAAAACTTTGGACATAGTTTGGTAATTTCTTAAAGACTTAAACATATATCTATCATGTGATTCAGACATTCCACAACTAGGACTTACTCAAGAGCAATGAAAGTGTTTTAAAATATACTTGGGATATTTTAATTTAGGTAACGCAAGACATCCAGATAATGGAAATGACTGCCAGGAAGGAGGAATTTTTTTTTTATTCATAGTTCCCTAGAAGCAGGAGGCTTGCCAAACCATGCAGGGGCCACACAAGGAGCTCCAGAGTCAGTCAGCCAAGAGGCAGAGGGAGTGAGGGAAAAATGTGGGCAAGAGACCATGCGATCTTGCAGAGAGAGGTGGATGTCTGGGGCGGTCTGAAGCCTGCGGCTGGGGCACCAATCGAGCAGCCGGGGACCCAGGGACCCAGAACTCCGTTCTCCAATCGGCACAGACACGCGGCGGATTCAGAGATCCACACGGCACATGGAAAGGTCAGATTTCGCCTGGGATAGGGTGAGGTCTCCTACCCCCGCAGAACAGAGACACGCACACTGTGGGAACTGGGCTGCGGGAAAGCTGCCTCTGGAGAGGTCCACAGAGGTGGTCAGGGCGTGAACCACAGAGTAGCAGGATCTGAACACAGCCTAGAGAGGTCCTGTGCTTTGTCTCAGAGATCAATTCTGAAACACTGCCACACAGTGGATGACACACAAATTGACACTTGCATAACCACAAAAGAATAAAGAGATTAAAACACCAACAGGGGAACATAGGGAACTGCAATACCTTCCCTACTGGGAAACAGGAGTGCCAAGCAGAATAATAGTGGAAGTGAAGGACTATTTTTTTCTTTTAAAAAAATTTGTTTTTATTTTTCATTTTTACATATTTTAATTAAAAGACTATTTTTTTCTTTCTGCCTCAATTGATTTTACCTTTTTGATTATTACATTTTTGTTTTAAACTAGTATTATTAATTACTACTAGTACTTTATCATTTTGGGAAAAAATAAGTGTCATTTCGTTTTCTCTTTATTTTATTTCGGGATTAGAGTTCTACATTCTATTTTCATCTTTTCTTCAGCATAATTTTACTCCAACTCAACTCTACCTTTACGCCAACACTTTCCTCCTAACTTTCCCCATTTTGTTGTCTTGTTTCTCTTTCCCTTTTCCAACTTTAGATTCTCCCTATTCTTTCTCTTTACCTGGTTAAAATTTCACCCCATTTATATATCTAATTTCAAATCCCCTACTGCAAGTCCATACAAACCTCTCTCCTCTTGTCTTCACTAGCCAAAAAGTTGTTTTTTCTCTATGTCCTTTTGTTGCTATTTGCTTGAAGAGTGATTATATCAATTTTTGAAATTTTTTCTGAGATTGTTTTAGTTTATTCTACTTGTTTTATTTTGCTTTTTGCTTGCTTTGTTTCTTACCTCTCTTTTTCCAAACCTCCCTCGATACCAGTTGCTATTTGCAGTTTGTATTAATATCTAGTTACTGGTTGCTGGCCTTTATTGAGATTAGTGACTGTTCTATTGGAGTTTTCTCCTAACATCTATATTTTATTCCCCTTTTCTCTCTTATACGCTTTCTTTTCTCTCTGACTTTTTTCTCTTCCTCTTTTCTTCTCCTTCTTCTCCTTTTCATTTTCTTATTTTATTTTATTTTTTTGCTTATTTATTTATTTATTTATTTATTATTTCTCGCTCTCCCAATTTGATTTTGGCATTTCTTTCTTTTCTTTTTTCCTCATTTTCCTCTTCTTCTTTCTCTATTTACCCCTAATTTGTCTTTCATTGGTGGTCACCTTATTTGTGTTTATTAACATCTTGAATACATTTCTACTCAGTGCCTTGTGTAATGTACCTGGTTGTGTTATAGTTTGTGCCTTTCAATCAACGTAGGAGAGAGAACTACATAACCAGATACCCTCAGAAGAAAGACCATGGGCAGAAAAAGAAACATAGACAGAAAGGCAGGTTTCACCAGAAAAGGAAGTAAACAAAATAGAACCAGAAATAAGCCTACCAGAGAAAGAGTTCAGAGAAATGATCATAATGTGGTTGAAAAGAATGGAAGACAAATTTGATAATATGAGTAAGAGTCAAGAGGAAATGAAGAAGATGCAAGAGGAGATGAAGAAGCAGCAAGAAGAAATGCAGAAAAACTTGGAGGAGGTGCAGAATAAACAAGAAGAAATGAAAAATGACATCACTGCTATAAAGAACTCAATAGAAAGCATCAAAAGTAGACTAAAAGAAGCAGAGGACTGCATCAGTGAGCTAGAAGACACGGTAGGAAAAAATACCCAAGTACAGCAGCTTCTAGAAAAAAAAGTTAAAAAGCAAGAGGAGAGCCTAAGGGAACATTAGGATAACATGAAACAAAACAACATCCGCATAATTGGGGTTCCAGAAAGAGTAGAAACTGAACAAGGATTAGAGAACGTGTTTGAAGAAATAATGACAGAAAATTTCCCCAATATAGGAAAGAAAAAACCCACACAAATCCAAGAAGCTCACAGAGTCCCGAGCAAAATAAACCCCAACAAACCGACACCAAGGCACATTATAATTAATTTGGCAAACACCAACGACAAAGTAAGAATCTTAAAAGCAGCCAGAGAGAAACAGAAAGTTACCTACAAAGGAACCCCCATAAGAATAGCTACTGACTTCTCAACAGAAACTCATCAGGCCAGAAGGGAATGGAATGAAATATACAAAGTCATGCAAAGGAAGGGTCTGATCCAAGAATACTGTACCCTGCAAGACTCTCAATCAAAATTGAAGGTGAAATTAAAAGCTTCACAGACAAAAAAGGACTAAGGGAATATATTACCACCAAACCAGCAATGCAAGAAATGTTAAAGGGTTTGCTGCAATAAAAAGAAAGAGGAAGCGAAGAAGGAACTCGGGGGTAAGGACTAAAAATGGCAACAGATAAGTACTTATCAATAATAACTTTAAATGTAAACAGATTAAATGCTCCAATCAAAAGACATAGGGTAACCGATTGGATAAGAAAACATGATCCATATATCTGCTGTCTGCAAGAAACCCACCTCAGGAAAAGAGGTGCACACAGATTGAGGGTGAAGGGATGGAAGATAGTATTTCAGGCAAATGGAAATGAAAAAAAAGCTGGGGTTGCAATATTTATATCTGACAAATTAGATGTCAAAGTGAAGGACATAACAAGAGATAAAGAAGGCCACTTCATAATACTAAAGGGAACAATCCAACAAGAAGAAATAACTCTGGTAAACATATATGCACCCAATATAGGAAGCACCTAAATACATAAAAAACTTCTAGGAGGATATTAAGGGAGAGATTGACAGCAATACAATCATAGTAGGAGACTTTAATACCCCACTGTCACCATTGGACAAATCCTCTAAACAAAAAATCAGCAAAGAAACATCAATCCTAAATGACTCACTAGACCAGATGGAATTAATTGACATCTGCAGAACATTTCACCCCAAATCCACAGAACATACATTCTTCTCCAGTGCATATGGGTCATTTTCAAAGATAGATCATTTGTTGGGTCATAAGAAAAGTCTCTTCAAATTCAAGAAGATAGAAATCATATCAAGCATTTTCTCAGACCACAGTGGCATAAATCTGGAAATCAACTATAATAAAAACCATAGAAATAAATCAAACACATGGAGACTAAACAGCATGCTATTAAACAATGACTGGGTAACCAGAGAGATCAGGAAGAAATAAAAAACATCATAGCAACAAATGACAATGACAACACAACAATACAAAATTTATGGGACACAGTGAAAGCAGTCTTGAGAGGGAAGTTCATAGCCCTACAAGCCTACTGCAAAAAACAGGAAATAATGGTAATAAATTACCTAACCCTACAACTCAAAGAGCTAGAACGAGAGCAACAAGAAAAGCCCAGTGTACTCAGAAGAAAGGAAATAGTGAAGATCAGAGTGGATGATGAACAAGTTGGAGACCAAAGAAACAATTCAAAAGATCAACAAATCAAAGAGCTGGTTCTTTGAAAGGATAAACAAGATTGATGGACCTCTAGCCAGGCTCACCAAGAAGCAAAGAGAGAAGACCCAAATAAACAAAATCAGAAATGAAAGAGGAGAAATAACAACAGACCCTGTGGAAATACAAAGGATTGTTAAAAAATACTATGAACAACTCTATTCCAACGAATTGGACAACTTGCAAGAAATGGACATTGTCCTAGAAATATATAACCTTCCAAAACTCAATGAGGAGGAAACCAAACATCTCAATAGTCCAATAACTATGGAAGAAATTGAAGCAGCCATCAAAAAGCTTCCAGTAAATAAAAGCCCGGGACCAGATGGCTACACAGGAGAGTTTTACCAAACATTCAAGGAAGAATTAAAACCTATCCTCCTCAGACTATTCAAAAACACTCAAGAAGAAGGAACACTTCCAAACACCTTCTATGAAGCCAGCATCACCCACCCTAATACCAAAACCAGATAAAGACAACACAATGAAAGAGAATTATAGGTCAATATCTCTCATGAACATAGATGCCAAAATCCTCAACAAAACTCTAGCAAATTGGATTCAGCAGTACATCAGAAAGATCATACACCATTACCAAGCAGGATTCATCCCAGGAATGCAGGGATGGTACAATATCCGCAAATCAATAAATGTGATACATCACATAAACAAATTGAGAGATAAAAATCACATGGTCATATCAATTGATGCAGAAAAAGCATTTGACAAAATCCAACACCCTTTCTTGGTAAAAACTCTCAGCAAAGTGGGAATAGAAGGAGCATACCTCAACATGATAAAAGCTATATATGATAAACCCACAGCTAACATCATACTCAATGGGCAAAAACTAAAAACATTTCCCCTAAGAACAGGAACACGACAGGGATGCCCACTCTCACCTCTCCTGTTTGACATAGTACTGGAAGTATTAGCCATTGCAGTTAGACAAGAAGAAGAAATAAAAGGCATCCAAATTGGAAAAGAAGAAGTAAAGCTGTCCTTATTTGCAGATGACATGATATTGTACATAAAAAACCCAAAGGACACCATTCCAAAATTAATTGACTTAATTAATGAATTTGGCAATGTAGCAGGATACAAAATTAATGCTAAGAAGTCTGTGGCATTTCTATACACAAATAGTGAAATTACAGAAAGAGAAACTAAAAAAGCAATCCCATTTACCATTGCACCAAAAAAATTAAGATACCTAGGAATAAACCTAACTAAAGAGGTAAAAGACCTATATTCAGAAAACTACAGGATACTGAAAAAAGAGATAGAGGAAGATGTTAACAGATGGAAGAGCATACCATGCTCATGGATTGGGAGAATCAACATCATTAAAATGTCCATACTACCCAAAGCAATCTACAGATTCAATGCACTACCCATTAAAATATCAACGACATATTTCACAGACGTAGAAAGAATTCTTCATAGATTCATCTGGAACAAAAAAAGACCACGAATAGCTACAGCAATTCTGAGAAAGAAGAATAAAGTAGGTGGGATCTCAATACAAGATTTCAAGCTATACTACAAAGCAACTGTTCTCAAAATAGCCTAGTACTGGCACAAGAACAGACATATAGACCAATGGAATAGAATATAGAACCCAGATATCCACCCAAACCACTATGCTCGACTAATATTTGACAAAGGATGCATGAACATTCAATGGAGCCAAGATAGCCTCTTCAATAAATGTTGTTGGGAAAATTGGACAGATACATACAAAAAAATGAAACTGGACCAGCAACTTACACCAAATACAAAAATAAACTCAAAATGGATACAGGACTTAAACATTAGAAGGGAAACCATAAAAATACTAGAGGAATCCACAGGCAGCGCAATCTCAGACATATGCCGAAAGAACTTCTTCACTGATACTGCTCCAAAGGCAATGGAAGCTAAAGAAAAAAATAAACAAATGGGACTACATCAAAATAAAAAGCTTTTGCACAGCAAAAGAAACCATCAACAAAACAACAAGAAAGCCCACTGTATGGGAGAACATATTTGCAATTTTTATCTCTGATAAAGTTTAATCTCTAAAATCTACAGCCAACTTATATACTTAATAAAAGAAAAATAAATGATCCAATAAAAAAATTTACAACGGACTTAAATAGAACCTTTTCGAAAGACGACAGAAGGAAGGCCAAGAGACACATGAAAACATGTTCATAGTCATTAATCATCCGAGAGATGCAAGTCAAAAAGACAATGCAATTCTGTCTTACACCTGTCAGAATGGCAATCATCAACAAATCACCAAAGACAAGTGTGGGCGAGGATGCGGACAAAAAGGAATCCTTGTGCACTGTTGGTGGGAATGCAGACTGGTGCAGCCACTATGGAAAATAGTATGGAGTTTCCTCAAAAAACTAAAAATGGATCTCCCATTTGACCCTGTAATCCCACTCTTAGGAATTTATCCTAAGAAATTACAAACACCAATCAGAAAGGATTTATGTACCCCTATGTTCATAGCAGCACAATTTACAATAGCTACAATTTGGAAACAGCTGAGGTGCCCGTCAGCAGATGAGTGGATCAGTAAACTGTGGTACATCTACACAATGGAATTCTATGCTGTCATTAAAAAGAAGGAACTCTTACCATTTGCAGCAACCTGCTTGGAACTGGAGAGCCTTATGCTTAGTGAAATAAGCCAGTCTATGAAGGAGAAGCATCACATGATCTCACTCATTTGTGGATAATAAAGAACATTATAAACTGATGAACAAAAGGATAGATACAGAGACAGTAATGCTTCAAACAGGCTGTGAAATTACAGCAGGAAGATTAAAGTTAGGTGAGGTAGATAAGAGATCTATCAAAGGACTTGTATCCATGCATATAAGCATAACAAATGAACATAGACACTGGGGGGTTGGGGTATGCCTGGGAGGGAGGCGGGACAATGGGGAGATATGTATAAAAAATTAATAAAAAAAACCATTTAAAAAATGTGGGCAAGAGACTTTACTGTTTTTGTTGTTGTTGCTGTTGTTTTTTGTTTTGTTTTGTTTTGTAAAAAGACATAGCTGAGTCTGGGTAAATAGGCTAAGGAGAACTGGGGTTTGAATGACTCGCAGTTTCCAGGATGTAGGTGCAGCTCCTAGTTGCTTGATACCTGGCCCTGGATGGATTAGATCAGATGAATGATGGTCCAGAGTGTAAGAGCTGGTAAATCAAAACAAAACAAAAAAAAAGGTGTTTGGGAGGGGTGAGGTGAGTACGTGCTCTGAATTCATTAGTTTGTACATGAAAGGAGCACTTGCCAGGATCTCTCAGATATCAAAATGTTTTATTTTTTTATTGTGGAAAATATAACATGAAAGATAATGTCTTAACTATTTTTAAGTGTACAGATGAGTGGCTGTTGGTGATGAAGTAGGATATAGAGTGACATTAAACATGGGAACAAGGGTCCAGCTGGCATGGTCCAGTGGTTGAATGTTGGCTTATGAACCAGGAGGCCACAGTTTGATTCCTGAGCAGGGCATATGCCCTTGCGGGCTCCATCCCCAGTTCAGGGGAGTTGGTGGCGGGGGGTTGGGGGGGAGAAGGGTGATGTGCAGGAGGCCGTTGATCAATGATTCTCTCTCATCTTTGATGTTTCTTTTCCTTCCTCTCTGAAATTAACATATATATATATATATATATATATATATATATATATTTTTTTTTTTTTAATGGGAACAAGGAAATTTTGGTGAGTTACGGTTAGTGGTGATGGTTTCATATACATACATATGTCAAGGCTTATCAAATAGCACAATTTATTTTTTTGAAGATAAATAAATGTTTAATGAACTCTGGTAAAGAAAGAATTTGAACTTCAAAGTGGGAGAACAAATCACCACGAAAAGGTTGATGGATTTGACTGTATAAAGAGTCAAATATTCTCTATGTCCTCAAATAGTGCAATTTAAATCTGTGCAGATACTGTAAGTCATTTGTACCTCAGTAAAGCCATGGAAAAAAACTGCCTGTCAAGGAAGTGTTTTATATCCCAGTCTTTGAAGTTATCTATTGAGTATAGGAAATCCTTAGCCCCAGTTGAGGTCACAGAGTGTTCCAATGATACCCACGGATGCCTGAAGATCCTAGATTTTAGGGAAGGAAACTAGATTAGGAGTTCATAAACTTGGGTTTTTGTTCCAGCTCTGCCACTGATTTGCTGTGTCATTTTAGGCCAAAAACCCCAGTTTCTCCAAACCCCAGTTTTTTGTGTGTTTAATATGAAAATGTGGGATTTGGATATTCTTTGAATTCAGGTCATCCCTGACAATCTGTGATTCTGTGCTTCTGAGCAGTGGACCCAGCCAAATAGTCCTGCTCAGAGTTCTAGATATTCCCTGGTCAGATCTCTAGTGATTGTCAGCTGTTTGTCAAGGGCAAAACAAAAAACTAAGAAGAAGGCGTGTCAGATGAACAAAAGTTGCCTGGTAATGTACAAAGTGCTTTATGTTTTATTGTGGAAAATACACATGAAATATACCATCTTAACTGTTTCAAGTGTGCAGTTCAGTGGCATTAAGCACATTCACATTATTGTGCAACCATCCCCACCACCCATTTCCGTAACTCTTAGTCTTTCAAAACTTGAAGTCTGTATCCATTAAACTATAATATCCTTTATCCCTCCACTCAGCTCCTGGTTGCCACTGTTCTATTTCCTGTCTTTGTGAAGTTGAGTACTCCAGCTGCCTCATATAAGTGGCATCATAGAGCTCTAACTGTACATATATTATCTCATTTAATCTCCCCAATAAGCCAGAGGACTACAAATTACCATTTTAAAACAACAACAACAAACTAACTAGGGTCTTGAGTAAGGACCTCTTTGTCAAGTGGCAAAGACATCACTAGGCCAGGACTTAAATATAGATCAGCTATTCCAAAGCCTCAATCCTTCCATGACTATAATCTTATCTAATAAAGAGGAAATATGCAAATTGACCATCACACCATCACAAATATGGCAGCACCCACAGCGAAGGATGAGTTCCCATAAGAGGTCTTAAGAAACCATCAGCAGGGACCTGAGGCTACGTGGCACTGGGCCTGGGCAGGGAATCTGAGGCTGCACCTCCCGCCTGGCAAGGCTTGACAGGGGACCTCAAGGTGTGCCCCCCACCCCAGTGCTGGGCTGGGGATCCCAGGCTGCTTCTCCCGCCCTGGCTGGGGGACCTCAGGCCACACCCTCTACCCCACCCCAGCACTGGGAGACCTGAGGCTGTGCCCCATGCCTGGCAGGGCTTGACAGGGAACCTGAGGCTGTGCCCCTCACCCCAGTGCTGAGCCATGGGACTTCAGGCCATGCCCCCCACCCAAGTGCTTAGCTGGGGGACCTCAGGCTGTGCCCTCTTGCCTGACAGGACTTGACAGGGGACCTCAGGCTATGTCCCCAGTCTGGCAGGTCTTGATGGGGTACCTCAAGGTGTGCCCCTCACCTCAGTGCCAGGCTGGGGGACCTCAGGCTGTGCCACCTGCCCTGGCACCAGGCTGAGGGACCTCAGTCCACACCCTTGCCCCAGCACTGGGCTTGGGAATCTGAGGCTGCAGCCCCTGCTTGGCATGTATTGGGGGACCTGAGGCTGTGCCCCCGACCTGGCGTGTGCTGGGTCTCACATAATTTTTTTGGGACCTGAGGCTGTATCCCCCTTCTGGTGGGGCTTGACAGGGGTGGGATCAGTTGGATCTGCATCTCACCCAATGGGGGTGGGGCCAGCTGGGTCTAGGTCTCACACTATTTTGTGGTGCTGCAGGGGGGTAGGAACTAGACTCAGTCCTGTGGTGTGCCCCAGACTCTGACAGGAGGAAGATTTTCATATATATTTTACTAATTTTCTTTCATCTCTGACACTTCTATTACAGAGAAAGGGAAAATAGCAATATTAAAATATTCCCTCTAGTAAATCCCCTTGTAATATGCACAAATTTTGTGCACCAGGCCACTAGTCAGATAAAACAACATTCAGTGAGAAGGCAGTGATCTAGTGAATGCAGGACAGCAGTTCAAGATCAGTGGAATTCATTTAACTCCCAGTCTTGATTAGATTATAATAGGCCAATTATAACCTTGCTGGCTCAGTCACCCTATCTCTATAAATTATGAATGTTTTTATTTATATTACTTCATCCCTAAAACAAGGTGAAATAGAAAATAAAAATGTCCAAAGTTCCAAACTCTTTTTGAAAGAAGTATGTACCATGTAATCACAGTACATATTTTTATTGCTTCCAATGATTAAAGTTAAGTGTTTCTAGAAAACAAAAAAATAAGATTCCAGACAGACAAACCATAAGTGGTGCCCTTACCCTCAGAAGCATAAACTGACTCTTTCCCGGCTGCTGTTTCAGCTGTTGGGGAATCCTGGGGTATAGGAATTTGCAATTCTTCATGTTATAAAAAGGGACATTTGCTTCCAAGACCAGCTGCAGTTAATCAGCCCCACAGTGAACCAGACACCCCCACAGCCAGACTTCATGGTGGAAATTATAAAGGGGTCTGTGATGAGCCAAGTGACTTGAGGGTAATGGTTTATGAATGTGACAGAAGGCCCTAAATCCAAAAAGACTGGATTTGCACCCAGCAGGCACCTTTTTAAGTCAGCCCTGTAGTTATCCAAGGATTTATTTATTTTTTTCCAACACACTTTTCTCAGGTTTATTTTTAACTCCAGAATAGTGAATTTCTTTCCTTTTCTATATTGGTCCTTTGAGACTTATTTATTCATTATTAAAAAAATCTTGCAAGCATTCCACAATTTCTAGGAACAGATTGTTTTTTAATGAAAAACAAAACAAAACAAAACAAAAAAACTCCATCCATAGAGTCTTGCCTTCTTACTGGAGGATTTGACATTGCTTTGAAAACAGATCAGTACAATCTTTCTTTACCAAGAGAACTTCTACTTTTTTTTAAGGGAACAGGAAGTACAAGACAGTAAAGTTTATTTAAGTATTAGACAATAAATGGAAAAGGCATAGTAATATGTTTTGCCTTATTTAGTCCAGAAGATTTACTGAATGTGAGAGATATTTGGAAGTCTCACAGAAATAATCTTTTTACAATCTTTCCTTTGTAAAGACCATCAGTACACTGAAAGCCACTGCCTTTTTCTGTGTACTTCATGCATAAAGAGATAAAAATGTTAGTTCACAAAATATGAATTTTATGTAATTCATTAACTTTCCATGTAGACACATACAGCAAATATTTTACATATTGATTCACATAGAAAGGTTTTTAAAAGGCTAAATACTTATCCAGTAAATAAGAAGGAAAGGAAATGGAGGTGGGAATGGGCACTCACTCTCTCTCTGTGGATATTTACTCCAATAATAAAATTTTTCTTTTATAGTACTTTGCTACCATTTGCAATCTGGGCATTTACAGCAAATCTACACTCCACAAAACAGAGTTTAAAATACATAAAACCACATCTGAAGAACATCATACACTTAATGTGTGATACGCTAAATGCTGAGCCTGAGAGAGTAGGGGAGGAAGAGTTTATTGTCCATATCCAAGAACCAAAGCATTCCTGAGACGGTGGAAGCTATACAGAAAGAGGGAGGGAGGAACTGAGGGAGGGAGACAAAAAGGAAAGAAAGCTATTCTAAGCTAAATGTCAGATTTGACCTAGTCACAAAACCTTGACTACTTTGATTAACAGCAAGAGTCTTCTATTAGGATATTTAAATATGAAATTTAAATAGTTGAGGTTAATAGGGAAAGAACATAGGATTTGGAATTAGTTTAAAGTCTTATCACTGCCACTAACCTGTGTTTGACCTCCAGAAATCCATCAATCCTTTCTGGCCCTAAATTTCCTAACCCATAACATGAGGAAATTGGCTTAAATACTTGCCTTAAGTCTATGTAGCATTATAAGGCGATGATTCTCTGGTAAGTGGTCACAAAAAGGTAGTAGTGCACCTGGCAATACCTCCCTAATTTATACTGAACAAAATTTAGGGAGGAATTCAAGCAGGGAGGAAAGCAGACCTATTCCTTCCTGAGATAAGAGCATTCTCTCTCCAGAAAGACCTGAAGTCCTCATGAAGCACTTATATAAGAGAGCATCACTCACTGAGCATCCTGCCTCTGTTGCAGGTGTCATGAGGCATTGGATTGTTGGGACATAACTTCTTCCAGCTTCTATTGGAGAACCTTGAAGCATACTAGGTGTATACTAAATGTTCAGTGAATGAACTCCAGGAAAAATCCCTCCACTGGCCAGATTCTAGCCCTGCTTGGGGCAAGTAACCTTGGGAAACATTCTTAGTCTCTTACAAAGCTTCAGTATCCTATCTTTAACAAGAGGTTTTTATTCAGTGAGGTGAAATGTGTAAAATTCAGTCTGAGTAGCCCAGATTAGTATGAAATAGTAAAGTACACTCTCTGCTCATTGAATTCCTGGTCTCTTTAGATAACATGCTTTTCTATCTTAAGTGTGAGCCTGAACTCAGAATTTGCAAGGCTGTTATCCAGGCCAATCTTAAGGGATAATAATCTCCAATCCCAATTATTGAGAACTTCATGCCCTTGATAGGCTGTCAGCTCTATCATATTATTCAGTTATTGAGATAAAACCACCAGAAAGGTACAAAGAGCCTAGAAATGGAGGGAGGGGAAGAAATTCTGGATGACAGCTTCCATGGGTGCAGCCATTCCTGATGCTGATCTAGCCAATCCATTGCATTACCAATCCATTATTTTTACCTCAGCCTATCACAATCCAAGGAAAACTTACATTGATTTCTACTCATTCCAGGTGAGAGCCCTCATACATGAACTCCATCCAGACAATTGAAAGATTGCATGAAAGAATAGTACAAAAAAGGGCAAGAAAGTAAACCTGAAAATCAGCGGAACCTCCAGGATTGCTTCTAAACAAGCCATTCTGCCTCCAAAGATCTTCCATGGTTTGGCCTACAGAACCAGACCAATCCCTGGAGATATGAAAGCAAGATGACCTTCTCAAATGCCTTCTCAAAGTTGGGTCTTTGCCTAAATAGGGACACAGGATGAATAAGATTTTACTGCCTTCTAAAAAATGTTTATGAATGCTTTAGAAAAATATAGAATATCTTGCAGTTGTATGTAAAAGGAAAATACATCCCTAAACTTTTTCTTATAATGCTTCAAACACACATACACACACACACTACAATATTTGGGGGAAGGGGGGTGAGAATGGTAGCTGAATAGGCAGACCTGTTGTGTGAGGATGTGGAGAAAAGGAACCCTAGTACACTGCTGGTGGGAATGCAGACTGGTTCAGCCACAGTGTGGAGTTTCCTCAAAAAACTAAAAATAAAACTCCCATTTGACCCAGTGATCCCACTTATAGGAATATATCCCAAGAAATCAGAAGCACCGATATGAAAGAATATGGTCATAGCAGCGCAATTTACAATAGCTAAGATTTGGAAATAGTTCAAGTGTCCATCAGCAGATAACTGGATAAAAGATTTGTGGTTCATTTATACAATGGAATACTACAAAACATGGATGGACTTGGAGAGTATTATGCTAAGCAAAATAAGCCAGTCAGAGAAAGATAAATATTACATGATCTCACTCATGTGTGCAATCTAATGAACAAAACCAACTGCTGAATAAAATAGAACCAGAGATATAGATGCATGGAACAGACTTGACAAATTTCAGAGGGAAGGCAGGGCCATGGGGTTGGGAAGGCAATGATTAACATAACCTATGGACACAGACAATTCTATGTAATAAAAGGCTAATATGCAAATAGACCAAACAACCAGATCAACTAGACAACCAGTTGCTATAACGTGTGCTGACCATCAGGGGTCATGCGTGGGACATGGCAGGGATTGGCTGTGGCAGGAAGGTGGAGCAGGTGGGCAGGGGCATCACACCAAGATGGGGCACCAGTCGCTGTCATTGGGACAAGCCTCTGGGGGTTACTGAAAATTCTTTGCTCCCGTGTGCTACCTGCTGCTAGTGCCAGAGCTGCCATTTGCACCCACTGCCAGTGTTGTCCCTGCTCACACCTGCAGCCAGTGGCAGAGCTGCTGCTCACACACTTTGCCAGTCCACTGTGCCAGTTCCAATTGCTTGGTGCCAGAAGCGTTGTGAGCAGTGGCTGCTGGTCCTGATCGACCCTGAGGGCTTCTCCACCTCCCCCTGCTCCTGAGGGGCAATCAGAGTAAAAGCTGCTACTAGCACCTGCTGCTGGTGCCAGCCCCAATTACTCTGTGCCTTCAGCAGGTGCAAGCAGGGCCGGTGCTGTCAGCATGTGGGAGTGGTGGTGGCGGGATCGGGGCTGCCAGCAGACAGGGGGCCAGGGACCATAGCAAGAGGAGCCAGAAAGGGGTGCGGAGGATAGGCCAAGACCTGCCCCTGTGCCTACCGCAGTGTGGTGGCTCACAGTTCCTTTCAAGGTAGATGAATTTGTTGTGCACTGGGCCCCTAGAAGAGTGATAAAGGCCTGGAAGAGGTGGGTACATGTTGGAGGGGGTCAATGGGGATAAAAAGCATAAACAAAGGGGACAGCTGTAATACTTTCAACAATAAAGATAAATTATACAAATCCACTATCTCTTTATAAACAAGAGATAGTGGATTTATATATTCCACTACCTCTATATTCTTATATAGAAAAATAACATTGTTCTTGAGGAAGAAGAATTTGGTGTTGATATTATATCCTTTTATAATATCAATAAAGTCATTCAACACCACATGTCAATAAAATCTGGGAGGTTTTAACTCTGCTTGCATGGGGAAATGCAATGGCAGGCAATAAGCAGGGTATATACAAACACCAAGTTTCTCATTTTAGCACAGGATGAGTTAATCTCTCATCAACAAAAATAAAAACTCACTGCAGTTTTCATATTATTTTAAGATACACAAAATAAATTAGGGTCTCAGGTCAGGAATGAATGTTTTATAGAAATGGAAACATAGTCAGATAAAGAATAGTATGCATCTTTTCTCAGTATAGTTAAATGGAAATAAATAAGAAAGACACTAAGCTTAACTTTAGTTCTTTTTTCTTTTTAGCTTTAGAAACCTATCTCTATGTAAAAGATTAGCATCAGAATTGGCAATTCTACTTAATTTTACACAAGTGTTCTAGAAAATTCAGTTCAAATATGTGCAAGAAAAATTTAAATCTATTCATAGTAATGAATGTGTAGTTAAGAATGCAAAATACTTTAGTAATTTAAAACCAAAAATGAAAAAAAAGTATCTTTTAAGGGATAACTATTCCATATATGGTTTTTGTTCGAAGACAACTTATTTTTAGAAAACCGGAGGGGAAAAATAACCCTTTAGCTGTTTTGGACTTATATGATCAAAAGCAACTATTTATATTTAAAACAATATTTTAACCTAATATTTTAAGAACCAGTAGTTTGGTTATACATATACTAAATTTAATAGCTTTTATTAACATTTCCTAAAATACATAATAAAAAAATAAATTGAGGCATGAAGTAGAAAGTTCTTCTTTTCAAATAATTAATGCTATTGATTTCGCTCTACATTCATCTCTGACATTATGACTATTTATTTTACTACTGTTTAGACACACCACATTTCTTAGACAACTTACTCTCCAAAATTCAGATATATTAACTAGACCTTTCCAAGGATTCTCCAGGTGGTGCTTTCAAGGTTAGAAGAGGCTCTTTAAAGAATTGACAATGTAGATCACTTGGAAGAGTCTTTCTCTTCCAACAGAACAAAATGTCTTTAGAGGAGTAAAGATAAACAAGTCTTGGTCCCCTCATTCCCACTGAATTACAAAAATAAAAAGATTAAATTTGCAAACTGTCAAAAGGAAACAAGGGTGTTGGTTTGATCTCCACAGTGAAAATATGGGTACAAAAGAAAAAAAAAATTCCACATTTATCCATCAACAGAAACTATTCTTCAGACCATTCCAGAATTAAAGAGAAAGGATAACGAAAACTGCAAGTCCTGGGGCCTCACCCAATCTTTTCGATTGGAATCATAGTCTCTGTGGGCATTTTTTTTTTAAACAAGCTCTCTCAGTGCTTCTTTAGTACAGTACACGGAAATTTGCAAGCTACAATGTGTGATGTTGAAGAGTCAGATCAACTCTCAAATTCCTATAGAATTATCAAGGATTCTCTAGGCAATTCTCTCTCTTACACCACCTGTTTTGTGACTTCTTCATCCCTTTAGTTTTGAGAGATGAAATGGTGGGTGGGTGTTTGGAGGTGGCCAAACTTCTCCCACCAGACTTAACAGACAAACGTTGGGACATTTGCCCTCTCCTTTTAGATATTTCAACCAGAGAATTAAAGAATGCTTAATAATGATCAGATTGTGCCCAATTCAGAAGTTAACTCCTCTACAGATCAAATTGAAGTACTCCTTTAGATATCAAATTCTAAAAAGGGAATATTCTCTATATACCTCATAAAGAAACATAGCCCTTAAATGAGAATGGGAAGCTTCTGAATTTTCTTCCAACTACCAGATACCTTGAGAGGTGCTAAAAAGAAAAAAATATGTGCAGGAGGAGCATTTATGTGACCTCATCATTGTATATTTCCTGATGTTATAATTGCAAAACATAATGGTTGACTCTTACTACAAGTAGATGCTTTGTCTCTTTTTATCAGGAAAACAAAAAGAGAAAAAGGGAAAGAAAGAATCCACATGCTACTCAGTAAACATTTACTTTCTGTCTTTACCTTCCTTGAAGTCTTGTTTATTTGATTTTTTAAATAACAATTAATTTTCAGAATAGCTCTTGGAATCTCATGTGCATGGGTGTGTACAATGCTTAAGCCCCCAATTAATCTCAGGTAATAAACATCTGGGCAAGTTTTTGAGGACAGTCTCAAAGTCACGGTGAAGTAGATAAGGAAGAACGTAACAGCATTATCCCTGACCAAATTGTTTAAAATTGCTATCCTGAGTTTCTGACAATTCAGGACCTATTTGAGTGACTGCTAGAGATGAGTTAGAGATAAAATAAACGTGAGCTGCAGAAGTAGGTTCCTGGAACCAAAACTGGTTCACATGGGGGAGACTTTACTTGCATTCTTCTCTCTTGAAATAGAGCCTCTTCAAAATAGAGCCTCTTGAAATGTTCAACCTCACATGAAATCAAATTCCAAAGCGTTCTTTGATCTGTATGAAAACCCAAATAAGATGATAATGATTAACTCAACTAAGTTCCCTGTTTACAGAACCATTGTGACCATTTGGTAGCTGTAAATAGCTCTTTGTCTAGTATTGGAAAACTCACGGAGGATATATAAATTATAAAGGATGTGAGTGGGGAAGGAGGTGGCAGGGGGCGGGGGTCAAAAAGAGAAACACAGATACACCCAGTAACTTGGAAAACACTAAAAGCCAGGCCAGGAGAATCTAAGGAAGAAGTAAGCACAAAATGTCTAAAAATATCAGGACTGTAGGAAATGTTCCTAAAGATATTTGATTGGCTATTGTACTCCAAATCCTGCCAGTTCAAGTCGGACCTATAAAAAGACATCTTTTAATATTGCATCATCTCCTTCCTATCTATTCATTAAAGATACAGATTACATATCCTGTTTTGTGCTGCTGGTTCCTACACCTGATTTGAATTTCTTACTTTAAAAGGTCAATCACATGTTACATTGCTTTCTCTTTGTGAATTTACCCAAGTTACAAAATTGAGTCAATAACAGTTGTCCCCCTCAGCTTTGCAACCAACCATGGAAGTGTGAGTGTAAGACTTGCAAACACATTTTAAAATGTGCATCCCTTTACTCGTAGCAGGGTTCATTCTGCATTAATTTTTGCTTCTTCTTTATTTCCCTTTGCCTTTTGATTTCCAAGAGGTGCTATATGAACATTCATTTGCTCAGTTTTATAACATCAATCAGTTAAATGCTTCTGAATTACTGACGTCTCCTCAATGACTGACAAAATGAGATTCAAACTTTAAAGATTTAGTCTCTGATTGAATATTAAAATTACTATAAGATTGAATATAGTATACATAAAAATAAAATTATTCATTTAATAAAACCTTTTCTGATAACTTCAATTTTAGTTATTTAATGCTGGATCATTTGTTTTCTTGATTTTCTGTGTAGGCCTAATCTAACCGTGCTGATAGTCAACATATGCATTAATTTTTACAGCGTTGGATTACAAACTTGCCCTTACATCAGCTGAGATGTTATGATCCACTGAATGAATGCTATGCCCAGAACTCACATCTGATGAAACCAAGAGTTCTTTATGATGAGTCAAATGCTCTGCAACACATGATCCTGAGATCCTAGCCAGAGATGTTTTTATCAGAAGTCAGCTCCTGGTCCACAGGCTTGTTGTTTGCAAAGGAGGAGGCCAGAATGCTCAAGTCAATCCAAATCCCAGGTCTCAGAAAGGCTGAGTATCCACATTGGTGAGGCAAAAGCTTAGGAGAAATGGGTGCCTGCTGCTGAGGATGAGGCAGGATAACCAGGTCACTACAGCTGTATATCCAGGGGGCTGTATCACCCCAGGTGCATCCTGCATGGCTTTTTTTTGTTCCATGAGTGTTTCTGTACAGCTATGGAGACACTTCCCTCCTTGTTTCTCTATTTAACATAAAAATTTCTTCAACAAAGGTATACTGTGCATGGTTTTGCTCTTCCCAGGACAACCAGTAAATTGTGTGTAGTTATTTCTCCTCTCTGTCATTCTGCTTTTTTTTTTTTTTTTAGGTTGTATTGTTCTACTTACTGAATTGACCTGGCAAGCAGAAGAGAAATGACACTCCTGTTTTAATCCTTTCCCCTTAGGGCCTAGTCCTTCTTGTAGGGAACACCTCAGATTATAAAAGCTTGACTTTGAGAACTAGACTATTTCAGAGAGAATAGACTATTTTTTAAATTTCTTTATTAATTTTTATTAATTTTTTATACATATCTCTCCATTGCCCCCACTCCCTCCCAGGCATACCCCAACCCCCCAGTGTCTGTGATCATTGGTTATGCTTATATGCATGCATACAAGTCCTTTGATTGATCACTTATCTACCTCACCTAACTTTAATCTTTCTGCTGTAATTTCACAGTCTGTTTGATGCTTTATGATTTTTGTCCTCCTGAGAATCAGTCTACTCCCTTTCTGTGCTCCTGATTCTATTATATTCACCAGTTTATTCTGTTGATCAAATTTTTAATTCACTTAATTTTTAGATTCACTTGTTGATAGATATGTATTTGTTGTTCATAATTTTTTGTCTTTTACCTTTTTCTTCTTCCTCTTCTAAAAGAGTACCTTTCAGCATTTCATATAATACTGGTTTGGAGTTGATGAACTCCTTTAGCTTTTTCTTCTCTGTGAAGCTCTTTATCTGCCCTTCAATTCTGAGTGATAGCTTTGCTGGATAGATTATTCTTGGTTGTAGGTTCTTGCTATTCATCACGTTGAATATTTCTTGCCACTCCCGTCTGGCCTGCATCGTTTCTGTTGAGAAATCAGCTGACAGTCGTATGGGTGCTCCCTTGTAGGTAATGAACTGTTTTTCTCTTGCTGCTTTTAATATTCTCTCTTTGTCTTTTGCTCTTGGTATTTTAATTATGATGTGTCTTGGTGTGGTCCTCTTTGGATTCCTTTTATTTGGGGTTCTGTGTGCTTCCTGGACTTGTAAGTCTATTTCTTTTACCAGATGTGGCAAGTTTTCAGTCATTATTTCTTTAAATAGGTTTTCAGTATCTTGTTCTCTCTCTTCTTCTGGCACCCCCACAATTCTGATGTTGGTACACTTGAAGCTATCCCAGAGGCTCCTTACATTATCTTCACATTTTTGAATTCTTTTCGCTTCTTGCTTTTCCAGTTGAATGTTTTCTGCTTCTTTATAGTTCAAATTTTTGACTTGATTCTTGCCATCCTCTAGTCTGCTGTTAGGACTCTGTATAATATTTTTTATTTCAGTCAGTGTCTCTAGTTGGTCCTTTTTCATCTCCTCTTGGGTCTCACTAAATTTATCCAACTTTTCTAGCATATTCTTGAAAAACCTTATAAGCATGGTTTTGAACTCTACATCCAGTCGTTTTTTTCCCTCCATTTCTTTTGTTTGTAATCCCTTCCCTTGTCTCAACATTTTCACTATGCCAGGGAAACTTCTGTGTTGAATTCAGCTTTATGATACCAGACTTGCAAAACTGAAGAAGCCTCTCTATTGAGCTTGAGATGGGTGGAGTCTCAGGGCTTAAGGAACCGTCTTAGGGCTTAAGGGACCGCCTTGCCTTCCAGTCGGCCCCGCCCTCCACGGCCCCTGAGTCTCCCATGACTGGGTAATCGCTGGAGCGGTCCTTGTGCACAGGCCTGCAGTACCTCTAACCGCTGCCTTTCTGGCTCCCCTGCGCACCAGGACCACACGAGGCTAGGTCCCCAGGGTTTCACCCGAAATAGGGGCTTAGTGGAGTCAGAAGTGGCACAGTTGGGAGGGTCTGTCTGCCGCCCACTCTCGAAAGCCAGCATAATCTGTCCTGTGTGCTGTGCCATGCATGCCACCAAGCCTTTGATCTTTTGCGACTCCCCTAAATTTCTGTGCACTTCTCCCCTTTCACAGTCCAAACTCCCCCCGTATGAGTTTCGGCTGAATCTGGGGTTTAGTGTCGTAGAATAAGGGGTTCAATGCCTTTGAGAGTCTCCATATCCCTCCCGCCAGAGAAAGCCAGCCAGGTACTCTGGCACCCGCTCTCTCAGCGTGTGCTTGTGCCTCCATACCTCAGCTTTTTGCAGCTCCTCTTGGTCTCCGTGAGCCCCTCTCTTTCCCTCTAGTTGTAGAACTTCCACTCAGCCAGCTTTCCTGTGGTTCTGGATGATGTCCATTCTGTCTTTTAGTTGTAGTTTTGAAATTGTTGTGTGAGGCAGCAGTGTAGGTGTTTACCTATGCCGCCATCTTGGATTCCTCCTGTCCTTCTGCTTTTTAATGTATAAGAAAACTAATTCAGCATGATATAGATTTATGTCTTTCTCCTGAAGTGGAATTATTGTAGTTTTGCTCTTTTCATTAATAATAAATTCTTTTTTCTTTTTTTGTGTGTATAGCCATTTTTAGTATCAGATATTTTTTCAGTCATTTTTTTCTTTTTTATTAAGCTCACAAGAAAAGCTGTATTTTTCAGTAACCATTTTTGGTTACATGATACCATGAGAGGCTGTACTGATTTACAAACTCTCAAGTGCTCAAGGTTGACAGTTACTCTGTCCTCCTGTCTTCAGTAGCATTTTTCTTTTTCACCTTCTTTTTAAATATGTTTTAATATCCATCTCCTTTGCAGAGTCTTCATTCTTTCTCCTCGTTTGCATGTCACATTTGCTCTGATTCTCATCTTTCTAGAAACAGGGAAATCCTATCTACATCAAAACAATACCTAACACCATCTTACTTAGGTAAGCCCATGCCTAAGAATACTGAGTCATATAATTTAGCAAAAAATAGATCTGCAGATAATTAGACCAGAAAGAGATCACCTAGTCTAGGCTCCTCAACTTATAAACTTTAAATTTGAAAACTGATGCTCAATGCACTTACTAGAAAACTTTTAGGTATGGTGGGAACAACTTTAATATGTAAATCTACATTTCCAATTGTACATTTTATGAAATCTAAATACAGATCAAGTATTTCTGATAAACATTTAATATCTGAATTGAGCTGTGCTGAAAGTGCAAAATACACACTGGATTTTGAAAAGAAAAGAGCAAAAAAAAATCTCATTAACATTTTTAATAACACTTTTCATTAATATTTTAAAATAGTGATTTATGCTAAACTAACAGTTTGGGTATATTAGGTTAAATAAAATATATTTAAATGCATTTCACCAGTTTCTTGTTACCTTTTTTTAATGTGGTTACTAGAAAAATTAAATGTCTATATGTGGCTCTAATTATATTCCTATTAGACAGCACTGTCTAGACAGACTAATAGAGCCAGTGTACACACACAGGATCTACCTGGTCCTAGGTGGAAATATATAAGCACTAGAGGCCTGGTGCATGAAATTCGTGCATGGAGGGTGTGTGTGTTCCTCCACCCAGCCTGCACCCTCTCCAGTTTGGACCCCTCAGGGAATGTCTGATTGCTCATTTAGGCCTGATCCTACAAGGGCAATTAGATATCCCTCTCACAATCCAGGACTGCTGGCTCCCAACTGCTCACCTGCCTGCCTTCCTGATTATCCCTAACTACTTCTGCCTGCCAGCCTAATCACCCCCTAACCACTCCCCTGCCAGCCTGATTGATGCCTAATTGCTCCTCTGCTTGCCTGGTCACTCCTAACTATCCTCCCCTGTTGGCCTGGTTGCCCTCAACTACCCTCCCATGCCGGCCTGGTCCCTCTGCCGCTGCCCTCCCCTGCTGGCCTGGGTCTCCCGCAACTGTTCTCCCCTGCAGGCCTGGTCGCCCCCAAATACCCTCCCCTACTGGTCATCTTGTGTCCACATGGGGGTGGTCATCTTTGACCACATGGGGCAGCCATCTTTTGTGTTGGAGTGATGGTCAATTTGTATATTACCTCTTTATTCTATAGGATACTGACCCAAGTCATGAGAAATGAGAAATATTCACTATGATCAAAACTTAATTTCAAGATAATAATTTAATTTTGTCTTTTTCCCCCTCCCATAATCTAATTCTTATAATCTTTGATAGGTTAGTTTCTGAGCATTCCCCAAATTAAAACTTGGTTCTCAAATCTTTTGACTTGACTCTTAGTATCCTCTAGTCCAGTGGTCAGCAAACTCATTAGTCAACAGAGCCAAATATTAACAGTACAACAATTAAAATTTCTTTTAAGAGCCAAATTTTTTAAACTTAAACTTCTCCTAACACTAATTCTTCAAAATAGACTCACCCAGGCCATGTATTTTTGTGGAAGAGCCACACTCAAGGGGCCAAAAGCCACATGTGGTTCACGAGCCACAGTTTACCAACCACTGGTCTACTCTACTGTTGAATCTCTGTATATTATTCTTTATTGCAATCAGCATATTTTAATTTCTGACTAGTCCTTTTCCTTTTTTTCTTTGGCATTCTCTCTAAGATCTTTGAAGGTCTTACTAAGTTACTCAGAGGTTTCTAGAAGATCCTTGAATAACCTTATAAATAGTTTTGAACTCTATATCCAGTAGTTTGCTTTCCTTCATTTCTTTCATTTGTGACATGTTTCTTTGTCTCCACATTTTGGCTGCTTCCCTATATTGACAGAGTGGCCTTGTGCAGTAGGTGTCCTATAGGGCCCAGAGGCTCAGCCTTCCCAATCACCTAAGGTGGACACTCTTGGTGCACCCCTTTGTAGGCTGTGTGCACAGTATTTTTTATTTCTTCTTCTTCTTAAAGAAGACTCTAACATTTCTTGTAGTTGAGCCTTGATTGTTGTTGGTATCACTGGGAGGAATTGAACTCCAGGCCAGTTGGCTGTGAGGACCAGCTGTGTCTACAATGAGAGAACTGCTGTGTTAGAAACACCCTTATGGGGCAGGACTTGCTTGAGTGGGGCTTTGGTGCTCACTGAGTCTTCCCCTTAAGTGTGTCACTTATGGATGTGAAGAGTTGTAAGCTGGTAAGGTCTCACACTGACTACTGGGTACACTGGCTCTTGGATCTCCAGGGAGGTGCAAAGTCAGCCACTGCTTGGAGCCACCAGCAGGAGCTACAGAGAGATCTGCAGATCCCTCCTCCTCTTTGTGTGGGGTTAGGAAGTGCACTGATGAGGCTCATCTGTGAATCAAGAGAGGTTGCTGCTGCTGGGCCTTGGGTCTTCTTTTGGAAGCTTTGGAGCTCTCTGACCCAGCTGAAGTTTGTTAAGTTTTAAGCTGCAAAAGGACAGGCCATTCATATGCAAAAGCCTCTGCTCACAGCTTGGGTAGGTTGTAAATTGAGTGGGGTGGGTCTCAGGGAATCACCAGGGCAGAGCAAACAGCAATGGTTGACCTGTCCAAAAGAGGTTTCTGGGTCTCTGTGTACCATGGCATCGTGCAGAAACAACGATCACTACAAGCACCTCTAAGAGAAAGCTGCCCTTGTGTTCCTGCCCGATATTGGACAATCCAGTTTCTCCCCATATTTGTCTGGGTCCCAGAGTCTCATCTGGAACTGGAGTTCAGAGCAATCAGGAGCTTGTATCTCCCTCCTGATTGAAAAAAACAACAACAGTGCACCCAGTTGCCAGCCCATTTCACACGCTCTTCCACATTTCCACACCTTCTATCAGTCTCAATGCACTTTTTTCTTTTCCTTCCAGTTGTAGAACTTCCACTCAGCCAGCTTTCCCGTGGTTTTGGATACCGTTGTTTTATATTTTAGTTATCGTTTTGATGTGGTTATAAGAGGCAGCAAATATAGGTGTTTACCTATGCTACCATCTTAGTTCTCTTATTTCTTCTTCTTCTTAAAGAAGACTAACATTTCTTGTAATACTGGTTTGTTGGTAATGAACTTTGGATATTTCTTGTCTGGAAGCTCTCTTTTGTTCTTCCATTATAAATGATTTGCTAGGAACAGTAATCTTTATTGTAGGTCCTTGATTTTTATCACTTTGAATATTTCTTGCCAATCCCTTCTGGCCTACAAAGTTTCTGTTAAGAAATCAGCTGGTAGTCTTATGGGAGCTTCCTTGAAAATAACTGGCTTTTTCTCACTGCCTTTAAGATTCTCTCTTTGACTTTAACCTTTGGCATTTTAATGGTTATGTGTCTTAGTGTGGGTCACTTTAGGTTCATCTTATTTTGGATTCTCTGAGCTTCATGGACTTGTATATCTGTTTCCTTCACTAGGTTAGGAAAGTTTTCTGTCATTATTTTTTCAAATAGGTTTTCAATTCCTTGGTTTCTCTCTTCTCTTCCCAGCATTCTCATGATGTGAATATTGGTATACTTGAAGTTGTCCTGGAGGCTCCTTATACTATACTCATTTTCTTTTTGGACTTTTAAATTTTATTTTTGCTATTCTTATTGAATTTTTCTGCTTTCTTATCTTCCAAATTGCTTATTTGATTGTCTGCTTCACTCACTCTACTGTTGATTCCTTATAATGTAGTCTGTTTGTTGTTTGTTATCTAATCCCATGTTTCTCTTTACTATCTCTTTTGGAAGTTCTCCCTAAGTTCCTCTACATTTCCCTTAATTGAGCATCCTTATCATCAGTGTTTTGAACTCTGCATGTAGAAGATTGCTTGACTCAATTTTGTTTAGTTCTTTTTCTAGAGTTTTATTCTGTTCTTTCATTTGGGACATGTTTCCCCATTTTTGCTGCTTCCTGTGTTTGTTTCGGTGTATTAGGTGGAGCTACTACATCTCTCAATCTCAGTAGAGTGGTCGTGTGTAGTAAGTGTCCTGTAGGACCAAGAGGTGCCTAGTCACCTGAACTGGGTGCTCCAGGTGTCCCATAGGTGTAACCTCCTTTTGTAGTTGAGTCGTGGTTATTGCCAACGAAGGGGAGTGATTCCCAGCCATTAGAATATGGTAACTGGGAGTGACGTCAGCAGAATTCTGCTGTGCAGGGGCCATCGTTATGGAGAAGATCATGCTTCAGCGAGGCCCTGGTGCCTGGTGAATTCTCCTTTTCAGTGAGTTAATCATGGAGGTGGTTCGGTGGTGCTTTCACACAGTCTGATGGTGTTTACTGGATTTGCTGGCTCTGGGCCTCTTAGAAGATATGTTTCAAGATCAGTTTCTGACAGTGGCCTGCCATGGACCACCTGGCATGGGCTACAAAGTGATCTGTAGATGCTGTTACTTGTGCTGGGCTCAGAGGTACCCAGGCGAGGCCATGCTGCTGGTGCCAAGGTCTACTGCAACTAGTGCCAAGAGGGGGCTACTTAATAAGAGGTACAGGCTATACCAAAGCCAGATGCTGCTTATTTGTAGTTTTTGAATCATGAGAGGTTTTAAGAAAGTATGTACGTGTTCCAAGACAGGCAGTGTGTATGGAAAAGGCACTAGAAACAGCTTGGATGGGCCTGTAAGTTTGGGAGGGGGGGATCTCAGTGAATCTCCAGGGAAGGCAAAACACTGTTAGTCAGGTTGATAGAGACTCAAATATGTGGTTTCTAAGGAATCATTCTGCATCTCCACGCCTCCTACTCGTCTCAGGGTGGCTTCTTCTTTATATCCATAGTCTCCAGCTCTGTGGGAGAGGTTTCAGCAAAAGAACAATGACCTCTGTCAGCTCTTCTGTCTGGGAGAAATCTATCCCTCCAGCCCTTGTCCTGATGCCAAACAACTCAGTTCCTCCCTGGTACTTTTCAAGCTGCTGCCCTGGTGCTGGAATTCAGTGGTAGTGAGTCCAACTAAGTCCATGCTGGTCCTTTAAGGGGAACACTTGGGTCTCCAGTCATCATTGGTCTCACTCAGCCACAATTCCCCACTAGTTTTTATAGCCAGAAGTTTGGGGGACTTCTCTTCCTGACACTGGAAGCCTAGGCTAGGGAGGGTGGTTTGTGTCTGGAACCCCTTGCTCTTCAAAAGGAACTTCCACAGCTGATATATCCCTGCTTATTTTTAGCTGACACAGTTGGGAGTGGGAATAGATTATTCTGCATCTCTACCCCTCCTACCAGTCTCAGTGTGGCTTCTTCTCTATCTCTTTAGTTATAGGACTTCTGTTAGCTAGATTTCAGGCTGTTTGGAATGATGCTTGTTCTACAGTTTAGTTGTAATTTTGATGTAGTTGTATGAGTATTCCAGTATGGCCTTCTTGATTCAAACTTGGTGGTTCTAGTTTTAAAATTCTGAGGAATTATTTTCCACAGTGGCTGCATCAATTTACATTCTCTACAGTGTTATTGTTGTTTTTTAATTAAAATTTCTTATAAGCCTTAGGGTGACCATCTCATTGTGGTTTAGATTTGCATTTCCTTGAAAATTAGTGATATTGGACACATTTTAACACATATGCTGGGCATGTTTATATTTTCTTTTGAATAAGTCTGTTCAGATCCTATCCCCCTTTAAAAACTGTGTTATTTATGTTTTTGCTATTGCAAACTCAAAAATCTGGAACACAGATTACTTCCTCTTCCTCAGATTCATGCAGTTTCTCTCTGGTTCCCACCGTTGAACCTTTTCAAGATCATCTGCATCCAACCTTATTCTCTATCATTTGGCCTTCCCACAGGGTTGTCCTTTTCAATTATGGAATCATCTCCCTTAATGTAAAACACGAACAACAAAGCAGTTCATAAGATCTAACTTTCTGAGATGGTCATATTTTGCTGGATTATATGTAAAAAGCTAGGACCCAATTTTTAAAGCATGTAAGTTCATGAAGAGCTACTAATGCCCCTTTGGTTCCACTGCTGTTGGAATCCCCCTAGGTACTAGGTAGTTGAACAACTGCAAGGAAACCCTCATCACACTACCACTCTTTGCCGTGAAATCCATCTCTACCACAGCCCTCACTACTTGTTGAAGTCCCTTAGAAAACTAGCCACCAGATTCAGTTCCATTGCTGGGGCCAATATTGTCAGAACTGATGAAGGAAGAAATAGGAAGATAGGATGGAGGGGCTGGTTGAAACCTCCAGAGGCCTTAGTGATTCAATCTAAAAGTAATACTAAACTTAGTTAACAAAATTCTTCAAAGTTCTATTTTTTTCCATGAGTGCATCAAACTTCTATAAAATATATTTGTATCAAATTAATTTTTAGAAAGCTTGTCTTAGTTTATTTAGGCTGACATAACAAAAATACCAGAGACTGAGTATAAACAACAGAAGTTTATTTATCATAGTTCTGGAACCTGGAAGTACAAGACCAGGGCACTAGCAAGGTCGAGTCCTTTGTGATGGCCCTTTTATGGGTGGCAGATTGTTGAGCTCTTGCTGTAACCTCACATGGTAAAAAGGACTGGTTAGCTCTCTGGGGTCCCTTTTGTGAGGGCATTAATCTCAATTAAGAAGGTTCTGCCACCATGCCCTAATTACCTCTCAAAAGTTTAACCTCCTAATACCACCACTTTGGGGATTAGAATTTCAACATGTGGATTTGTGTGTGTGTGGTGGGGTGGTGGGGTGGGTGGAGTTTGAAGGGGTTGGGGACGTGTTAGCATAGATCATAGCAAAATTTTCATTGTTCCTGCTTTGCTTATACCTTTAGGAATTTATAGTCTGCCCACTGGATAACCCAGTGAAAGGGTGAGGGGAACATGGTTGGAGAGATATGTGCCTTCTATTTTGTGTCTGATATTAGAATTTATTTTCTAAGAGAAATAAGATTGTGTGGTATATGGTGTTAAGTCTCCATGGTCCGACTGTATTATGAATTAAATAGATCCTCAAAGGATAACCTAAGAATCTAATCATTTATATTAACACTAGTAGCCTGGCCCACAAATCCATGCGCCAGTAGCTCTCTCCAGCCTCCTGTAGCTCTCTGCCCGCTCCCCCACCCCCCCATTGCCCCGTTTTCCTGTAGCTTCCTCCAAACCCGTCCCTGCTTCAACTCCCCTCCCCTGTCTCTTCCCCCTCCCTCCTCATAGCTTGCTGCCCTGCCCTCTCCTGTAGCTCTCCACTGCCTGCTTGTAGTTTGCTGCCCCACTCTCCTGCAGATCTGTGATCTGGAGTTACTTGGCCAGTCATTACTCCTCACATTATGCCTCATGGAGTAACAGACAATTAACACATTCCTCTCTTATTATATAGGATTATTGTTATGAGTTGCTTGGTTCTAAGTTTTAATAAGACAATTTAAATAAAATAAAAAAATATAACAAGTCTTGTACTATATATATATATATCTTGGCTCTTTCCACATAATCAAAAATAGAGGTTAGATTCGATTTGCTTTTATCATCTCTGTCTTTTGGCATCACAAGTTCAATAAACCTCAGATATGTTATTTGTTAAAGAACAGTGGCTAAATAATTAGACTACAGCTGTTCAATCCAATGACTGCACTCAGAATTCTGTGGAAATACTCTAGGGTCATCATCTACCCTTTCCCAATGAAACCATCTGAGGGTTAAGAACAATGTTAATAAACCCTTTCCCCAACACAGATATTTAAATGCTATAGCAAAATCAACACTAACTACCTCCTTTTGTTACCATTTGTTCTGGAAAAAGAGGCATTTTCATTCTTGTCCATTATACATCTAAAGTTTATTTTTCATAAATATATTTAAAGTTTTCACATTTGCCAAAATTGCAAAACCAAAAATTTAACATCCTTCAAAGCAGACTCCCAGTTGCCATTTTTAAGGTGATTGCCACAAAGTCACAAGGCCCTTACAGCCAAAACACAGATCACAGAAGTGTGAGCCTCAGTGCCAGAGACACAACTCAGAGGAAGCAAAATGCTTCCCAAACCCAGGCTTCAAGTTAGAACACACTTTAGCAGAGATTTGGAACAACCTTTCGCATTAAATACCCATTCATTTCAACTTGAGATTATACATTTCACTAATTCATCCTTTCTACAAAAAAAGAAAGAAAGAAAGAAAGAAAGAAATTGCAATATGCAATTCTGTACCAAGAAGGCAGGGTTATTCTTTAAAACAATGAAAATCCCTAGACTTGGGAGTATTTTTTATTTTTAACCCAGAAATTGTTCCTCCTGTCTCCCAGGGCTGTCTTTTACTGCCTTTATGCTCTGACCTCTGTCCACTTACAATCTGGGAAAGCAAACATTCCACTTGCTTGTGCTTCAGATCATTTTGTCACTGAAGGAATCCTCAGGAGACTTTGAACAAGAATTTAATTTCTAAATCAATTAACTATTTTTGAATTTTACATGCCAGCACTCCTCAGTGCCTGCATATAAAAGATCAGTATAGATGACTAGACAAACTCTGATTTCTTGAATACTACAAAATAAAGATTTCTAAGTTGGCAAGGAAGGAAAGGACAGTTTTTTCTCCCTGCAAAAATGTGATTTCAACATGCTGTAACATATTATAAAGACAGCTAAAATTCTGGAACTACTTTAAAAATTCTTTATGCTGCTGTAATTAAATAGTAAAATTTATGTTTTCTCATTAAAAATCCCAGTATATACATTTACTCATGCTATTATTTATTTTATATTTAATTAACATGCAATAAAAATGAATTTTGTGTGAACTGTTTGTTCTATGAATCCAAACACATGTAGTTTCTGCTACTACAAGCAGGATATCTAAAAGTTCCATCACACATCAAAATTCCCTGTGGCTCTCTAGCTATAGTCACACCATTCCCAGATCCCTAACCACAGATGTTCAATCACTATACTTTTGAATAGTGTCACATAAATGGATTCACATATTAGGTAAACTTGTTTGTTTGGCTTCTTTCAGTCAGCAAAACTATTTTATGATTTATGCAAGATTTCCATGTATCAAAACTTTATTTCTTTTTATTGCTGAGGACTATTCTCTGTGCATATCACAGTTTGTTTAACCACTCACTCTCTGAAGAACATCTGGGTTGTTACCAGTTTGGGGAGATTATGAATAAAGCTTCTATAAATATTTGTGTAGTGATTTTTGCGTGAACACAAGTTTTCATTTCTCTAGGGTAAATACCTAGAAGTAGGATTACTGGACCATATTGTAAGTGTATGTTTAACTTATAAGAAACTGCCAAGCTGTTTTCCAGAGTGAGTGGCTGTACCATTTTGCCTTCCCACCACCAGGATATGAATCTTACTTGCTTTGCATTCTCAATAATACTCAGTATTGTCAATCTTAATAAATTTTACCCATTCTAATAAACACATAGTGGTATCTTATTAGGTTTACTCTGAATTTCTCTCCTAATGATGTTGAACCTCTTGTCACCATCCATAGATGTTTGTTTGCCATTCATCCATGCTTTTGGTGAAGTGTTTGTTCAAGTCATTTATCTATGTTTTCATTGGGTTGTTTGATTTCTTACTGTTGAATATTAAGTATTCTTTATTCATTCTGCATATCAGTCTGCTGTATATTATGTGATTTGAAAATATCCTTTCCCAGTCTGTCATTTGCCTTTTCATTCTCTCAATAGTGCCTTTTGCAGAATCCAATTTTTAATAGCGAGTATTTTTAGATTTTTTCTTAACTTCTATAGTTCTGCATTTTTCAAATATATGTTAAGATTATATTTATTTTCTATTTTAAATTATGTTATTTAAAGCAAAATAATTATTTGTAATTCCCAATAGAATTCATTTGTGCATTTGAAAGAACTCCAAACATGAACTGGCATGTGTACTGAAACCTTGGTTTTTAAGACCATCAGTAGAAAAGGAGTGTTTTTAATAAGATGGCATAACATCAGTTTATTAAGGGAATAAGTAGGAAATTAAGCCTCAACTCTTCATAGTCATTTAGATGAATAGGATATATTTTTAAAAAATATATTTTATTGATTTTTTACAGAGAGGAAGGGAGAGGGATAGAGAGTTAGAAGCATCAATGAGAGAGAAACATTGATCAGCTGCCTCCTATACACCCCCCACTGGGGATGTGCCTGCAACCAAGGTACATGCCCTTGACTGGAATCGAACCTGGGACCCTTCAGTCTGCAGGCCAATCCTCTATCCAATGAGCCAAACCAGTTTTGGCTGAATAGGATATTTTTTATGCTGACCTTCCAAGTACAACATATTATCTTTACTGTTTTCAAGTTTAGGCTTGGCACATCCCAGTAGAATTATAAATGACTTATAAAATTTTATGTAATAATATGATTTTACTTTATGTTTTAAAACAACATGCTTAAAAAACGAACTCAGATCATAAAAATTTTAAACAAACTTTGGGCAAAAAGTTTTGACTTTTGGCCCACCTTTGGGCTGCTAGACATCTTGGGAAAAGCAGGTTTGTGCAACTGTTGTCTGGCCTTTCAGAGGTGTAGGTGGAGCAGAGATTGTGCTATTTGCAGTGTCATTCTCTGTTCTGAATCACCACTGGGAGAGTGCTTTCCTGAGGGCCTGGGGACACTGCAAGCCTGGGCACCACCAGTCATTGGGTCTCAGCCAGATTCAGTCATCAACCTCCTGGCTGCTGGTGCAGACAGAAAACTATGATCCTGCCACAGCAGTGACGATAAACTTGAGTCTCTGCCATCCTCAGGCTCCAAGGTAGCCTCAATAGAATGATGATGATAACAATATTTTCTATGTTTGTGAAGGGATCAATGACAATACTCCATCAAATGTGATTCCATGGAATGCATTTTAAAAACAAATACGTCAGAACTTATTAAATAAGTGCTGTCCCCTTCAAAGGAGTCACTTATTTTAATGGTGCTCTCATTGCTCAAGCCACCATTTACTTTGCATTTGGGACCCTGGCACCAGAGTTGATGGCACATTTAAAATAACCTTCTCAATGGTGGCAACATTTTGACCTTTGGGCTAGGCCTAATGATAATTTTGCTTTACTCTGAGTCAATTTCAAGGGCCAGCCAATGTCTCCTTTTTATGACATAAGGTAAATACTTAGCTAATGTTTTCTAACAAAACCAGGTTCAAAATATGTTGTCATTGGTGGTGGTGGTTTTCTTTGTAAATAATAACTCTAGATTCTAAAGTAAGAATGTTATTGTTTTGTATTATTACTAGAGGCCCAGGGCATGAAATTCATGCACTTGGAGGGAAGGGGCCTGAGTCTGGATTGTGAGAAAGCATTGCCAGGCCAAGTGACCCCTATGGTACATGATCAGGGCTGGGAGGATGTGGGAGGTTGGCCAGCTGGGGAGGGACCACAGGAGGGATCCAGGATGTGTCCAGCCCATTTTTCTCAATCCCAATCAGCTGGACCCCAGCAGCAAGCTAACCTACCAGATGGAGCATCTGCCCTGTGGTGGTCAGTGTACATCATAGTGATCAGTTGAGTGGTCTTAGCATATCATTAGCATATTACACTTTGATTGGTTGAGTAGCTAACCAGACAATTGGACACTTAGCATATTAGGCTTTTATTATATAGGATAAACTCATTAAAAAAGCTATAGAAACAATAAACACAAGTCACAAAAATAGTTTCAATAATAGTCAAATCATCAGTGTTAATGCACAGCCTTCCAAGATAAGTATTCATTTGACTTTGTTCTGGCATATCTATATCCTCTTTTTTCTTTTTTAAGCATTCTGCATACTTATAGTCACAGTGAGTGTGTCTAAGAATGCTGTGACCTACAACAGACCAATATTGGGTAAATGAATTCATGTAATAAAGACTTGCCCCTTGAAAGCCCCAAATTTTTAAATTCCAAAATTTTGAATAGAACTTAAAAAATGTATCCCAGTCCCATCTCCTACCTCTTTTACAATAAAGGCTTCTAGATGTAATTTATCCATTTGTTGAAGACTCAAAATTACCTCTGCAAACTTTAATTACTCATTGATGTTTGCAGGTTCCAGAAATTATAACACAAATATGGCCAGGACCCAGAGCATATGGAAATACAAACATTTTTTACCCTACACTGAATGGATCCATATTACTATTTTAAAATAAGTCCTTTGCTTCCTTTCATCCCCCCAACCCCCTCAATGTCCCTTCTAGGGCTCTCTACCCTTGCTTGCAGTTATTCACATCTCATATTCTAAAAACTCCCTCTCTATTTGTATCTTCAGTTCTCTGGGAAGAGTAATGAGAAGGTCAAACATATTAAAATTGTGTCCAGCCGAAACCAGTTTGGCTCAGTGGTTAGAGCGTCAGCCTGCAGACTGAAAGGTCCCAGGTTTGATTCTGGTCAAGGGCATATACCTTGGTTGCGGGCACTTCCTCAGTGGGGGGTGTGCAGGAGGCAGCTGATCGATGTTTCTAACTCTCTATCCCTTTCTCTTCCTCTCTGTAAAAAATCAATAAAAATATATTTAAGAAAATAAAATAAAATTGTGTCCAAATTAAATATATAATCTTTAATGAATAAACTGGAGGAGTACTGTCTCATGTTGTCAGCATAAAGATTGTAATAATTTCTACACTATTGATTGCCCAAAGACCAGTTTTATTTACTTTTCTGTTTTGGCTGAATTTTGGAGAGATGACGTTAAGTCAAGTGTCACTGTAAGTGAAGTGTCACTGTAAGCCCATGTGATAGATAGAAAAAGCAAGGATTGGAAAGCTGAGCAGCAAGCTCTCACTTGAGCCCTGTCTCCTGAATCTAACCATTCTTCTCTTTTTCTAGGCAGTCCAGGCTGTTTTCACTCTCTGAGTTACCTCGCCTGCTCACCTTGCCATCTCCATGGTGGCTTGGACATGTGATATCTTGGGTTTCTCCCCTCTTCTATCTCTGCCCTCCTTAAAGGCTTGCGATTGCTTCAGACTAACATTCAAACTCTCCAGCTTATATATCTCCTATTTTCTTCTGCCTCCCAGACTACCTTAAGACACTGAGAACTTGTGACCTGAAAACCCAGCCCAACCCAGTCCCTGAGCCAGTCTTCCGTAGGCCAGCAGATGCCATAGGGTGAGTGTTGCCCTAAACTCAGTTTTGAGGGATCTAAAGGCCCACTGGCCTAAAGCCTCCCTCACTCCCACTGAGAGCTGGGCTCATAATCAAAGTGTCTGCTGTGGCTTCTGGATTTTTCCTCTTGTTCCCTCGCTAAGACAAAGATCACAAAGGTCTGAATTGCAGCCTACTTATCAGGAACCTACGTCCTCCTTTCTCCTTGAAGGAAAGAGTGGATAGCTGGCTTTTCCTAGTCCCTGAATTTGCACCAGGCAATGTGCTTGGTAATCTGTGTGGACTTGATTAGCATATGTTATTATTACCACATTGTAAATGAGAACACAAAGGCTTAGAGAAGTCAAATTACTTGTCAGAGGAAACAGAGCCAGTGTTTGGGAGCTGCCTGCCTGGAAAGAAGCTTTTCCTGTCTATACAGAATTGACTCCCAAACCTACTCCAAAATCAGATGACTACCTTTGAGTACAATTCCTTGTTTACACCTCCTACTTACCACATTAGCCCTGCTTGGATATCAACCTGGTTTATCTGGATAAAAACTAGTATCCCATACCTCATGGGCTCTATAATGTAGACATTTGTCTACGTCCCATGAAGGTCAGCCCAACTACAAGGTTCTCCTTTGCCCTCCATTCTTTACCTTTCTGAAGACTCGCTGCTAAGGTTTCAAGCATACCTTATGTCGTGTACCCAAGCTGGGAGCCAACACTTTCGATCTTATTTTCCATTATTGCCCCATGCTTAGCTTCAGCCAAATGGAACTAATTGCTACTCTACAGTATATGCATCTGCTATGTTTTTCTGTCTCCTTGCCTTTTTATTTTAAAGACAATCTTTTAGAGAAGTTTTAGGTTTATAGCAAAAATGAGACATTTCTCATTGCTCCTCATCCCCACTCATGCATGGCCACCTCATTATCAGCATCACTCACTGATTTTTACTAAGGATGAACCCACACTGATGTATTCCTTGCTTTTTAATGTTTGCTCTGCTAGAAATGCCTTTAACAAAACTCCATTGTCTTCCTTTCTCCCCAGCCCATCTCCCTTTACAGTCTGGTGCCTTCTCCATGCTGCCTTCCCTTAAGCAAACTTCCACACGAGTTAGAAGCAAGCTCTTTCTATTCGATCACCCAGAGCATGTATTTGTACTTCCTGAATTTGGACATAAGTGGCACATGGAACAGATCAGCCCTGTCAGCTGCAGGCATAGAAAACATCATTGTAGCCTGTCACTGTGCTTTGAGCCTGCCTCTGACAAAAACTCGGGCAAAACTATGACTTTTCTGATTATTCTTCATTCAGAAAAAGGTCTATGTTATAGGTTACAAAACACAGTCTCAGTTCAGAAACTGAAATGCCCAGTCCAATATTCACCCACACTTGAACCACAAGGCAAAGCTACACCATTTCCTGGCCAAAGCTGCCTACAGGCAAGCTGCTGCCTTCAACAGTGTCTGGCTTCCTCTATCTTTCTCATCCCCACCCTCCTTCACTCGCTAACTGCTGTTTCTGACCAACCTCCATCTCCACGATTGGAGTAAGGAAGATTGATAAGAGGGACAGTGAAGATCTTTTTGACTAATAGAATCCTAGGAGAGTATGGCTAACATGTAAAGTTGACCCTTTCTCTGAGACCACATTAGAGGTTTCCCCTACTGTCTGGCTGACTCGGGCAGTGCAGCTCTGACCCGGCTGGTCACCTTGTCCTCAGCCCCTGGGCATCTAGCAGTCTAACTCCAGCTTTTCTCTGCTGAGGTCCCATCACCCCTCTGAGTGGTATATTGGATAGAATCTAAGATTTCCTGCCCCCTTCTCTAAGCATCCTTCACCAACTCAGCAATAACTTTCATTTGCTTCTGCCATCAGAATAGCTTGGCAATCCTGCCATATCCTCTGCCAGATTTCTCACATCAGAGAGGGAAATGGTCCCTGTTTCTCCACTGCCAACCTCTAAGGAAAGGTGCCAGTTTCTCAAAATGGTCCTGTTGAAGTCAGTCTTATTAGAACAGAGGTGAGGTGGCAGACAAACCGCCAGCCATTATCCTTAGGGATATGGGTGGAAAACACAGCATGATTTCTTTCTTTCTTTCTTTTTTTAATATATTTTTATTGATTTTTTTACAGAGAGGAAGGGAGAGAGATAGAAAGTCAGAAACATGGATGAGAGAGAGACATCGATCAGCCCCCTCCTGCACACCCCACACTGGAGATGTACCTTGCTTGCGGGCAAGGTACATGCCCCCGACCAGAATCAAGCCTGGGACCTTTCAGTTCACAGGCCGACGCTCTATCCACTGAGCCAAACCAGTCTCGGCTGATTTCTTTTTTAAGGTTAAAAATCAGTTAAATAGAAATTCTCCTCATGAAATCCTCTTTCAACTTTCACTCTCACGGACCTTTTATATTCTTTTTGTAGCTAAGAAAAGTTTAGATTATAGAACCCTTTCTTGATTTTCCTTTGAAAATCCACACCTTGATCTGTTCCCCACTTGGAAATTTCCTATCTATTAGAACTAGAAGCCTCAGCAAAAACTTCCAATTTAAAATCCTGTTTCACAAGCTAGAACACAGCTAGTTATACAAACAGCTTACTCCTTTAGTAGACTGTATACTGCCTGAGGACAGAGACAATATCTAAATCATATTATACCTCATGGCATCTAAAATTGAGCATCTACCTAATAGACAATAGCTTCCTGGAATGGGCACTTAAGTTCTTATATCTTCTTACTAGAGACTCAGTGTATGAATTCATGCATCAGTGGGGTTTCTTGGCCTGGCCTGTGGGATCTGGCCAAAACAGGCTCTCTGACATCCCCCGAGACATCCCAGATTGCGAGAGGGTGCAGACCAGGCTGAGGGACTTCATGGGTGCACAATCAGGGCCGGGGAGGGAGAGGGAGGTTGGCCAGCCAAGGAAGGACTGTGGGAGGGCTCCAGAGTGTGTCCAGCTCGTTTTGCTCAGTCTTTTTTTATTTTTAATTTTTTAATTAATTTTTTATACATATCTCCCCATTGCCCCCTCTCCTTCCCAGGCATACCCCAACCCCCCAGTGTCTGTGATCATTGGTTATGCTTATATGCATGCATACAAGTCCTTTGATTGATCACTTATCTACCTCACCTAACTTTAATCTTTCTGCTGTAATTTCACAGTCTGTTTGATGCTTTATGATTTTTGTCCTCCTGAGAATTATCAGTCTACTCCCTTTCTGTGCTCCTGATTCTATTATATTCACCAGTTTATTCTGTTGATCAAATTTTTAATTCACTTAATTTTTAGATTCACTTGTTGATAGATATGTATTTGTTGTTCATAATTTTTTTGTCTTTTACCTTTTTCTTCTTCCTCTTCTAAAAGAGTACCTTTCAGCATTTCATATAATACTGGTTTGGAGTTGATGAACTCCTTTAGCTTTTTCTTCTCTGTGAAGGTCTTTATCTGCCCTTCAATTCTGAGTGATAGCTTTGCTGGATAGATTATTCTTGGTTGTAGGTTCTTGCTTTTCATCACGTTGAATATTTCTTGCCACTCCCATCTGGCCTGCATCATTTCTGTTGAGAAATCAGCTGACAGTCGTATGGGTGCTCCCTTGTAGGTAATGAACTGTTTTTCTCTTGCTGCTTTTAATATTCTCTCTTTGTCTTTTGCTCTTGGTATTTTAATTATGATGTGTCTTTGTGTGGTACTCTTTGGATTCCTTTTATTTGGGGTTCTGTGTGCTTTCTGGACTTGTAAGTCTATTTCTTTTACCAGATGTGGGAAGTTTTCAGTCATTATTTCTTTAAATAGGTTTTCAGTATCTTGTTCTCTCTCTTCTTCTGGCACCCCCACAATTCTGATGTTGTTACGCTTGAAGCTGTCCCATAGGCTCCTTACATTATCTTCACATTTTTGGATTCTTTTCTCTTCTTGCTTTTCCAGTTGAATGTTTTCTGCTTCTTTATAGTTCAAATTTTTGACTTGATTCTTGCCATCCTCTAGTCTGCTGTTAGGACTCTATATAATATTTTTTTATTTCAGTCAGTGTCTCTAGTTGGTCCTTTTTCATCTCCTCTTGGGTCTCACTAAATTTATCCAACTTTTCTAGCATATTCTTGAAAAACCTTATAAGCATGGTTTTGAACTCTACATCCAGTCGTTTTTTTTCCCTCCATTTCTTTTGTTTGTAATCCCTTCCCTTGTCTCTGCATTTTCACTATGCCAGGGAAACTTCTGTGTTGAATTCAGCTTTATGATACCAGACTTGCAAAACTGAAGAAGCCTCTCTATTGAGCTTGGGATGGGTGGAGTCTCAGGGCTTAAGGGACCGCCTTGCCTTCCAGTCGGCCCCGCCCTCCACGGCTCCTGAGTCTCCCGTGACTGGGTAATCGCTGGAGCGGTCCTTGTGCACAGGCCTGCAGTACCTCTAACCGCTGCCTTTCTGGCTCCCCTGCACACCAGGACCACACGAGTCTAGGTCCCCAGGGTTTCGCCCGAAACAGGGGCTTAGTGAAGTTAGAAGTGGCACAGTTGGGAGGGTCTGTCTCCTGCCCACTCGCGAAAGCCAGTGGCACAATCAGCAATCTGTCCTGCGTGCAGTACCGTGCACACCACCAGGCCTTTGATCTTTTGCTACTCCCCTAAATTTCCGTGCACTTCTCCCTTTTCACAGTCCAAACTCCCCCTGTATGAGTTTCGGCTGGATCTGAGGTTTAGTGTCGTAGAATAAGGGGTTCAATGCCTTTGAGAGTCTCCATTTCCCTCCCGCCAGAGAAAGCCAGCCAGGCACTCCGGCACCCACTCTCTCCGCGCGCGTCTCTGTACCTCAGCTTTTTGCAGCTCCTCTAGGTCTCCGTGAGCCACTCTCTTTCCCTCTAGTTGTAGAACTTCCACTCAGCCAGCTTTCCTGTGGTTCTGGATGATGTCCGTTCTGTCTTTTAGTTGTAGTTTTGAAATTGTTGTGTGAGGCAGCAGTGTAGGCGTTTACCTATGCCGCATCTTGGATTCCCCCCGTTTTGCTCAGTCTTGATCAGCCGGACCCCAGTAGCAAGCTAACGTACCAGTTGGAGCACCTGCCCCTGGTGGTCAGTGCATGTCATAGCGAGTGGTTGAGTGGCTTTAGCATATTACACTATGCTTTGTTGAATGGCTGACTGGAAGACCGGACACTTAACATCATAGGCTTTTATTATATAGGATAGCTACTAGCATTCCGCACTAATGGTGGGGTATTTCAAAGACCCTGTTAATTAAGAAACTATTGAAGATGTGTCAGAAACTGCTCTGTGCTCATCAATTCCTATTTCTCTTCTCCCTTGGTAGTCACTTAGGCTTCACTCTCAGTCTTCCTTGTGGGAATGCATAATTGACTTCCAGCCAATGGGATGAGGGCTGAAGTGACATATGCCACTTTCAAGTCTGGCCCCAGAAGACCTCCTGGGATGTACTCTGTGATTTGCTCCCATTTGTGGGTTGAATGCAGAGATGGTAGGAGCTCTAGACATAGCAAAGCCACACATTGTAAGTAGTGTGAGTCCATAAATGACTGCTTAGAGTAGAGCCCTCGGGTTGTCCTCATCTTCACACCATTGAACAATGTTGTGAGTAATAAATACACTTTTAGTGATAAGCCACTGAGATGTGGGGATTGATTATTATAACACTATGCCTATTAACACAGGGAACAGAATTCTAATGACATACCTATGAATGCAAGCTAAGGAAATTCTCCTAGAAAGAATCTTCTCAACTCTTCTGAGAAAGTGCTCAAAGTATATTTCTATGAGTTGGACGTAACATGATATATTCCTTTCTGTGACAGTTCACAAGACCCTAAAATATGTCTCATTGCTCTGTTTACGCTAAATGACTTTATTTTTAGTTAAAAGAAATATATAGAACAGCTCTTTACTTCTCCCATAATTTTCTCAGAAAGATAGGCTTATAGGCTTAGAATTTACTTTTAATTAAAAATCTGTTACTGGATATGAAGGTGTGGAGTGGGCATAATTATAAATTGCTAATCTAGGGACTTGGACTCTTTTCTGAAGGTTTGCAAATCATCACATGGTAGGCTGTGTTTTTGGAGTAGGAGAAAGACAGGTTCATTCAACCATGAAAATTGAATTACAAGATTTGGAATCATTATTTTTATGAAAATGTGATCTCCATACTGTGTTAATTCTGACGTTCTTTTCAGATTTTCACCATAACAGTTTCACTTGGCCTTTAAATTACATAGGTTCAGTAAAATGTCTGGCAAAAGATGTAGTATTAAACTCCCAAGTTAAATTTGAACATCTTTGCTTCAGTGTTCCAAATTAAAAACGCCTCAAAAGAAATACCATGTAATCAAAGAAAAAGGTAACTTTTACTGACAAGTGTAAAATCTAAGGTCTATCGAGTTTAAATTAATCTCCAAATCTATCTTGTTTCTCACTGTGTTATCTACTTTTAATAAAATATAAGGAAGGTGATTGCATGTTTTCCACTATTATCTGTTTCAATATTCAATACTATTGAATTATAGTAACTATTTATATTTTAACTAAATTATTGATGTAGTAATCTAAAGATGATGAAGTACTTTTATCTCTGTCACATTGGTCTTGAAAAACTTTAACTTTTTATCTTTTAGGTGTACCACAGAAGATGGAAGCTTGCACCCTAGATTAAAGGACTTCAGTTCAAAGAGTCATAACCACCAATTGCTGTACTGATTTCATAATGACCTTTGGTGTTCTTGGGGTTTTATAGAAAAATTGCTGGAAAAGTTGATGATCATGATTAATCCCATTATTGAAAACATATTATAATGACAGTAAATTTAATATTTATTCAGAACTTACTAGGTACATAAAAAAGTAATTCCAATGGACTTTGTTTTGATTTTTATAAATTTTTGGATGATTTATCATTTTTATGGTTCTTTGTAATTTCAGTTCTTAAAGTATAATGCAGGAACTCCATAGTACTCTGCCAACTCCACATTCTAGGTAAATCTTTGCTAGAAGTTCATTTAGGGACCTGGATACCACCACCATCACTAACTGCTGTGATATTGATTATGCAAATTAAGGTTCATGGATTCATGCAAATTTCTATAGGACATGAAACCTAGTTAACTTAATTAAAATAGCTTATAATCTGGTATTCAGCAAAACTGTAAAGCGACATTTCCAGTGCATGCCAATTACATATTTTATAGGAAATAAGTGCTGCTTACGTAATTTCATATCTTTGAGTTCAGCGACACTTCAAATAACCCAATAGTCCCAATCAAAGACATTTTCATTGGAAGGGGGAGTTATAACTTACACACTGAAGGCTGAGGATATATAAACAAAATGATAAACAAGTTTCTTAAGTAGTCTTTAAATACTAAGGATGCAGGTCTTCCTGGAAAAGAGGAAGGAGGCAGGGGGATTAAAGATAATGTGGGCCTGGTGGTTGAGCACCTAACTATGAATCAGAAGGTCATAGTTTCATTTCTGGTCAGGGCATTTGCAAAGGTTGTGGGCTTGAACCCCAGTGTGGGGTGTGCAGAAGGCAGCCAATCAATGATTCTCTTTCATCATTGATGTTTCTATCTCTCTGACCCTCCCTCTCTCTGAAATAAATAAAAATATAGTACATTTAAAAAAGGTAATATGGGAGTGGTATATGGGCAGAGACACATTAATGTGGGATTATGAATCTGGACCTGATTAAGAGCAATAATGAGCCAATGGAATATAATGAAAGGGGAAAGAAACCAGAGCTCAGTGTAAAACTGAAGACTGAATGGCCATTCTGGACATGATGAAAGGAAGTTCAAGCCAAATTTTTAGAAATGGGTAAAAGAAAGGTATAAAATAAATGAGATAGCCCTAATTGGTTTGGCTCAGTGGATAGAGTGTCGGCCTGTGGACCAAAGGGTCCCAAGTTCCATTCTGGTCAAGGGCATGTACCTTGGTTGCAGGCACATTCCCAGTGAGGGGTGTGCAGGAGGCAGCTGATTGATGTTTCTCTCTCATCGATGTTTCTGGCTCTCTATTCCTCTACCTTCCCCTCTGTAAAAAAAAAAATATATAAATTATATATATAAAAAATTAAATATATATATTTAATATATATTAAAATATATATATATAAAATATATATATATAAATATATATATAATATATATATATTAAAAAATATATATATATTAAAAAATAAATAAGATGGCTAAATAAAAGTGTTAGGATGTAGGTATATAGGACAAGAAATAGTTGAGTCCTATGATAAAAAGGTAATTCTTTAAAATCAAGATCAACAATGGGACTGGGGGAAAATATAACAATTTTAGAATTTAAAATTAATGATTATGTACTTTAAAGACATTTAAAATATTTTTTATTAAATACGTCTTCATAGTCACTTATGCCACTTAGAAGTACAAAGTCTCTAATACCATGGCCAAATGAGACCTATAAGTGTCTTCAAACATGAATGCTGCAGTCTTAGGGAAGGAGCATGGCCTCTTCCCTGGGCATCTGGGCCTCTGAAACTTATTGAGTTTTTAAAAACAGTTTTTAAATTTTGTTTTTCTTAGGTAATTATCTAAAAATGCAATCAGTAGGCACATATAACTGCTACTTAATTTCTGTGTTCATGTTTGCATTTATGATCTTGTTGACAGCAAGCAGCACAGAAAAAAAAGTGAAAATAATGCATCTGAATATACATCTCACTGTCAAAAGATTCCACGTATTTTTCAATTTATTTAAACAAAAAAAGAGTCATCAACTATTTACTGATTTTTGCTGACCATATATATCTGACATTCTTGACCAAATATAATAAATAGGTTACAACTGAATTCTTTGTCCTGCTTCTTCTATAATCCACTTATTCCTCTATTGCATTGTAGCAAGGCACATAATTGAAAGTTTAAATTAAAAAATAAAAATATCAAAAATTATAAGGCAGAACCATCTGCATCAGGATTTTCCATATATTTCTCATCAGCTCAATACATTTTTCATCTGGCACTTCATCTCTCATGACCCCAGGCAGAATGAGATTGGTCGCCTCTACAAAGAGGGAAAAGATGAGTTTACTTGGAAAAATGTCCTCAGAGACTTAACTTTAGGTAAAGTAGAGCTCATTCAAATTGTCCCGAAAAGAGGTATATTGCCTTGATAGCAGGGCAAGTAATGTCTGTGGCTATGATAGCTTTAGTAATTAAACATAAAGTTTGGCTAAGAATTATTAATGCCATTTATGAAATTATTAGAGACTGTTTTATCTCAAACTGTTGGCTCTAGCTTCTCCTAGTTTAAGCTTGATAAGCCTAGAGCTTGCAGCTAGCTCAACTTAATGAGTGATGGAAGATTGTGCTCCATTTCTTCTGGAACTTCATGCTCATTAGTCACAGACACCAATTAAAAGCTTTGTTAGATGACTAGAGGAATGTACCACAGCACATGTAGAGGCCCGGAAGCCCCTTCCACGTATATCATAGATGAATAACTCTCTGTGGCACGCCAAGCCACACATCAGTAGGTCATGTGTGTCGGCAGACAGGACCAACAAAAGCAGCACAAAAATTTGAGGTCAGCACTTTCTGGAGCCAGTCCTTTTCCATTCTGACTGATAAGGATTTAAACACTTTCATTAACCTTGCTGATCTTAGTCATTTTAAATGATAAACACATTACAATTATTTTTAAAGGCAAGTTGCATAGTCTAGGGAACAGCCCACACTTGATAATTTTCTAGAAATGATTATTGACCCTTATATATCTCTCATATGACCATAAGGGGTCAAGTCAAGGCTAATGTTCTGGCAACTCATTTAGGATCTAGAAGAACAACTGCTTTGGTAGGGATTATTGTCATTGTAAACCACTGACAAGTTTTGAAATGATAATTCTTCATTAAGAAAATAAACTGACTCAGCGTCCATACTCTGATCATGCAGCTAACAAGACTCCACCTCAATCCAAACACAGAATGAAATTCAGCTGAGAGATAGATTTATTTTTGTAATAATTTTAGATATTTCATCTAAAATAATATGGTGAGGCTTCGGAAATAACTTTGGGTATGAAGTGTTGAAAGAATATTTGCTCTATTTTTAAAATAAATCTTTTGCTTTTATTCAACTATGTTGTATTACTGACTTATTACTAAACTGTTGTTTCCAAGAGAATTTTGAGGCAAAATATCTCAAAATTACAGCATTTTCAGTGGAAGTGATAAAAACTTCCAACAGTATATATTTTGAAATATGTCATCTTTAGAAAGCATTCAATAATGAACATTCTCTTTAATCAACTAATTCTTTTATTTTGACATGTCATAAAAATTATGTGGACAAATCTGATAAAAAATATTAACAGCATAAAAAGTTGAAGGTATTCCACTTTATATCTATGGTCTTGGTGGTGGTGGGACGGGGGACGGGGGGTGGCGTGTGGTAGAGAGAACTGGAGAACATCTTGAGAAGACTGAACAACTTCGTTACTTAGGATTTGGTCACAAAACTGCACACAGGCTACATGACTTGTTGGAAAGATGTCTCAAGGTAATGAAAAAAATCAGAATTCTAGAGTTAGAAAGAGCTTAAGGTTTTTATTAAAATTTTTATTAAAAATGTTGCCCTCCTGGTCTCTCAATAAGAAAAAGCAAAAGATTATTTTACTATTTCAGAAATATTTGTTCCTCAATAATACTCTCCCTGAAAATTTTCTCATAGTAGGGTATAGCCTTTCCCCAGCCCTACCCTGTTATTCTCAACACACCAGGCTGTGTCTGAGTTCATTGTAGAAGTTCAAAGGAATGCAATTCCTTAGCAGTTATATAGCAAAAGATTCAGGGTTACATTAGTTTAATAATTTTCAAGCTGCTTTTTGAACATTCTACATTTCTGCAGAAGCTAGCAAGAAAATTTTCATGGAAAATATGATTTGTGAAATCCTGACACTTCTTTTTTAAATGTCAAAAAAGTGACAGTAGGTAGTTCTGATTTTTTTCTCAAGAAAGCCTGAACTTTTTGGTAGGCAGTTTTGGTCAAGATGATGGCATAGGTAAATGCAGTTCTCAAATACTCCCACAACCACATCAGGATTACAATTAAATTACAGAACAACCATCATTCAGAACCATCTCAAATCTAGCTGAACAGAAATACCATAATTAGGAATATAAAGAAGAAGCCACTCTGAGACTTAAAGAAGGGGCAAAGATGGGTGATGGGATGGTCCCATACCTTTGTGTAGAAGATAAAAATTGGGAGATATATCTCAGCTATAGAGGTACCCCCTGAGGATTGAGGAGGCCAAGCCTCACACCAGACCCCCAGCCCAGGGTGCCAGTGCCAGTAAGAGCGGTCTCCATAACTTCTGGCTATAAAAACCAGTAGGGATTGTGGCTGAATGAGATAAAAGTGGCTTGAGTTCCAGGCATTCCTCTTAAAGGGTTCATGCATAAACTTACTGGGACTTACTTGTCCTGACCTCCAGTGCCGGGGAAGCAGCTCAAAGGGCACCAGGGACATACAGGAGAAAATGAATTGTCTGGCAACAGGGTGAGAGTTGGAGATGCAACTTTCTCCTAGACAGAGTGCAGGCAGAAGCCATTGCTCCTTTTCTGAAGCCTCCCCATTCAGAGATGGCAGGTGGACACCATATCTGAGTCTCCATCAACCTGGCTAACACTGGAGATTCGGCCATCCTGGAGATTCCTTGAAGCCCCACCCCACCCAACTTGCAGGGCTACCCAACACTTTTCTAGTGGCTTATCTATGCAAATGACCTGGCCTCACTCATATCCCAACTTTCCTAAAATCTCTCAAACAAGCAGCATCTGCGTGGTGCATCTGGTATCTCTCATTAAGTGATTTCAGGCCTGATACTAAAGGTAGCTGGTCTCCGAGCCCAGCAAAAGTAGCAGTCATTTGCAAATTGCTTTGTAGCTCATGACGAATGGCTCCAGAAGAGCAAAGGTAGCAGCTGACCTTGGCTTCAGACCACATTGAAGCACCAACTAACCATATTCACAAGAGACACACTTGAGGGGCAAACTCAGTGGGCACCAGAGCCCTGCTGAAGTAAGTCCTGCACCATGAGGTCGGCCCCTGCACATCTGATCCTTCATCATGGTAACAGCCAGTTTCACAGCTAATTGGCCTGGGGGTAAATTCTTCCCAATGATGTGCGAACAGCAATCAAAGCTCAACTGCAACAGGGGGATGCACACTGCAAACACAGGGGCACACTGGAGTATCCAGCTCTGGTGATCAAGAAGGCTGTGCCACTGGCCCATACAGGACACCAGACCAAAAAAACTAAACAATATGGATTCAAGCAATCTATCAGATTCAGAAGAACAAAACAGTGGTTATAAAGATGCTTAATGAACTTAGGGGAAGAATAGATGAAGAAGCAAGAGAAAATCTGTTAGTTATCTACAAGGGAGCTCCCATAAGACTGTCAGCTTATTTTTCAATGGGAACTTTGCAGGTCAGAAGGGATTGGCAAGAAGTATTCAAATTGATGAAATGCAAGGACTTACAACTGCTATTACTCTATACCAAGTAAAGCTATCAATTAGAATTGAGGACAGATAAACAGACAAGAAAAACCTAAAGCACTTCATCACTACCAAACCAGTATTATAAGAAATGTTAAAAGACCTTTAAGAAGAAGGAAAAAAATGATAAAAAAATGAGTAATAAAATAGCAAAAAAATACATTCCTATCAAAAATTACTTTAAATGCAAATGGATTAAATATTCCAGTTAAAAGAGATATGGAGGTTGAATGGATAACAACCAAGGCCCTTCATATGTTCTCTAAAAGATACTCACTTCAGATCAAAAGACACACACAGACTGAAAGTAAAGGGATGGAAAGTGGAAATAAACAACAAAAAAAGCAGGGATAGTAATACTTATAACAAACAAAATAGACTTTAAAACAGACTGATAATATGTAATACTGAGAAACATGTGGAGAAACAGAAATGCTATATCATTGGTTCTTAACCCTCTCTGAATATTAGAGTCATTGGGGGAACTTTAAAACAAACACCAGTCTTGGGTCCCATCCCCAGAGATTTAGATTTAATTGGTCTGGGGTGGAACATAGGCATTGGTAATATTAAAAAGCTCCCTAAGAGACCCTTTTATGCAGCTGAAGTTTCAAAGTTCATACTGCTCAACATTGTTGATGGTAGAATAAATAAGTGCAGTTGGGAGAGCAATTTAGCAATACCTGGTAAAGTGAAGATGTGCTTCCCTATTTAACTTCTAGGTGACTCCCCTCGGGAAATTCTTCCACAAGTATAAGAGATATGTGCAAGGATCCTTGCAATACTGTTGCAAATAGCAAAACTGCAGGGATCACCCACATTTCCTCAGTAGGAAAATGGATAAATCAACCTTGGATTGTGTATGTAATGTGATGCTATACTGCAGTTATAATAAACTAGAGGCCTGGTGCATGAATTCATGCATGGGGGGGGCAGGGAGGATGGGTTCCCTCATCGTGGCCTGCGGGGATTGGGCTGAAACCAGCAGTCTAATGCTGCTTGCCACTCCTGCCTGCCACTCCCACTTATCCTGACCCCACTGCACCTGCCGCAGACTTGCACCCAGTCAGTCCTAATCGGAGCAGCTAGTGGTGCTCACCATCCACTAACCCTGCCTCTGACACCTATCCCAATGGGGTTGGGTGGGGTGGCCGGGACCAGATCCTCCCTCCACGATACCACCCTTGTTGGCCTGGGATCCATCCTGCTGATGTTTGCACTGGTTGTCGGGAGCCATCTGATGGCCGCTTTTATATCATTTTTTCCTTGTGGAGCGTCTAGGGAGGGAAGCATCTATGGTGCCCAAGGCCAACTTCCAGGAGGCCACTGGTGGCAGCGCTGTTGGGATCATATCAGTGGCACCAGTCTGTAGGTGCTAGACCTATTCTCCAGAGACTAGACCTGCAGGACTACTGAGGGAGTGAGTGGCTGCCACTGAGCTGGTGAGCCGCCAGGAGGGTCAGCTGAGTGGCATGCTGGTTGAGGGAGCACACTGACCACCAGCGGACAGCTCCTGCATTGAGTGTCTGCCCCCTGGTGGTCAGAGTGCGTCATAGCGACCAGTCGAACAGTTGACTGATCATTCGGTCTCTTAGGCATATATATATATATATATATATAGTATATGCATGGACTAATACCTGTATATCAACACGGGTACACTTCCAAAACAATCAACTTAAAAAAAAGTTATAAGTTAATATGGACAATGCTTTTTATATTTTTCAAAGTTTGAACACAAAGCAACAGTATGACCACAGATAGATACAATCACATATAGATATTTCAAGTCTAGATCTTATTATCCACCCACATCCATGTAGTAGAAGTACTAAAATATACAAGGGAATAATATATGGCATCTTCGGATAATTATCTCTTATGATGGATGGAGGAAAAAAGAAAAGGAGTGATGTTTTGACTGCATTCATAATGTGTTTCATTTTATTTTACAAGTTATTTGAACTGAACATGGCAAAATAACATATTTAATCTTGGTTGAGAGTTTGCAGATAACTACTATTTTATTTTTGTACATTTGAGATATTTTATATTAAAATATGTAAAAGAAAAAGAGCAATGCAATTTGTGTGCTCATGGGGTCATATCTTTATTATTTTTAATCACTGAAGCAGCTATTTTTGAATATGAACTAAAAAGTAAACAAAAAGGCACTGAATATGAAGACCAGCATCTATCGAGACTTCTCATTCTACTTCTACAGCTAATTAGTAATTTTGTGCCAACTATTTCACTATGCTGGCTTCTGTTTCCTCATATATAATGTAAAAGAGTTAGATAAGATAAAACCCACTCTAACTTCAAATTTGTCTGAGGCTCATCCTCATATGTCAGGTAGATAATAGGCCACTTAAAGAAGGCAACATCTACTCAACATTTTCTGGTGAAGGAGGAGCATGACAAATAGAATTGAGCACTGACATTGCCATACTGGACAGTAACCAGCATCCATAAGGGGAGCTGCTGAGCAATTCTATGCACCATAGAAAGAAGCACAAATCCTTAAGCACTTCTAAACCAGAAAGTGAGTCATTCTTCTTAAAGCGACAGCCATCCTAAATGAAGACCAGACTCATTTGGCTCCATTGTTCCCAGTTCCCAGATCACCCCCTCCTTTTCAGGGCATTAAAGATTACACCATTACCACTAACACTTTCAAAAGTGAGACACATTCCCATTGTTCACAGCAGGACTTTGCCTATGTATCAACATGGATACATTTATAAAACAATGTTGTTGAATTTTTTAAAAAGTTATAAGGTAATATGAACAGTATCTATGGACATCATCTACTACAGAACATGTAGGGGAAATTTAAAGGATACCTACAGAACTGAAATCATACACTCTCCTAAGTGAAAATACCAGATGGCCAGGGAGATAAGGATCTTTAAAGGTAACAAGGCTGGTTCTGAGAGCGCTGGCTTTGGCAACCAATGATGAATAGGAATCATGTTTCTTAGAGGACAAGGAAGACAGGAGCTAAAGACTGGGAAATACTGGATGAAAGAATGCAACACTCTCCATTCATGTAAGAGGCTCTAACCATTATCTTTCTATTGAATACTTCATTTCAAACCAGCTGATTTATAGGAAGCTATGGCCTGGATGATGGCTGAAGTGGTAAAGTGGGGGAAGTTGGGAAGCACAGATCATTCCTATATTCATTCCTGCCCAAACATCAACCAAGCAACACTTTGAAAACAGCTAGCTCTTTCCCTAAATGGTTTCTGGGAAAGGTGGCACAACCTTTCCAGTAGCAGTTATGATTTACAGCTGCCACATAAGGGGGGTAGTAGGGCCGAGGGGTGGGGGTGGGAATTAGGAGTCCAGAGAGGAACAGGACATTCTGGCCACTTCTAGTTGTCTCCCTGATTAGCTGCATACCATGTAGCCACATCCCACTAGATCAGCTTGATAGCCCTGATTCCTGGAGTCTTGAGCAGGTGCCAACATATGCACAGCTGGAGCTCATTTAATAGTGTAATCCATGAAAGGTAATAGCAGCTAAAATATTTTAATGTTTCAATGCCCTTTTGTCACAGAGCACTTTTTTCCCCTTTACAATTGCAACATAATTTCATGGTGTTTTCAAAAGGGGTTCACAAGAGTCACAGTTTTAGTGAATTTTACCCTAAGTTTACAGGTTCTTCAGCAAGTCTACCTCAGTGGTTCAGAGATGGTGACAAAATTTGATTTGTTTGCTAGGGCAACAATACTCTTTCCAAAGAAATTTTTAATTGCTTATTTTCCAGTGTCAAATACCATTCCTATTACTGAAGGAAATGAGGCAGAATATACCCACTTGAAACATTAATGAAATAACATGTTTCCTGGCATACAAAAGTAAATATGACCATAAATAACACCTGCTACCTGCTAAACAATGTTAAGAGCAGAATACTCTGACCTCAGCTTGTAATTAATTTATGAATTTGCAAAGCATTTTACTTATATTTAGAGTCCAACTGATACCTTCACTGAGATTACAGTAGGCAAAAAATATGCTTATTAGGGGGTTAAGAAGGAAGAAAAGAGAATAATAAAGATAACATACTTACTTGCCGTGATATTTTTAAAGTAATCCTGAATTTCAAATTTGGCATTTTTGTTTAAGAGCAAAGCCCCTGATCTAAGCTATACTCCTTTGGTCCTCGGGGTATGCTTCATTCTCCCATAGGGCGAATCTTTGAGAAGTCTTCCTTTTATATATTTTTTTCTCCAATATCAAAGCTCTACTGGGAAGTAGTAAAAAGACAAAAGACTGTCCTTAAAAAAATCCCATGAAGCCCAGAATGTAAGCCACAAAGGAAAACTGAAACCTCTCCCAAAGTAATACCTAATACAGAAATGTAACTGCTCCCCTCGCTCCGTTTGCAGGCATCCTCTGGTATTCCGAGTAATAGTAATCATCCTCCAGCCAGTGCTGCTTTACAGCCATGCAAGGATGTTTGAAGAGAAATGAACTCATGCTCTTAAATTCCTTATAGGAAAAGAAAACATATGGAGGATTTTCTGCTGAGGCTTCCCTACCGAGGCACCAATTCAAGGAGTGTGGAGTTTACTTGTTAGGCGCTGTTTCCTGGTCTCAGCACTATCCGCTCAGAATGAGCCCACAGGCACTGCTGCTCAGCCGAGAGCTCTGTCACTCTGCGACTGCTGGGCAGCAGGATGACTCCCAGGAAGCAGGGCAACAGGATGTTAGTGCCCTGTTTGTCACAGGCCTTGTTCCAATCACATGTTACCTCCAGGAGCAGATAACTGTCCATCAGGACTTTCTGTTGAGACACAGGCTTCCTATCCTATTTGTTTCCTCCTTGTCTCTTCACTGTCACCTCCTGACTTTATCTAAGATAAACAGTTCCCAGGTGTGCGCCGGCGAGCACATTCCGGAAAATTAATTTAAAATGTTACCAGTGTGTTCTTTTTCCTCCCTGCTCCCCTCGCTACCCATTTGACAGTATACTTCAAAGGACAGCATGTTTTTAAAATATGTTATGAAGACACCAGTTAGTTTAAGAATGTTAAGTTGCACATATGAGGAAAACAGTATTCCATGTAAGCTTCTCACAGCTACAGAAGCCTATCCCCTGTGTCAACAGATCAAAACTTTTTAGTTTGAAAAAAAAAATAGAAACAGTCCATATCTCAAAGGTATCCTTCTCCATCATGAACAGTCAGGATACTCCTGCTATCAGGGAAGTTTTCTCTTATTAATTTGGCATTTCTGTGTATTAACCTCAACTGTCCTAATAATTTGCTCCAACTCCATACCCATCTTTCTATTACAAACTGGTGTTAAATATCCAGCTAGAAATAAGTTCCATGTCATCTTTCCTTCCATGTCAACATCTCTGTGCAGAAATTCATTTTGTGGGGTGAATGTTTTCATAAGTCCAGCTGAGTGACAGAGTAAATGATTAAAAGAGGTGCAGATGGGTGTGGAAGAAGATAAACAAGTTGTATTTAGATTATTGATTATCATCTGTGTGGTGGGGACAAAGTAAACTTGTGGGTTTAATACATTTTCCCCCAAAATTTTCTGAAAGGATGCTCTACATTAGGGGTCCACACTTATGACTGATGGGCCAAATCAGATCCACAGCCAGTATTTGTAAATAAAGTTTTATTAGAATACCACACTCATCCTATCTAATAAAGAGGGAATATGTTAATTGATACTCATGCCGTCACAAAGATGGCAGTGCCCACAGTCAATAAGGGACTATGCTAATTGACTGCCTCGCCCTCAAAAATGGTGGTGCCCATAGCCAATAAAGAGGGAATATGCTAATTAACTTCTATGCCCTCAAAGATGATGGTGCACAGTTCCTTCAGCCCTGCTGGGGCAGCAGTCATGCGAGGCAAGGTCAGACTCGCCCCCAGGTGGGCCTGGCCACTCTGCGCACCAGTCTGCAGAGTTCCCCAGTTCCCTCCACCCCCCAGCTATCCAGGGCCAGCCTGAGGCACAGGCAAGCCTCGGTTGGTGGCTGCCAAGCTGCCCAGGGCTGCCTGAGGCTCAGGTAACCAGGGCCAGCTGAGGCCTGTGCTGCTAGCAATGGCAGCAGCCGAAGTGTGATGGGGTGTCACATTTCCCAGATCACCGGGTCACCTCCTTCCCCTGAGGGCTCCCGGACTGGGAAAGGGGGCAGGCCAGGCTAAGGGAGCCTCCCTCCAGTGCATGAATATTCATTCACTTGACCTCTAGTCTATATCATAAAAGGCCTCTGGTTGTGATGCCATCACTGTGCCACAACCAACTACCAGACTCACCAGGAGGTGCATTGATGGGTCCTGCAGTGGCCATGGAGGGTGGGACTTCTGGAGCATTGTGGGGCGCAACTAAGGAGCATCTACAGAGTGTGTGAGGCTTCATGGGGCCACAGAAATGGCCCTGATGTCAGGTTAGGCCTAGGGAACCCTACACGTGCACAATTTAATCATGTGCTGGGCCTCTAGTTTGTTCATATATTGTCTATGGCTGCTTTCATACTACAATGACAAAGTTAAGTAGTTATGACAGAGACTCTGTGTGCTTCACAAAACCTAACATATTTACTATGTAGCCCTTTACAGAAAAAGCTTATAGATACATCTTCTATATGAGAGAGACACTAGATAATGACAAATTCTTAGGCTTGTTTTTCTGAGTTGTGTAGTCAGAAGTATTATCTTAATCATATTTAAGCACATGTTGACCACTCCAACATCCTCCCACTAAGTAGCAGGAGGACTTCAAGCTCCCAGGGGACAAAATGGATCATTTTGGGTTGTTGTTGGATGACACAATCAGAAGAATCTAGACATTATCAAGGAGGGAAGCCTGAGAAGTCTGGCTTAGAGGGTGAGAACCTTGAAGCACAATCAAGTCACAGATGGAGAAAAAGAAAATGAAGAAAGGTTACAAGCAAAGATGTGGAGTATACGAGGAGAAACCAAGATGGTGGCATAGATGAACACCTAAACTGCTGCCTTCTACAACAATTTCAAAACTACAACTAAAAGACAGAACGGACATTATCTGGAACCACAGGAAGGCTAAATGAGTGGATATTCTACAACTTAGAAGGAAAGAGAGGGGCTCACGAAGACTCAGAGGAGCTGTAAAAAGCTGTGGTACAGAGACACGCTCACAGAGAGAACAGATGGTGGAGGGCCTGGCTGGCTTCCTCTAGCTAGAGGGAGATGGAAAATCCTGATTGCACTGAACCCCACTTCTGACTGCACTGAACCCCAGTTTCGGGCAAGACTCATGTGGGGGGAGTCTGGACTGTCATGAAAAGGGAGGAGTGCACAGAAACTTAGGGGAACCATGGAAGGCAGAGATCTGGAGGTGTGTGCAAAGAGGACTGACTACTGATTGTGCCCTGGGCTTTCTCTAGCAGGAGGAAAACAGAACCTCCCAATTGCACTGAAATCCAGGTCTGACTGCACTGAACTCCAGTTTTGGGTGAGACCCTGGGATTCCAGACTCATACAAGTCCCCAGAGCCGCATGGAAACTCAGAGAAGCCAGTAAGGCAGAGGTCTGGAGCTTGTGCACACAGAGAGGGCTGCAGCAATTACCAAGGGACACTGAGACTGAGGGGTCACTGTGTAGGGCAGGGCTGATGGGAAGTCAAGGATGTCTGCTCAGCTCTGACACTCTGCCACATCCAAACCCAGCACAGAGGCTTTTGCAATCTTGCACATCTTAAGGCTGAGTCCAGCACAGAAGTTCTCCGGGCGTAAACACAGCTGACTCACAACAAATTGGCTTGGAGATCAATTCCCCTGAGTGATACCAGCAACAATTAATACTTAACTACAACAAGACTGTACACACAGTCCACAAAGGGGTGCACCAAGAGAGTCCACCTCAGGTAACTGGAGAGGTGGAGCTACTGGGCCATATAGGACACCTAGCACACAAAGCTACTCTACCAACTCAGGGAAGCAGCCAAAATGTGGAGACAAAAAAATTTTCACAAATGAAAGAAATGGACAAAAACAAATGACTGGATATAGAGTTCAAAACTACGGTTATAAGGTTTTTTAAGAATTGCCTAGAAAAGATGGATAAATTTAGCGAGATCCAAGAGAAGATGAAAAAGGACCAACTAGAAATTAAACATACACTGTCTGAAATAAAAAATATTATACAGAGACCTAACAGCAGACTAGAGGAATGCAAGAATCAAGTCAAATATTTGAAATACAAAGAATCAGAAAACACTCAATTGGAAAAGCAAAAAGAAAAAAGAATCCAAAAATGTGAAGACAGTATAAGGAGCCTCTGGGACAACTTCAAGTGTACCAACATCAGAATTATGTGGGTGCCAGAAGAAGAGAGAAAGTAAGATACTGAAAACCTATTTGAAGAAATAATGACTGAAAACTTCCCACATCTGGTAAAAGAAATGAACTTACAAGTTCAGGAAGTGCACAGAACCCCAAACAAAAGGAATCCAAAGAGGACCACACCAAGACACATCATAATTAAAATACCAAGAGCAAAAGACAAAGAGAGAATATCACAAGCAACAAGAGAAAGACCGTTCATTACCTACAAGGAAGCACCCATACGATTGTCAGCTGATTTCTCAACAGAAACTATGCAGGCCAGAGGGGAGTGGCAAGATATATTCAAAGTGATGAATAGCAAGAACTTACACCCAAGATTACTGTATCCAGCAAAACTATCATTCAGAATTAAAGGTCAGATAAAGAGCTTCACAGATAAAACAAACAAACAAACAAACAAACAAACAAACAAACAAAAACTAAAAGATTTCATCAGCACCAAACCAGTATTATATGAAATGCTGAAAGGTATTCTTTAAGAAGTGGAAGAAGAAGAAAAAGATAAAGAGAAAAATTATGAACAACAAATACATATCTATCAACAAATGAATCTAAAAATCAAGGGAATAGAAAACCTGATGAACAGAATAAACTGGTGAATATAATAGAATCA
>JAAGEH010002534.1:38740702-38786429 GCA_011751065.1 Lasiurus cinereus | reverse complement strand
ATCCAAGAGAAGATGAAAAAGGACCAACTAGAAATTAAACATACACTGTCTGAAATAAAAAATATTATACAGAGACCTAACAGCAGACTAGAGGAATGCAAGAATCAAGTCAAATATTTGAAATACAAAGAATCAGAAAACACTCAATTGGAAAAGCAAAAAGAAAAAAGAATCCAAAAATGTGAAGACAGTATAAGGAGCCTCTGGGACAACTTAAAGTGTACCAACATCAGAATTATGTGGGTGCCAGAAGAAGAGAGAAAGTAAGATACTGAAAACCTATTTGAAGAAATAATGACTGAAAACTTCCCACATCTGGTAAAAGAAATGAACTTACAAGTTCAGGAAGTGCACAGAACCCCAAACAAAAGGAATCCAAAGAGGACCACACCAAGACACATCATAATTAAAATACCAAGAGCAAAAGACAAAGAGAGAATATCACAAGCAACAAGAGAAAGACCGTGCATTACCTACAAGGAAGCACCCATACGATTGTCAGCTGATTTCTCAACAGAAACTATGCAGGCCAGAGGGGAGTGGCAAGATATATTCAAAGTGATGAATAGCAAGAACTTACACCCAAGATTACTGTATCCAGCAAAACTATCATTCAGAATTAAAGGTCAGATAAAGAGCTTCACAGATAAAACAAACAAACAAACAAACAAACAAACAAACAAACAAAAACTAAAAGATTTCATCAGCACCAAACCAGTATTATATGAAATGCTGAAAGGTATTCTTTAAGAAGTGGAAGAAGAAGAAAAAGATAAAGAGAAAAATTATGAACAACAAATACATATCTATCAACAAATGAATCTAAAAATCAAGGGAATAGAAAACCTGATGAACAGAATAAACTGGTGAATATAATAGAATCAGGAGCATAGAAAGGGAGTGGACTGACAGTTCTCAGGGGGAAAGAGGAGGGGGGAGGTGCAGGGAGAAACTGGACAAAAATCATACACCTATGGATGAGGATAATGCGGGGGGGGGAGGTAAGGGCAGAGGTGGGGGGTGGGAGCCGGGTGCAGGGGAGCTATGGGAGAAAAAAGAGGAACAATTGTAATAATCTGAACAATAAAGATTTATTTAAAAAAAAGAAAAAAAAAGAAAAGAAAAGATGTGGGGTATACAATGGCTGGAGCAAACTGTTAGGACTAAGTAAGACCTTGAGAAAATAAATGAGCTACACACTTTCTTTCTGGTGGAAGAGTGACTGAATTTTCCCAGCTTTTCCAGGACTTACCCAGCTTTAAAACCAAAGGTCCTGCATCCAGGAAAATTCTTTAGTCCCAGGGAATGCTGACAGTTGGCTGTGCGGGAGGTTGAGCTGGAAGAAAAACCTGACCTATAGTAGCCGTACTTCTTTTTTTCTTTTTCTTTTCTTTTTTTTACAGAGATGAAGGGAGAGGGATAGAGTTAGAAACATCGATGCAAGAGAGACATCAATCAGCTGCCTCCTGCACGCCCCATATTGGAGATGTGCCCACAACCAAGGTACATGCTCTTCACTGGAATTGAACCTGGGACCTTTCAGTCTGCAGGCTGACGCTCTATCCACTGAACCAAACTGGTTTTGGCTAGCCATAACTTCTGAGTGATGAGATCCTTTCAACCTCAGAGAGCTTAGATAAGAGGCAGGGAGCCACTTGGTGCTACAGGGGCCACTGGAAGAAGACACTACCTCTGTTCTCATTGCACAAGTGATCTCAGTGCAAGCACTCATATTGTGTGAACAGGAAGAGAATAACCTCAAAACAACCTGTAAACAAGTGAGAGGTCATTTGCCCTACTGGGCAGATTTTGGCCTGGTCTTTTCACCCCAAAGTCAGCTTGCATTTTTTCCAGAATAGTGGATCTGTGTGATTTGATTACTGTCCATAACTCTGAACCCTCAGCTTTAATTTTCCCAAACTCCACAGCCATCCTAAATATTACTTGGCTCTTAAGTTTAATTTCTTCTCTATAAAACAATAAATGCTACCCCAACTTTTTAGGCCCCAAAATATAGCTATTTTTTCACTTGTCCATCCATATAAAGTCAAAACATTTGAATCTTTTTTGAGCTGCTACTATGTCCCAGGCACTAGGGTGTAGGACTGAACCAGATAGGCAAGATTCAGGCCTCATGGGAGAAAAAGGAAACCTAAGAACATACAGATAGGATAATTTCAGACTGTGATAAATGTTGGGGAGAAATAAGCCCAGCATTATGCTATGGAATAATTGTGGGGTAGGGATTCCATCCTATATAGGGTAGTCAGAGAGAACCTTCCTGAGAAGGTAACATACAGTAGGCTATGAAAGCAAAAAGGTCAAAGACAGAGGTAGGAAAGAAATTGTCATGTCGCAAAAAGCAGAAAGGACACTGGTATGGCACAGTGGGCCAGTGGGGAGGGCTAGAGACAGGCAGAGACCAGATGGTGTGTGGTCTTATAGGAATGATGAGGATATTTGGAACCTTTCCAAGGGTAAGGCAAGTTTATCAAGGACTATCTATGATCTGATTTATGTTTCAAAAGGATTTCTCTAGCCCTACTGCTGACAATGGGTTGGAGGGAGGTAAGAGTGAAAAGCAGATCAGTTGAGGTGGGTGTTGGCTGGGATAAAACAGTGCCATTAGCATTCAAGAGAAGGGAATGGTTTTGAGATGTATTTGGAGATACAACAAATCTGTCCCAGAAACAGTGGTCTGGAATCACCTCATTTAGTTGTTGACATGTTAATTTTTCATTCCCACCCACTTGAGAACAACTCCAGGGAGCAGGGACCTCAGTTTCCTTAGTCTCCACCATGTCCCTAGCACCAACCTATGCCTCACATAGAGAAGGGATGGCTGTTATCCTGTCAAATGGACAGCAGGTGTTTTGAACAAAAAGCCATGACTGACAACTGAGCAGGGTGTCTCAAAACCACAGAGCAAGAAGACAACATGCTGCTCTGTTGAAAGCTGTCTTTGCTTCTGGAGTTTGAACACAGGGTGGATACAGTAGATTGGCTCCCTTAGCACCTCTTCCCACTCCCTCTAGAGCACTACCGTCATAGTACAGCTTGGGCAGTTGAAAAGGACGGTTCTTGGACACCCTTGCATCCAGGCTTTGCTAGTCCTACACATTCTTACAGACTTGAACTTGATCCTGACTTAAATGGGGAAGAGCGATAGCAATGATGCATCCATTCTGCAAGTGTGGGTTAGCAGGCCAGCAGGGCTCCCCAGCCAACAGTTGTGGGGGGATGGGGCACATTCATTACACCCTTAAATTGTGAAGATGTGTTCTTTTTCTTGCTGACATACTGTTTATTTGCCACTGATGAACCTACGAGCATAGACTGTCTAGATTCTCACTGGGGTGTCCATGTGACAGGTTAAATGTGAGCAAGCTGATGTGTTTGTTACCTCTGACTGCCATAACAAATCATTATGAACTTGTGGCTTAAAACAATAGGAATTTATCCTCTCAAAGTTCTGGAGGCCAGATGTCCCAGACCAAGATGTGGACAAAGTTGTAGCAGGATTGGTTCCTTTTGGAGGTTCTGAGGCAGACTCTGTCCTATGCCTCTCTGCTAGTGTCTACTAGTTGCTAGTAAGCTTTGGCTTTCTTCTTCTTCCTTCCTTCCTTGCTTCCTGCCTGCCTCTCTCTCTCCTTCCCTACCCCCCTCTCTTTATTTCTTTTTAGAATAGTTTATTGATGTTTTTAGAGAAAGGGAGAAGAGAGAAACATCTATGTGAGAGAGTACTATCGATTGGCTGCCTCTTAGACGCCCCCTACTAGAGATCGAGACCACAACCCAGGCATCAAACCAGCAACCTCTCGGTGCACAGGATAACACCCAACCAACCGAACCACACCATCCAGGACTTAGGGATTCTTTAATTTCTGCCTCCTTGATCTTTGCATGGCATTCTCCTCTGTGTGTCTCTGTGTTCTTCCCTCTTCTTCCACTTTTCTTCTAAGGGTAGGGTCATTAGATTTAGATTCAAACCTAATCCACTATGACCTCATCCTAATCCTATATGCAAAGATATTATTTACAAACAAGAACACATTCTGAGGTTCTGCAAGGAACACTATTCAACCCATGATAACATGGTATAGATTTAAGAATATAGTACAAAATAAGGCCATTTGGTTTACACAGAAGTAAAAAATGTTGACCTCAAAGCTGTCTGTTCCTGGCCAGCTGAACCAACCAGCTGCAGATATGTGAGATTAGACTGACTTAAAGCTAACCAACTATACTATAGTGAAAGACCTTGCAGTTTGTTATACCTTCAAACATATCCTATCTTTCATGGTACATTGCTTGCTTTCAATGCATTTGTTGTCAGAAAAAAATAAAGTTACAGTGAAATATACATAATTTATCCAAAATAAATCATCAGAGAACCAAAATGATGGAGTAGGTGAATGCCAGTACTAACTGCCTCCCACAACCACATTAAAATTACAACTAAAATACAGAACAACCATCATTCAGAACTGCCTGGAAGCTGGCTGAATGGAAGTCCTACAATTAGAGAAGTAAAAAAGAAAGTACATTGAGATTGGTAGGAGTGGTGGAGGTGTGGAATGATTTGGTCTTACACCCACATGTGGCTTTTTTTTTTAATTGGGAGGGATATCTCCACTGTGGAAGCCTCCCATGAGAAGCAAGAGATCCAAACCCCACACCAGCCCCCTAGCCCAGGGTTCCAGAGCTTGAAAGAGAAGTCCCTGTAACTTTGGGATGTAAAAACCAGCAGGTATTGTGAGTGAGTGATATGGAGGTTCCTGGAGACCCAGGAAATTCTTCTTAAAGGGCTGGTACATGGTCCTACTCCCTTTGAGCTTCAGCACTGGGAGGCAGCATTGTGAGAATCAGGGACATACAGGGAGGAACTGGATCAGGGCGGCTTTCTCCAGATAGAGGTATTCATAGGGGTCATTGTTCCTGTCCTGGGACCTCCCCTATTCAGAGGTGACTAGCAGCCATATTTTATTTTCCATCAGCCTGGCTCATATTGTTCACTCTGCCCTGGTGATTCCGAGACCCATCCCATCCGACTTGCAGCTCTACCCCAGCTGTTTTCCATATGAGAGGTCTATCCTGGGTCAGGTTTCAGACTTTCCTAAAAATCTCTCAAACAAGCAGCAGCTGGTATCAGCATGCCTCATACCTCTTAAGAAGAGGCCCAAGACATGGCACTATAACACCAGCCTGCCTTGCTTCTCAACTTGACTTTGCTCGGGCACTTCAAAGCCCAATATAAGTAGCAACCATCTACAGGTAGCTCTGTAGCTCCTACCAAGTGGCTCCAGGCACTGGCCAACTTAGCACCTCTGGAGGTCCCAGAGTCAGTACACCCAGGGTACAGCTTCAGACCATACCAGATTACAACTCTACGCATCCACAATGACACACTCAAGGGGCAGACTCAGTAAGCACCAAAGCCCCAGTGAAGCAAGTTCTGCTTCAGAGGGGTATCTCTTACATAGCATCTCTTCCACTATTGTCACAGCTGGTCCTCACAGCCAATTGGCCTGGAGGTCAATGCTTCCCAGTGATGCCAACAGCAATCATGACTCAACTACAAGACGACTGCGCTCACAACCCACACAGGGGTGCTCCTAGAGTGCCTAGTTCACGTGACTTGGAAGTCTGAGCCACTGGGCCCTACTGGACACCTACTACAACTACACAAGGCCTAACAAATATAGGGAAATAGCCAAAATATGGATACAAAGAAACATGTCACAAATAAAAGAACAGAAGAAATCTCCAGAAAAAGAACTAAATGAAATAGAGCAAACTACTGGATATAGATTTCAAAACAATGGTTAAAAGGTTGCTCCAGGATCTTAATGAGATCTTCAAGGGATTCAGTGAGAGCTTCAAGGGATCTTGAAAAAAGATCAGAAAAAAGGACAAGTCAGAAATTAAGCATAAAGTAACTGAAACAAAGAATAGTTTACAAGGATTTAAGAGTAGAATAGAGAATTCCAAGAATCAAATTAACAATTTGCAATTTGAGGAAGCATAAAACACCCAATCATAAGGGCAAAAAGAAAAAGGAATCCAAAAATATGAAGATAGTTATAAGGAGCTTCTGGGATGACTTCAAGCATACCAATATTCACATGATGAGGGTGCCATAAGGAAAAGAGAGAGAGCCAGATATTAAAAATTTACTTGAAGAAATCATGACAGAAAACTTCCCCTACCTGGTGAAAGAAATAGGCTTATAAGTTCAGGAAGCCCAAAGAGACCCAAACAAGAGGAACTCAAAGAGACCTACACCAATGCACATCATAATAAAAATGCCAAGGGTTAAAGACAAAGAGAAAATCTTAAAAACAGCAAAAGAAAAGCAGTTAGTTAACTACAAGGGAGCACCCATATGATTGTCAGCTGATTTCTCAACAGAAACTTTGCAGGCCGGAAGGAATTAGCAAGAAATATTCAAAGTGATGAATAGCAATGACCTACAACCAAGATTACTCTACCTAGAAAAGCTATCATTTAGAAGTGAAGGTCAGATAAAGAGCTTCACAAACAAGAAAAAGCTAAAAGAGTTAATCATCATTTAAGTAGTATTACATGAAATGTTGAAGGGTATTCTTTAAGAAGGAGAAGATGAAGAGGTAGATGAAGAGAAAGAAGGAGAAGGAGGAGAAGAAAGAGAGGGGAAGAGGAGGAGAGGGAGGAAGAAGAAAAAGAAATAAATGATATGAACAATAAAATGGCACTAAATAAATATCTATTACCAATTGAATCTAAAAATCAAAATAAACGAACAAGAAATCTAATGAACAAAATAAGCTGATGAATAACATAGAACCAGAGGCATGGAAACATGGAACAGACAGATGCATCTCAAAGGTAAGAGGGAGGGAGATAAAAGATTAAGCAAAGTTCTTATATGGATATATGCATTATGTATGGACACAGACAATAGGGTGGTGAAGGCCTGCAGAAAAGCAGGAACCAGGTGATGGGGGTCAATGGGAGTAAAAGTGGGGGGAGTCAGCATCTTTAATGCTCTCAACAATAAAGATTAAAAAATAAACCATCAGCCGAGACCGGTTTGGCTCAGTGGATAGAGCGTCGGCCTGTGGACTGCAAGGTCCCGGGTTCGATTCCGGTCAGGGGCATGTACCTTGCTTGCGGGCACATCTCCAGTGTGAGGTGTGCAGGAGGCGGCTAATCAATGTCTCTCTCTCATCGATGTTTCTGACTTTCTATCCCTCTCACTTCCTCTCTGTGAAAAATCAATAAAATATATTTATTAAAAAAATAAAATAAAATAAACCATCAAAAATACTAGCTTCCTTATGTAAAAAAAATTTTCATCCAATTTTTTTTTTCTCCGTGAATGTACCCCTCTGATTTTGTTCTGCCTAGGAAAATATCCAAGTACCTCCAGCAAAGGACAAGTGTTTGTGCAGAAGAGAAGAAGGTCAGATAAAGACATTGAAACTAATCTTGCTTCACTCATGTAATGAGAGGAGATGTTACATTTCACAAATCAAAATATAATTTAAGCTACTTTAGATTCTATTTTTCTAATTCAACGAAATCTAATCCCTTAAAGCTGAAGAAGCAACTATTTTCCTCCCCGCTAAATGACACTACAAAATATAGCCTTAGGATGAAGATACCTTTTTTCAAGGACATAGAAGATAGGATTGCATTACTGAAATAGACAAAAAGCCATTCCATCAGAACTCTTTCACCATTTTTCAATGTACATATCTTGTTATGAGAGAATTACATTTACCAGGCAGCACTGACACTGTATATTCCTTCTTATTCCATTAATTAAACTATAATACAATCACTTGGGTTACTCATAACCAATCTTTAGCTGATATTTGGCTTCTGTATGGTAATGAGGCAGCAATAAAGTTTATGTTCTCATAAGAATTGTATTTTGCACCAAATAGCTAACATCAAAAATAACTGTTGTAAAGAATCATTCTTGGCATCCATTAATATGTCACTGAAAATAGTAATACAATGCCCATTGTAGCTACAAAAACCTAAATATTTAGGTTATAAGAATGCATAAGTAAAAAGTTACTAAACATATCTCATGTCTGAAAAATAATATGAAAATAGATTTTGGATATTGGTTATCAAATTACCTAATTTTTAAATATGCACTCTAAGGAAACTAAAACTTGCCTTGTTCTAACTTAAGTACTTGCTTTATTACTGCATCAATCACTTTAGTCATCAGTATTCCTTTAACTTTTAAGCTTCTTTCTCTCCTTTTCAACATTCTGCATTTCCCCCTTTATGTCCTTCTGGATTTTTACCTTCTCTCCACTCACCAGTTTCCACCTATTTACCTTTCTGCAGATTTTCTCTACCACAACTAATCTACAAAGAGAATTAACAATGGAAGGTTGGAGCCACACAGAAACCACAAGTATAAATATGTTCAGTTTTTAAAAACTTAAGTATGTTTTAAAAAATAACACAATTGAACTGAAAAGTTATTAAACTCAACTAGCTACATAAAACAAGGTCATTATCATAATGGAACAGAAAAGGCAACTGGGAAGGTAGACAAAAGAGTTAGTAAATTTCTTTGCACTTGTAAAGTTGAATAATGTAAACACCCACAGTAGCATTTGTTTGTTTTGTTGTTACTCATGATGTTGATCCCATTTCTCAGATCACTAATGAAAAGAGTGATAAGAGAAATTCAGTTTTGAGAGCATTTTGCTTTTGCTCAAGTCTCCTTGTTTCATTGTCAAATGTTGCCTAAATCCTCATCAACTTTTTAATCTAAGAGGCATATTTAGATCTTGGCAAGTTTGAATTGAGTTATTGGGTAAAATGCAGTGACACAGCAATAACTGTTTCTTGAAAGTTCAGATATATTGCATCAATTGCATTCTCCTTGTCCATTAATTTTATCATTCCATGAAAAGGCAATAGAGTTAGTAAACATTATTCTACTCCTCATTTGTCTAACCTTTAGTTGGCATAAAAGTTTCTTTTCCCTTAATATTTGTTCCACTTTTTTTTTCACAATGGATTCAAGCTATACTTTCTGGGCAGTAAATTCTAGGATGCATTTTGCTAACACCTTTTAAAACTAAAAGTACCACACATTTCTTTCCTCTCCAGCTCTTATTTACTAGGAAGCCTACTATGTTTTTTTTTTGTGTTTTTTTTTTTTTCAGTTTAAGATACCTTCAGGCATTGAATGCTAGTTAGTAACATGAAGATCAGGCATCCTTATCTATTTTTGCCACCTAAGAATTTTTAGGTGTAAGATAATCCTATTATTTATGTTCCTGCCACAACAGAAGTTAGTATTTTTCCGAAGATGTGTGATTTCCTTCTGTTACAAACAGTCCCTATGGTTGCACAGTTGCTCACACCTGGTAGATAAAATAAAATAGCCTACCTTAGGATGCGAGGTCAAAGCTGACACCTGCAGGCTTTGGAACCTTCCTTGCTACTTATTTCTACAGCATCTTTCCCTTCTTCCCTCTTCCTTGCCTTGACATGTGCTGCCTGCTGGGTGTCTGAACTCTCTCCTAGATGAAGCCCACACCTGCCTTTGCATGGTCAAATGAGTGTTGCAGAGTAATGTGATTCAAACCACCTATGATGGGGAGAGTTAGTCATTTTCAACGCTGTCTTTGGTGTCTTCATAAAGTTATAAGTTGAAAACTGTTCCAAAATTTAAACAGATAGAAATATGGGAACCCCTCTGATTACTCTAGGCAAGATTCTGTAGTAGGCAAAGTGAAATACGTACATACCAATCTTAACAAAATAGTGCTTTATCATTCAAAAAAATCAAGTTTACAATTTTTCTGTCTGGCTACAGTACATTTTTTTTTAAAAAAAATAGACTATTTCTTAAAGTTTACAGGAAAATTGAGCAGAAAGTACAGACAGTTCCCATACACCACTGACCCCACCCCATATTCATGGCCTCTCACAATGTCAATATTGGGATCAAAGTGAGACATTTGTTATAACTGATGAACCTATGTGACACAATATTAGCCAAAGTCTATAGTTTACATTAGGGTTTATTCTTGGTATTGTATACATGTTTTATGCATTTGGACAAACGTCTGATTGCCTACCATTATAGTATTCATTTCTTTTCTCCCCAAACCCTGGAACCATTGATGTCTTTATTGTCTTGAGAGTTCTGCCTTTCCCAGAATATCATATAATTGGAATCATACAGTATGTAGTCTTTTCATATTGGTTTCTTCCACTTAATGAAATTTAAGTTTCCTCCATGTCTTTTTGCCATTTGATAGTTCATTTCTTTTTGTTGTTATTGTTAATCCTCAACCTGAGGATATTATTTTTCATTGCTTTTTAGAGAGAGTGGAAAGTAGGGGGAAAGACAGAGAGAGAAACATAGATATGAGAGAGATCAAAGCTGACACCTGCAGGCTTCTAGAACCTTCCCAGATGGTTGCCTCCAACGTGCATCCCAACCAGGATCGGGGTCTGGCCTGCAACTGAGGTACGTGCCCTTGACCAGAATTGAACCAGTGACCCTTCAGTCTGAGGGTCACGCTCTAACCACTGAGCACCTAACTAGGGTGACTCAGTTCTTTTTAGTATTGATTAATATTTCATTGTATGGACATATCACTGTTTATCCTTTGCCTACTGACAGACATCTAGGTTGCTTCCAAGTTTTGATTATTATGAATCAAACTGTTATAAACACCCATGTGCAGGTTTTTGTAAGGACAAACAAGGAGTACAATTGCTGGATGGTATTCTGTATATTTACCAAACTGGCTTCCAAAGTGGCCATACCATTTTGCATTCCTTACAGCAATGAATGAGGGTGCCTGTTGTTCTACATCCTAACTAGTATTTGGTGCTGTCAGTGTTTTTGTTTGCCATTCTAATATGAATATACAGTGGTATCTCACTGATTTAATTTTCAATTCCCTAATGACATGTAATGTGGAGCATCTTTTCACAGGACTATTTACCATTTGTATAACTTCTTTGGTGAGGTGTCTGTTCAAATCTTCCATTTTTAAAACTGTGTTGTTTTCTTATTATTGACTTTTAAGAGTTTTTGTGTATTTGACGTAACAATTTGTGACTTATCTTTTCATTCTCTTGGCAGTATCTTCCAGAGAATACAAGTTTTTAATTTTAACGAAGTCCAACTAATAAATTATTTCTTCAGTGGATCATGCCTTTGGTGTTATATCTAAAAAGCCACTGTCAAACACAATGTCATAGATTTTCTTCTATGTTATCTTCTAGGAGTTTTACTGTTTTGCATCTTATATTTAGGCCTACTATTAATTTTGAGTTAATTTTCATGAAGGGTGTAAGGTCTTTGTCTAGATCAAAAAATTTTTTCCCCTCTGCTCTTTTGTCAAAGACCAATTGACTATAATTATATGGGTCTATTTCTGGGCTCTTTATTCTGTCCCATTGATCTATTTGTCTATTCTTTTGCCATTACCAAACTGTCTTGATTGCTGTGGTTTCATATGAAATCAGGCAGAGTCAACCCTCGAACTTTGTTATTCTCTTTCAATAATGTGTTGGCTATTCTGGATCTTTTGCTGCTCCATATAAACTTTGGAATTGGTTTGTTGATATCTATAACATACCTTGCTGGGATGTTGATTGGGATTTCATTGAATCTATAGGTTAAGTTGTGAAGAGCTGACATCTTGACAGTATTGAGTCTTCATATCCATAAACATGGGTATTTCTACATTTATCTTCTTTGATTTCTTTCATCAGAGTTAGTAGTTTTCCTCAAATAGATATTAAACATATTATTAGACTTTTACCTAAGTATTTTATTTTATCTAAGTATTCCAATTGTTCATTATTAGTGTATATGAAAGCAACTGATTTTTTTATATTTACCTTATATTTTGAATCCTTGTTATAATTGCTCATTAGGTCCAGGAATTTTTTAGTGGTTCATTAGGATTTTCTACATAGACAATCATGCCATCTGCAAACAAAGTAAGTTTTATTTCTTCCTTCCCAGTCTGTATATGTTTATATTTTTAATGGAGATATAACTCATATACTATAAAGTTGACCCTCTTAAACTTTACAAGTCAGTATTTTTTGTATTCTATATACACAAAGCTGTGCAATCATCTCTACTATCTTATTCCAGTCTATTTCTATCACATGAAAAAGGAATACCCTACTCATTAATAGTCGCTTCCCATTCCTCAATGTGGCTTTGTATCACATTTTACACAAAGAAATTCAATATCCAAAATAAATAAACGATTGTGGCAAAATTTAAAAATACACACATAAAAAGCAAAACAAAACACAATTCAAAGCACAATATAACCAATTTCCAAGTGAAAAATACTAGGCTAAGCATTATGAAATTGTCATTTTTATAGGCCAAATGACCTTAACAATGACAATTTCATATGGTTTCATCTAATATTCACATTGGTATATTTGAATCACTGAATTGTTTCAGAATACATTGATGACTACAGCCTTCAACTTAAGTTATAATCAGTTCCCAAGCATTGCAATAATAATGTGCAAGCAAAATAGAAGTAAATGAAAATTGCAAATGTTTAAGAATGACATCCATACCCCGAATTTAATTAGTCTGTGAGCCTGATGTGTCTCCATAAGAACGTATGACCTGGGGGATTCCTAAGCATGCTCAGAAATGGGATTCAAACATTTCAAACTGATCTTAACAAAACCTTCTAACCGTATTAAAATGTACTTAAGGATTTTGCAATTTATAAACATATCAGAAAACCCCACTGATAATCATTAGAGAAAAAAACTTGTGCTCATGTTGTGTACCCAGTGCAGGCCGCTCCTCCTCAGCTGTTCTATCAGCTGGGTTCCTGCAGCAAGATCTGCTATTAACACAGGGATGCTGTTTTCTTCAAGCTGTGACTGTATTTTGACCTTGACTGTTATTGTGATTTGATCAGACAAATTGAAGCTTGCTGTTTTAGTTCTTTTGAGCAATAGTAACATGTGGAACATACTGTTTTTGAAAAGAATAAAATCCATAAAAGCTTCAAGAATGCTTGTTAGCAGGGCTAATATATCCAACCAAATGGCTTGGAAGTTCCTGATGCAAAACATTCACTCCAGGCCCCTGAGACATAGTCTTTGCATGTGTTTTGTTAGATCCACTAATCACAGGTTTATGTAGCCCATTTTATTTTATTTTATTTTGATTTGATAAATCTTTATTGTTCAGATTATTACAATTGTTCCTCCTTTTCTCTTCATAGTTCCCCTCTACCTGGATCCCATCCAACCCTCTGCCCTTACCTCCCCCCACCTCATTGTCCTCATCCATAGGTGTATGATTTTTGTCCAGTCTCTCCCTGCATCCCCTTCACTCCTTACTCCTGAGAATTGTCAGTCCAATCTTTTTCTATGCCCCTAATTCTATTATATTCACCAGTTAATTCTGTTATTCACATTTTCAATTTCCTTGATTTTTAGATTCACTTTTGATAGTTATGTTTTTGTTATTCATAATTTTTATCTTTACTTTTTTCTTCTTCTTCTTAAAGAGTACCTTTCAGCATTTCATATAATACTGGTTTGGTTGGTGCTGATGAACTCCTTTAGTTTTTTTCTTATCTGTGAAGCTCTTTATCTGATCTCTAATTCTAAATGATAGCTTTGCTGGGTAGAGTAATCTTGGTTGTAGGTTCTTGCTATTCATCACTTTGAATATTTCTTGCCTTTCCAGCTCTCCTGAGTTTCCATGCACTCCAGGGACCTGTATGAGTCTGGGTCCCCAGCGGCACAATCAGCAGTAACCTTCTGTGTGTGCACTTGCGCTCATGTGCCTCTAGACCTCTGCCTTTTGTGGCTCCCCTATGTTTCTGTGCACTCCTCCCTTTTCACGACAGTTCAGACTCCCTCCATATGAGTCTCGCCCAGAATTGGGGTTCTGTCTCCCTCCTGCTAGAGGAAGCCAGCCAGGCACTACACTGCCCGTCCTCTCTATGCAGGTGTCTCTGTACCTCAGCTTTTTGTAGCTCTTCTGAGTCTCTGTAAGCCCCTCTCTTTCCTTCTAGTTGTAGTTTCCACTCAGCCAGCTTTCCTGTGGTTCTGGATGATGTCTGTTCTGTCTTTTAGCTATAGTTTTGAAATTATTGTGGGAGGCAACTGTTTAGGTGTTCACCTATGCCACCATCTTGGTTTCTCCCCTAGCCCATTTTACGAGGTAAATGTCAGAAAACAATTCCCCTAAAACTGACACTAACAGAAAAAATTGGAGAAGCAAATTATCTAGGATAAATTAGATTTAAATAATATAACTGCATTCTATTGCCAATATATTGTTTATTATAAGAATTGATATCCTCTTAAAATAGTTTGGAGAAGGAAGAGTTAATGATACTTCTTGCCTTTAAGGCACCTCTCTAAACTGGGCCAGGACACAAACTTAATGACAGTTTTGCTAAAAGCAATCATCCTCTTCTATATTAAGTGCTGCTAGTCTTATGTAAGACACAGTGAAGATGTATCCTATTTACTGTAAAAGGTGAAGATCACTAGATAGACTTGAGAATGGGTATACTGTAATTTGGCAACATTTAGTTAAGTTTATTTTGTTGTCATTCTGTTTTTGGAATATATTTCAGCCCAAAAATATGTAATTATATTGGGGAAGTTAATCCTTTCCCTATTCTGGTGCACTATGCTGCCTCCCACTTAGCACTGCAAATTACAGATAATTCTCTCTGGGGACCTTTAAACATATACCCAAAAGGCTGCCATCTGTAGAAAAACCTTTATTCTTAGTCCATGAAACAGATGTGTACCCTGCTGTCCTCAGAAGTTACTGGCCAAGTAGAGTAACAACTTTGGGCTTGTTACCAACACAGCTATCATAATTGCAGCCCCATATGCCTGTTTCCTGGTAGTGGGATGAAAAGAAATAATCCTGAAAGATTTGAAAACCACTGAGATAAGATACAAAGATCTTGCAGGTTGATTACTAGAGTAAGGACAGGAGAGGAAGAAAAATAAAAGGGTTGTGCTAACAACATCTATAATAATAAAAGTATAATTATGCTATTAGACCAGATGTCCTTCTGGATGACCTTCCAGACAAAGCCAGGGCTATGAGGGAAGCCCGAGTCCCGGGTACCAGAGGGAAGCCAGTGCCAGCAGCTGGGGGAAGGAAGGACTACTCTTGCATGGATTCCATGCATTGGGCCTCTAGTACACTATAAGAGAACATTAGCAGCTACAATCACCCTCTTATCAGGATGTTAGTAGCAGGCAAATAAGGCATAAGCAAATCAAATCGAATCTCAGATCTATGTCTCTGCAGTGTATAAAAAAATGTTCCTTTCATTTTTCTTTCTGAGAACTGGGAAATAGGTTTGCCTAAGCAAAGGTAAGATGCAGGAGCAGGATTAGAGAGGGAACCTTAAAATTTGCCTTATTGTATTTTGTTTTTTTTTTACCAGGTTGGATAAAGTGGGTGCAGTGTAGTCTTGAATCCTTGCCAAGATGGACCTGGAGAAATTCTAGCTGTGTGTGTTTCTCTTTCTTAAACACACACACACACATGCACACACAAATGCTCTCTCTCTCTCTCTCTCTCTCTCTCTCACACACACACACACACACACACACACACACACACACACACAGATGAGAGTTATAAACTATTCTATGTTAGACAGTCAAATGGTCTGGAATCTGAACCAAGACTGACCTTGTGGAGTCCAATGTAAACCCACTCTGCATCTCCCCCTAGAGCCTTGAGGAAGTTCCCTAGCATGGTCCCACCAGAGTGCTTTGGGTCCTTAACCTGGGCTTCAGCTCTCTGTAGATACATCAGACACTTCCCCATTTCCTAGACCCGAAGCACTCCACACAGAGCCTCGGCTGGCTTTATCACTAAACAGTCCTGTTTTTTCCCCTAACTTCACTTCCATATTTCAGGAAATCCTCTTCCTTTATGCATTATAGTCTAAAATCATTCTTTATTTTCCTCTTCGTTTAAGTTAGGCAAACAGTGCCATTCCCTGAACACTGGTGAGATCTCAGTTCTGTGATGGCGACAGGTCTCTAGAATCCTTCCTCTGGTCCCTCAGCCCCTGGAACCCTGTCGGCTTCTGTTCCCATAAGGTCCCATGTGCCTTAGTGATAGGGCTTTCTCCCTGGCCTCAGAAAAGCAAAGTCTACCAGGGCATAAGCCATACACTCTCTCATCACTGCATTATTTCTGGGGGCTAATTGCCCAGCTTTTTAGGTCACCTCTGTTGAAGATGAGGGGATATAAGCAGGAGGGAAAATATGATGCCCTGGAATTTGGAATCTGCTCCAGTCCCAGGCAGTGTCCCCAGAAGAATGCGGGTACCTCCCCAGTGGTGTGTGGCCCTATGTATGAAATATGGTCTGGCCTCACTCAGCCCCTCTGAAGAGAAGGAGACTGATGACCTGCCAAAAAAAGTATCTGCATGAACAACAAGTTCCCATCAGCTTTCCTGGCACATGGTCCTAATTGGAAAATGTATGTGGACAGCATTTGAAATAGGACTTCAGCTTTTCAGGCAACTTGCAGGTTGTCCATACTGTCCTCGTGACAGTTTCTTGACCTAACATCATTAGCTTCCTCTGAAACCTGGTTTCATTCCTTTATTTCTTATTTCTTTCAAAATCACCAGCCTCTACCTTCTGAATCTACATGTTTCCTACTCACTTCCAAATACAATTTGTTACCAAATCCTAGAATTTTTCCTCCCCATTCCTATTGGCACCATGCTATGCCTGGCCCTTATTCCCCCAGGTCTCATATACTATTACATTTAATCTCAGTGTTTTAGGCTTCCCTGATCTCCCCTGAACATGACTTCCAAAGTGATACCATAAAACACACTTCCCCCTTGTCCTTGCATGCACAGATGCCTTCTACGGTTCACCATTATTTACCTATATGCAATGTATTTAGCTACACAATACTAGCCTTATTAATTTTTTATCTCCTTCCAACAGATATTTATTGGGTACCTGCAGTATATCCTACATCATTCTTAGTACATCCATGAGTAAGCCAGACCCATTTACTGTTTGCCTTCCAAAGAAGGGTTTAATAGGAAAAATAAATACTCAGAAATAAACTATGAAAGCATAGAACAAGGAAAGCAAAACTAGTTTCTGATGAGAACTTTCCCCAGAAGTGACATTTAAGCTTAGGCCTGAAGGGTAAAATATGATTAGTTAGTGACTTGCAGGTGAAGACACAGCATATGCAAGTGGGAAAGAGTCTGAAACATCTGCGGGAAGAAGGCAAGCTGGTGTGGTTGGTGCAGAGAGCTCTGGAGAAGCATAGTGGGGGATAAAGGCTGAAGGTCATGGGGCCAGAGCATGCAGAGCCTGGTAGGATATGTGTAGGAATTTGAACTTTATTTATTTATTTATTTATTTATTTTGCATTTTTACTTAAATTTTCATTATTCAGATTATTACATTTGTTTCTCTTTTTTCCCCTCCATAGCACCCCTCCACCCAGCTCCCACCCTCCCCTCTGCCCTTACTTCCCTCCCATTGATCTCATCCATAGGTGTATGATTTTTGTCCAGTCTCTCCCTGTACACCCCTCACCCCTTCCCCCCTGAGAATTATCAGTCCACTCCCTTTCTGTGCTCCTGATTCTATTATATTCACCAGCTTATTCTGTTGATCAAATTTTTAATTCACTCAATTCTTAGATTCACTTGTTGATAGATATGTACTTGTTGTTCATAATTTTTTGGCTTTTACCTTTTTCTTCTTCCTCTTCTAAAAGAGTACCTTTCAGCATTTCATATAATACTGGTTTGAAGTTGATGAACTCCTTTAGCTTTTTCTTCTCTGTGAAGGTCTTTATCTGCCCTTCAATTCTGAGTGATAGCTTTGCTGGATAGATTATTCTTGGTTGTAGGTTCTTGCTATTCACCACGTTGAATATTTCTTGCCACTCCCGTCTGGCCTGCATCATTTCTGTTGAGAAATCAGCTGACAGTCGTATGGGTGCTCCCTTGTAGGTAATGAACTGTTTTTCTCTTGCTGCTTTTAATATTCTCTCTTTGTCTTTTGCTCTTGGTATTTTAATTATGATGTGTCTTGGTGTGGTCCTCTTTGGATTCCTTTTATTTGGGGTTCTGTGTGCTTCCTGGACTTGTAAGTCTATTTCTTTTACCAGATGTGGCAAGTTTTCAGTCATTATTTCTTTAAATAGGTTTTCAGTATCTTGCTTTCTCTCTTCTTCTGGCACCCCTACAATTCTGATGTTGGTACGCTTGAAGCTGTCCCAGAGGCTCCTTACATTATCTTCACATTTTTGGATTCTTTTCTCTTCTTGCTTTTCCAGTTGAATGTTTTCTGCTTCTTTATATTTCAAATTTTTGACTTGATTCTTGCCATCCTCTAGTCTGCTGTTAGGGCTCTGTATAATATTTTTTATTTCAGTCAGTGTCTCTAGTTGGTCCTTTTTCATCTCCTCTTGGGTCTCACTAAATTTATCCAACTTTTCTAGAATATTCTTGCAAAACCTTATAAGCGTGGTTTTGAACTCTATATCCAGTCGTTTTTTTTCCTCCATTTCTTTTGTTTGTAATCCCTTCCCTTGTCTCGGCATTTTCACTATGCCAGAGAAACTTCTGTGTTGGATTCAGCTTTATGATATCAGACTTGCAAAACCGAAGAAGCCTCTGTTGAGCTTGGGATGGTGGAGTCTCAGGGCTTAAGGGACCGCCTTGCCTTCTAGTCGGCCCCGCCCTCCACAGCTCAGAGTCACATAGTTGCCTAAATGTTGAATCATGATTTGGGTTTTGAAGTATGACAAGTATGACACTGCCAACAGTTCTCCATCAATGTTCTCCCGGTCGCTGATGTGCTGCAGGTTGCAGTCCGTGTCCTCGCAGCTCAGGTTAGCGTCGGGCCAGTAGGACTCCAGCCAGGAGTGTGCATTCCTCCTGAGCTTGGGGCTGGAAGACACACAGCACGAGGTAGTGTTCCCCATCGCCGGCGACCCGGGCTGGACATAGAGCGGAGGCTCGCCTGCCACCAGGGACGGACGGAAGCGCGGTCAGCAGCGGCGTTGGGGGCTCGCCATGGGCAGCTGGTGGGGCGGTGATGGCGACAAATGGCTACGGGCAGCTCCCTCGGCCTCCGCGCCGCCCTGGCCAGTCCGAGGCGGTGGGCCCGTCCGCGGCCGAAGAGCACCGACTGCGCGACTGCAGCCGCCGTGCCGGCCTCACCCCGCCATGACCATGGCGGGAGCCGCGCAGGCCGCCTCCCCGCGCTTCCCGCTCAGCGCCCGGTCCTAGCGGCGGCCTCCGCAAGAGGTTCCGTTTCAAGCGCCCAAGACGCTAGTGCACGGGAGCGGCGGCAACGCGGCAGGGTGGCTGGGTGGCGTGGACGGCAAGGGTGAGCTCGGCCCTCGCTCTGCCAATTTGAGCTTTATTATAAAAGCAGTAGGAAACCACCAGCAGGTTTGAAGCAGAGGAATGCAATGATTTATTGGGTTTTTAAAAGATCACCCTTGGGGGGGGGGAATGGCAGCGGAACAGAGGGACGTGTCTTAAGCCTTGTCCCGGAGCAGACAGAGGGAACAGCTGAGAGTCACACAGGGCATGTATGTTGGTGAGTTGAGGGACAGCTATACTCCAGGAGAAGGTGGGGGACTGCTGGATGGGGCTTTCCTGACTGGGAAGCCCTACTGCTGCTGGGTTCCCTCCTGGAGCTGCCAGCTTAGAAGCAGAGACCATGCCATATTGAAGAGGAGAGAGGATGTTATCAGAATCCTGAAAATCTACAACTACGGCACCCACTGAATAGCTGCAAGCCTCAGAACATCTGTCCCCAGTTGGCATAAACACGCGGATTCAGAGGAGCTCTACATTCCACCACCAAAAGATCGGATTTTGCCTGGGATGAGGAGAGAGAGAAAACTACAAAACCAGATACCTGGAGAAGAGAGACCATGGGGAGACAAAGAAATAGCCTGCATATGAAAGAAAAGGAGACATCACCAGTAAAGGAAGTAAATGAAATAGAGGCAAGCAACCTGCTCAAGAAAGAATTCAAATAAATGGTCATAAGGTGGCTGAAAAGAATGGAAGACAAATTAGACAATATGAGTAAGAACCAAGAGGAAATGAAGAAGAATGAAGAAAAAAGGAAAATGACATCACTGCTATAAAGAACTCAACAGAAAGCATCAAGAGTAGGCTAGAAGAAGCAGAGGACCACATCAGTGAGCTAGAAGACAAGGTAGGAAAAAATACCCAAGTAGAGCAGCTTCTAGAAAAAAAAAATTAAAAATCAGGAGGAGAGCCTAAGGAAACTTTGGGACAACACAAAACAAAACACCAGCCACATAAGACGGGTGCCAGAAGGAGAGGAAACTGAGCAAGGTCTAGAAAACATGTTTGAAGAAATAATGACGGAAAACTTCCCTGATACAGGGAAGAAAAAACCCACACAAATTCAAGAAGCTCACAAAGTCCCAAACAAAATGAACCCCAAAAAACCTGAATCCAAGGCACATTATAATTAAACTGGTAAACACCAATGACAAAGTAAGAATCTTAAAAGTGGCCAGAGAGAGACAGAAAGTTACCTACAGAGGAACCCCCATCAGACTAGCAACTGATTTCTCAACACAAACTCATCAGGCCAGAAGGCAATGGAATGAAACATACAAAGTCATACAAAGAAAGGGTCTGAATCCAAGAATACTGTACCCAACAAGGATATCAATCAAAATTGGAGATGAAATCAGGGACTTCACAGACCAAAAAAAAAAAAAACACTAAGAAAATTTATTATGAAAAAAGTTTTTTCAGGCAAATGGAAATGAAAACAAAAGCTGGGATAGCAATACTTATATCTGAAAAATTAGATCTCAAAGTGAAGGACATAACAAGAGATAAGGAAGGCCACTTCATAATATTAAAGGGAGCAATCCAAAAACAAGAAATAACTCTGGTAAACACATACGCACCCAATACAGGAGCACCCAAATACATAAAAAGAACTCTTGGAGGATATCAAGGGAGAAATTGCCAGCTACACAATCATAGTAGGAGATGTTAATATCCCGCTATCAGCATTGGACAAAATCTCTAAACAAAAAATCAGCAAAGAAAAATCAATCCCAAATGACTCGCTAGACCAGATGGAATTAAATTGACATCTTCAGAATATTTCACCCCAAAGCCACAGAATATACATTCTTCTCAAGTGCACATGGGTCATTTTCAAAGTTAGACAATATGTTAGGTCATAGGAAAATTCTCCTCAAATTCAAGAAGATAGAAATCATATCAAGCATTTTTTCAGATCACAGTGGCATAAAACTGGCAATCAACTACAATAAAAACAATCCAAAGAAACCAAACACATAGAGACTAAATAGCATGTTATTGAACAGTGACTGGGTTACCAGAGAGATCAAGGAAGAAATAAAAAACATCATGGCAACAAATGACAATGAAAACACAACAATCCAAAATCTATGGGACACGGTGAAAGCAGTCTTGAGAGGGAAGTTCATAGCCCTACAAGCTTACTGCAAAAAACAAGAAACAATGGTACTAAATTACCTAACTCTACAATTCAAAGAGTTAGAAAGAGAGCAACAAGAAAAGCCCAGTCTAAGCAGAAGGAAGGAAATAAATGACACAGAGATAAATGACATAGAGATCAAAGAAACAATTCAAAAGATCAACAAAACCAAGAGCTGGCTCTTTGAAAGGATAAACAAGATTGATGAACCTCTGGTTAGATTGATGAACAGCAAGAACCTACAACCAAGAATAATCTATCCAGCAAAGCTATCACTCAGAATTGAAGGGCAGATAAAGACCTTCACAGAGAAGAAAGAGCTAAAGGAGTTCATCAACTCCAAACCAGTATTATATGAAATGCTGAAAGGTACTCTTTTAGAAGAGGAAGAAGAAAAAGGTAAAAGACAAAAAATTATGAACAACAAATACATATCTATCAACAAGTGAATCTAAAAATTAAGTGAATTAAAAATTTGATCAACAGAATAAACTGGTGAATATAATAGAATCAGGAGCACAGAAAGGGAGTAGACTGATAATTCTAAGGAGGACAAAAATCATAAAGCATCAAACAGACTGTGAAATTACAGCAGAAAGATTAAAGTTAGGTGAGGTAGATAAGTGATCAATCAAAGGACTTGTATGCTTGCATATAAGCATAACCAATGATCACAGACACTGGGGGGTCGAGGTATGCCTGGGAGGGAGGGGGGGCAATGGGGAGATATGTATAAAAAAATAATAAAAATTAAAAAAAAAGGTTGATGAACCTCTGGTTAGACTCACCAAGAAGCAAAGAGAAAGGATCCAAATAAACAAAATCACAAATGAAAGAGGTGAAATAACAACAGACCCTATCGAAATACAAAGGATTGTTAAAAAATACTATAAACAAAGTGGATAACTTGGGGGAAATGAAAATATTTCTAGAAAAATATAACCTTCCAAAACTCAATCAGGAAGAATCTAAACATCTCAATAGGTCAATCACTATAGAAGAAATTGAAGCAGTCATCAAAAAGCTTCCAGCAAACCAAAGCCCGGGGCTAGACAGCTTCACAGGAGAGTTTTACCAAACATTCAAGGAAGAATTAAAACCTATCCTCCTCAGACTATTCAAAAACACTCAAGAAGAAGGAATACTTCCAAACACCTTCTATGAAGCCAGTATCACCCTAATACCAAACCAGATAAAGACAACACAATGAAAGAGAATTATAGGTCAATATCTCTCATGAACATAGATGCCAAAATCCTCAACAAAACTCTAGCAAATCAGATCCAGCAGTACATCAGAAAGATCATACACCATTACCAAGCAGGATTCATCCCAGGAATGCAGGGATGGTACAATATCCACAAATCAATAAATGTGATACATCACATAAACAAATTGAGAGATAAAAATCACATGGTCATATCAATTGATGCAGAAAAAGCATTTGACAAAATCCAACACCCTTTCTTGGTAAAAACTCTTAGCAAAGTGGGAATAGAAGGAGCATACCTCAACATGATAAAAGCCATATATGATAAACCCACAGCTAACATCATACTCAATGGGCAAAAACTAAAAACATTTCCTCTAAGAACAGAAACAAGACAGGGATGCCCACTCTCACCACTCCTGTTTGACATAGTACTGGAAGCACTAGCCATTGTAATTAGAGAACAAGAAGAAATAAAAGGCATCCAAATTGGAAAAGAAGAAGTAAAGCTGTCCTTATTTGCAGATGACATGATATTGTAATAAAAAACCCAAAAGACTCCATCCAAAAACTAATAGACTTAATAAATGAATTTGGCAATGTAGCAGGATACAAAATTAATGGCATGAAATCTATGGCATTTCTATCTACTAATAGTGAAATTACAGAAAGAGAGACTAAAAGAGCAATCCCATTTACCATTGCACCAAAAAAATTTATATACCTAGGAATAAACTTAACTAAGGAGGTAAAAGACCTATATGCAAAAAACTACAGGACACTGAAAAAAGAGATAGAGGAAGACATAAACAAATGTTCATGGATTGGGAGAATCAACATCATTAAAATGTCTATACTATCTAAAACAATCTATAGATTCAATGTACTCCTCTTTAAAATACCAAGGGCGTATTTCACAGACCTAGAAAGAACTCTCCAAAAATTTATCTGGAATAAAAAATGACACCGAATAGCCAGAGCAATCATAAGAAAGAAGACTAAAGTAGGTAGGATCTCAATACCAGATTTTAAGCTATATTACAAAGCAACTGTTCTCAAAACAGCCTGGCACTGGCTCAAGAACAGACATATAGACCAATGGAATAGAATAGAGAATCTAGATATTGACCCAAACCACTATGCTCAATTAATATTTGACAAAGGAGGCATGAACATACAATGGAGTCAAGCGAGTCTTTTCAATAAATGGTGTTGGGAAAATTGGACAGATACATGCAAAAAAATGAACTAGACCACCCACTTACACCATACACAAAAATAAACTTAAAACAGATATAGGACTTAAACATAACCTGGAAACCATAAAAATTTATAAATCCACAGGCAGCACAATCTCAAACATATGCTAAAGGAACTTCTTTACAGATACTGCTCCTAGGGCAATGGAAGCTAAAGAGAAAATAAACAAATTGGACTACATCAAAACAAAAAGCTTTTTCACAGCAAAAGAAACCATCAACAAACCAACAAGAAAGCCCACTGTATGGGAGAACATATTTACAAATGTTATCACTGATAAAGGTTTAATCTCCAACATCTACAGGCAACTTATAGGAACTTAAGAAAAGAAAGATCCAATAAAAAAATGGCAATGGACCTAAATAGAATCTTTTCAAAAGAAGACAGAAGGAAGGCCAAGAGACACATGAAAACATGCTCAAAATCACTAATTAGCCAATAGATGCAAATCAAAGCAACAATGGTATACCATCTCACACCTGTCAGAATGGCTATCATCAACAAATCAACAAAGGACAAATGTTGGTGAGGATGCAGAGAAAAAGGATCTCTTTTGCACTGCTGGTGGGAATGCAGACTGGTGCAGCCACTGTGGAGAACAGTATGGAATTTCCTCAAAAAACTAAAAATGGAACTCCCATTTTACCCAGTAATCCACTCCTAGGAATATATCCTAAGAAATTAGAGCATCAATCAGAAAGGATATATGCACCCCTGTGTTCATAGCACACAATTTACTATAGCTACAATTTGGAAACAGCCTAGGTGCCCATCAGCAGATGACTGGATCAGAAAATAATGGTATATCTAAACAATGGAATACTATGCTGTCATTAAAAAGAAGGAATTCTTACCATTTGCAGCAACCTGGATGGAACTGGAGAGCATTATGCTAAGTGAAATAAGCCAGTCAATGAAACAAAAATATCACATGATCTCACTCATTTATGGATAATAAAGAACATTATAAACTGATGAACAAAAAGATAGATACAGAAGCAGTAAAGCATGGAACAGACTGTCAAATTACAGCAGGAAGGTTAGGGCGAGTTGGGATAGATAGAGATCTACCAAAGGACTTGTATGCATACATATAAGCATAACCAATGGGTGCAAGACACTGGGGGGTGAGGGCATGGGAGCGGGGTGGGGGGGCAATGGAAAAAAATTAAAAAGTTAGAAAATGACAAAAAAAAAAAAGATCATCCTGGCTACAAATTGGAGAGGTTTTGAAGAAGAGGCTGCTGGGTGGCCAAATAGAAGCGTAGTGTAAATAATAGATGGTGGTTTGGACAGGGCAGTGCCATGAGTTAGTGGAAAAGAGAAAATAATGCATGGATTCCAGAGAGATGGAGAGGTCATAATCCCTAGTGAGGGAAGCATTCATATCTCTTGGGAGTGAGATTATTGGTTATATGGCAAGGTGGTGTTTAACTTTATAATCATTATTATCTTAGTAATTTTGTAGTTTTGGTTGGGTTAAACTTGGGTTAAGGTTAAACTTGGATTGTAGAGGGTTAAGAAGTAAAAGAGAAGTGAGGAGTGGGATAAAAGGTGAGTGAGAACAATGCTTTGGGGAATTCTGGCTGACATAGAAATAGTGAATAGGGATGTGGTTGGAGGTGGCCATGAGGTTAAGGGAAGGATAGTTAGGCAAATATAAAGAAGTCTTGAGCATGTTTAATGATATTGGGAAGGAGAAAGCAGACAGGGAGAGGTTGAAGATAAGGGAAAGAGAAAGATATGGGGAAGGAAGGGGATAGTAAGATGTCCGAGGGGGTGGGAGGGACTGGCTTTTGATTAGAAGGAAGTACTGCCTCTATTTTGTTGAGAGGGCAGGAAATCAGTGAGCCCTAGTCTGATCTTAAGGTGATCTTGCATGTGGATAGACCTTTCACACTATCCACCTGCATAAACCCTTGACCCCAGCCCGACTATCTTGAGATTAAGCTATGACCATGCTGTTCTCTAGGAGCCAAATGCTGTTTGGGGGTGGGAGGCAGTCAATCACCTTTGCTTGCTCAGCAATGATGGAGCAGGTGCTATTGAAAAGGAGCAAAGCTACAACTTCAGCGGATTATTAACATTTATCTCCAAAGGGATATTTTTTTTTCTCTCTCTCTCCCTCTCTTTTTTACAAAAACACTTTTTATATCCAAATTCTGATCTCAATGTCACAGAAAAATCCCACCAGATTATCAAGAGCCCCAGGTCACAGGATGGGGTATATATAGGATTTGGGGGAAGGTAACATGGTCATGAAAAATTCCCAAACTTTGTACAACTTGGCATATTAGAGACTTTTTTATACAGTGTCTTTGTTAGAGGCCTCAACATTGACCCCAGATAATTAGAAGTAGTGTTGACTTTTCCTCTGACTCATTAATGAGTAAAACAGGCTATATTTTTTCCTCACAGATTTATACCCTTAAAAAGAAAACAGTAGGAACAATCCTGACACAATAAAAAACAACAACAGCATTTATATTAGCCAAGATCGTGATGATGTTGAGGAAGTTACAGTTCTAAGGCCATCAGGGAACATTTGAAATGAGGGCAGCCAGTCCTTCAGATTCCACAGAGCCTGTCTCTGCTGCAGCAGAGCAATGTGTGAGGCAGGACTGATAATAGCACAGGCAGCATTGGGTTATCAGATTAACTATTTTGACAATTTATGGGAAGCAATGAATGTTTTGTGGAACAGTCTATACCAAAAAAGAACTTGCCCTGGTAATCTTATCTTAATGTATCCAAAAAGGCAAGGGGTTTAGAATCAGGAAACATAATTTCTTGTTTTTGGGAAAGGCTTGGAGAGCCTTATAAGTCTAATCTAATCAGGGAAGAACTCTGCAGATAGCATCTCAGGCTGGGAATCTAGAAATAATCCACTCAGGTGACTTCTGTCTTAGTGACTTTCAGTTATTGTTTTGATTTTCTCAGCTACAATATTATACTGTATATAGCAAGGCTGCCATACTAGTAATAAATTAGTGTGTGCTTTTGAGAAATTCCTTCTAGAATATTTGGCGCCATTAAAGCAGGGATTGGAATGTTCTGAAGTAGTTCTGTGATTGTAAAGTTGTTGTTTGACTTTGACTCAAAGAGCAGCCACTCTGCTGAGGGTTGAAACCCAGCGTGGACAAGAGATAGAGCTCCCTAAACACTCTTCCAGTCCCTCCCCTGTCTCAGATGCTCTCTGAGAGAGATCTGACAGTAGAGATCGGAATCCAATGTGATTTGTGGCATGATGCATTAAAGCACAGACACTTGGTGAACAGGGGTTTGGAAATGACTCCTTGAGCCTGGCTGGTGGAAAGCTGAATGTCCACAGGCATCGCTGACTTCCCAAAGCCAGTCTCTTCTCTAGGGAAAATTCATTCTCAGCCTTATCCTTGGAGTTTATGCTTCTCGATATGGCTGCAAGGCCACTGAGAGATGTGGAATGGGAATGGACCGTAAGCCCAGAGAAAGGACGTTTGCATGACTTCACCAATAGTGGATGGTCCACTTACTTGGCTTGAGAAACCATCAGATACCTGGTCCATTTAGACCTGGTCATGGGAAGCCTGACACAGTTCTGATCTGATATAAAATTACTTACAATATACACTTTCTAATTCCTGTGCAGCCAGGAAACAAATACACCCCAAACTCCTGACTCCTAAACAAGTAAATGTGAGAAGAGTGCTGAGTTCTGTCACTGTGAGTAAGACGGCCATGATGAAATAGACTCTATGTCACATAGCTCTCCTATAAGGCTGCTGTGAACTGAATGTTTGTGCGCCCAATTTATATGTGGAAATCCTAGCCCCCAATATAATGATATTAGGAGCTGGGGCCTTTGGGAGTTACCCAGGTCATGAGGGTGAAACCCTCATGAATGGTATTAGTGCCCTTATAAAAGAGACCCCAGAGAGCTCTCTGTTCTTTCTGCTTTGTTAGACATAACAATAAGGTAGCAGTCTACAACTCAGATGAGGGCCCTCACCAGAACCCAACCATGCCGGCATCCCAATCCCAGACTTCCAGCTTCCAGAACTGAGAAATACATTTCTCTGTTATAGGCTACCCAGTCTATGTTATGTTGTTATGGCAGTCTGAATGGACTAAGTCAGTGGTCTTGATTTTACAAATGGCCTTTGTAGGTGACATTAAATAGCTGGTCAGAATTAAGGATTCTGTCTTTGTACATGGAATACAGTGAGGTTTTGAGGGTCTTTTGCCATTCATTCACTTACTAATTCATTAGTTCAAACATTTATTATGTTTATCACACACTGTGTGGATAGGAAAAACAAGGATATAATGTTGGAGGTTAAATCTAGCGGGTCCTCAAAAGGTTGAATGGACTCTTTCAGCAGAGCTGAAAATCTGCATGTTATTACCTGCTACTGAACAGTGGAAGGCAATTCCCCCTAATCTGGTGGTCCATTATTGTTTATTAGAACCTTACCTTTGATATGTATATCTGTTTTGCGAAAGGGAAAAATGTGGGAATAAAAAGTCCTCGATCCGGACATTTGGAGAGCCCACTTTACTAGAAAGTGGAGCCTTCCCTGGTTCCCCCATGCCTCCCAAATTCATATACCTACTTTATTCATTTATGCATAGTCCTTCTCCAGATTCCCAAACCCTTGCAGCTGCAGAAAGACTCCAGCAATATAAGATAACCACAATAATAAAACTTCATATACTTGGACCCCTTTTGTTAAGAATTTGATAGTCATTTGGAACATATGTAGAATTTCACATTGAAATAAGTACTTGGGAGACTTAGAGACATTAAACCCATAAAATGAGTGTTTATGTAAACAAGTATAAAAGATAAATATGATTGCAAAAGAATGCTCAAATTATGTAAGATAGTAGTTTTTAAGAAGCCTCACTTTAGAAATGCCTTTGGAAGTACATGAAGACAAGATCTTAAAAAGGAACCATTCTTAAAAGTTTGTTTAATTACTTTCTTAAAGAATTGCCATTAGGTCAGGATTTAATCTGATCCTAGTTACCATAAGTCTGTCAAAGTAATATTACTGCATTTCTTACTTGATTCATACCTCCAACTAAATCAGACTGACTTTTTTTCTGCCATCCTAAGTCATAGTGGTGTTAAATCTTTCCCTACAGAGTGATTTTCATATAAGAATTAATATATTTGCTGAGTTTGGATAAGAAATATCATGCATGAATCTCCAAATTAGTTGAAGACCTCCACCCAGAGCTTTAGAGGACAGGGGGATGAGAACGGCCTAAGGCCCTGTCACCACAGGACTGTTACAACACCCTGGCACCAGCTGGACACCTCAGTGTCACTCTGGTAAAGCAGTATCACAGTCCCTGATGAACACCCGAAGGTGTCACAGGCATAGAGTTGGTTGAACTGCCCAGTCAAGGCTATCCTGTGAGTACCTCATGAGAAACTGGGAGCAAGGATCAGGCTGTGTCTATTCTCGTGTCTTGGGCTGTCCCCCTCCCTTTCCTAGTGATAAGAAACTTCAATGTAATTTCAATGTTTTAGAACTTGAGATGGTTCTTCTCAATCATATTCTTCTTCCCTTCATTAATGTTTGGCATATCTATTACATAAAAAAACACTTCCCATTAAACTGCAAAATTATGACATTTTTGGAACATTAGCCAGAAAATATGAAACTAAAGCTTTATTCCAAGTTCACTTGGATTGAATCCATGATACAATTCAGAATTCTAACAAAAACAGCAAACAACAAAATCAATCTGTACATATTCCTTATTAAAAATCTGTACACACAGAAATTTCCTAAGAGGATATAAGAAATAATTAGGCTAGCAATCACTAACCTGTCTTTGTTGACATTAAAATATCTGGATAATGTTACTCTGATAATGAATAAGTAGCTGTTCACTCCAAAAAATGAGGGAGGTTATGCTAGTTTGCAATACTGCCAGAAGCAAAAGGACTCCTTAATTTGCTCAACCCCCAGAGGCTGAGTGGCCTTAGGGAAAAAAACAACACAAAAAACTTTTGTTGAGGATCCTGTTTAAAGTTATCTTCACCCGGCTTTTAGTAATCTCCTCCTTTTCAAAACCTCACTTTATTAACAACCTACAACAGACACCAGGTGCCAGGTGTATATAGGGAGTGGGCAGTATGACTGTACGTTTGTTTGTGGCATGGAGTGAGGAGGCTGATGGAGATTACTGGTCAAAGGTGCTAAAGACTTTTCAGGCTACTCTGATTCTATCTAGATTTCCACAGATGTGAGTTATGGCAAATGAAGCATCAGAGCACATAATAGTGCCCACGACGGGGAAGTTGTTGGTGGCAAAGGACTAGAAGTCATTCCTTTTGCAAAAGGATTTCTAATATGCACTGAGGAACAGAAGCTAAGCCAATATCAAAAATCTTACTTTGTGGGTCTCATGTCTCCTAAATGATTCTGAATTTACTCATTCTCAAAAGTCATACTGCTCTGAATCAAAAGAATGAGATGATTGGCAAAGCAGTCTAATATTTCAGTGACATGACTCCCGTTTTTTTCTCAATTGCTACCAGTTTATGGCATTCCAAAGTCTTGGAACCACTGAACATATATAGCATCAACATTTTGCTTAAAAGTTAAGTCTGACATTTATATCCTAGCAATATGCTTTGCCAGAGGAAGTAGTAGTACAAAAAAATCTACCCATTTTGGTAGGTGGCTAGTCAGAAATGAAACAGATGCAGAGACCAAGGTGGCCAAGCTGTCTTGGTTCATCTCTCTTAATCATTTTTTTTCCTCCAGACCTAAGCTAACCTCTGTAGCATCAGAAACCTATGAGCATTTTCTCCCATTTGAAATGTTTCTTTAGTTGGTGTGACAGCTTGGTTTTCCTTCTGTTCTCTGAGTGGCTTTCCTTGGTTTCCTATGTGCGGTCCATCTCCACATTTGTCTGACTAAAATGATGATGTCCTTTATTTTTCTGCTCTAGGTGCTGTTCTCTTTTTTATTAAACACACTCCCTGCAGATCTCATTCATTTTCATAGAGCTATGTCACCTAAATTTATTTCTCTCATCCAGATTAATTGAGATAATACAGGCAAAGCACTTTATGTCTGGCACACAGGAACAGCTCATTCTCTCACTAAACAACTATTTATTAAGTGCTTATATGTACCATGCCCATTCTAGCTACTAGGACTACAGAAGTAAGCAAAACAAATAAAAATTCCTGCCCCCATGGAACTTTACTTCTATTAAATGGACTATCATAAGTGAAATAAATAAGTATACTACATTGAGTGGCCAGATTATGATCTCTGAATGCATAATAATCTGGCCACTCAGTGTGTGTGTGTGTGTGTGTGTGTGTGTGTGTGTGTGTGTGTAGAGAGAGAGAGGGGGGGTGCATAAATTTGTGCATGGTCAAATTCCTGGTCAAAGAGACAATTTGTGTATGAGCCTTTTATTATATAGGATATACACTGAGTGGCCAGATTATTATGCATTCAGAGATCATAATCTGGCCACTCAGTGTATATAGTAGGTTAGATAATGCAAAATATGGTTGGGAAATATGATGAAAAAAAAGGTGGACAAAAAATGCTTGTGTAGGAGACAACTGCCACTTGAAATTGGGTGGCCAGGAGAATCTCATTGCAAAGATGACATTTTGAGCAAAGACCTGAAGGAGATGGGGAGGGAACCATGCATATATCTAGAGGAGAGTTCCAGACAGGAGAGACAGCAAATGCCAAGGCCTTAACCATTGTGAACTACACTGTTATATTAGGTCTTAGATTTCTCTTCCAATGTCCAACTTCAAGATATCCATTCCTTTAGATGTACCTGAGTGAACAGTATTCACACATCACAGAGGCAGAAACTCAGGGAAGGGGTAGCCTCAACTCCTCCCTCTCCCTCCCCCATATCTAACAAGGCATAACTTCTTAATGCATTAATTAATTAATTAATTAATTAATTAATTAATTATGTTTGCTTGTTTATTTTTAAATTTATCTTTATTGTTGACTAGAGGCTCCATGCACAAAATTCGTGCACAGATGGGGTCCCTAGGCCTGGTCGGTGATCAGGGCTGATCAGGTTCCCTGCCTCCCCACCTTTACCCCTCCTCCTTCTCTCGCTGCCCACATCTGCTGCCACTTACCCCTGGTTCCCTATTCCAGCCCAGAGCCCAGCCCCAATCACCTGATTGGGGCCTGCCAGCCAGGAGGAGGGACAGGGGAAATGACTCAGGAGGATGGCCACCAGTCCTGAGGAGGGAGGTGGTTCTTGGCCCCCCTGGGAAAGGGGCCGCATCCATCACCACCCACCCCCAGTTCTCTGTCCCAGCCCAGGGGTCTGGCTCTGATTGGGCAATCAGGGCTTACCAGCTAGGGGGAGGGACCAGGAGATTGGCCAGCAGTCCCTATTTTATGATCAGGGCCTGCAGACTGGGGGCAGCTTCTGTGTTGAGTGTCTGCTCCTTGATGGTCAGTGTGCATCATAGCAACTTGGTGGCTATGTCATTCTGTCATAATAGTCACATAGGCATATATATATATATATATACCCAGTGCACGAATTCATGTACTGGCGGGATCGGGCTGGCCCAACCCCAATAGGGACAGAGTAGGGGCAGGCCTGTTAGGAGGAAGAGATGGTGGGAGGTTGGCCAGCCGGCCTGCCCTGATTAGGGCCCAATCAGGACCAGGTCAACTGGGAGGGGAGGCCACAGATAATTGGCCAGCAGGCCCCACCCCGAATGGGGTGGAGGGACCGACTGGGGGACAATGGCCTGGGGGAGGGGCCATGGGTTGTTGGCCAGTCAGCCCTGCCCTTGATCAAAGTGAGAGGTCTTATCAGGGGTGGAGCTGGGTGGGGTGGTGTGTGCTGCAAGCCAATCAGGGTGGTAGGAGCCTATCGGGGGTAGGGCTGGCCAGTAGGAGGGGCTGCAGGCAATTTGCCAGCCACCCCTGCCCCTAATTAGGCTGGGGGGGTGCAATCTGGGGTAGGGCTGGGCTGGGATACAGGAGGTTGGCTGGTTAATCCTGCCCCCTATTGGAGACGGTGAGGAGTGATGGGGTGGGGCCTCCCAGGTAGAGGGGCTGTGGGCCAATTAGAGTGATGGAGGCCCATCTGGGGTGAGGCTAGGTGGGGGATTAGCTGCAGAAGGTTAGCTACTGCCCTGCCTTTGATCAGGGTGGGAGAGGCTGATCAGGGGAGGGGCCAGCTGGGGGAGGTTGCTCGGCTGGCTCCACCCCCAGATCAGGCTGGTTCACTGGCTGCAGTGGGTGTCACAGCAACCAGTCATTCTGGTTGTTTCAGCATTCTAGTTGCTGGCTTTTATATATATATATAGACTAGAGGCCTGGTACACAAAATTTGTGCACTGGGTGGGGGGTGTCCCTCAGCTTAACCTGCACTCTCTCCAATCTGGGACCCCCTCGGGGGATGTCCGACTGCCTGTTTAGGCCCTATTCCACGCACGGATCAGGCCTAAACAGGCAATCGGACATCCCTTTCACAATCCCAGACTGCTGGCTCCCAACTGCTCGCCTGCCTACCTGATTGCCCCTAACTGCTTCTGCCTGCCAGCCTGATCACTCCCTAACCACCCCCCTCCCAGCCCAATCATCCCCAACTGCCCTCTCTTGACAGCCTGGTCACCCCCAAATGCCCTCCCCTGCATATTCCCTCTTTATTAGATAGGTTTTTTTTTCTTTAACACAGTGTACCTGCCGTGGTCTTGACAAACCAGTAAAAAAAAGTGTCATAAAATAAACTCCTTAAACAGGAATGTCATTATCTTTGCCCTTTCTCTCTTTTATCCTTTTATTCCTTTTCTGTCCTCTCTTTTAACTTCTCTGTTGGTAGAATCATCAGTGCTTGAATCTGTCTTGCTTTCAGAAGACGAACAAGAGGGAAATGCACCGTCATCTGAAGAAAAAGATGACCTATGTTGGAATCAGTGGTGTTTCTGGTTTTGCTCTTTTCCCAGTTTGCTTGTCATTTCTGCCAACCCTGGCATCTTCAGGACTTAGGTGTGGGCACTTCTTATTTATGTCTACAAAACCTCCCTGCCTTGGTGAAAACTGAGGGGAAAAGGCCTTCCTGGATTGGTTCAAGCCCTGCCCGAGGTGCTGAGGAACCAAGGCAGGGAACACCTGCCACTGCCGTTGCAGAGCCAACCTCCGGACCTCCGGGTAACTCTCCAGTAATGTAACTGCAATGTCCCCCTTTGCCTTCAGAAATTAGTTATAAGTTACTTCCAATGTGAAACCCTACCTCAGACATTTCCATTGCAGTTTATAAAGATTTTAAACCAAACCCAAACCCATTTACCTCCCTAACCTGGTCAGGACTTTCTACCCAATGGGAGAGGTTTGTTAGGCAGCATGGCCCAGATATCACCCCCATTTCCAATCACTTGGCTGGGGGCAAGGGAAGTTCCAAGGTTATAGGTGTGTGTTTAGGAGATCACTCCATAGGGCGCAGCCCTTTGGAGGCTCACACCCCAGGCTGCCACTGGGAGGCAATAGCTCTGGGGGCATAGCTGCCTCCCAGGCCTACACCCCACAGCTGCAAATGGGAGCTGATCTCTGGGCAGGGGGTGGGGGGATACATAGGTGGTATGGGTGCCTCCCAGACCTACAGCCCAGGCCATGGCTAAGAGCAGATTTCACCAGAATGGAGGGGTAAGGGGGGGGCATGGGCATCTCACAGGCTGACGGCCCTGGGCCACAGCTGGCAGCAGAGAGTGCCGTGTTTGCACTGGCACCTCACAAGCTGATGGTGCAGGTCACAGCTGGCAGCGGATCACACTGGGGTGCTCAGGCTGAGGCTGGCAGCGGATTATGCTAGGGGGCACAGCCCCCTCCACGTGCAACAGCCCCACGCTGCCTGCTCTCAGTGGCAGCCCTCCCTGGGACTGGGGGATTCCGGCGGGCCTGAAAGGATTGGGCGCTACCATCTTGTGTCTATGGGCGCCGCCATTTTTGTCACAGTGATGGTTAATTTGCATATTACTCTTTTATTAAATAGGATAGTATTACAGATTTCTCTCTTTTTCCCCCCATTAACTCCCGCTACCCTGCTGCTGGCCTAGTAATTTTAGATTTACATTCAGCTTTAAATTTACTCTGTCACCTCATCTATTATGCAAGCATAATTTAATTAACATTTGATGGACAAAATATTGAGAAATGTGTGTCCAACTATTTCAAAATGTTAACTGCTGTCGAGACTGGTTTGGCTCAATGGATAGAGCGTCGGCCTGCGGACTGAAAGGTCCCAGGTTCGATTCCGGTCAGGGGCATGTACCTTGCTTGCGGGCACATCTCCACTGTGGGGCGTGCAGGAGGCGGCTGATCGATGTCTCTCTCTCATCGATGTTTCTGACTTTCTATCTCTCTCCCTTCCTCTCTGTAAAAAATCAATAAAATATATTTAAAAAAAATGTTAACTGCTATTTCTCTCTTGCAAAGAAGTGCCAGATAAGAATATGGAGACTAATTCTGTCCCAGGTAATATAAAGGCCCATATATTACCCTAAACCTTATGTCATGAAACTAACTAGCAATTATTGAACACTTCCTTTTATTTTATTTAATTGTACTTTTCTTAAAATCAAGGCCTAGGAGAGGAAGTCATTTGCCTGAGTTGCACAGAGAGAATAGTGGGTCTGTATTAGAACTCAAGCAGGGTCATGCCCAGCAAGGTCCTCCGGGCCATGTGCCCATTGTGATCAGGTGGCCAGGAATGGAGGAGGGATAGACAGACCATGGTGTCAGAAGCAACAATAGTGGAGTGGCACTGGAAGGGAGACTAAGCTCATAACAGGAAACCCTTCTTTAGAAAAATTTGATTTTGCTATCTCACTAGGTTTTATTTTTATATAGAATAAGAATTTGTGAAAAGGTAGCAAAGGTGCTAAACAAATAACAGACACACTAACAAATGTAAAAGCCCAAAATAATTGGGACAAAGGCAGTCTGTCAGTCATTCCTTACTACGGGCTAGACTACAAGTAGGGACAGGACACTATAGCTCGCTATATCAGAAAGCTTCTTTTTCTCTTCCTGTATAATTCTGGCAATGTTGATGCCATGTTCAGTCCCATTTTAACTGGCTAGGAGGCCTGCCAAGAGCCTGCCTCTAGCAGGCTTAGTCTGTGAAGTCAAATATATAATTCTGGGCTCAACTGAGCAAGACTGTAGTTCTATGAGAAAAAACACCAGGATGTAGGCAGTCTCAAAGGAGTTTTTAAAACCTGCTTTATTTTTCAGGCATGTTCTCTCCTACTAGACTATGCAGATGATTTTAGGAGCTCAAGTTAGAAATAAGGCAGGAAGCTGAATGCATCTACTGTAACAGGAAAGAAGAGGAACTAGGTGAGAGGATGTTCCACGAGGAAACAAATGGCCAGGGTCAGTCAGGCTCTCACACTCCTCATTAGGCACTGTGCCAGGGCCAATCCAAATGTGATACCTAGCTCTCTTTCTGGCTTTTATTCACTGTCCCCTCAGAAAAGTTCTGTGCCTGATAACCCAGTGCAGCTCACATCAGGTGTCCTAAAGAGACATTCCTACAGGCTTGAAATTAGTGTAGTTGCTTAAGATATTTCTGGCTTCCCAGCTCATTTTCTTTTTAAAAAAAAATATATTTTATTGATTTTTTTACAGAGAGGAAGGGAGAGGGATAGAGAGTTAGAAACATCAACCAGCTGCCTCCTGCACACCTCCTACTGGGGATGTGCCCGCAATCAAGGTACATGCCCTTGACAGGAATCGAATCTGGGACCTTTCAGTCTGCAGGCCGACACTCTATCCAGTGAGCCAAACTAGCTTATTTTCTTTAGAGTTCATATATAGAAAATCAGCATCAGGAGAAATGATATGGGATACTAGGCACACAACCATAGGCTCATTTGCATGTGCCCTTATCTCTTTGTAAATTGGAACCATGGTGTAAAAATCATAGCATTATTCAACATGCAGGAGAAATGATTTACACAGCCCCAGAACAATCATTCCACTAGACTCTTCAATAAATCAACTTCATTTCAACTGCAACGTAAGCCCCTGTGAATGATGTAGAAAGCTTTAAAATAGATTTTCATGACATTCTAACTCTATCATTTGTTCCCCTAATCATTGTCATGTTGATCCAAAAATATATTCTGCAATTCAGACATTCCTTATTTAAAAATAATTTTGACAAGTGTTAAGATTAAGTTAATATTGTGTTTTTAGTGGGGGAAAGCACTTACTAAACTAATACTATAAGAGAATACTAGTAGTAGAATGCTTAAATTGCCTCCGTGAAAGAACACACTGATCCTTAAAAACCATTTACATACTTAAAATGCATATATTAAGATGATGTGCTTTCTAGAAATAATTTTTATTTATGTATTAAGTCTAATGTATTTGGTTAGCCTAATTTAAATCCCTATGCAAAGTTGGAAAAATTAAAATGTTGCTTCTTTTAGAATCTTAAAATTGAGATGGGCTTCTCCTCCTAATTATGGGTAATTGGTGAAGTTTTACAGTAAAATAAATCACAGGGGAAGCTTCCAGTTTCATGGCTGGTTGATGCCGATTTTAATCAGGAGTGCTGACCTAATGCTTGAGGAATGATTGGCTTCCAGAATGACCCATTAATGACTTAGGAAAACAGATGTGCCACTAAGCAATACTGGTCATGCCAAGGACAGAGTGTCCTTTTTTCCTCTCTATCCTCTTAAATAAACCAAGGACAAACACTGACGGGGGAGCACTGGGTAAACAACTGAACAGTTTACTTATAGTATTGGCAGAGTTTGGAAGAGCCTGAACAGCCAGCAGCCATTATGATGGACTAAACCTCTTCATCTCTCTGCTAAAATTTCACCAGATCTGACACACCTATAGGAAATCTTAAAGAAAAATAGGAAAGGAAAAGAAGGCCTTGGAAATCAGGATATTTAATTAGGGATCCTCTGGTTGTACTAACAGAAACCCACTGACACTAGCTTACACAAAAAGGAAGATTTACAGGATGTGGTGGAGTTTGTGACACACTGAAGCACAGAAGCCACATAAGAGTCTGGGCACAGCAATCTCATCTGTCTCTGCCTCTCACTTGTCCTTCTTGGCATGCCTCTTTACTTTTGCTCCCTAGAAAGTGTCTTTCTCTGATTCTCTGTGCACTAGACCAGCCTTGGATGTGTCAGGATGCTTTGAATTAAGAACCATCAGAAACTTCTGACCATATCTTAGATCCAATTCTAAATTTTCAGAAGAAATTATCAGTGTTTCTTTTCAGTTGTGTCATTTACAGCCTGGCATTGGGGATGCAAGTACTGCTACAGGGGCCGTGTATGACAAAGATGTAGGGTGTGGTCTGTGCTGTCATCGCCAGAGTTACCTACTGGGTATGGAACTTGCAACTAGGATTGGGCCCTTCACAAGAATCAAAGCCAGGATCCTTTTGTCCACAGGCTGACTCTTTATCCACTAAGGCAAACCAGCTAGGGCATAATATCTTTTAAAAAGTGTTAGTTAGACGGGAATCCAAGATGGCAGCATAGGTAAACACCTACACTGCTGCCTCGCACAACAATTTCAAACCTACAACTAAAAGACAGAACAGACATCATCCAAAACGACAGGAAAGCTGGCTGAGTGGAAATTCTACAACTAGAAGGAAAGAGAGGGACTCACAGAGACCCAGAGGAGCTGCAAAAAGCTGAGGTACGGAGACGCGCAAGCTGAGAGAGTGGGTGCCAGAGTGCCTGGCTGGCTTTCTCTGGCGGGAGGGGAAACGGAAACTCCCAATGGCATTGATCCCCTTATTCTACGACACTAAACCCCAGATCCAGCCGAAACTCATATGGGGGGAGTTTGGACTGTGAAAAGGGAGAAGTGCATGGAAATTTAGGTGAGTTGCAAAAAATCAGAAGTCTGGTGGCGCGCACAGCCCTGCGCACAGGGGACAGACTGCTGATTGTGCCGCTGGCTTTTGAGAGTGGGCAGGAGACAGACCCTCCCAATTGTGCCATTTCTAACTCCACTAAACCCCGGTTTTGGGTGAAACCCTGGGGACCCAGATTCATATGGTCTCAGAGTGCAGGGGAGGCAGAGGGGCAGCAGTCTAGAGGCACTGAGAGAAAGCGCCCGTGCACAGGGACCACTCCAGTGATTACCCAGTCACGTGAGACTCAGGGGCCTTGGCGTGCGGGGCCGACTGGAAGGCAAGGCGGTCCCTTAAGCCCTGAGACTCCACCCATCCCAAGCTCAACAGAGAGGCTTTTGTGGATTTGCAAGTCTGGTATCATAGGCTGAAACCAACACAGAAGTTCTCCCGGCATAGTGAAAATGCTGAGACAAGGGAAGGGATCACAAACAAAAGAAATGAAGGAAAACAAACGACTAGATACAAAGTTCAAAACCACACTTAACAAGATTTTTCAAGAATATCCTAGAAAAGTTGGATAAAGTTAGCGAGTCCCAAGAGGAGGTGAAAAAGATCCAACTAGAGATGATTAAGGACCAACTAGAATTTAAACATACAATGATTGAAATAAAAAATATTATTCAGAGATCTAACAGCAGACTAGAGGAAGGCAAGAATCAAGTCAAAAATTTGAAATATAAAGAAGCAGAAAACACTCAACTGGAAAAGCAAGAAGAGAAAAGAATCCAAAAATGTGAAGATAATGTAAGGAGCCTCTGGGACAGCTTCAAGCATACCAACATCAGAATTGTAGGGGTGCCAGAGGAAGAGAGAGAGCAAGATAGTGAAATCCTATTTAAAGAAATAATGACTGAAAACTTCCCACATCTGGTAAAATAAATAGACATACAAGTCCAAGAAGCACACAGAACCCCATATAAAAGGAATCCAAAGAGGACTACACCAAGACACATCATAATTAAAATACCAAGAGCAAAATACAAAGAGAGAATATTAAAAGCAGCAAGAGAAAAACAGTTCATTACCTACAAGGGAGCACCCATACGACTATCAGCTGATTTCTCAACAGAAACAATGCAGGCCAGATGGGAGTGGCAAAAAATATTCAATGTGATGAATAGCAAGAACCTACAATGAAGAATACTCTATCCAGCAAAGCTATCACTCAGAATTGAAGGGCAGATAAAGAGCTTCACAGAGAAGAAAAAGCTAAAGGAGTTCATCAACTCCAAACCAGTGTTATATGAAATGCTGAAAGGTACTCTTTTAGAAGAGGAAGAAGAAAAAGGTAAAAGACAAAAAGTTATGAACAACAAATACACATCTATCAACAAGTGAACCTAAAAATTAAGTGAATAAAAATTTGATCAACAGAATAAACTGGTGAATATAATAGAATCAGGAGCACAGAAACAGAGTGGACTGATAATTCTCAGGGGGAAAGGGGTGAGGGGTGTACAGGGAGAGACTGGACAAAATCATACACCTATGGATGAGGTCAACGGGAGGGAGGTAAGGGTAGAGGGAAGGGTGGGAGCGGATGGAGGGGAGCTTTGGAGGGGAAAAAAGAGAAACAAATATAATAATCTGAATAATAAAAATTAAAATTAAAAAAAATAAAAAGTGTTAGTTAATAGGCATAAGTGCTTTTCCATTTGGGGACAGAATCAATAATTTCAAGTCACTAGGGGAGCCATAAAGGAGACAATAACATGAACATAAAATAATCAGACTGAGGACTTACATTATTTAAAAAGTGTATCACTGACTACAATGAGTCACCACTGTGACAATTAAGTAGAGGAGGAACAAACTAGAAAGGATAAACTCAAAATAAGTTTTAAACATGTTGATAACGTCATTTTACCAGAAGCAAAACTCCTAAACACATTCGGTGGCAGCATTTGAAGATCAACAGCTTCTTTGGGCCCACAGGAGGGACAAACAGCTCTGAGATGACAGAGAGGAAATTGCAGAGCGCTATACTGACAGGCACTGGAGGAGATAAAATGGGAATTCCAGATAATATGAACATAAAGAAAGAAAAAAGAAAGACATTATCTTCAAAGAAATGCTGTATAACCTGCTTCTCCTTGCTCTTCCCTTTTTATTTGGTTTCTTTGACTTTTTTATGTGACATTGAGATTATACTGACATGGTCTCATGAAGAACCACATGGAGAGAGGAGAAAACTGGAGAGGAATAGGCAACAGAGATAAATACAGACAGAAAATGAAACTATCTGCAATACCAAAAGAGTTTTACATTTATTTTTAAAAAACCTCAGCCCTAGCTGGTTTGGCTCTGTGGATAGATGCCATCCTGCTGACTGAAGGGTCCTGGGTCCAATTCCTGCCAAGGGGACATGCCAGGGTTTCAGGCTCGATCCCAGTAGGGAGTGTGCAGGAGGCAGCCAAACAATGATTCTCTCTAATCATTGATGTTTCTATCTCTCTCTCCCTCTACCTTCTTCTCTGAAATCAATAAAATATATTAAAAAAATAAAAAACAACCTTATATACTTCTTTATAGGGACAGTCTACTTATTTTCTATTATACCAAAATTTTGCTCTATGTCATTCAATTATACTAGTATAACACAATTTATCCCAGAACCTGAGAGTGGAAATAAACAGGAAAACCTGTGTAATTCTGCTTCACATTGAAGGCAGGAACTCTGCTCCACCTCATTCCCCATTTGGCTGAGTGAGGGAAGGTGACTTCCTCATGACGAATTCTGTCTGCTTGTTGTAACACTCTAGTTATTAACGTGGTCTCTTTAATATTAAGTTCAAAGCTTCCTCCATTAATTTTCTGTAGTTGGCCCTACCTCTGCTCAGGGAAGTGCAGAGGAGTCCAAACCTGTCTTGACCTACTTTTGTTGGAATAGCATCCAACTGGCCCTCCTCCCAGTCCTCAAACCATTTTCCGCATCATAAGGTTGCCCCAGTTTATCACAGCCTCTTCCAAAGTGTAGCTAGAATGCAACCATCTCCACTCCTCAGGCTCCAGTCCTCAGCCCTTGCCATGTCTTCTGGGCAATTTTATCCAGATCCAACACTTAAATAAGATGGTAACTTCCAAATTTGTATGTATAGCCCAGAACCTTGCAGTTTCCCCTGGCCCTGTGAAAGGTCCACCACCTACTTGGTTGCCCCAGGCAGAAAGTTAAACCCTACTTCTCTTTCATCTCCCTCATCCTGTTGTGTAAACATCAACAAGTCTTCCCTACTATTTCTCTTCTTCAGCCTCACAACTCACTCATTCCTTACTTCAGACCTCACTTGCAAGTTTGTGAACTGACAGTGCTTGATTTTCCTTACCTAAGGCTATTGAGGTGTTTTAAGAACAGAGTCTCCTTTCTGACGTGATTTTTTGTTTCTTCCTTAATATGATTTCTTCATTTCCTCTCTGTGTTTTCTTTGTTGTTGTTTTAATTGAATTTATTGGGATGACATCTTACCTAATAATAGAGAAAAAATGTAAATTGACCGTACCTCCACTACCCCACAGCCAATCAGAGTGAGTATGAAGATTAACCCAACAAAGATGGCGGTTAAGTTGCATACGCAGGCGGGCAGACAGCACCATGGCCCACTCCTGGGGGTCTTGGTCCATCAGGAGCAGGGGAGGCCAGGCGGGCAGCATCAGACACAGCCCAAGGTACCAGTCCATCGGACCAGGGAGGTGGGGTGGGTAGCACCAAAGCCACCCAAGGGCTCCGGGTCTATCGCAGGCCCCAAGAGGGGCAACGGCCCACCTATCCACTCCTATGAGACCCTGGGAACATTATCACCCTAGGAAAGGGAGGTCAGCCCACCTAGCCACTCTGTGGTGTCCTGGGAACATCACTGCCCTGGAGAGGCCTGTCTGGGCCTATTTAGCCACTTCAGCGGGGCCCCAGGAACATCGCAGCCCAGGTAGGTGCCCTGGTACCTGGGAACATCACAGGCATGAAGTTGCTGAGACACAGAACGGGCCTCTGGCCGCAGATTCACAGCTTCGCAGAGACCAAGGGCAGGGATCTGCCTCACCTGAAGAGAGAGAGAGTTTCTGCAGCGGCCCCAAGACACATGTGGGCCAGGCCAGGGATCAAGAGGCATAGAAGGATGCCTGGGAGGAGAGGCAGGGACCTGCAGCCCTGAGGCAGGGGTTGAGGGGCGGTGCCACCTCAGTGGAGGGGTGCGTACTGCAGGGTATGGGACTGACCAACGTGATTCAGACAAGTGGCCAGTGCTAACAGGACTCACCCAGGCAGCCTTTGCACTTTAGAAGCTGCAACTTCTGCTCCGGCCTTGACCCAAAAGCAAGCCCACGCCGCCCTACCCCTCAGCAGAGCATGCCTTGATGGTGAGTGTGAAGCCTTCCACCTGCTCCAGAGAAGTGGGGGCAGTAAAGAATGGGGGCAGGGAAAGAATGTGAAGCCTGCAATGAAGAGGTGCTTGAGAAAGAGGCTCGGAAGCCTGATGAGAAGGTTTGTTCTGTTTGCCCAGCAGCTGCCCCTTAGGAAGGGCAGAGAGCATGGCTCTGAGGGCTCCCTGTGCCCTGAGTCAAGTTCCACAGCCAACTGGAATTGGCCTCAGTTTCCTGGCCTGTAGAATGGATTAAACATGTCCCAGTGTCTTCACTGAGCTTTGATGATGAATTGAGATACTATATAAGGAAAGTGAAGGAAGAAGTGAGAAAGAAAAGAAAAGGCAAACAACACAAAAGAAAGACTGGAAGGAACCTGTAAACCCATTGTCACTTAAATAGGGAATATAGTCAATAGTGTTGTAATGATAGTATGATGCCAAGTGGGTACTGGAAATATCGGGGAACACTTTGTAAAGAATATGATTATCTAACCATTCTTCTGTAACTAATATAAAACCTGAAACCAATACAAAATAATATTGAACGTAAAGAAATGAAAATTGGAGTGAAATTTTTATAAATTTCAAAGTTTAAATAAAGGCTGTAAAGGAAGGAAGGGGAGATTAAAAACAGTTTTTCATTATCACTTTATTGTCTTTTCAGCACATGAAAAAGAGAGTTGTCTTTATATGGTGCTTTTATACTTTTCTAAGTCATTATCTTATTTTACTTTCAGGGCAACTCAAAGACAAGATAATTATTCTCTCCACTATTCTAAGAAAGGAAATTTGGTGTCTGGTCTCAATGAGTCAATCATCAAGTCCTTATTGTAAAGTAGGGTTAGTAAAATTTTCTGTGAAGTATCCTATCTATACTAATAAAAGCCTTGGGGGTGATCAGGCCATGAAGGGAGAGTAGTTGGGGGCAATCAGGCCAGCAGAGGAGAAGTTAGGTGTCATAAGGCTGGTGAGGGAGCAGTTAGGGGGCAATCAGGCAGGCAGGTGAGCAGTTAAGAGCCAGTGGTCCCGGATTGTGAGAGGGATGTCCGACTGAAGGTTTAGGCCCAATTCCAACCTGCAGTCAGATATCCCCCGAGGGGTCCCAGATTGGAGAGAGTGCAGGCTTGGCTGAGGGACACCCTTCCCATTGCATGAATTTCATGCACTGGGCCTCTACTTAGTTAATAAAATTATATAGCTTCCAGGTATAAAATTCTATAAGACATCATCTGTATATTGTATTGTGTGTTTACCACCCCAGTTCAAGTCTCCTTCCATCACTATTTATCACTCCTTTACTCTCTTCTACCTTCTAGACCCTACCACCTTCCTTCTGGTAATCACCATATTGTTGTCTGTGTCCACGAGTCTTTCTTTTTTTTTTTTTTTCTTTGCTTAATCTATTCACCCTTCTTCCCTAGCCCCAAACCCCTCTCCTCTGACAACTGTCAATATGTTCTATCTATGAGTCTGTTTCCATTTTGTTTGCTTATTTTGTTCATTAGATTTCATTTATAAGTGAAATCATATGGTAGCTGTCTTTCTCTGACTGGCTTATTTCACTCAGCATAATACTCTCCAGATCCATCCAGGCTGTTGCAAAAGGTAAGATTTCCCTCTTTTTTTATAGCTGAGGAGTATTCTATTGTGTACATGTACCATAGCAATGTTATCCACTCATCTACTGATGGGCATTGGAGCTGCTTCCAACTCTTAGCCATCCTATCTAATAAAGAGGGAATATGCTGATTGACTCTCACACTGTTGCAAAAATGGCAGTGCCTATAGCTAATAAGAAAGGAATATGATAATTGACTACCTCACCCTCAAGGATGGCAGCACCCACAGCCAATAAGGAGGAAATATGCTAATTGACTGCCACTCCCTCAAAGATGGTGGTGCCCAGTCCCCTCAGTCCTGCTAGGGTGGCAGGCACATAGCAAGGCCGGGCTCACCCCCAGGCAGGCCCAGCCATTCCATGCATCTGCCTCCAGAGTACCCCAATTCCCTCAGCCCCTCAGCTGCCCAGGGCTGGCCCGAGGCACAGGCAAGGCTTGCATGTTGGCTTCCCAGCTGCCCAGGGCTGGCCTGAGGCACAGGCAAGCCTCAGATGGTGGCTGCTCAGCTACCCAGGGCCACCCAAGGCTCAGGCAACCAGGTTCGGCCAAGGCTTGCACTGCTGCAGTGGCAGCAGCAGAGGTACTATGGGGAGTCGCCTTCCCATGATCACTGGATCATCTCCCACCCCTGAGGGTTCCCAGACTATTAAAGGGGGCAGGCCAGGCTGAGGCACCCCCTCTCCAGTGCACGCATTTTCATGCACTGGGCCTCTGGTTATAAATAATGCTGCAATGAACAGAGAAGTGATTTTTGTCCTCCTGAGAATTATCAGTCTACTCCCTTTCTGTGCTCCTGATTCTATTATATT